>CM034149.1:915402800-916602800 GCA_019776745.2 Taxus chinensis
GGTATCTTAACTTACAACACTCTTGCATATGAAAATCCACGTTAGGGTTTCTCCCTTCTGTCCATCTTGTCATTCCTCTTCCCAACCTCTTCCCCGTCCCACAGTTCCCAAATTCCCCACCCAATTAGGACAACCCCACACCATGCCAGTACGAGGGCCCCAACGATCTTCCTCCCCATGGCAAATTTTCCAGTCCTTACTTCCTTCCCTCATTCTTCTTCGTCTTCGACTTGGCATCCTACTTAACGCAATTCTGCCACCTCGAATTTACTTAAGATCCCTGTTAAAGTTTGATCTATCATCAATTTCCTTTCCCCATCACCACATATCTCACCTTTCACTTTTTATTGGCATTCCCCCATCAACCCATCCTCTCATTATTATATATCATCGTCTTCTACTTGGAAAACTTAACCAATCGTGCGGCATGCCGATCTTACTTAAGAGGTCTCTCTTAAGGATGATCTATCATTTTGCACTCCCCCCATCATTCCACATTTTTTCATTAGTCCCCATCATCAAATCCTCTCATCGCCTCTTCATCTTCACAAATACCACTTTGAATTTTTTTTCTCTCCTCATAATAAACCACTACTCCTGTCATTCTTGTTTTATCTTTCCACTATTAATCATTATGTCCCCGTTTCCATTCCTTTGTCAACTCTATTTCACCCTCGCCCTCCTCCACCATAGATGCATTATTTTATCAGCTCTATCATCTCTTTTGCCTTCCTACATTTCGCCTCCCTAACTCATCTCCTCTTTTGCATCATTTTCTATCTCCATCATCTTCTACATTTATGTCTTTTTTTTTAGTTTATACACTATTTCATTTTATACACATCTCTCTCCCATTTCACCTCTTCTCTTTCTCTTCTCTCTTTCTATTTCCCTTGACTTTTCTTTTTTATTTGTGCCATTCATCCCATCTCCGTATCTCTTTCCTTTTTCCATCTTTGTTTTTCCATCCTTCTTCATTCCCTTTTTCTATCATCTTCACTCAAATCATCATCATCATCATTGTTTCAATTATTGTTGGTCTTCACTTATAATTCCTTAACTAGCATAACCTATAAATCCCCCAATTTCCCCTTATCAATTTCATCATTTTTCTTGTCATCCTTCACTCTCCTCATATCTTTGCATCATGTCTTCTCCTTCTTGCTTGTCTTTCCTCCTTCCCTTCTTCTCCTATCATCTTTCTCTATTTTTTTTTTCTAGGCTTATCACATCCTCTCTATTCCCTTTTATTATTCTCCTCATAGTTGTATTTCTTTTCTTCATCCTATCGTCTCTTTCCTCTTCTTTAAACTCTTCATTTCCTCATTCTCATCCATGTTTCCATCATTTCTCTCCATTCATCTTCATCAATTCCCCTCCCTTTATCTTTTCTGCTACCTTCATATTACACATATTTGTCCCTCTTATATGCTTTTAACCTATCCTCTGATATCTTGTCTCTTCTCCTGTCGTCCTTCTCTATTATTCTCTTCCTCCTCTTCCTTCACATTGAATACAAATTCAAAATTCTCCTTATTTACAGACAATAGCTTCTTCATTCTAGTACACCCCATCCTCATACTCCTCTCTATGAAGTTTCCCTCTCTTCCTTTCAGAGAGGGTTTGTTCGTCTACTTCTATTCTCATCTACCCTCTCGAGGGGGACATCATCGCATATATCCCTCATCACATCTTCCTGAGGTGTTTTTATCTTGGAGGATAACATAATGATCATCACCTATCAACTTTTGTTCTCTTCCATGAATGTCTGCTCTACCTTTTTCTTGTAAATGTAGATTGAATTCTTCCGTTGTTTGCTAAAAAAGATAGAATTCTTTCTCTTTCTTTATCTAATCATCTGTCATCAATGATGAACCTTTTTTATGAAACCTGTATTAAAAATCCTATTTACCATCCCTTGGGGCATTTAATCTCCCAATTCTAACCAATATGATCTCAATGTCCACCTTTCTGACTATACTCATTCCCCCTTGGGGCATATTATTTCACCAGCCATCTTCCACTTTACCTTCTTAGTCATTTTCATCCATATTCTGGGGCATAATCATTTTCATCCTCGTCCCTTTTTCAGACATATAATTTTTCGCTTGATTCCTCGCATACAAAGGATTTTGCTTTTGGTTGTGCATAATTTGATGTTTTCCTATGACCACTTGATCATCATGGATAACATCCATTTGAGGGTTTTCTCATTGGATTCCCTCCATTTCATGGTGATTTCTACCCACTCACTAGCCTATAAAACATTGCCACTATCTCCATTGAAACTGCCCGTTGTCTCCTACCCACGTGATATCAGAGTCACCACCATGTTTTTTAATGTTATTGTGATCATTTTTTTCTTGGGGAATCTTACCTTGCACTATCATTTTATTTACCCTACCAATCTTTAACATCCATCTCTTTCAAAATCATGATCGACGTCCCTTAGTTCGTCAATCCCAAGTTTAAGGGGGAACACTCGATCAATCATATTTTCAACAATTCATTGTTTTGTTCTCATGGCTTGCCCAATACCAACCACTTATCAAAAAGGGGAAAATGTAGACACTAGTTTTTGGTATCTTTCCTCTCCTTCATTAGGCTTGCCCATTCAAATCCCATTTCCCACCAAAAATGCATATTTAATTAATAAATATTAATTGGTTAATTGATCCCCTTTAAAATACCTAAACCTCGTTATATGTTAATATGCAAATATTCCAAATTAAGTCATATCACCCCACCTAATAATTAAATACTCCAAAATCATTCAAATCATGAACCCCACTCATGATTTAAATAATGCAAAATAATCCTTATCAAATCCATTATTTCACCTAATCACTCAAATCATGTCCCCCTTATTCACCTAACCAGGGTTACTTTTTCAAACCCGGATTACCCGATAACCCCAAAATTAACCCCATCTCCAAGCTATAAATACAATCCTCCCCCCTCTTTTAGACAAGTCAAGAGTGATAGAAAACCTCTGACATTATAGCCCCTCGTTTATCATAATATCATCACAGTGTCATTGTAATGCCACTTGTATCACCATAGTATCATCCTCATGCCCTTGTGATTCTCTTAGTGTGGCTTTCTCTAAATTTACTTGGATCAGATCAGTAGCTCCTCCATACATCAACATTTTTAGGTTCTAATATTTATCATTTTCTACATGTTTTTTTTTATTAAGGGCAAATAGTTTTGAAGGGAATATACCCTGTATAAAAAAGGGCTCAAAAGCTAGATAGAAAAGGGACTATCATTTTCTACATGTTATCCATCTATCTTTCATTGCATTATTTTATCTTATCAAACAGGGGTTGACTTCTTCATAAGGAAGATCATACTTCTTGGAATCACCTTTTCCGGGAAGCCCCCACATATACCATCTAATCCTTTTTCCTCCTACTTTCCTTTGTTTTTTAGGTCTATCCAGCTCATAGCAAGGACATCCACTTTGCACCTATCCATTTACATCCATCAGCTCTATGATTACCCTAAACCCCGCATCTTTGAGGTTGCTTGATTTTCTTTGTTATCTAGCTCACTAATTTGGATAGGGATGAAGAAAACTTGATAAAAAATTAAGTGGGAAACTATTTATTTATGAAACCAGCCAAAAATTGTATGTTTTTGGCTTATATTTAAAATATAAGCATTCCTAGACCCAAATGGGTCATATTTTAAGAGTTGATCATGACCACCCACCTTGTATATAACATGGTGATCTCATTAGAGATCGGTTGCATAGGTTATAACATGTATATGAGGTATATGTGCAAGAATATTACAGATACATAAGGAGAATGAGGTAAAACTCATAAGTGAATGTATGAGGTGGTTTTTGATCCCTTATTGAAGGTGTAAATACATGTGGAAATAGTGGAAGCACTGGGTTAAAGTTTATTCTCAATAAAAATAAGTGATTTTTAGTGGGTTTTTTACCTTCGAAGGTTTTCCCACTTATATCTTGTGTCACTATGTTCATTTACTTTCTATTCATGATATTTACATTTTGTAATCTGTAATATAATCTTAATCTATGGTTTTAATAACTACACTTCTTAAACTATAATCTATGGCAATTTATATCATGGATTTATAATGTGTAACATTATTCATCCTTTAAATTTCCTAAGAACCTCACCCTCTTATGTAAAAAATTCTAACTCCAATTAACTAACCAGATTCTCAGGCTAGTCAAAAAATTGACATAAATTTAAATTATTCTCACTCTCCAAGAAATTAGTCAAATTCTCATATCAAATTACTGATAAAACATCCCCCATACTCCATTTTTCTCCATAAATGCTTCACAATTTTTTTCAGACATCCATAACCCTCAAAAATAATATTTTCTTGTATCTTCTCAACTTTGAATCCATTTACAACAAAAAAATTTCATAATAAATTCCTCTCCAAAACACATTTGAAAAGAATATCAAAGAAAATCCATTGATGATATTTATTTTTTATAGCATCAATATGAAAATATGAAATCCTAAACATACTTTTCTAGTTATAATGAGATGTGGTGGATGGAAAGCTTTAAAATACATAGTCATAAATTCTAGTGCAAAATAGATTTTTTTTTTCACAGTGTTTTCGTTGCAACCCAACACCTAGAAGTGCATTTTATAAAAATAGATAGTATTTAGGGAAAAGGGTGTCTATAAATAGTAAATTTCTAAAAATGGTAAGTTTTTGACATTTTTAACACTTCAAATGAGCAATAACATTAGAAGGTGAAAATTGTGAAAAATTTCTAAAATTAGTAGTCCTAGATAGTGCTTGCTAAAAAAAGTAAGTCTTGTAATTGAGCTTAGAAATTTGTGGAAACTACCATTCTACCTATCTCATTGTGTTTTTCCATAATTTCAAGGTTGAGAATTTATTTCGTGGCCTAAACAAGAAAGAAAACACCCATTGGCTCCTAAATCATCAATTATGAGGTGATTTCTACATGACACAATTTGATACAAGAAACTCAATGATTAAAATCATCCCAAATGTGGCAAGGGAAAAACATCCTGGTTGGATCCATTCATTAAAAGGACATCATATTAATCACATTATGAAAAGGAATAGATCAAGGTGTCAATGTGTGTGAAAGATAGTCACTTGGACAACGAGTGAAATTAAGAACATCATGAGGTCTATGAAGGATTGGAAACATTAAGAACTTCATTGATATCCAATTTATCAAGAGAATGGTCATCATGAACATGATGAGATATGATCAACCTAAGTAATGTTAACATTCATCTCAAAACCAAAAATAATACACATCTCATGCTTTGTAATGTGCTCACTTCTTGTAAGTCAAGGAGGTGGCATTCACAATGCTTCAATACAGTTTAGAGGAAAATAATAAGTAAATCTTCCTTAAGTTTCATTTAGGGATCAATCCTCCCATCTCAAAGAGCAAACTTATCTCCATGAGGAGCAATTGAGGAAAAAAGATGTCAATATACCATATGTATGTTTTCACTGATGTTACATTTTGGTTAGGAAAGTGAATTGTGAAGGGGTTATCATGTTAAAATATTAAATGTGAATCTCAAGGAGTGGGGTCATGATCATCATATCCTAAATCTACCATTTTTTTCAAATTTCTACAAGAGACAAGTTAGGATGAGATAGTCAAGACATCGAGGCATTCAAAACCATCACGTGTGAAGGATTAAGAAGTCATCTATTCCCATGTGAGGCATATGAGCAAGAATGCGCATGAGCATCCTAAATTTGATGCCATTAGAATAAGTTTTTGGAGCTAGAAAGGGTAAGGTGATGATCTTCATTTACAGTACCATGTTTGCAAGAATGGGAAATCATCTCAATTTTACTTAATGACATTCACTTGTTAGTGTTCCTAAACACTCAATCAACACCTTGTAGTGTGATCACATCTTTAAAGGTGAAGAACATTTCAATCATCTCATTTTAGTTCAATAAATGGCCAAAGGACAAGAATTTTTTTTAGGGATCAATCCTTCCATATGCATGATGATGACTTATTTCAGTAAAAAGCACACAATCACAAAAAGGTTTGAACATCGTATAGTTGATTCTTGGTCATAGAGTTGAAATTTGAAATACTAAAGGAGTAAGGAAGTAATCCTCATATCCTAACTCCTACCTTGTGGAAACAATTGAGCATCATGTTGCCATCACAATGTAGATCTCATAATAGTTTTTTTGAACACTTGTTTGATTCCTTGGAATTCTTCCATATCTGACGGAAGAAGGATATTGTGATGACAGTGCTTCATCTTAGTAGGTTATTCATTTGCAAAGGCTTGATCTTCATTGAAGTGATCATATTTTCTCTCCTTCCTTCTTGCTTCTCTCTCTATGTTATAATTATTCATTAAGGAAGTAATTTTCACTATTTTTTCATATTCACTTAAAGTGACCTTTAGTCTAACATTGTAAGAGTTATTTTCAATTAATGATAAAAGGCTCACTTTTGTTTCCTAGGAAAATAATTAGTCACATCTGATAATGGGAAGTGACATGTGGGGGTAGATGAAGAGACATTTTCGTAGGCTATAAATTAGAATGGAATCTCTATTCCAAAGAGTTGGCAATGGTGGATTATTGTATGTTGTTGAGATTTATATCACTACTACATCAATAAATAAGAGATACATTTTCTCTATGTCCTTTTCTATGTTCATCCATCCTCTCTACTCTCTAACTATGTAAGTACGGTGATCTTGTATATCCAAGAGGGAACTTTGTGTCCTTGAATAATGAATATGTGAAACTTTACATCTCTATTTTTATTTTGGTTGAATGCTTACATTTTTTTGTTCTTCTAATTAAATGTGAACCTACATTGGTTATTTTAGGTGAGAATATAATAGTTCCTACTCACAACATCAACTCTTTCTCCATGTTTCTTTTACTCCATTTTACATCCCTTCATAGAAAATTCCTCCCTTGTACACTATATAATAAATTTTTCACATGTTTAGTGGAGTAATCCTATGTGTTCCCTGGTGTAACGATCACCCAATTTTTTTAGTTATTTTACATTCAATAATGGGAGCCTCCCAATACCCAAGAAGGATGGGCTTAGCCCTGTGACCATTGGTGAAAACCAATAATTTACACGGAAACAAATTATTTCACCAATAGTTTTTGAAAAATATACAAGGGATGATCTGTCATTTGTGCACACTTCAAATATCTCTAAAAATCATAAAAAAAATACCATCTGAATGTTTAAGGAATTTTTTGTGATCATATTAAAAAATCTACATTTTTCTAGTTTCAATCCTCTTTAATGATTTGAACAAACTAGAAGAAATAATATACAGTCGATTTGATCATGCAAGTGGCATTGTTAACCCCACATTTGAGGAAAAAAAAGAGCTGATTTCAGACTTCCCGTTGTCCAGGTAGAAAGAAAATTTCCTAAAAATCATCTTGAAGGTCATATTGAAGAAACATCTATAGAACTACTAGTCCTCATCCCTCTAGAATAAAAAAGATAAGAAGAACCATAGGAAGAAGGATAAATGATGGTTTCACCTTTTCCATGGGGAAAAAATATTAGTCTGTTAGATTTGGCTCCTCCTCTCCATGAATTGACAAAAGGATCAATAAATTTTTTTCCCAAATTATATGAAGATGGAAAGAAACGAATAGATGATCATATTACAAATTTCATCACATCTTATGGAATTATTAAAGTTCAACACAAAGATGTTACCATATGGTTATTCATTTAGTCATTGCATGATGCCAATGTGGACGATTTTTACTACTTACCATCACACTCTATTACTGATTAGGATGATATGAAAACCAAGTTTGAAGTAAGATTCAAGACCGTAGAAGATGATCATGCCCTCCTTGCTCAAGTTTTTTAGATGAAGAAATAACCACAAGATTGAATGAGATAATTTGTAGAAAATTTCAATAAGATGATCAACAAGATTCTTATATATTTTCACCCTACTGTGGATAGTAAAAAAATGTTCTTTGTGAATACTAAGTTACCTGAAATTGGTTTCATACTATGGAGAGTGCAATTGAACAATTTGGACAATGCTCAATAACTTTCCATTAGTGTGGAAGATGACCTTATCATGTCAAGAACCATTCAATGAAGGATAAGGCCCAAAGTTTCAAACATCGAAGAGTTGAGCCATTACTGTAAAAGTTGGAAAATGAATTGACTTCATTGAAGAAGGAAATTTCTCAATGTGTCTCACACAAAAATAGGAACATGAATTAGATTGTAGGAGCACCCCTAAGGATTTCCTTGGGACCTCCACCGGTTGATGTAATATGTGAAGCATATGAATATGAGGGAGGATAAATTATTGAATCAAAAATTGAGGAATAAGAATATGGGTGTTCTAAGTTTGGGTAATTTCAAAATTCACTGGATGAAGATATTGAAGAATCCATGGTTGATATGGATAGTCACTCTTATGTACTGTTTACTTTCTCGTAAATAGAGAAAGAAGCCTACTTTTTTTCTTGCCAAGCCACACCCAATAAAGACATTTGAATTCTCAAATGGAAATTATACAAAAAAAACAAAAGGATGATCATGGATGTCCTCTTCGATGAGGCCAACGAAGAAGAATCCTGAGACTACCTCATCCAAGACTCCATCTTCCTCTTTGAGTAAGTCTCTTTCATCCCATTTTGAAAAATTAGTTTCAAATTCTATTAATCCTAAGAATGAAAATCCTACTATTGTCAAGTTTTCCATCGTTCCTGATGTGCTTACCACTTCTATAACTTTTGACATCATGACCATTATAAGAAATCTAAAATCCATATTTATGAGTCTGAGTACTTGAATAATCATCATGAGTAATTTGATAGGTTGGTCCAATTTATCAAAGGAAATAGTTCAAATCCATGTTCTAAAAATTTCACTACCAAATAACTACTTCCCACTCCTCATACAACTCCTCAGAACCTTAATTCTTTCACACCCTCTACCAATGGGAAAATAGAACCTTTCTATATAGCCTTAGTGGTCAATGGGTATAAACAGAATAATTGTATTATAAACTCTAGTGCCTCTAATAATTTTATTCCTGAAAAACTTACTAAACCCCTTGGTCTCTCTCTTACTCCTGCTACTGGACATTGTTACTCCATGGGAAAAAATAAGTACTTCTTGTTTCCCAGTTCAAGGAAGCTCATGTAGAATTTGCAAATTTTCCTAATAAGAAGATCACAATAAAAATACTTGTATCAAACATGCCAACCTCATATGGTATGTTGTTGAGTTGAAACTTCTATAGGGATGTTGGTGGAGATAAACATATGGATTGGTCACATGCTACCATTCAAATCAATGGTAAGATTAATAATATCCTTCCCATTAGGAAATTTAAATACACTATTAAAATACCAGATGACCCAAGGGTGGATATCCTATTTCAAGATTCAAGGTATTACAAATTTTTTATATCTCAAGAGGAAGATGTTGAGCAACCCATGTTGTTGAAGGAGTACCAAGGTATGACAAAGCTGGTTATAAAGCATCATGATGATCTGATGGAACCAAAACTTGATAGTTTATTCTTCCCACTGAGTATGGATGCAGATTCCTTTTTGATAGTGATGGAGGTTATGAAATTCTCGACTTACAACAAAGCAATCCTAGGATGATGAGTGATACAGATCAAAAGAAGGAAAGAGTGACATCAATAAACTTCTTAGCAAGTGAATATGTTCCCAATAATGTTCTAAAAGTTCAGCATAAAAAACCCATTCAATGAGTATGATTGTAAATATGAATATTTCTCTTGCCCATTGGGAGAGGATGACTCTTTCAAAGAGGAATTCAAGAATGAAAATATTCCTGGGTCTCTTGAATTTGAATCTACTCAAGAATAGGATTACTTGATATTGGGATGATGGAAAAATAAATAAGTATTAAGGGTACATGGGATTTATGGGCGCGTAAAAAGGGGGCACGTGAACAGGTGCAAGAGTTAGTAAATTAATGCCCAGGAGCCTCATGCCTAGCAAGAAAACACTCACGACTTAGCCAATTTTGCATGGCACGGGATAAAAATAGGAAAATTAGATGGAGTTCATGTCACACAAAGATAAGAGGAAGATTTATTTTGGGATTGAGGTGAAGATCAAGAGACATGCATAGTACACACTAGTAATAGGATTAAGATAGATCTTAATTATAGATCAATCTATTATTAGCATTCTTGTAAAATCATGCATTCTATTTTGAGATGCATGGGCGGTGGAGGGAAAGTCCCCACCCCTATATATATATATTAGTTAGTTTACATAGTTTTGAGGATATGTATTATACACCGTATGTATTGCAGAGTTATGTTACCTTGATTTTCGAGCATGCATGACTCCATGACATTCCTATTATGTATTCATTTTTTTTTATGTAAGCTTCCTGGTTATTAATGGAGTATTATGGATGGATTATGGTAACTTTATGGTGAATTTAATCTTAATTTTTATCTAATATATTATGCATTTTTTTCATGTATGTTTCCATTTGAGCTCATGGATATGATGTTTATACTAGAATTTATGCTTTTATAATGGTTAATTTGATTATGCATGTTAACATCTTGACAAGATTTCACAAAAGAGGGACCTGGTAGGCTTTGCACACTTCGGGTGGGCATTCAGATCTATCTGGATGAAGTGCCAATGTACCTAGGCATTCGAGTGGGAAAACAAAACTACATTTTGGTTCCGTTTCTGGGACCTATTTTCAAACTAGTTGTCATGATGTTGCATGATGATGGTGTATCAATTGACTCTTGTCAGCCATTGAAATTTGGGTAGATGAAGGACAAGATCAATTTACACGAAGATATGGTTCTAGACCTGATTTCAATGCACATAAGTGGGTGGAAGATAATCTATATCATGAGCTCTATGAGACATTTTTCATACTTATAGAATTGTATGAGTGGTTATCCGCATATGCATCAAAGAAAACCTAGAGTTACCAACCAAGGGTTTAGATGCACTAAGATTACCATACATTGTTTGATGCAAATGAACCTTAAACATGTGTTGTAGATCATTGGTGGGCTGGTTTTGTACGTAGTTATACTTTGGAATACATTGTTTATACATATTCTTTTTAGGAAGTTGTTGAGTTTTAATTTTTTCACAAGCCCAGACGATCTTACATTTGCACTATTCCTTTGGCAATTAAGATCTTGATGGTGGTGTTGAGTTTAGAGAACCCACCTATGTCTAGATAAACATACCACTATGTGCAGGGGAAGGAGTAGGTGTGATGAAATATGAAGGACCTTTTGGTAGAAAGGTAGAGGGAGGAAAGGTGGCTTAAGTATAATGAAGTGCGAGAGAGGGAATTGGAAAAGTAGCGCAATATTGAGGAGTCTATGGAATTTCGGAGGATGACGTCTCTCGAATGATTTAAAGCTCACGTAGAAGACACAGAGCTGGAGCATTAGGCTCTTCCCCACTTAGGAAAGCACAATAGAGAATAACCTTGATCTTCTAATGAGAGCGCATTAAAGGAGGAAAGATTGAGGACCATGGGCATGCATCTAATCCCACATGGTGACCTATCCCTTGCCCTTGGTGTTCCAATCCCAAAATTAATCATTGATAAGAAGGAAAGTGTTGGTAATCTGGTAGCTTCGAGTAGATATCATTTTCCTTTAAATACAGAAGTACATCAGATAACGCATACACCTATGGTAGCATAGAAGATATCATCTTTTTTAGGGGGGACCAATTAGAGGAATATTTTCTAGCATGTCATCTAGACAGAGTGTGTGTGCGCAAAACATTAGGAATACATCTGGAAGTACTACAACTTTGTAGACTATGAGAGATTAGTTGAACACTAAAGTTGGGAAATAAGGAAGTACATCCACTAGTTTTATGGTTGTTACAGGATGTCAATCAGGAGGATTAGGAGGATTAGGATCAAGTGGATCAGGTGGTGGAGGAAATACTAGTGGTGGTTCTGGTTCTAGATCTAGAGGAAAAATCCCAAATCCCCAACAACCCCCACATCAACCTTAGCAAATTTATTACAAGATGTCCCTCCACTTGCCAGAAAATAGCGGAATCAATGATGTCGTAGAGAATGTGCACAAGTGTGAGATGCTATGACGTGCTAAAGGAATTATAACCTCAGATAGAAAAGCAAGTCAATTTTATACTACACTCTAAGGGAGTGTGTATAGCTGGTATATAAATTATGACCCACATTAGACTATAGTGGATTATGATGATTTTCATTAGGTGTTTCTAGTTGAGTTTCATATTCCATAATTTGAGCAGAAAAGTATTAGTTTGCTTAAGGATATTAAGCAGGGCTTATCTGAGAGCGTTCGAAAATATTATGCACATTTTAAAACCTTGTTATCAAAGTTGTCTTATGATAAACATCTTAGTTAGCATGCACAATGGTTTTTTGGTGGACTATTGAATCCATTCAGAAGGGTGTTATCTTATAATACCTTTTTGGATCTGCGTGACACTTTGGAAGCATCTCTATGCACTAAGGTAGTTGGAATTGTGGACATCGAAGTGAGTCCATTTTTAGAGTCACAAATTATAGCTGTGTCAAAACAGTTGGAAAATTTATTTACTAATTAAACACACGAGACATGCAGTGGAGTATGGTGTATAGATTGTGAGGTTAAAGGAAACACTAAGGATCGTTTCTCTTACAATTTGGTGTGTGCCATATTGTTGGATTGTTAATTTTTTCATTTGGAACATGATGCGAGAAGGTGTCCCCTCTTACAGTGCACGATTCGGAAGAATGTGTCTATGTATTGTAAGATTTGCAAAACTCAAAGTCATGACATCGTTGAATGTAGAGTGCTCGATCACATTGATGAATCCATTGAGACTGGTGTGTTCCAAACTAGTGTACCAAGTGGATCTAACTAACAGGAAGGACACCATAATGAAGGTCACAATAATGGGGATAACAAGGAATAAATTATTTTATGGAGGATATAGAGATCGAGGTCACGGTACTGGTAGAGAAGGATTTCCTAGAGGAACTTGTTATACTTGTGGATCTCCTGATCATTATCAGTGCGAGTGCCCTCAAGATTGTGGTTTTCTCATGGTGTGGAAAATAAAAAAAGTTTGAAGAATCCCCTGACTTATATGAGCACATGAGCAAGTAGCACAAGTAAGACAAGGGTGTGGTAATGATAAAGGTATAGCGCACTGTTGACAATTAATAGATGTCAAAGGTATCCCCTACCCCTAAGTTACAACCTATTTTAATTACTACATGTGTTGAGGATGTACATGCACATGAACCTCTGAAGAATAAACTGACTATAAAAAACAAAGAAGTGATTAATGTCAAGTACCCTGATGTTACACATCAGAAACACATTTACCAAGAGACTATGGATGTTATCAGGGATCTATAATGAGATATTTAGAGCTTGAAGGAGCAGACACGTGTAATGGAATGACAAAATAATTTTAAACTACCACAGAAAGATGTAGATGAATTGAAGGGAGTATGTTGAATGTTGTTCCAGGAGAGTATAATCCCATTATTAGGAGAGTGGTTGATAGAAAAATTAACACACATAGGTAATGAGTGCTGAGAGGAAAATACTTCATGTAAATCTACCTCCCCATAATCATTAGTAGGATAAGGAGATTACATTGAATACAGTCATAGATGGATGTCTTATGAGAAACATTCTGATAGATACAAGTGTGGAATTTAATGTGCTCATTTTGGATGTGTGGAATTAGATGGGAAGACCACCATTACAGCCTTCTTAGAATGTGTTGTGTATGGAAAATAGAACTAGGGATAATCCTATTGGAGTGCTAAAGTATATTACTATTATAATTTAGGAAACCAATTTTACTTGGGACTTTAAATTATTAGAGCTAGCTAAAGCAGATAATTTCCCAGCATTACTTGGGTGCCCCTGGTGCTATGCAAATAATTCAGATTTGTGCTTCAACAAGGGGTACATTAGCTTTGAAAACATGGAAGAGCGTGTAATTATACCTTTGAAAAATTCAAAGGCTGCTCTATATGTTGATCCTTTGAGTGAAGAGGAATTGAATAGGATATATGCATGCACAATCAAAGACCCTGATGTAACTGAGCCATCTAAAGAAGGTGTGATACAGTTGGATGATGATTAGTTAGTGATACCACAAGTATATTGCTTGTGATAACTCGGTGCATGGGGCATATGAAGGAGTTGGGTTGGAGATCAATAACACAATTATTTGCATGATCAGGTCATGCATGGTTAGGAACTTGAGTCATAACCAGGTACTTCAATACAATGGTGAGGGGAACCTTGATGTGTTTCTACCTGCCATGGAATCCCAATGGAAGAATGAAGGAGATAAATGAAATTTTATAGTATATACTCTACGCAGGACAACACTGCGATGGTGGGAAACACATACATACAAACTATTGGAATGGCAAGAAGTGAGAATTACCATTTCTATTGGGTTACTAAGGAGAAATGTACCTTCTTTGATATGTGAATTTCATGGGAAGTCCCTTTCCTTGCATCATGTTCAAAATTGTGAGAGACTTTGGATGGAGGGGTAAGAGGCCTTGCTACCATCACTCTGGGTGCATAAGTTCTAGTCCACTTTAGGCAGTTGCATGCGTGCATGGTATGTTCATGTAGAATGTACAAGGGAAACAATTAATTGGTAGGAGATGACCTCAGGTATGATTCATACTTTTGATTATTTTTCTACTAAACCCCCAATCAATGAAATAAATGTAGATTATGAAGTGCCTTACTTTGGGAGATAGTGAAAAGGATGACAAACTCTTATTAGATATGTTTGGAGAGTTGGATTTATAGGCGTGCCTTGACCTTGAAGAGACTGAAGAATAAGAAATGGTGTGTGCCTAGGAAGAAAAGCAAAAGGGGTAAATTGGTATGCCTGATAAAGAATGATGATGATGATGATGATAACCTGGATGTGAACCATGTTGAAAGTATGCACGAGGTGATGGAAACATCACATGAAAAGGTGTGTGTGTGTATCATGAACCTGTGAAAAAAAATGTTAACATTGGAATAGATGCAGAGCCTAAAATGGCCATTATTGGTGATTACTGGTCGGAGTAGAAAATGGATAAGATTATTGAATCCCTACATGACTTTCATGACTTGTTTCTATGGTGTTATCATGAATTAAAAGGAGTATACCCTTATTTAGGTGAGATGAGAATAAAACTTAAAGAAGGCACGTGCTTGATTAGGAAGAGGCCTTACAAGATGAATCCTAATTTGCGTGTCAAGGTAAATTAAGAAATTGATAACATGATCAAGTATGGTATAATTGATCCCATTGAATAATCTGAAGTTAGCCCCATGGTCATTAGTATTAAAAAGGATGGGAGGATAAGCATCTGTTTGGACTACAAAGAGCTAAATGCTTCATTTATTATTGATTCATTCCCCATGCCATATATAGAGAATATCCTTGAGGGAGTTGTAGGGCATGAGATACACTGTTTTACATATGGGTTTTCAGGATATCTTCAAGTGTGCATAGTAAAGGAAGATCAAGAAAAACTAACTTTCACAACTGAGTGGGGAATTTTTGCATACACAGTGATTATGTTTAGATTGAAGAATGCACCAATAGTATTCTCATGCATTGTTATGCAAGATTTTTGGGATTTCATTCATAATTTTTTATAGGTATATCTAGATGATTGGGAAATGTATGGTTTGGTCAAGGATCATTGTTAAAATGTGAGGATTATATTTGAGAGGTGTAGGTAGTTGAGCATATCTCTAAATATTAAAAATTATATCTTTGCAACACCTTTTAGCACTTTTTTGGGGCATATTATTTGCAAGGAAGGGTTTTTGGTGGACCTGAATAAGGTCAGTGTGATCTTGGGTTTGGAGGAACCTAATAATTAGAGTGAAGTTTACAGATTTCTAGGTTATATAGGGTATTACAGGAACTTCATTAAAGGTTATGCAAAGATTACCCTACCCTTAGAAGAATTTTTGAAGGCTAAGGGAAAATTCTACCGGTATGAAGCACAAAAGTAGGAGTTTGAAACATTGAAGTAAAGGCTTACTACTACCCATATTATACGCTTTCATTCATGGGAAAACCCATTTGATGTTCATGTGGATGATTCTGGAATGGAAATTGGTGTCGTGCTAGCATAACTAGGAGAAGGAATTTTTGACCACCCTATTTGTTTTGCAAGTAAAAAGTTGACACCTGTGGAACAAAATTATACAACTACTAAACGTGAGGATTTGTCCATGATTTACACGTGGCACAATTTCATACAATACTTATTGGATACACCATTTATCTTCTTTACAAATTATATGGAACTTAAGTATTTGGTAAACAAGCCTATTTTGCAACGACGTATTTACAAGTGGATACTACTATTTCAGGAATTTGAGTTTATAGTTGTTGTAAAACTAGGGAAAAGCAATTCAGGGCTTGACCATTTTTCAGGAATTAATTCATGTGAGGATACGCAAAGCATTGATGAAAAAATGTTAGATGCACAACTCTTTAGATTGAATCATGTGCCCACTGAAGTAGAGGACATTACAGTATTCTTGTGCACTAGATAGGCACCTGAGGGAATGAAGACATTAGAAAAGAAGAAACTTGTAATGTGTGTGGCACCTTACTTGTTGATAGGTGGATATTTTTACAAGATAGGTCATGATGAAGTTTTACACCAATGTGTTCTAGAGCATGAGCGTGAGGCTATTATGGAAGAAGCTCATGGTGGAATTGTAGGAGGTCATTATACAGGTGATGCCTTTGTGTGTAAGATTTTATAGGCTGGCCTTTTGTGGTAAACTTTTTACAAGTATACTAAAGAATATGTTAGGGGAATGTGACCATTATCAGCACCTTAGGAATCATGAAACCATAAATGAGATTCCTTTGAGGCCCGTTGCAAGTGTTGAACCTTTTGAGAAATGAACGATTGAATTTATAGGTCCTATTTCCCGACCCACACATATCGGACTGGTGTGTACTATATTATAACTTTTACAGACTATCTGATGAGGTGGAAAGAAGCAACACCTACAAAGGATTGTAAAACCACTAAAATAGCAAGGTTTTTTATGGGAAAACATTACTAGCAAGTATGAATGTCCATTGAGCCTAACAAATCATAGGGGGAACTCACTTCTTAAATGATACAATCAATATTTTTATTGATATCATTTATGGTGGCTCACCATAAAACAACACCCTATCACCCACATGCCAATGGTATTGCTGAAGCTTTTAACAAGAATCTGGGAAAATACTTATGCGAATCTGTGATGTTGTTGGAAGGAATTACTGAGATGATAAAGTCTTTTTTGTACTTTGGGCATATAGGACAACATATAAAAGGTTGAATAAGGCCACCCCCTTTCACTTAGTGTTTGGCACGGAGGCTGTATTTCCTGCTGAATTTATGTTAGAATCCCTACATATTGTGTGCATGGGAGGACTAAATGATGAGAAAGCTATGAAGGAGCTCATCGAAAACCTGATGTAGTTAGACGAGAGGTGCGTTATTTCCCAATGGATCCAAAAGACAAAAAAGGTGACGCAGAAGGGCCTGACACAACAAACACATAAGGAATAAAAAATTTGAGTTGGGAGAGATGGTTCTTTTATATGATTCAAATTTTATGTGCTACCTAGGGAAATTGAAATTACATTAGTTGTGACCCTTTGTAGTAAAAAATATATTGGAATCAGGTGCTTGTCAATTACAGGCACTGGATGGAACTTTATTTCCTGAATACTTTAATAGGAGTAAGTTGAATCCCTACTATAAATAAGGATTCTTGGTGTTTTTAATAATGAAGTATTGCCACTTAGATTATATTTCCTTTTAATTCATTTTCCTTTGATATGTTTCCTTTTTTTTATTGCCAAATCATTGTGCCCTCTGAATGGTGGTTAGTGAACAGGATGTTCGATGTGATTGGGTAACATGGGATCACCTCTCAAGCTATGGGAATTGGGCATGAGGTGAACCTCTAAAGAATGTTGTCTTCGTCTTCCTAAACTAAGCTTTTTACTACTCCTATTGTAATAAAATGATTATCTAGACTTGTGTTATCATTCATGGGGTTTAGGGAAAGATATTTACAAGAAATGAAACTATAATAGGGATGGTGTTGCACCAAATAAAGGGTGTTGCTAGACCCAGGAAGGGTTAATTTGAAGAGGGTGTTATACACCATAAGACAACTTCACCTACTTCAACTTAGAGAGGGTAACCAAATACCACAAACTAAGAAGCATGTGTTCCATTTGTTAAACTCAACTAGAAAAAACAATCTATCAATCTTCTAGTAAAGAAGGATGAAATTGAGAAGGTTGAATAAACACCACAACCCAACTACATGCAATACTCCACCACTTGATAAGCACACAACTCTAAGAACCTACAATAGTAATTTGAACTTGCACAATGTACTTGTAGCATGAGAAAGGCACAAATCAGTATATAATGATGAAACAACTAAGAGTAGTCACAAAACACACATTTTATTTCTTTAACAACATGTATAATTCATCATTACATTTAGAAGAGGCAATGGTTTCCATAACAGTCTTGAAATGAGGCTTGAAATTTCCCTCAACATCCAAGAATAACTTTCAGAAGATAGAGGATTCTTGAAATATGTGCAAAAATGTCTAACTGTGCTCAACTCGTATCACACGTCTAATTTTTACAACCAATGTGTAACCCCTTGGAATGAACCTCCAATTTACATTTATAGAAGAACTATGTCCAAGAGAATAGGAGAAGTCATAAATTCATTCCTAAAATGAAGGTAGATGATGGTCAACATTTATTACAAAAGTTAGTTGAGTCACTTAACCCCCCATCATGTGCCATTAATGATCAGTTTAACTTAATCCTCTTATTTAATTAAAGGAATATTTTAAAAATATATTTTAATAATAATAATAAATATGATTATTAAAATATTTTAATAAAAAAATTCATTTTAAAAATTTAATATTAATAATATTAATTTAATTAATTAATAGAGGGACCCCACCGAATACAGGTTTGCATTGAAGAGGGGGGTCCATGAGAATAGGTCAAAAAACAATCCAACTCGGTGATTGGCTTACCAAGCCAACTTGCCGAGTTGGTCATCGATATCCTCATGGCTAAAATGTGGTAGGATTATCTTCATGTTCCACTGTGTAATGAGCTCCTTCAATCACTACATCAAGCTCCTCTCCCACGCTAGCTCATCGTGTGTGTACTCTGACATCGAGCTTGATTTATTCAACATGAGTCTTCCTTCGACATCCTCATTCGAGCTCCTCTACGTTCCTGAAAAATACTACTCATCAAGTAACTTGCTTGGCTCAACTCTTCTAACGATTTATCTGCTCAGCTATAACTCCTTGCATGATCTCACTTTGTATTAGCCTCAACTCACTCGGGTCAAACTCTTTCCCTTAGATTTTTTTCCACATGATTCTTCTTTAAATCAGATCATCCCAAGTCGAGCTTGAATTTCATGAGCTCACCTCGCCATGTCAAGCTCCTCCCACATTTCTTCAGCGAGCTTTCACCGACTCAATCTCGAGAAACACATGTGAACCTACCAATGGAGCACCACACCAATGATGGAACTCCCTCCCTCTAGCTCACCATGTATTGGGCCGATCCGCCCTATGCATCGAGCTCCTTCCACATTTTTTTTTGACCCGAATTTGGTCGGCTTGTCTCTTAAACTCACCTATATTCCATGCTATATTCGAGGAATTATGGTTCTTCACATTCATCGAGTGATTGGGTCTCGCTCTATCCCCTATTTTCCATCACGCCGTCAGGATTAAATGAATGAGAGACGCTCAGAGAATAAGTTGGTTGTTGTTCTATGTGCATCAAATAAATGCTTTGGCCTATGAATTGGTCAAATAGGAGATTAACTCCACATTTTCCTTAACGATTTTTCTCAAGATGGCTATTTTGGATTGGGAGTTCAAACATTTTCTTGTCATGCCAAGTTTGGCATGGCTTTCATATCATCAAAGCCTGCATGACTAAGATGGGGACTCCCAGAATTTTGGATCCATTTTACCAACACAATAACCTAATACTTTTTCCTAAAACCCCCGTAATTCCAATATGGCTCGAACCTTATCATTCTCCACCAGCTCATATCGATCCATGTCATTCTCTACAAGCTCTCCACATGAGACTTTATTCATTAGTTGTGATGCATCTTGGCCTCTCAAGAGATGGCCTTCTAGGGCTTTTTCTCATAACCAAAGGGTAGCAAAAACACAATAAGACCCCTTAAGATATTTTTTCCGTAATGAATAGAAGTGGGCCCATGGGGTTTATTTTATTATCCCTGAGTAAACTTTGAACCTCTGGAACCAAAAAATGGAAAATAATCCAATAAGATCCTGAACCTCTCGAGACACCGTAAATACTCCTAAATAAAAAAGAATAACTAGAAATGCCTTGAAGTGTTCTTGTAAAGTTTTTTTTCTGATCCTAGGGTTTAATATACCTCTGTTTTCCATTTTTGCCTATGTGTGCACAATTGGATAACACTTTCATCGTTATTATGCTTTGTCACTATAGTTCTAATTTTGTTGTAATAAGCGCTCTTACGCGCAGGAAGATGACTACTATCTTTTGAGTTCATGTGCATAGGACCACATATGATTTTAGTATGGGGTGGATTGCAAGTATAAGTAGAAGATTTAAATTGGTGGGTGGATGACATTATTGATTTCTTAAAATAAAGGTGCTACAAATAATAAGAAGGATTTTGATAATAAGGATTTGAAGAGAATTACTCAAATGGAAGAACATGCATAAGAGAAGGGTTCACAAAGTGTAACATGAGGTAGGTAGAAGCATGGGAAAATTATTGGAATGAGGTGCACTGGATAGGTATTTGGGGGAAGGGATGCATGTGAAAGGATGTATGTGGCTGAGAATTAATATGGGTGGCCCAGAAGGTTACAACTAAGGTGCAGAAGAAAAGTGGCACAAAGCACAGAAAAAGTGAAAAATCATAATTAAAGCAGAATATAGTGGTAGGTGAGGAGAAATTAATGTGGATTTTTTTTTGAAAATACTGTAAAAAGAGCACAAGTGACCCCATTTCTTACCTTCCATATTTAAGTGTTTGCACCCTTAGAGAAAATGAGAGAGTGAGCAAGTGCACAATGTGAAGTACAAAAACAAATTGATCAACCCGACGAGAATTTTTCTCGGCCTATGAGGAGGATCCTTCATGGAAATTTTTAGAGTGAGAGAAAGGTGTGGGAAGAGAAAAATTGTATATTGAAGGCCTCATTCAACGAGTTAGGGTTTTGAAGGAAAACTATGTCGTAGCTAGGGCACATTGAGCTTGAAAAAGATAGATAAATTAAAGGCCTCGGGTTATAGGGGTTAAGAACTAGGAAGTGATTTGAATTTTAGGGTGCATTTCTGGTTGAGCATGAATTTTTTATTCTAAAATGACACTAAGGAGAGTTGTGACCAAGGGCAAGGGAACCCATTATAGAGGAAGCTATGAAAGAGTGGTTAGTGGAGATGTATTTTCTGAAATAAGTCATTGAGGGGAGAGTGTGGAAGTTTGATCTGACTAAGTGTAAGATCAGTGATATCAATCACCACACCAAGAAGACCCTAAAGTATATCAAGGATGAAACCATTCTTAAGACCAACCAGAGGATGGTAGATGTGCAGAGGGTATATGATAGTTTTGTGCACAAAATTTTGGAAATTTTTGGGGTGCTACAACTATAGGAACTAACCTTATTTGGAAAAATAGAATGCTTGTACTAATGGCTTGTGTCGCGATTCCATGAGGAATACTTCTACTTTGTAGGTAGAAGGATGAGAATTATAAGGAAGATGATTGGAAAAGTGATTGGATTGTGTGATATTGCAGAAGAAATTGTACCATATTTAAAGTATGATGAGGGAGTGGAGGCTATGGCCATTGCACTAAAATATCATAAGAGAGGTCGCATGATGAATTTATCATATATCAAAGGTTGTGCTATGATAGTGGTTGCACACCTTGTAAGCTCCAAGCTAGGTGCTTCAAAGAGGTGGAAAGAAGTTAACAAGTGTTAGTTGTACATCGCACACAAGATGATGAATAAAACATCTACAATATTACGAGCTACATCATGGAAATTATTGTGGAAGAAGCACATGTACAGATGGTTAAAGGTGAAAATATTACTTGGGGTGAAATCTTACTTCTGTTGGTATTTTGTGTGATTGGCATACTTGATGGTCCTAAGGAGAAGATGTGGGTATATCCTATGGAGCATAAGTCCCCAGTCACAAGATTCACTAAATTTACATGTCAAGGTATTATTTTGGGAACTTAAAAGAAACGCATGGATAAATGGTATGGAAGGATGTGTGAAGCATTTGAAGGAGAATGGAGCATCCCATGGGATTTTCTTAGTGTCTTGGATGGAAAAGCTGAGTTTTCAGCTTACCAACACTTTTTCTTGGTATGATTCTATATGAAGGTTAGAGAGAAGATCCCATGGTGTAAGTTGGTCTTTGAATTTACAACATGCTACTTTAAGGACTTGGTGAACAAGTTTCATAATATGAAGAAGCTAAAGTTTGATGCAAACAAAGTAGATGTGGATATTCATATCTTGCACAAGACTTATGTCTACCCTAACAAGGAGTCTTATTAAGAAATGATGGAATCAGATAATATAGATATTACTCCTAATACTATGGTAGTTGAGCAGATAGTTTCCGAACGTGGGTATGTATACCTGAGGCTGATATTTAAAGATGGTAAGTATGTTTTTTTTTTAAGATGTGTCACTCCCAGACCCACCTAAGGGAAAGCAGACATTGGGAACAAAATGTCTGATCAAGGTTACACCTTCTAGGTGGGAGGAAGAATAAATAATTGACCTCGAGGTAGAGGAGCTAGAGAAGGAAGATAGTGACACGCTCGACCAGGGAAGGATAAAACTACGAAGGTAGTGCTAGGATCCAAATAAGGGTGTTGGACCTTCAAATCTTGTTAGAAGGTCTCTAAGGATGACACCTGTAAAACTGAGTCTGGAGAATAAAAAGAAGATAAGGCACAAGCTTATTACTCATCATGATAGTGATGAAGAATGATTGGCTAAAATGGATGCAGTTGAAATTTTTTCCCCACCTAGTACACAAGTGTGGGAAGAGGAAGGGATCGGAGATGAAGAGGAATGGTGCGATATGGAGGTACCCAGTGAGCATGAACACGAAGAAGAAAATTCCACTAGAGATGACACATAAATTGAAAACAGTGAGGAGTAGACAAGTGGACATGAAGGTAGTTCAAGAGCAATGAGAGAAGGCATACCCAAAGGCGTAGGAACACAGGTACCTTCATATGGGCATACTAGTGGACAAAGGGGAGAAGGAACCATAAAAAATCCAAACCTAGGTAAATTAATGACCAAAAAACGATTATTTGCACCAGGTTCTGGAGCAATCTTACCATTGAATAATTATATGGTTGGGAGTTAATGGATCCTGAGGGGTTGAATGTGTGCACTAGGAAGCATCTCTCATGGAATATGCAGACTCACATAGATGAACTAGAGTTCAATGTAAGAGAGGAGGTGTGTGTCAGGTGCATAATGAATAAGACTCCATAAGCAATACATGTGACAATTAAGCCCACAAAGTTTTCTGATGAGCAGGCAAGCAATGCATTGACCAAGATTATAGTAGAGGTCGCTTGTCGAAATGTTGAGAAAGTGGAAAATCTAAAGATGTTATTAGAGAACAAGAAGGATAAGGAGAAATAATTGCAATAGTTGATAGAGGAACAAGATAGATTGAAGTGCAAAGAAAAGGTTGTACTAGAGATGGCCGAGGAGATTGGAGAAGAAATTTTGGTTACACGACTACAATATGAAGAAAATGTATCTCGAGTGTTTCCCTCTGTGTTGCATTATCTATATACTTTGGTCCATTTTTTTTAGTAGATAATAGAAGTGTGCATGCCACAAGTGAGGAAGATATAGCTATAAAGAAACAAAAGGATGACGTAGCTAAGAGAGGAAGGACCAAAAACCTGATTTCTCAACGGATTGTTGAATATGACGAAAAACTCCACACACTTGAGGAGGAGTTAAAGAAGGTGAATTTGACACTAAGTATATGTGAGGATCCTAAGAATATTCTCAAGACATTGATGTTGTGAGAAGAAAATGAGGTCCTTATAGGGAAGAATAATGAAACCTTGAGCAGGGAGGAGAGAGTGGCATTATTGGAATAGAAGCATGATGCACTAAAGGAAGCTTGGGACCCCCATGAAGAAAAGATAAAGGAATTGGGATAGTTGATCACCCAAAGAATGGATGTTATGGATGAAATGATTTCAAGGCTGGCTGGAGTAGTGAGGAAATTAAATCATAAGGGTAAAGACATGACATTAGAGGAAATGGAGAAAGTGATTTGTGATGTTCCCACGAAGGAAAAAAAGGGGCTAGGGGACTGGAATGAATTAGAAGTTAACATCAAAAAAGAGTACCCTAAAATTATTCTTCTAGATAAGGAATAGGTGTGCTAGTTATTCTCCTATTCCTTACATTCTTGCATTTCATTATTCTTTGAGCCATTCTTTATTCTTTATTTTGTAGACTTATAATTTGAACAAACCCCATTTTAGAGGGTAGAAATGTATTTAGTGTGGGGTAATGTTGGGCTAATGAAAAGATGAATAAGTATCAAGGGTGCACAAGAAGGGGGTGTGTGAATAGGTGCAAGAGTTAGTAAAGTTGTGCCCAGGGGCCTTGTGCCTAGGAAGAAAGCACTGATGACGTATCTTATTTTACATGGCATGGACTAAAAATAGGAAAAGTAGATAGAGTGCAGGTCACACAAAGATAAGAGGAAGAGATATTTTGGGATTGAGTTGAAGATCAAGAGACGTGCCTAGTCCACACTAATAATAGGATTACGATAGGGTTTGATTATATATTAATATATTATTATCCTTCTTGTCACAGCATGTAATTATTAGCGCATGGTTATTTTTAGCATGCAATATATTTTGAGATGCATGGGCGGTGGAGGGAAAGTCCCCACCTTTGAGGATGTGTATTAGAAACCATATGTATTGCAGAGTTATGCTTTCCTGATGTTTGACCGCGCATGACTCCATGACATTACTATTATGTATTCAGATTTTGTTATGTAACATTTATGGTTATTAATGGAGTATTGTGGATGGATTATGGTAACTGTATGGTGAATCTGATCTTAATTGCTATTTGATCTATTATGCTTTCTTGTCATGTGTATTTCTATTTGATCTCATCGATGTGATGTTTTTTACTAGAATGTATGCTTTGATAATGTTTAATATGATTATGTTTTGAGGATTTTTTGGTGCATGGAAAGTTGTTTTAGGCTATGCCGACCTATATGGGTGTTTAGAAAAAAAATTCTTCTTCAATTTAAGTTAATAAAAAAGAAAATGAAAATATCAAAATTTAACATGGCAGGGTTTACCAGTACTCATAGATGTGTATGAATGGTGTTGATGTTGCGTCATGTGTTCAAAAAAATTGATCTCCTATCCTGCAAATGTTGTTGTAATCAAAGACACTACACAAAATTTTTAATTAGTAATAATAGTAAGTGGGTTGCTAGGTGAAGGCCAATCTCTAGAAATCCAAGGGGCTTCCTCACAAGGATGTCAACCCACTATTTTATGCAATCAAGAAATATATAAACCCAATCATGATAAAGTATGGCTATAAAAATATAATTGTTCTGATTGTTTTAGACTTTATTACAAGATTATTGCATGATAATGAAAATATAGATACATGAGCTATAACTAGAAATAAAAATCAAATTCAGTGTTAGAATATTTAGATGAGGATGGGTTATTGAAAGTGAGCTCAAGATAATCTATCTCATATTCTTTGAAGAATTCATAGTTGTAATCATTAATATACTCGTTTCTACATAATTCAGAGATGAATTCAAGTTCCTCATTCTCTAAATCATATTGGTAGTCAGATTTAGTGTTAGAATATGGATTTTCTAGTTATTCATTGGGTTCAATTTTATTTCTTGATTCAGCATCAGAGTTCCAAATATACAATCTGGCTTCATAACGGTATTCGAACTAGGAAAAATCAGCTTGAATGCATAAAATTTTGAAGTATGCCTCCCAGAACTTGTCTGTGGCCTCGCATATCCTTTGATTGATCTCAAATATATTTTGTAGCTGGTCTAAAGGGACTGAATGTATGGCGGAAAAGTTATAAATCAAGAAATATGTCGTATTTCTCCCAATGTAGAGGGTGAAGGATGATTGGAAGGGAATTAATACTAGTTATTTCATGAACTTGGTAACCTATAGCCATCTACAAAAATCCATTATTGATCATATGTTATCAGAGACAGAGAAATAAATATAATGAATAAAAAATAATCTAATAAAAACTTTATATGTCAGAATTGATAGTAAACACAGGAGTTTCACTAAATTGTTAGCATTTCTAAGTTAGATTAAATAGTATGATAATATGATACTTTTATGTGAAATAAATGATCTGATTTTGATTATAAAATGAATTTGAGAGCTTATAAGAGATGATACTTTTAGAAATGAGAGTTAATAATGTAGATAGAATGAAAAACCTTAATTGGAAGGAAGGTGAAAGTTCATGAAACCTATGAGCTGATGAAGATTGGTTAGTTCTTAAACAATCTTGAACACACCCCAATAATTGTGAGTGCAGACACCAAACAATGAATTAACGTAATAATAGAATTAGATTGTACCAAGTGATATTTAAATGGACCAATGCACAAAGAAAAATGTGCAGTTGGGTGGAGATTTGGAGTTTTTGAACACACAGCAGATCCTCCAAATATGAACAACCCAATGAAATAATATGGAACTAATCCTGTTGTAAAAATATGCTAGACAAAAACCAATAAGCATTTACAATTTGAAGATATGGAGGAATGACAGAAAATTGACTTGAAGATGCAAGCATATCATCCTTGGATAAGAGCGTAAAATGGGTTTAAATAATCATTGGTGTTTTACCGAAACGCCGATGATTTCAGTTATTCAAATTCATTTAGCTTATAGTTGGAAAAATTGCCTAATTTAAGCCTATTTGTTATGGATTTTGAGGGATACGTCATATGTTTGTTTAGGAATGTAATGTTTTGTTGGGTGAGGTGCCTTATTAGATCGGATTATATTCTTATTTTGGCCTAGATTTGTTTGAGATTTATTTTGGTTAGTTTTATTAAATATATTAAAACATATATTAGGATATTATGCATAATAATAATAGATTACATTAGGATATTATTTAATAAAATTAGATTTCATATATTTATAAAATAATCCATAGTAGATATGAGGAAATAACGAATTTATGAATTATATTTAAATAATATGTAGACTAATAAATATTAACATGATAAATTGTAAGTGTGAACGGGACAAACTATTGACAACGGAGGAGTGTAGAATTTCAGTGTCTACAATGGGTCACTTGTAGCTATTATGAAATGCATATAGGATGTGCTTGATAATAATTGGTCAATAAAAAATGATGTAAAATGTTTGATTTTGAATTTGAATCAAGAAGTATCTTATGAAGGCATAGTTTTGGTTGATTTTGTCAATCTTTGTTGTGTGTGTGTAAGAAGTAACACCTAGGTAGTGAGATTTTTTCAGGTATGTGAGAATGATTTGAGATCATAATAAAGTATGTGATAGGTTAAGGAAGGATTTATGGCAAAACATGTGTATCAAGGGTTTAAAGGTTTGAGAAGTGAATAAAGTGTTAGTTTGAGAGAGATTGAAGACCTAGGCTTTGAACAAGGGTTTGAAGTTGTTGTGAGATGAATTTGTTATCTCTATCAGTTGTGGCAACATAAATTATATCAAATATATTCTTCATAAGGTGATTGGGTGGGTTTTTGATGATCTTGGGTGGTTTTATCACTCCTTTTAGAGTGTTGTATCTTCACAAAACTTGTGGAGTTGGTGCTCCTTATAGGGTTATAGCTGTACTAAACTAGGGGTTGGTGATCCTTGTGGTGTTGGTGCCTCAATAAATTTGAAAAATATCAATATAAAGATTATGTGTCAGTTGTATTTCTTACCGTTGATGGTTTTTCCACTTATACCTTGTGTATTTGTTGGTTGATTCTCCTGTTCATGGTTTATAGCATATATAATATTTGATTTTGTGCACACATTAATGATTGGATAAGTGAGTTTGTTGTTTATTTAGAGTAATATAAAATATGATTTAAATTTTTGTAAGGAGTGATTCAATCCCCCACTCAGTCCATTTTTCTTATAATAGTTGGTATCATATCATATCCTTTTGGAGAATTCTAATCACTTGAAAAGAGATCTTCATGAAGCACTATCATGGAGTATTTTCAAGGGAACACTACTATGCTTCCATTGATTAGCATGAGAGATTATTTTAAACCCTTAGTGATTTGATATGTGGAATGAAATTTATGGTTTTTGTTCATCTATCTCATTCACTTTGAATCATGATGAAGTGTGTGGTATTGCTCAAATTGATTTCCATAGTCAGTATAAAAATATTATTTGGTAAATTGATAGTGGATGCTCAACTCATATGACAGGTGATAAGAATAGGTTTTATGTATAATAAATGAAAAAACTTCGGGAATAGATAAGCTTGGAGACAATTCTGGCATAATAATTTTAGGAAGAGGCTCTTTAAGTTTAGAAAATGTAAAATCCATCGCCAAAGATGTTTAATATGTTGAAGTTTTCAAACAAAATCTACTCAGTGTAAGCCAAATGTGTAAACAAGGGTATGTTATAACCTTTGATGTGAAGGGGTGACAAAATTATGAAAGGACAAACAAGTAAGGTTGTTCTACAAAGTAAAAGATAAACAGACAATAACATTTTCATTCTTAAGGAATTGAATAAATGAAATTTTTTTAATGAGTAATATGAATGACTTGTTGGTTATGACATAGAATATTAGGTCATGTAAAATTTGATAAGTCTTTTTAAGATCAACTCTAACAATTGTGTGAGAAATATACCTAAGCTTGGCAATCACTAGAAGATGCTTTGTGTAAATCATGCTTATATGGAAATAAAAACTAGAAGGAGGTTCAAGAATAATGAACATGATTCCACTACGAGTCCACTTCAGGTGATTAATATTGATCTTTATGGGCCTATGTGTACTAAAATTACTTCAAGTTGATTACTATTTCATGCTTCTTATTGATGATTTCACTATATATACTTGGGTAGCATGCTTGAGAAACATACTCAAATGCCTTTGATACTTTCAAGTCTTGTAAATATATTATTATGAATGATAAGAATAGAAAAATAAAATGCATGAGATATGATAATGGAGGTGAGTTTTGATCTGATTCATTTGATGAGTTATTATAGAAATCCCAACATTAAGAAGTAGTTTTTTAGTATATAGAACTCCCCAAAAAAATGGGTTGATACGGAATAAATAATAGGAGTATCCAAGATATTGTTAGGACCATATTGAATGAATCTAGTTTACCATATGTCTACTAGAAGGAAGAAATTTGTATTGTTGTCTACATTATTAATAAATTTCAAACTAAGAGTGAACAATAATAAGACTCCATATGAATTATGGAAAGGAAGATCAGACCAATGTGGAAAAATTTAGAGTCTTTTGATGTAGGTGATTTATCAAGAGGACTGAATATAATCTTGGTAAGTTTGATTCTAGATGTAATGCAAGGTATATTTTTTATTTATTCCTCAAGAAGTTCATCATATGTTTATCTATAATAAGAGGTTGAAAACCATAGTTGAGAGTCCAAGTGAGAAATTGGATGAATCTTATCCTATGATATTTTTCTCTAAGTCAAGGGAAACATCACATGAGGATGAGATAAAAGAAGAATAAGATGATGTTTTTCAAGAAAACAAAGAAAAAGATGATGACCAAGAGATATAAGACACCAAGGCTCCCTTAAGAGAAAATTAGGAGGGGTCATCCTTAAAATCATGTTTTGGGAAATAATTTTTTTAGAATTACTATTAGGAAGAAATTTGGGAAGTCTTCAAAATCAAGAGAAATTATGTTTTTATTTCAAAAAAAAAACCTAAACAGTGAAGTAGAATGCTAGAAAAGATTATATTTTGGACTAAAGGCCATGAATGAAGAACTAGATCAGATTGAAAAAAACAAGACTTGGGAATTAGTACCTAGAGAAAAACATAAAAATGTGATTGGATCTAAATGGGTATTCACAAATGAACTTAATGAGGATAGAGAATTCATAAGAAATAATGCAATAGACTTATTTTTAAGGGGTTTTCTCAAGATGAGGGATTTTATTTTGATGAGACATTTTATCATGTAGAAATAGATTGAAGAAATCAAATTATTCTTAGCATATGAAAGGTTTAAAGGCTTTAAGGTCTATTACATGGATGTAAAATATTTATTTTTGAATGGATATATTGAATGAGGAAGTCTATATGGAGTATCTTGATGGTTTTTACTTTGACCAATAAGGAAGATTATGCTATGCAAATTGAGTAAGGCCCTTTATAGCCTAAAGCAAGGATCCCATAGAGCTTGGTATGAAATACTTGATAAATAATTGACTGAGAAAGGGTTCAATAAAAGTGTTTTTGATATCAAATTGCACATCAAAAGTGAAGGATATCATTTATTGATTGTTAGTTGGTCTATGTGGATGATATTGTATTTGGCAGAGGTGACGAACACATTAATCATGACTTTGTTGACATCTATGAAGAAATAATTTGAGATGCCTATGTTTGGTGAAATTTCCTTCTTTATTGGTCTACAAGTTAGTCAATCACACAAAAGTATATTCATATCTCAATCTAAGTACATTAAGGAAATGGTTAAGAAGTTTCCTATGGATGATTGCAAACCTATTGGTACTCCCATGGTTATAGGATGTAACCTTAACAAAGAATACTGATTCTCCTAAAGTGAATTAATCATGATTATAGGTACTTGATTGGAAATCTAATTTATGCTAACTTGCTTCGGGACCTGATATTGTGTACAATATGTTGGGTTAGTTGATAGCTTTCAAGAAGATCCTATAGAGATCTCATCTTCAAGAAGTGAAAAGGATATTTAGATATCTTAAGGGGACTTACTGAGCTTGGGTCTAAGGTATCTAAGGAGTGAGAAGCTTTGAGTTAAGAGCCTACTCATGATGTTGATTGGGAAAGCTAGTATAGGATGATATAAAAATTACTAGTGGCTGGTGCATTCTTTTCTAGAGAATGTCTTGTTTCTTTGTCATGTAAAGAAGAAATATCTTGTGGATCTTTAAACCTGTGAATCTGAGTATTTTGTAAATACTACTCATTGTTGCACTTAGATTATATAAATGAGGAAAAACTTTGGAGGATTATAATGATTATGTATGATGGGCACCCTACATCCATTATTTGTGATAGCACTAGTGCAATTAGTGTTTTAAGGAATCAAGTGTTGCATTTCTATACAAAGCATCATTCCCATCTAAGTATAATTACCTAAGAGGTCTAGTGTGAAAAAATTGTATCAAATTGGAACATGTATCAATCAAGGAGGAATTAGCTTGACTATTTTGACAAAACCGCTTCCAAATCCCACATCTAAATATATTAGAGACAAGCTAGGAGTGATCTCAACAGCTTCTGAAAAGTGATGAATCTTTAATCAAACTGTGATAGGGATAAAGAAATGAGATACATCTACTCCAAGGTAGTTTTGATGTATATTAGTTGTAGTTGTCTTGGTCATCTTGTTTGAAGTAAGTGTCTCTGGTAGTGATTTTGTGTATTCATACTAGTCAATTTTATGTTGCAAAGTAATAAGTGAGTCATTGGTGAGCGTCGATGAAAGAAATTGGATTTGTGTCATCTCATGATTGGTTAATCTGAGTCATGAATGGAGTATTTTGTGTCAAGTATGTACAGTATGTATATGATGTGTGAAAATATTTGAAGTAATTTCAAAAGGTTAGTTATGGTGTGGGTTGTCTCCTTAATTCATCATGGTCTTACACTTGGTTTGTTAAGTCATCTAGGTTGGCTTATGTATTGGGTGTTCTAGGATATTTTCTTGTGTGGAGTCCTTATTCATGATGTCATATAGTCTAACAGTCTGTGAAGGAGTTATGTGCAAATTTATATCTCTTGAAAACAAATTTTGGGTATTTTTGAGGTCTCTTTGTCCTAACTGGGTCTTAACAATGTATTCTGAGTGGTATGAAGAAGCATATGTTGTTTTAAGGGTAACTGAAAGTTTCTAGGGCTAAAAATTTGTACCAATATTCTAGATTATCTGGACATCATGTTACAAGTGATCTCAGACCATGAAAGTGTTTATTTTCTTGGGAATCTCTAACAAAGTTTAGGATAACAATGTTAGTGTTAAAGGAGACCTAATATGGATTGGTAACTTCAACTTGCAAAATGGGTGTATTTTCATTGGGATTTGACTTTAAGGTTCTTTGAGGAGCTTAAATGGCCAAAAGGGTATATGAATCAGGTAATATTTCACTATAAAAGTCTCTACATAAAATTTTTACTGAGATTCCTTCCAAAATAAGGGCTAGTAGATTAAGAATGTGCAATTTGATGATGAGAAAAGGTGTGTTTAATTAAATTTTCTCTATTTTTTCTTGATTTTAAGATATCAATGTTACTGTTATATGCATGAGTAAAGGTATTTAGAGCTTTGAAGTTTTATGTAGATGATATTATTAGACATGACAAATTTGGGTTGTCCACTAGTGATTTCATGAGCAAGAAGGTTTGTGTTACATGTCAGTATTGTAATTCTAACAGGTATGTGTGTTAATGTGATTTAGTTTCTAGACCAAGTTATTGCATTGGTAAAGATGTCACTAGAAATTGAGGTTGTGTTGAAGATGATCATGAAGTTGCTTAGATTTTTTTGTGTTCTCTAGTTGCTCCTTGTGCAAGATAGCTTGTTACAAGTACTGCATATATGAAGGGAAAAGCATGATGATATTATCATGTATGATTGTGTGGGATGAGTATATTTTGAATTGTTAAAATTATCCTAGACTTATTCTTTTGATATTGGTAAGAAGAAGCTATTAAGGCATATTGTTGGATTGATCTATGACAATGTTGTTTGATATTTATAGCTTAGTGACAGTGAATATAGTGCTACATTGTTTGTAAAGATGTGATTTTCAGGTAAAAAGTGTATGTCAACCCTATCTATCACTTGATTAGATGAATTCAAAGTGTTCTATAAGATATAGAAGTGTATTTCATCCCAACATTCAAGTATGTGTCTTGTAGTTTGTGTTAATACTTGAAATAGTCAATTTTTGCTCAAATGTTGCTACCTACAGGCCTGTAGATGTTTATTAGTGCTTGTATGTGTTACTCAAGTATGAAAATAGAAATCATGATATCATGTGTTTTGCCTCTCTAAGGCTTCCATAGATGCTCACTAAGTGTAAGAATCTATGGTAGTGACATGTGTAAATGCAAAAAGTAAATTCAGCATACAATATGCTAAAGAAGAAGAAGAAAAGCTTCTACAAACGCAAGAGGATATGTATGTCCCATTCCAGTTATGGGGGAGCATGTGTGAGTGCTTCTTGAAGGTGATTTTTTTTGATTTGAAGGTTTTTGAGTTATGTATTGAGTGAATTATCAAAGAACTAGCAAGTTATGGTTCATGATTGCATTATCTTAATCAAATATGACTGTGAAAGAGATTTAAGACAGTGTTGAAGGGTTTGGCCTATCTTCAATCCAAGCTAACAAGGTAGTATGCACAATTTTATGCTTTTCTACTAGATATGTTTGTACTAAGTCTATGAGGAGTGATATATTGCTATACCAAAGGGAAAATGGTGTGTGAGAGCTCATCAAAATTGGTCTTGAATGCACTGAAGTGCTTGTTTAGGGAAACCAATCCCAAACGTTGAGAAATGACAAGAAGAGGAAGACCTAGATTCAAATTTGTGTCTTCTCAAGCTAAGTTAGATCATGAATGAAGGTAAGGTAGATAATTTTATTCTTGTGCATCATTGTTGGCATGGTCTTGTGGTGATTGTTTCAGATACAAGGCTGTTACAGTGGCATTTTGAAGGTCAAAACAGAGTTTGAAGTGAAATGACACATTTTTGCATGCCTAAAAAGTGAATGATGATGTTATATCCCTAAGAAAAGGGAAAAAAAATTATTCTTTATGATTTTTGGTATGGATAAGATATGTATATTCTATTCCCAGGGGGATTGATGTGTCTTCATGCCTGAAAAGAGGCTAAAATTAGTTTTTTAAGTGAAATTTCAAGATTTTTACCTTGTTTGAGACCTTTGGATGATGTTTCTAACCAAGATATGATCCTATGAAGCTGAGAAATATGAATAACATGAATTTATAGATATCCTTTGTCATTAATGTAAAAAGGGTGGAGAAGTTTAGGCAGTTTTCCATCAATGATAAATGGGGAGATTATTGGCATGTTATTAAATAGGTGTTGTCATTGATGCAAAAAATCATTAATGAAAAAGTGTATGGTTGAGTAGGGTCATAGAATGTTGAGGATGATGATGACATGTTGTTTCAGTGGTGTTCATGGTTGCATAGGTTGATTCAATGAGGATTGTTTATTCTTGCAAGCTTATTCAGGTGACCTAGCTAGCCTAGGTGATGGTGCATGGAGGTTGGAGATTATTTGATTTCTTGAGAATAATTTTGACATATGGAAATCATGATTGGAGGGTTCTCGGGAACTCATATGAGCTTTAGGTTAAAAATACAGGTTGGTGACTATGTTTCAGGTGCTCATTTGGACCAGGTATGGCTATCAGATTGCATGGGACTGAGTTATGGAGTTATATGAGCTCATGGATGCATGTATGCAATTTTATTCATGATGTAACAGGTATTAAGGACCATTTTGAGTGATCTCTCATGATGTGTTATAGTGTCCTTTCATTTAACCCTAGCTTCTACAGTGAAAAACCCTAAGGGGTAGCTATGTAAGTGACATAGGATGGAGAGCTATATAATGATTTATAATGATATGAGATGATATTAAAGGGGTGTTATTGAGGTGTGAGAAAAAAATTTGAGTCGTTTTGAAGAATATTTTGCAAGTTATATCAGTTTTGGTGAAACAAGGTCAAGAAGAAGAGCATTTCCAACTCAAATTGGATATTATGATGCTCACCTTGAATTGTGTGGCTTGCATGGGACCTTGTGGCTTTCAAGGATGTTTTTATATTGATTCTATAAGGTTTATAAAAAATTATGAGGTCATTTCATCATCGCATTTTTATGAACGAATGTTAAGAAGGTAAATAACTCATTATGTGTTTGAAACCCTAGCTTGAAAGTGGTTTGAGAGATTTTCTTCCTAAGTGGCTAGTTTTTCTTGATAGTGATTGTATGATGATTATTGGAAAATTTATATGACTCCTTGATATTTTCAGAAAGGTATGATAGAGCTTATGGTGATGAGTGGACCCCACTCAAACAAGTCATTTTATGAAGAAGTTCAGTTTAGGAAAAGGTTATCCAAAGGAGTTGCAAACTAAATGAATAATGTGTGATTTATGTGAGTTTTTATTGATTTAAAAATAGTTTTAAGGTCATGGTGATGCAGTATAATGGTCAAGTATGCTTCATTTAGGTTGACTGGTCAAAGGGCATTTTTGAGACAATTAGAAGTAGTCTTCAATCAAATGGACATTCTAGGAGCTAAAAATTTGAGTTGTATTGGAAATATAATTCAGAGATATTTCCAATGATATAATTTTTTTCTTATGATTATGATTTTTAATATGGGTTCCATGTCAATTTTGTGGACAAGAATATTTTAAGCTTTCCACGAACATACTTGTTTTGTTGAAATATTGAGTTGGTTAGAGCATGAGATGGATTGGATGATGTTTGATATCACATAGAATGTGAAAAAGGATAAATTAGGCATCCAAAAAATATATTTGGAGGTATTGATAGTGTTAATAAGGGTGTTAATCAGTTGCATTTTGAAATCTTCTCTTTAGGCAGACTTGATTAGGTGAAGGCAAAATTTGAAGTAGTTTGAACAAGTGATTGTTTCATGAGGTATAACCTGTTTAAAAGTATTCTATGGGTTATTTAATTTCCATATAGTGGTAACATGCCATATTTGAGGTGTTATTTGATGATATAGAAGCCAAAAGGTGAAGACATGGTGTTGGAAACAGGTGTTTTGTGAAGGCAATCAACCACTAGGCCCATTAAACAAAATAAGATGATTGGTTCTTGATAATTAAGACCATTTATTATGTTTAAATGTTATTTTAAACATGTATGGTGATTTTTATAGAATGTATAAAAAAAATTTTGGTGTTAGGATATTTTTCTCATTCCAATGAGGTGGTTTTGAGGATTTTTGGTGCATGGAAAATTGTTTTTGGCTAGGCTGACCTATATGGTTTTCTTGTAGATGTTATGAAATGTATATGGGATGTTTTTAATATGAATTGATTGAGAAAAAGGATGGAAAATTTAAAAATATATATTTTTAATTTTAATCAAGAAGTATCTTATAAAAGCATAGTTTTTGGTACTTTTGTGAGCTAGTTGTGTGTGTGTAAGAAGTGTGGCCTAGGTGTGAGAGTTTTTTAGGTCTGTGAGAATGAATTGAGATCAGATCTAGTGTGTGAAAAGTTTAAGATTGATGGAAACCATGTTTTAAATGGTTTCGAATATTTGAAAAGTGAAGAAAATTCTATCTATTGGGAGATATTAAAGACCTAGGGTTTGAACAAGTATTTGAAGGTGTTGTGGTAGCAGAAATATATTATATATATTCTTAATAATGTGGTTTAGTTGGTTCTTGATGGGGGGTTGTGAACTAAATTTGTGATTTCTGTCAGTTGTGGTAGCAAAAATATATTATATATATTCTTAATAATGTGGTTTAGTTGGTTCTTGATCATCTTGGGGGGTTGTATCATCCTTTTGGAGTTTGGTGCTTCACAAAATTAGGGGTTAGTGTTCCTTATAGGGTTATAGCTCTACTAAAATAGGGGTTGATGCTCCTTGTGGGGTTGGTGCCTCACTAAAATTGAAACATATCAATATAAATATTTTGTTTCAGTGGTTTTTCTTCCCCTTGAGGGTTCCCCACTTATATCTTGTGTCTTTTTGTTGGTTCTCTTGTTCATGGTTTATAGCATATATAATATTTTATGGTGTGCACACATTAATGATTGGATAGGTGAATTTTTGGTTTGGTTGAGTAATCTTAAATTTGATTTAAATTTTTGTAAGGACTGATTCACCCCCCTCTCAATTTATTATGCTTCCAATATATGGCTCAATGAACAAATCATTGGTCTAATACCCTATGAGATACATGGGGTTCTCTATTTCCCCTTATAATTCAATTTTCCCAAGCTGAGCCATTTGTTTTCATGAAAAATTTGCAACATGAAAAATTAAGACTTTTCAACATGACAACTAAGCCCATAATTGAAAATTATGTTTCCCGATAACATTTCCTCCTTCATCTGATGAGCCTACTATCATTCCTACCCTCACCTAGGCTCATAGAAATTTACTAACATGATTATTTAGTGTGTTTCATTGTGTAGGGAAGGGTGCCTAATTTTGTTGGTAAATTCATTAAGGATCGATGAAAGACAACTTTATCCGAATGCTTAAAAGGCCATTTTTGGTCATTCTGCAACCAATAAACACCCTCCATGCAAATTTATAGAGACTCTTAAGCTTATTAGGGGTATTTAGGAAAGTATTTCATATTTTTGAATCAATTTAGGAAAAATTTGGGAAAATAAATATGATTTAGGAACAACTTGTGCAAGATCAGGTCTTCTAGGTGTTGGGAATGAATGTCCTAATGGTAAAAGTTGAATTCTCCAAAAGGATTTAGGAGGAAATAAAATAGGCATCATAAATATCTTGGAATCATATACAAGGTGTAAACATGAAATTTGTTCCAATACCCAAATGTTTCCTTAAATAATTCATAATGGTGTAGTTGCCTCTCTCAGTCAAAGATGAAAAAGGACCTAAATTTTAATTTTCTTGATGAATTGGGTCTCAATAATAGTTCCATTGGTTTTATCAATTGTTTTGGATTCAAAATCATATAAGGTTTTACCAAAAAACACTTTCCCAAGCTCCCAAGGAGGAATTCTCACTTCTGGTGTCCCAATTTAGACACGATGAGTTTAAAAATGACTTTCCAAAAGTGGAAAGTCACACTTTTTTAACTTCATTGTCCCAAATTTCCTTAAGTATTAATAATTGATAGAGGGGGCACAAAAATTTTACCCCCTTTTCATGAAAACTTTTTGTCACTTAAGACTTGTAAACTCTTCCCTTAGGATACACTATCTCACTTTGTCGCTTGCCCCCCTTCATGTTTCCTCACCCTCAGGTCACACATTTTTCCTCATACTATCCCAAATATACCCAAGGTGGTAGAGGGGACATAGGGGATAAAAATTTTTGACCCCTCTTCCCATGATCAGCTCGTGATCACTTGGTTAGCCCTTCCAACTCCACATGACCCTGTTTTAGCTCCCAAACCTCATTTCAATCTTCCTTCTCTTCCTAGGTTGCAATTTTTCACATACAATATCCCAAATATCCCAAAATTAATATATGAGACACAAAAGTGTGACCCCTCTCTTCCCAACTATCCCATGGTTACCATGAGACCTTAGTTAGCCCCTCCAAAGCCCATCTTCAGCCATCAGATCTCACTTTCAACCCCTCACATTCCCCAAGTCGCACTTTTAACCTCCTACTGTCCCAATTTTCCCCATGGGGATAGAGGAGATGAAAAAATTTGACCTCAACTTTCTTTTGAAAAAATTTCTAACTCTGGTTAACTAACTAGAGTCTCAGGTGGGTGGAAAAACACACATAAATTGAATTTACTCTCATTTTCCAGATAGTTAGTCAAATTCCCGTGTCAAGGTACTAATAAAAAATCCCTCAAACTTCATTTTTTTCTAAAGTGTATACATTTATCCAAGCATCCATAACCATCAAAATGAATATTTACTCATATCTCCTCAACCATGTATCTAATTTCAAATAAAACTTTTTCATAATCTTCCTCTCCAAAATGCATTTGAGAGGACTATCAAAGAAAATAAATTGATGCTCTATATTTTTTACAACAATAATCTGAAAAAATCAAAACCTAAAATTGATTTTTCAATTATACAGAGATTTGGCAGATGGAAAGCTTTGAAATTTGGAGCAGGAATTCCTAGTGCTAAACAAAACAATTTGATAGTGATTTTGTTGCAACATGACACTCGTAAGTTCAATTTCTAAAATAGAAATTATTCAAAGAGATGTATGTCTAAAAATAGTAAGTTTGTTTTATTTTTAACACTCTTAATGAGCAAGAAACATCAAAAGGTGAAAACTTGCTAAAAATAATATTCCTAGATAGGACCTGCTAAAAATAATAAGTCTTTAAATTGAGCTAAGAAAGATATGGGAACTCCCATTCTACCTATTTAAATACTTTTTTCCATCATCACAAGGCCAATAATTTGTCTTATGGCCCAAAAAGGAAATAAAACCCCCACGGGATCCTAAAGCATCATTTCTGAGGTGACTTCTGCATGACACAATTTGATGCTAGAAGTTAGATTATTCAACTAATCCCAATTATGTCAGGGGAAATCCATCCCTTTTAAATCTTGGTTGATAGTCGTCTCAAACTCACAAATTATGCGTGTCTCATGTTTTGTAATGTTCTCACATTTTTCAAGTCAGTGAGGTGACACTCACAGTGCATCAATGTAGTTTAGAGGCCAAGAACGAGAAACTCATCCTTGAGTTAGGGATAAATCCTCATATCTCAAGGAGGAAACCTATTTCCATGAGGATCGATTGATAAAAAAGGTGTCCATATACCATAAGTATGTTTCCACTCATGTGAAATCTTGGTGAGGAAATTCAATTGTGAAGGGGTCAACATGTTCAAAGATGAAATGTGAAGCTTAAGAAGTGAGGTGATGATAATCATATCCTGAATGCACCATTTTGTTCAAAACTATTCAAGAGACAAGTCATGATGAGCTATTCAAGACACCGAGGCATCCAAAACCATCATGTGTGAAGGATCAATAAGTCATCTATTCCCATAAGAGGAATATGAACAAGAAGATGCGTAGGCATACTAAATTTGATGCCATTCAAAGAGGTCTTAAGAGATAGAAATGGTTAGGTGATTATGTTCCTTAGGAGTACCATGTTTGTAAGAATGGAAAATCATCTCAATTTCACTTGAAAGTGTCCTTAAACACTCATTTAACACCTTTTAGTGTGATCACATATTAAAAGATGAAGCGCATTGCAATCACCTTATTTTAGGTCAACAGATTTCCATAGGACATGAATTTCATTCAGGGAGGAATCCTTTCATATGCATGATGGGGACTTATTTTAGTAAGTAATATAAAATCACAAAAAGGTTTGAGCATCATAGAATTGATTCTTAGTCACATAGGTGAACTATGAACACCTAAAGGAGTAAGGAAGTAATCCTCATATCCCAACTCTTAGCTTGTGGATAAAAATGATCATCATTTTCCCATCACAATGAAGATCTCATAAAAATGTTTCTAAACACTTGTTCGATGCCCTGGAATGTTTCCATATCTCACAAAAAAATGATATTGAGATCACACTACTTCAATTCACTGGGTCCTTCATTTGCAAAGGCTTTGTCTTCATCAGAGTGACCATCTCTTCTCTCCTTCCTCCTTCCTTGTATCTCTATGTTATAATTACATTAAGGAGGTAGTTTTCAATATTTTTTCCTATTCACTTAAATTGACCTTTATTCTAATATTTTAAGATTTATTTTCAATTAATGAGAAAATTCTCACTTTTGTTTCATAGGAAAATAAAAGGTCACAAGTGATAAGGTGGAGTGAAAAGTCATGTGGGGGTAGATGAAGAGACATTTTTGTATGTTATAAATTAAAATGGATTCTCCATTCCAAAGGGTTGGCAATTGTGGATAGTTGTATGTCGTTGAGTTGTGTATAACTTCTACATCAAGAAATAAGAGCTACATCTCCTCTATGTCCTTTTCTAATTTTCTATGTCCTCTCTACTCTCCAACTTTTCAAGAATGATGATCTTGTATAACCAAGAAGGAACTTTGAGTCCTTGATTAATGAATGTGCAAACCAGTGTGTCTCTAGTTTGTTAGTATTTTTTATTGATTATATTATTGTGTTTTTATAACTGAATGTGGACCTACTCTGGTTATTGTTGGTGAGAATATGATAGTTCATAATCACACCATTAACCATCTATCCTTGTTTTTCCTACTCCCCTTTACCTCCCTTCACAAAAAATTCCTCCCTTGTATGGTGTACAATTAATTTTCCATAGGTTTAGTGGAGTTCTCCTATGTGATCCCCAGCCTAACAACTACCCAATATTTTTAGTTAGTTTACATTCCATAATGGGAGCCTCCCCATACTTAATAAGGATGGGATTAGCCCCGTGACTATTAGTGAAAATAAATAATTTTAACTATAACAAATTATTTCACAAACGCTAGACCACTCAAAAATACAAGGTTGTTAGTTCTTTAGAGTTGTGAGAAATGAAAATTACCAGACAATGAAAGATAAAAGAAATTTACAACAATATACCTTCTTTGTAACTCTCTTGCAAACCTCAAGAATATTTTTGAAGAACTTGGGCTTGTGAAATATTTATATGTTTGGATTGATTGTGGATGCTCTTGATATTACACTGCAAAGAGGATTTGTAAATGCTATGAGCTTGGATGCACAATGATGCAAATTTCAAATTGGTAGAAGTTGGATGCAATTTTCTCAAAGCTTCTAGCGATGATTTTATAAAGGAAATGGTATACTTTATAGCTGAAGGTAAGACCATGAAAGATGAATGAGATTTTTACCAAGCTTTGGGTTAATAATTGTAATTACCTAGAATAACAAGTAGACTTGGTATGTGGATTACAAATTTATATGGGTAATAGACATTTGTAATGAAACAAGTTGCATCTAGAAATATAGTTGTACATAAAACACAACTGCCCCCTCCTTTTTAGGATTCTATAAGTTGAGTTCAAGTGGAGTTAACTGGAATGAGGAAGTGGAGTCTAAGTGGAAATTTGACTAGGAAAATATGTGTGTTTTCCCAATTAAGTAACTAATTTAATTAGCTACAATGTGTAAGATAATTAATTAATCATTTATGCAATAAATGATAATTATCTTAGCTAAAATGGGTTATAGAATAGTTTAATTAATTCTAAAAAGGTGTAATGTGCATGATTAATTAATTTGATTAATCAATCATAAGGGGGGTTATGAAATGGGATAGTACTGGGAACAAGTATGTAATTTTGGGATGTCTACATTTCCCCCTCTTTAAAGTTTTATTGCGAAGTAATGACATTTTAAAGATAGTAGATGCATGTAGATTAGCAAGTGGAAAGTGGTGAAGCATTTGGATGCCCCAACAAGTAAGAATGGTAAAGCAATGCCTCCTCAAATAGGTGGGTGACATAGCAAAGAGGTGGACATCTGCTTCATAGGAAGAAAACAAGGAATTTTAACAAGGATGAAAGGAATTATTGTGCTCGTAGCATGAGCTCCATTGAAGAGTGTGAATATAATAACAACCTTTATTTTTCTATTGCACAATGTAGTTGTCACCATGATTATGAAAGAATCAAGATGGTTAACCTAGATGTAGGTCAACAAACACACATAGAGCAAAAAAAATATAAAAAGGAAAATAGGCCCAATATACAGAGTAGGTGTGGGCATCAGGGTTATAAATTAACCAAGATGTTATCATACTACTAGATAATTGGTCCAAAAATCAAACATAAAAAATGCAACACAACTTTGAAAAATAAGACAACTAGTTATGTCCCTAATGCATGCCACAATGATTATTAAGTAGATGCAAATGCCCCCAAGCACTAAACTTATGAAAGGCATGGGAATAGTGATTAGAATATAAGACTAGATTGATGCTTAGATACTACAAAAGACACTCTTGTTGGATCCAATTTACAAATGATCTAAGAAAAATGACCCCAAGCGAAGTTGTATTGCTAAGGAAAAACAATTGTCTATGTGATAGTCATAAAATTAGTAGTAGATAACATTATGAATTTATCATGATTATGTTGAAATACTGAAATATAAAATTGATGGGTTTCCCAATTGTATAATTTCTATGATAAGTGAATGTTTATTCAAATTTTTTATAATTTTCGTAATTTTTTTTAAATTTTTGAATATATGAATTTTTTATGGTTTTACAATTTTTTTGAGAAAAATTTGATGCAAACAAGAGGAGTGGCACCCCTGTAATTAGAAAAATTACAAAAAAGTGTAACCAAACTTGAATACACAATAAAAAGGAAAACACGCCATGGCTTATTTAATAAACCATGAAGAAGGAACAACATGTGAAAGCGATCAATAAACACAAAACAAGCATGCAAACAAACCAAATATGAATAGGAGTGAATGATGCCAAATTTATATGTGAACTAAGATGTCAAGATTTTTCTTGTAATTGGTTTACAAAAAGGTAAAAAAAGTACAAAATAAGAAACTGAAAAAAGAAAAATAATTTTCACAATGTTGACAAACCGTAACAGTACAACATAGTTTGCAATATGACATCTAATGACAATCCTAATGTGTTCCACATTGTAAAACTAGATAGATATGAATGCCTCTCGAGTGATAGATTAGAACGTGAGAGGGTTGGATTAGGCCAAAGAGTGGAGTCATGCTTGGATACTCCAAAAGATACTCTTGTCATATCCCATTGAATTTTGATATGTATTGGATTTAATCCAAGTGTGCCTAAAGCGAAGTTATATTGCGAAAGGGTAATTGATTGATTTTCTCAAGCATAGATATACACCACGGGAAAGAAAGTTGATTATTGAAAGATGATTTGGAATAATGTCATAAAATGATGATATTATTGAGCTATGTTACATAGTTGCTGAGATTGTGAAACATTATCTAAATGTTTTGTTTTTTTCCAGTTTTACACTATTTTTTTTTTAGTTTTTTTAAACATTTTTAGACTATTTTTTTGTTTTTAAACATATTTCAAATTTTTTGAAGTTTTTTGAAACATGTTGGAATTTTTTAATATTTTTAAACATATATGAATGTTTTTTTAAATTTTTTAGAAACATATTTAATGTTTTTGTATTGTTGATAAATACATTTGAATGTTTTTTTATTTTTGACTTGGTAAAAGGGTGCATAGTCTGAACTCATGGTAAAATGATTGTAAGAATTATATTCCATTGGTAGAAATTTAGATGATGTAAATATAGGATGTATCACTCCATTCATGACTCCACACAACTAAGAAGATGTGAGGGCTCATCACCAAGATCCAAGAAGGACGTGAAAACGAGGTGAATAGTGATATGAAAATAAAGATGATGGATGCTAAGACAGAAGGTGTAACAATGATCCATGTAAAAAAATGTAATTCATCCTCATTCAAGATTATTTGACTAATTCCAAGATGATTCCACTTTATAGGTTTTGAATAAACTGAGATATATAAATGGCCTACTAATTGACAAAATCCGGTTAAAGAAATTGGTGTCTCTCTTAACATGAGTAGCTAAATTACTTCTTAGGATGTATATGATTAAGAAATTTTGATTCAGATTTTCTGAAGACTTTATTGGTTAACTATTTTTGTGAAGGACCCCTTACATCTTTTCCCATGCCACTAGTAATAGACAAGGGCTCATTACTGGAGATAGAACGTAGGTGAGTAAGGAAACCTGCCTCCACTCCCAGTCTCATACTACTAGTAAGAGTTATGTGTTCAAAGATTTTATTTAACTGTCTAATTGAATTAACAAAGTGAAATAATAAATAAAATTGACCTTAGAAGACATGGTGTTTACTAATACCCATAGATGATATATATTAATGCTCAACGTTGATAGATGTTACGCTTCATCCAAAACTATGTACAAGCTCTTGTCTTATGACTAAACGTGTACTCAAAGACACTAAACAAAATGGATTAGATAGATAGATAGGTGAGGATTTTTAGCAAAGTTCGATTTTAGGAATCTAAAGGGCTTCCTCGAAGGATGTAAGCTCACTTTGTAAAAAATCAAGTGAAATATAATGGATAAATGATAAATAATAACTAGGATACAAGACAAATATATGTAATAATGGTAGGTATTGTCCAGCTTCAAATGTGGCCCAGGAAAGTGTGGATACAATCTGTACATGTTTGAAATAATCATACCAAAAGTATTTAACTTCTTGTTCAATTTCGTGTAAGAATTCAATCTGATCTTCGATGTATTGTTCAATTTCAGAAAATTAGATTACACAAAGACTTAATTCATGAATGATGTCAAATTGTTCCCATTAGAAAGGTTGTTTGACTATTGGCAGTAAGTAAATACTATTGATTTCATGTGATTGACCACCAATTTCCATCTAACAATTACCCATGCTTAAAAAACATGTTAAAAGAAATAGGTTTGATAAAACTAGATAGGAAACACTGGAAAAAATTTGATAAAAGTTGACAAAGGATAAATTTGACAGGAATCGTTGGTAATTGGGCCAATCGCTGGTGATTTGGGTGATTTTGGACAATTTGATAAAATTAAATGTTTAAGGTTTCTAATTGATATTTTTGACTAATTTGAAAGATAGATATGACTGATAAAGGAAAAATGAAAATTGAAAAAGTACCTTGAATTGAGATGAAGCTAAAAGATGCCTCAAACCTTGCTTAAGGATGATCTTGTGATGATTGATGGAGTCTACAATTTGAATGGTGAAAATATGATCCACAGAAGCTCTGAAATGACTTGAAAATTTTTGATGATGATTCACAATATTGCTTGATGATAACTTGGATGTCTTGGAGCTAAATGATGGTGTATAGGATGCTAGAGAATAATGTTGAAAGTGAGAGCTCGAGATTCAAAATTGAGGATCCTAGAAAGAGGCTGAAAAACTATTATTTATAATCATTGGCGATTACCTGAATCTTTGGTGATCTAGATTTTTTGGATTTACGATGGAAAAGTGGTTAAAACTACTTCCAAATGAATTTTGTTTGGTTTTTTTTCAGGTAAATTGATTGTTAAGTTGTTGAGGATGAATTGTGATAATTAAGGGGGTTAGAAAATGATTAAGTATGATTTTTATTTATTTAATTTTATTTTTAGGTAGTTTTAAATGGTTGAATGAGATTTAATAGCTGTAGAAAGGATACTTGTGGTAAATATAAAAAAAGGATTTATGACTTAAGATAAGGTGATTTATGAGTGTAAATGATAAATTAGATTAATAAGTGATGAAGAGGATGAAGGGTGCAAATTTTTCGTGTCTACATTTGCCCCTTTTTGTCTAGTAGTTTGATGTTGGCAAAGTGCTAGACAAATATAATGACAATTTGAATTTTTATGGGTGATCCCCACTCAAAATGGGGTGACTGTAGCGTAGTGTAAGGAACACCAATTTGACAGTTTTGATTGGATAAATGTGACTTGTGTTTCATTAAAAACGTGTGTCCCAGTCCGAAGGAGTACCAAAACGGGGTATGCTACTGTGGGACCAAGTGATAGGGGGAACTAAGGGATTCAATGCTCGTGGACATATGATCTGTGAAGGTAAGCTGAGAAGATGGGGAAGTCAATTGATGGGGGACTAGAAGGCTTGTATCCCATAGATGTATGACATATATCGATGTTAATTTGATTGTTTGATGTTTAATATTTTAAGGATTAGGGTCCTTTAAAGGAGGGTAACATTCTTTGAAAGATGTGTTTAAAGTGTTTGATATTTTCAAACTATGAATGAGGGGTGTGTTGGCGTCCTTGAAATTCCCCTCTTTTGAAGTCAAATTTCAAAAATTATGAGTCAGTACCTTTGAGCAATGAGTCACATTGAGCCTGGTATTGTTTGTAATTTTCCATTCCATGGAGAACAATATGAAATTCAGGCATACAGGTGGAGTTTTTCCTCTTTTGTTTATTTCTTCCCATAGTCGGGAATGACAGGCCCATATCTGCCTTGTCAATTTTTTCCCTAGCATCCATGGGTAGTACGTGGACATCTTTGATTGGATGTGGTATGGACATGTTTCAAGCAACAGTGGAAGCATCCACGTGTATAAATGACACAACTCTAAGGGCAGAGCCCAAGGGACAATCCTCAAATAAGCACAGGCTTTCCATGTGTCTTAGGTCCAAAAAGAAAGCAAAAAAAACCCAAATCCGCTAAGTATGGAAGATTCAACAGACGGTGCCATGTGCTTCATTGACACAACTTCAAGCGTAGGGCCCGAGGGACAGTCCTTAAACAAGTGCAAGATTTCCACATGTCCCAGGTCCAGAATGAATACAAAACAAGCCCAAATTGACTAAGTATTGAAGGTTTAATGGATGGCGCCACATGCTTCAATGACATAACTTCAAGGATCAAAGTCAGGGGCGGTTCTCAAACTTTCGCTAGTCTTCCATGTGTCCCAGGTCCAAAAAGGGACAGAGATGATAGTCAAAATTCACTAAGTATGGGTGGGTCAGTAGAGGCCTCCACGTGTCACAATGGCACAATTTCAGAAGTGAGATCAAAGGGCCAATCTCCAAATGAACACCAGCTCGCCACGTGGTAAGAGTCAATGGAGGATTAGAGTTGGCTGTTGAAAAGTATGAGATACATGGAAGGAGCCAACCATCATCTTGGCACAATTTTAGGAGGCACTTCCAAAGCGGAAACTCAAATGAGTGCCATCTCACTATGTGTCTAGGGGTCAACATAAGTCAAATAGGAAATAGGCCCGAATTGGCTAAGTATAAAGGAATCGGTGGATGCCTCCACGTGTTAGCCTGGCGTAATTTCAAAGACAAAATCGAGAGGTAGGTTCCAAATGAGCACTAGCTCACCACATTTCCAGGGTCATATATACAGCCCCGCTAAACAAAAGAGAGAAAGTCAAATATTGAGCCTGAATACAGAATCAAGATGTCCTCAGGCCTGCTTCAGTTTGGATCTCTCCCGCATGGACGGTTTGAATTTAAAATTTGCAAAGGCAGGGTGGACAAATGTGATTCAATGCATCTGGTTTTTCTGCCAAACATGGAAATAGATGCAGCATGGTAGAAACTTAGACACCATTTTCTCGAATCAGTTTTCATCATTTTTGTAACCGATGTAACCATTCTTGGAAACTATTTAATGGCTTCTCCATGATGTTGTTTGGGTTGGAATTTTGGATATTTCTGAAACTATAATTTCAAGTATGAAGAAATCAATACAAGGGCTTTCCTCTTTTTCCTCTATTTCCTCTTTCCTTCTTGCTCTGACTCGTGAATCATTTAATCCTTGCATGCTTAGAAACTTTGTGTTCTAGTTTATACAATCTCAAGAACTTTGAGTCTGCGGATTGTGCCTGTTATAAATGTGAATGGTTATATTATGTATCTCATTTACTCAATACATATAAGTGTTTTCTTTGTCATCTCTTTTCCCTGAAAGTATTGTCTTCTTCTACCTCCCTCCTCTCTTCACTTCTTCTATCCTAATGTATTGATAAATTTCCAGGCATAAAACACATTTCAAGATATTAGGAAACCACCATTGAATGAAAGATTTTGTATTTGTACATAGGTTTTGCCTCTTCTTTTAATAAGGGAACATCTCCCATTAAAGAGGAGGGATTTGCTTGTCCCTTGACTGTGGTTTCATTCTAAGTGCAAATCTAAAACCTAACAATTTTTGGCGACTCCACTAGGGATTTCATTTCAAATGGATCCCTTTATAAAAGAACAACTAATTTGATCATTTCTTTGATGTGGAGATTCTAAGATACACTCATGGTAGAAGGGCTCTTGGAATTGAATATCCCCAATTTTAACTCGCAGATCAACAAGGTTTTCAACTTCCTCCAACAAGAAGAAATAGAAGAGATCATTTCAGAAGCACACCTCCTGTTAAAGACAGAGCTTATGGTAGTAGCATTCCTCAAGCACAACTTAGCCCTAATCTTCATTCCCTAGTTCTTGTTGGTGTCTCAGTTCCACTTCAAGCAATCTTTCCAAGGATGGCAGAACCTTGGCCTTGGGGACAAAGAGTTGGGCCTCTTTCTCTTCCTCAACCATTGCATGAGTTACCTAGGGGTAATAGGAAGAATTTTCCAAAATTTAGAGGTGATGGAAAAGTACACCCTGATGAACACATTGTAGCCTTCATTTTTGCATGTGGGGTCCTTAGAGTTGAACATGAGGATGTATCTGTTAGGATGTTTGTGGAGACCTTGCAAGATAATGTTGCAGATTGGTTTTAGCATCTTCCTGCCAGGACCATCACCGATTGGACTACTGTGAGGACTGAATTTGAGCAGCGTTTCAAACCTGTTGAAGATGTGCATGCTTTGCTAGCTTAGATTTCTCAAATCAAGAAGGAGCCACATGAGCATATGAGATCATTTGTGGCCAAGTTCAACGAGTTGATTAACAAGATTCCATAAAATACTAGGCCTGTTGATCAGATTCAGAAGTGTTTCTCCTTGAATGGTCAATTTCTAAAAGTAATATATGCCCTGAGGAGAGAAAATCTTGCAACTTTGGATGTTGATCAGAGATTGGCTATCAGTGTGGAAGATGACTTGATTATGTCTAGAAATTTGAAAATGGATTCTTTCAAATCCAAAGCTTCTTCCTCTTCCTCTTCCCCTGGAACCAATTCGTGAGCAGTTAGTACAGAAGCTTGCAAATGACCTCATTGCCATCAAGAAACAATTGTCTCAACATGATCCATATCAAGATGTTCCAAGGAAGAAATTTTATCCTAGGAACCGCTTGGCCTCTTCTTAAACTAAATTGGGTATTGAAGGTCCACCCCTCAAGGTACCTGTCAATGTTACTTGTGAGGTTCTTGAGCCTGATGATGTGGAATAAAATGGATCTATGATGAACAAGAAGAGGAAGCGGATGAAGAATTGGAGGAGCCTGGTGGTTCTCAAGTTCATTTCCTCACCATTGAAGGTGTGGATGATGAAGATGACTATGATGATGTAGTGGCTGAGATGAATAGTGAGTCATATGCTGTTATGACCCGGGAGCAAACCAAAAAAAAAGAAAAAGTGGTGCAGCCTATCAAGAATGATCTAAGGAGCTTCCTATAACTATCTCCAGTGATTGCAAGAAGAGGAGCTCATATTCCTACTACTTCCACCCAAAAGGTAAGCTCTGCTAGTCCTTTTCCCTCTACTTCTACTTCTGAGAATTCTTGTCCAACAAATGATAAAGCTGATAGATCAAAATCTCCTCCTACTCCTAGTAGTGATTCCCCATCCACATCTGGATATTTTGACATTATAGACCATCTTAAAAAGAGAAAGATTCGGATTTCTGAGGAAGATTTCTATCAAACCCATCCTAAAGCCTTTTCCAAAATGGTTAACTTTATAAATTCTAAATCTAAAACCCCATCCCATTCTTCTAAAGGCCTTTTTCCCACTCCCTCTTCCTCACCCCAATCTAGCCTTGTGGCTACAATCACTTCCCCTAATGAGAAAATTGAACCATTTTATGTGAATTTTCTCATAGCTGGCCATAAACTCAGTAACTGTGTCATATATTCAGGAGCACCAGATAATGTAATGCCTGCAAAAGTGGCTCATGTTTTGGGTCTAACCCTAACCCACACTTATGGCTCTTGCTATTCCATGGAGAGTAAGAAAGTACCTTTGGTTGGGCATGAATTAAAGATGCACAAGTAGCTTTTGTTGTTTTTCTAGAGAAAAGGATCTTAGCCACCATTTTGGTAGCTGATATTCCTCCTTCATATGGGATGTTGCTGAGTAGAAATTTATATAAGGAGGTAGGAGGGGAAATTTAAATGAATTGGTCACATGCCTTGATCCCTATCAATGGGAAGATGAAGAAGCTACTGGCTGAGAAATAAGAAAAGTATATTGTGCAAAATATAGAAGATCCTAAAGCATAAGTACTCTATGTAAGATATAGGGCATGGGTAACTATATGATCATGTCACAAAATGAGGCAAGTCTATCAAAGGGAGTGTTTCATGACCCTAATGGTGTGTGGAATTTGTATTTTGATGGGAGATTCTCTTCAGATACTTTTGAAGCTGGTGTAGTGCTCATTTCCCCTAGGGGTAAGGTTCATCCTTTCTCCTTCAAGTTTCAGTTTGAAAATACCAACAATACTATTGAGTATGAGGCCCTCATTCTTGGGTTGAACATGGTGAAGGAAATGGGAGTGAAGAACCTTATTGCTCTTGGAGATGCATAGCTAATTGTAAAACAAGTTACATACCTTTATCAGGTAAAGAACAGAAGGTTAAAGCACTGTAGGAATCTGGTCTGGGATTCCATTGGATTCCTTGATGCTTTTTCCATTAAATTTGTGCCAAGGGAAAGGAACACTAGGATTGACTCTCTAGCTTTTTTTGGGTCCTTTTTGATTCCTCATCCTGATTTCTCTCAAGATAAATTCACCATTGAGATTATCCATAGACCTAGTGTGCCTGAAAATAAAATAATTGGCAAGTTTTCAATGATGACTAGCATTTAATTTGTTTCTTGGAGCTCAGGGACAACTTTGATTAGCTGTTCTTTGAAGTAAGTGACAATCTACCTAGAGAGTGTGTGTCATCAAATGAAGAGGGTGTCAAATAAGAGATGGATCAAGATGGATGCATGAAACTGAAAGGAAACAAAATACCTAAAGGGATGGTGAGTTTGGAGGATCTTTTTGATAAACATGATAGGTATATGAAGTCTAAAGTTTCTCAAGGAGCCTAACAATCTGTTGAGACTGAGAAAGTGAATATTGGGAGTCTTGATGATCCCAAAATTGTCAACATTGGAAAATGATTCTCTCAGGAAGAGAAAAAGAAGGTGGTGAATCTGTTGAAGAGGTATATGGATGTTCTGGCTTACTCTTATGATGATCTTATGGCTTTTCAGCCTAAAGAAATGTAACATTTCATTCCCCATAATCCTGGGATCAAACCCTTCAACTAGAAACAAAGGAAATATAATCCAAAGATAGTTGATACAATTTTTTAATAAATACAAAAGCTTTTGAAGGCTAAGATCATCTTCCCCATCCACCATTCAATGTGTATTACTAATATAGTGTCTATCATAAAGAAGAATGATGAGATCCGGATCTGTGTGGACTTCAAAAATCTAAATTAGGGTTCTTTGAAGGAAAACTATCCTCTCCCCATGATGGACCAAGTATTGCAAGTTGTCACATGCTCAGAGATGTTATCTATGTTAGATGGATTCTCAGGGTACAATCAAGTACAGATGAATACTGTAGATCAACATAAGACTACCTTTACTACTCCTTGGGGCACCTTTGCATACAAGTGGATGCCATTTTGTCTCATCAATGCTGGTGCTACTTTCCAGAGGGCCATGGACTTGGATTTTGGTAGTTTGAAAGGGAAATGCATTGTTAGACTTGATAGTGTTTTCTAAAACAAGAACAAATCACTTCCAACACCTTGAAACAATATTACAGAATTGTAGAGAGCATGGGATTTATGTAAACCCTAAGAATTTTGTGATTTTTTTCATAGAAGAAAAGCTATTGGGACACATTGTTTCAAAGGAAGGGATCAAGATTGATCTACAGAGAGTTCATGCCATCCAGAAAATTCCTCTTCCATCAAGTAAGAAAGGTGTCCATTCTTTCTTTGGTAAGATAAATTTCCCAAGAATATTTATCCCCAATTTTGCAGAACTTACTATGAGCATTTCTCACATGATGCAAGGGAAGTAAACTTTTGGTTGGTCCTATGAAGGGAAGAAATCATTTGAGGACATTAAACAGGTTATAGCAAAGACTCCAACATTGGTGTGCTCTAAATTTAGTAAATATTTCATTATCTATTGTTACGCCACTGAAAATACCCTAGTTGTTATGTTAGCCCAAAAGAATGTTGAAGATCAAGAGCTCCCAATTACATTCATGAGTTATGTCTTAAAAACTCATGAGCTAAAGTACACCATGATGGAGAAACATGCTTTTGCAGCTTTTAAAGTTGTCAAGCAGTTTAGGTTTTTCATCCTTAATTCTCATTCTATGGTGCTAGTGTCTGATACAACAATCAAATCCATTCTTACTTAGCACAAATTTGGAACCAAGAGAGGTAATCAGGTAGAAAAGGTGCAAGAGTATGATCTTGACATTAGGCCAACAAAATTGGTTTGGAGTAAGGGCCTGTGTGAACTCATTACTGAGATAGTTGCCAAGGAGTCATCCAAATATGAAGTCAATGTCCCTTTTGTTCTGTTCCTTAGCTCGACAGACGTATGGTATGTTGACATTGCTCATTTTCTGATATATGGAGAGTGCTCATCTCACTTGAGTGCCAAAGAGAAGAGAGCCATCAAACTAAGGTCTACACAATATATGTTATGGGAGAATTCTTTGTTCAAATGAGACATAAATGGAAGGTTTTTGAAGTGTGTAGACAAGGAGCAACAAAAGAAGTTGTTCTCCACTTTTCATGACCAGGCTTGTGGAGGCCATTTCTCCTCTACTATAACAGCTCATAAAATACTTTATGCTAGTTATTATTGGCTCACTCTATTCAGAGATGCATCAAAATGGGTTGGTAAATGTGAAGCATGCCAAACGTTTGTTGGAAGACCTAAGTTGGCTGCTTTGCCTCTTAAGCCTGTAGTGATTGAAGAGCCATTTCAACAATGGGGTTTAGACTTCATTGGAACACTCAATATGTCTTCCAGTGCTAGGCATACCCATGTGTTGAATGCCATAGATTACTTCACCAAGTAGGTGGAAGCCATCCCAGTCAAGAGCACTACTTCCGAAGTAGGTTACAACTTCATTAAGGAGAACATATTGATTAGGTTTGGGGTACCAAACAAAATTGTGACTGATAATGCCTTAAATTTTTATTCTGTTGAGATGATGGGCTTCTACTATGGGTATGTGCTCTCCCTTGCTCATTCTTTAGATTACTACCCCCAAGGGAATGGACAGGCATAATCAACAAACAAGAATCTGGTGACCATAGTTAGAAAGCTTGTAAATGATTCTCAGAGGAATTGGCATAAGAAGCTATATGATGCTCTTTGGGCTGATAGAATTACACCCAAGAGAGAAATTAGAATGTCTCCTTTCCAAGTGGTGTATGGTGTGGAAGCTCAACTATCAGTCACGGTGGAATTACCAAACTTGCATTTGATGAAAGCCATTAAAGATTCAAGTTTCACTAGCTCTTTGGATAAGAGAATTGTGTACCTTCAGAAGCTAGATGAAGACATGTTGCAAGTTTTTGATAGGATATCAGCTCATCAACTGAAGGTAAAATCTCTATTTGACAAGAAAGCCAGACCTAGATATTTTCAAGTAGGAGACATTGTGCTGCTTTGGGAAAAAAGACATGAGCCAGGAGGAAGCCATGGTACGTTTGATTCTCTTTGGCTTGGTCCTTTTAGAATCAGACATTTTGCTAGAGAGAACTCTTTTTATCTATATTACATGGATGGATCTCCTCTCCCACTTCTTTATAGTAGGTAGAATCTAAAGTTGTTCAAGTCTTAGGTGACTAGGCATTCCTTTTGTATATTGTGTACAGTGTTTTGGTTTTGGCCGTTCTTTTGTGTTTTGTTTTGGGTCTTTCCCAGTTTTGGCTTGTTTCCTTTCCTGTTCCTTTTGTGTTTTTCCTTTTTTTTTTTTGGTTTGACTCTATTTACCTAATGGATAAGGCATTGATTTTCTTTCCCCAAGTTTTCCTATGGTTCTTGATCTTGCCTCATTCCTCTGTCAAGTCATCCCCAGAAAGAGCTAGTTGTTGTCATCCTCAAAATTCCCCTCTTTTGAAATCAAATTTCAAAACTTTTGAGTCAGTACCTTGGAGTAATGAGTCGCATCGAGCCTAGTATTATTTGTAAATTTCCATTCCATAGAGAACAATTTGAAATTTGGGCATACATGTGGAGTTTTTCCTCTTCTATTTATTTATTCCCATGGTCAGGAATGACAGGCATATCCTCCTCGTCAAATTTTTCCCCAACATCCATGGGTAGTACGTGGACATCTATGATTAGATGTGGTATGGCCATGTTTCAAGCAACAACAAAAGCCTCCACATGTCCAAATGGTGCAACTCTAAGGGCAGGGCCCAAGGGATGGTCCTCAAATAAGCGCAGGCTTTCCACGTGTCCCATGAAAGCAAAACAAACCCAAATCAGCTAAGTATGCAAGATTTATCAGACGCTGCCATGTGCTTCATCGGTGCAACTTCAAGAGTAGGGCCTAGGGGAAAGTCCTTAAACAAGTGCATGCTTTCCATGTGTCCCAGGTCTAGAATGAAGACAGAAGAAGCCCAAATTGACTAAGTATTGAAGGTTTAGCAGACGGTGCCACGTGCTTCAATGAAGTAACTTCAAGGATCAAAGTCAGGGGTGGTTCTCAAAATTGCGCCTGTCTTTCATGTGTCCTAGGTCCAAAAAGGGATAGATCCAATCATCAAATTTGACTAAGTATGGGCAGGTTAGCGGAGGCCTCCACGTGCAACAATGACACAATTTCGGAAGTGAGATCAAAGGGCCAATATCCAAATGATCGCCAAATTGCCATGTGTCCAGAGTCAATGGAGGGACAAAGTTTGTCGTTGAAAAGTATGAGCCTAGCGGAAGGAGCCATGCATCAGCTTGGCACAATTTTAGGAGGTGCTTCCAAAGCGGAATATCAAATGAGCACCAATTCGCCACATGTCTAGGGGTCAACATAATTCAAATAGGAAACAAGCTCGAAGCAGTTAAGTATAAAGGAACTGGTAGATGCCTCTACTGTTCAGCCTGAATCAATTTCAAAGACAAAATCTAGAGGTAGATTCCAAATGATCACTAGTTTTCCATGTGTCTAGGGTCAGATTTATAGCCTCGCCAAAAAAAAGAGAGAAATTTGAATATTGAGCCCGAATAGAGACTCAAGGTGTCCTTAGGCCCACTTCAGTTTGAATCTCTCCCACGTGCATGGTTTGAATTTAAAATTTACAAAGGTAGGGTGGATGGCTGTGATTCAATGCATCTGGTTTTGCTGCCAGACATGGAAACGAATGCAGCATGGGAGAAACTCAGACACTAGTTTCTTGAATCATTTTTCATCATTTTTGTAACCGATGTAACCATTCTTAGAAACTATTTAACGACTTCTCCATGTTGTTGTTTGGGTTGGAAACTTGGATATTTCTGAAACTGTAATTTCAAGTATGAAGAAATCAATACAAGGGATTTCCCCTTTTTCCTTTGTTTCCTCTTTCCTTCTTGCTCTCATCTGTGAATCACTTAATCCTTGCATGCTTATAAAATTTGTGTTCTAGTTTATACAGTCTCAAGAACTTTGATTCTATGGATTTTTCCTGTTATAAACTTGAATGGTTCTATTATGTATCTCATTTACTCAATACATATAAGAGTTTTCTCTTTTTTCTGAAAGTATTGTCGTCTTCCTCCCTCCTCTCTTCAAGTCTTCTATCCTAATGTATCGATAACTTTCTAGGCATAAAACACATTTCAAGATATCGGGAAACCACCATTGAATGAAAGATTGTGTATTTGTACATAGGTTTTGCCCTTGCTTTCAATAAAGGAACCTCTCCCATTAAAGAGGAGGAAATTGCTTGTCCCCTGACTGCGGTTTCATTCTAAGTGCAAATCTAAAACCCAACATGGTGTAAATCAGGTTGAATCACTAGCGATTAGGACCATCACATGTGATTTTGGATCAATTGTTGGTGATTAAGTGAATCATCGATGATTAGGGAAACAAGAGATTTAGGGCCTATAAAAGGTGAATGAGATGGTGAAAAGTTCATTTTTGGAAAACGTACTCACGTGACTGGAGAGAGAGATAGCAAAGATAACATGATGGCATCCTTCAATAGGAACATAAAACCTACATTGGCAAAGGTAAGTCTAATTATGTTTATTTTTTCTTGAATTTTGATTATTGAGAATAAATTTTAGGATTTTCGTAGAATATGGTACTGTACAGATTAAATGATGGGAATTACAGGAATCTCTGGTGATTCATGTGATCACCAGTGATTAATATGAATCACTGGAAATTCAAATGTTTAAGTTATAATTGATATTTTTGAGTGGCAGTCTTAATTTTTATGAAGTCTATTATTTTAATGTTTGAAAGAATGTGTTCTAATGTTTTCTTGTGTGTTTGTGTATGTAGGTGGACATGAATTTGAGGATCCATGACCTTATCCCTATTATCTTGTATGAGGTATGGGCTTACATGTTGGATGAGGATTGGGAGCACATGGAGGAAGTGGGTTTTGGAGGGATGAGACACTACAAGAGAGTGCATAAGTGTCAGGGTTTGATGTTAGCATTTATGGAGAGGTGGAATCCTTCCACCTATACTTTTTGGTTACCCATGGGGGAGATGACTATTACATTGGAGGATGTACACCAGATCATGAGACTGTCAGTTTGAGGAGAGGGTATATATACTATTGAGGAGTCTGAGAGACTAGATGTTATGAGGATATTATACAGGGATGAGGCAAATGATGTGAATTATGTTTCAGGAGGGTTTTCATATCAAGATTTATATTTTTTGTCAAGAGATGGATGTATGAGGTTGACTATGATGATGATGGCCATATCATGTTTCGCCCTACCTAATTCTAGAGGAGGTAGGTTTCCTTGGATGATGACTGGGGTTGTAGTAGAGATGATGGAACATCAGAAAGTATTCAAGTGGGAACCCACTTTACTTTCTCAGATGTATAGAGATTTTTGGGCCTAGAAGGCTCATAAGAGGTACGAGGTTGATATTTCTTTCTTGTTACAGTGTTGGGTGTATGAGCATATATCCATTTCTCAGCCATAAGGTTTTCCATGGGGGATAGGAGATGGGAATCTAAGTTTCATGAGATGGAGACATGACATGGTTAGATTGAAGAGGAAGAGGAATGTGAGTTATTACAGAGATATGTTGAGTGGATTAAAGATTGGAGATATCATATGGAGACCATATTTAGAATTTCATGATTGGACCTCGGGTGTGAGCACAAGCTTACTGGTACACAAACAAGACACATGGGTACAAGAGAGGAGAGGAGGGTGAGTATGAGATGATTTGATTCATTCTGTGTTAGATGATAGTTTGGATTGGTGCAGGATGTTCCTGAGAGGATGGTACAATATAGATGGGAGGAGGGAGATACAGAGACTCCCAAGGCAAGTTGTTGGCAGACCTTTTATCATTTTTGAGGAGTGTGGGGCCATGGCCCAAATGATGATGGAGATATAGTGCCTATTGATGATGCAGGGGTTACAATTAAGTATGGAACTTGGTGGAATTGAGCATTTAAAGAATTTGAGAGAGAACTCAAGTGGTACAAGTGAGTGAGGAGAGTGTGTGCTTGAATTGAGGGAGCACAAGAGACTATTCATATTAGTGATGATGAGGGTGAGGAGGAGGATGATATAGATGGGGATTTTGTAGCTACATTGGTAGAGTTGATGACCGAGAAGGCCCATGGTGGACGGTAGGGATAGATAGTACTAGGAGAGAGAGAGAGAGAGAGAGAGAGAGAGAGAGATGATCTGATGGGAGTCTGGGATGCATTGATTTTAGAGCAAGATAACATAGTGACTAAGCAAGATGGGCTTAGGATTCAGTTGGCTCAGGTGGTTGTAGATAGAGACATAGGTACCATCAGTAGTGGGATTCTTTGAATAAGGCCTTAGGTATCATGGGGTCTTTTATATAAAGTGTAGAGTTAACATATCTCATGCACAAAGGTTAGTAGCCATATGAGATGGGTATGATCATTACGGCTCATGATCATGGTCAGTGGGTTGAGAAACAACCTATTATTATCATGGTATCATTTGCGTGTAGACCGGTTTGAGCATATTATAATAATCATGGTTATACTATGATTTTTGAATGTATAGTGTATAGATAATCATCTAGCATAGAGGAGGAGAATTTTTTTTTCTTAGCTGTGAGTGTAGGTAGCATGGGTCAGCCACCTAGGTGTACCGGATGGAGGAGCCGGTGGTGATAGAGGTGTTTATTTAGTGGTGGTGATGTAGGTGCTTAGGGTGGTGTTGGGAGTGCTATCTGAGTTAGTGATTTTATAGATGACATCCATTTTACTAGATAGATGATATAGATGTATATATATTTAGCTTTTGGATATGACTTTGATGTATATGGATTTTTTATGATTTTTTATCGTATTTCAAGACTTTATATTATGATATATATATGATGTCTGTTTATCTTGTACTCTTTTGATGACATTTATCATGTGTGTGGAATTTGATTAATGTGACATGGTTAAAATGAAATAATTACCTTGATTGGATTTGATCCATGTGATGGGTATGCAAAATGTGAAAGCATTTACACTTGTAGCCGGGTGTTAAATTTGACGGCCACCTATGCCTGTCAAACATAATGTAGATGTGATATAATATTTAAATTGATATGCCCTGATCAAAAATGTTAATTAAAAAAAATGTTAAGTTTTATAATGTTAATAATATATATATATATATATAATATATATATATATATATATGATGGAATATTTAAGTATTTGATCGTATATGTTAACTATCTTTAAAATGTGATTTGTATAATTTATGTATAAATCTATGACTAATGAGATGACGGGTAAAAATGAAATGATTTCTTTGAAATGGATTTGATACATATGTGATGGGTAAAATCATGAAAAAATGTGAACGGCCATCAAATTGCACCCATGCTTGTAGCCTTAACAATAAATATTAAATGAGATTATCAATGGGTAGTTACACAAGATCTTAGTCAAAGAGAGGAATGATGTGATTGTACCTTCCTAGGACATGAAAGGGGGTTTATGTATGTGTAGATCAACATGGGAAGAGGGTTATTCTCTTTAACGGGTTCATAGAGACATGCCCCAACTTACATATTTTATTTTGATGCAAACTGATTGATGCGGGAAGTTTATTGTAATGGGAAAGACTGATCAATGTGGGAATCTTTCGTAGGATGCTTTTTTATATTTGAATTTTTGAAGGTTGATCGATGCAGGAAGCCTTTTTACATGGGTAGCCATCCTTCAAGGGTATGGTCTACATTTTTTTTAATTTTTACAAGATATCCATCCTTCGAGGGATCGGTCTATGATTTTAGATGGTAGTTGTCCTTCGAGGGATCAATCTACTTTTATTTGATAATATGATTTTTTATTTTTGAATAGTTATCCTTCAAGGGATCATTCTATTATATTTTATTTTGATAAAGAGCATCCATAGATATTTTTATACTTTATTTTGAGCTGAGGGTAAGGCCCTAATAGACTGTTTCAAGAAGGGGAAATATTTATATATGTGAGCTACACATAGTGTTGCCCCATGTCATGTTTTCATTTGGTGCAAGGTTAGATGGATGTAATGATTATGGGGTTCCTACGAAGGAGGAACTTATCCATAATGAAAGATGTGATGAAAAGAGCCATGGTGCTCATCTCTAAGGTGTATTTAAGGATAGTGATGGAAAGAATCACATGCTTTCAAATCATTACTGTGATAAGATGGATGGTAAACAAAGGGATAAGATCATTAGATGTAACTATTGTCATGACGATAAATCATTTAACAGTAGAAAGGCGCAAGTGCAAGGCATTCAAAGGTTCCTTTTTAGGTTCACCATCAAGTGAAGCAAGGAAATACACTCCCAACCCATACTTATGAGTGATGAAATATGCACCAACCCAATTAGGGGTAAAATTTCCACGTTTACTTTGTTCTAGTGTAGTGACATTTTTATTTTTCTTGAGAACAAGATCACCAATTTTAAATTCATGTTCTTTGAAATGTTTATTGTAGGCTCATTTGACGCGTTCTTGATAGAATTGATGATGTTCTAGGGCCATTAAGCATTTTTCATCTAATAACTCAAGTTGTGCTAAGTAGGTCTTATTGATATTCTTTGTCAGGGATAAAATCCTTAAGTGATACATGGAGTGAAGGAATTTTGACTTTGAGGGGTAGGACAGCCTCAGATCCGTAGACAAGTGAAAAGAGGTAATAGCATTTTGTAGGAGAATGGATGTTAGTCTGATAAGCCCAAAGAGTAAATGGGATTTGGAGATGCCAATTCCTGCCTGCATCATCTACTATTTTCATGAGAATTTTAGTGAGTGTTTTATTAGAGGCTTCATCCTGGCCATTTTCTTGAGGATAATATGGTGATGAGAAGCTGAGTTTGATGTTGAAGGTGTCACAAAGTTTCTTAAGTTCTTTGTTTTTAAAATATTTTCCATTGTCTATGACAATTTTATGTGGAACACCAAAACGACATATGATATATTGATATATGAAGTTGGTAATAGGTCTAGATTTAGTTGAGGTTAAAGGGATGGGTTCAACCCATTTAGTGAAATATTCAGTAGTTATGATAATGGAATGATGTTGTTGAGATGATTTAGGATGGATAATATCTGATGAGATCTAACCCCCATTGAGAGAAGGTCCATAAGTCTTAAGCGGGTTGTAAAGCTTGAATGGGGACATGGATGAGATCTTAATGTAGTTGGAATTTGACGCATTTCTTAATGTATGCACAACAATCCTGATTGATAGTAGGCTAGTAATACCCTAGTAGCAAGACATGTTTGGCGATGAGAATTTCCACTAAAATGACCTCCACAAATACCATCATGGATTTCTTTGATTTCTTTTATTGATTCATGAGATTTAAGGCATCTTAACAAAAGACCATCAAAGCCATGTTTATAGAGGATGTTCCCTATGATGACAAAGTGGGTGGCATGTTGTAGAAATGATTGTTTAGCATTTCATGATAAGTCAGAAGGGATTTTAGATTCAGAAAGGTAGTCATAGATTTGAGTATACCATAAATCAGTTGGATTATTGTCAACAACATTGATAGGAGGGAGTTCATTTTGATGTGAGGGGTAATCTAATATTTGAATGACCATAAATACTTTAGTGTTATCTTTTGATTCTTTAGTTTCTAGGGGAATGAGAGATCCCAAAGAGGCCATAGTGTCTACAAAATTGTTAGAGGATCGTGGGATGGTTTGGAATGGTATAATGATCAAAGGTGTTGAGGAGAAAATTAACGTTGGAGCTTTATATTTCTGTAGAGTTTTAATTTTACAATTGATACTCTCCTTTGACTTGGTTGATGATGAGTTGTGAGTCTCCATATATTTATAAATGTGAACCCCTAATAAGATAGTGGTACTAAGACCCATGATTAAAGCTTCATATTCTGCCATGTTATTAGTGCATTTGAAGTTAAGTTTAAATGATAGTGGAATAGGAATTCCCTAGGGAGGTATGAGAACAACACCGGAACCCTCCCCCTTGTTGGCATTTAGATCCATCAAAGAAGAGGGTCATTTTGATAGGAACGAATTCATGTTCGTTAAGAGTGTTGATATATTTGTCCAAAAAGTGTTCATGAGGAATTTTATTTTCAGGAAGGGTGTATCAGCAAGTTGGTCTATGACGAGTCTGGCCCTTGATAGATTTCTATGATATGAACTCGAGGTAAAACTTAGTCATAAGCATAAGCCATCGAGTTATATGGTTGTTGTGATATGGTTTAGAGTGCATGTTTTTAGAAGCGGATTAAAGCTAGTCACGATGTAGGTTTTGTGATTAAGGAGATAGTTTTGTAGTTTAGAAGTGGAAATATAAAGCGCAACATAGTTTCTTGGCTTCAGTGTAATGAGTTTCATAATCATGAAGTGTGTGACTGATATAGTATATGGCATGTTCATGACCTTGGTTATCATGGTGAGCAAGCATAACACCTAGGGAATGTTATGAAGTAGATATGTATAAATAGAAGAACTCCCCCTCGTGAGGTGGTGTAAGCACTGGTGGTGATAGAAGATAATGTTTAAGTTCATTGAAGGATTTCTGAAAATCAAGATCCCAATTAAAATCTACATCTTTGTGGAGAAGGTGATGGAATGGTTGACAATGATCTGAAAGTTGAGATATAAAATTTCGAATGGATTGTCAATTTACCTTGGAGACTATGCAATTGTTTAAGATTAGATGGAGGAGAAATTTCAAGAATTGCTTTAACTTTGGTTGTGTCTACTTTGAGAGCTCGGATAGATATGATGAATCCTAAAAATTTTCTAGTGATAATGCCAAAGACACACTTTGTAGGATTGAGACAAAGGAAATATTGAATAATATGAGTAAATATGGATTCAAGGATGGACAATATGGTATTTACATCATTTATATTTTCCTAAAAGATCATTGACGTAATCTTTGACAATTTTGTGGATAAGATCATGGAATAAGTAGGTCATAGTGTGTTGATAAGTAACTCCTACATTTTTAAGACCGAAGGGCATGACAAAGTAGAAGAAGGTTCCCCAAGGGTTGATGAAGGATGTTTTATATTGATCATTGGTAGCGATGAGGATTTGATTATAACCAGAAAATACATCCATGAGGGAGAGCATTTCATGGCCAGTTGTTATATCAATGAGATGATCGATGTTTGGGAGAGGGAAATCATCTTTAGGGAAAGTAAGATTAAGGTCTTAGAAATCAGTACATATGCGTAACTTTCCTGAAGCTTTGGTTATGGGAACAATGTTAGAGACCCATTATGGATAATCAATGGGTATGATGAAATTAGTAGAGATCAGACATTTTAATCCTTCTTTAACAAGGATAGCTACGCAAGGATGCATCTTATGGAGATTCTACTCGATAGGTTTAACATAGGGATACGTGATGATGTTGTGTATGATGATATTTGGATTGATACTTGGCATATCACTATATGACCAGGTGAATGCTTAGCTGAATTTAGATAGGAAGTTAGTAAAATCATCTAATTCTTGTGGATCTAAGGATTGAAATCTTTAACTATGTGAGGTTTCTGAATGGTTCCTAAGTTAACTTTGATATTGGATTCATTAAAAAGGGTTGATGTTTTGGGTGGTAGGGATTTATGAAGGAATTGATCCTTTTCTCCCATATGAGAAAGTATATCTTGATCGTCTTAGCAGTGAAGGACATCAATGGTGGGTGAATCCTCTTTAATCAATTCTGGCCAAATAAAAGGAATTTTTTTGTGACGTGATTAGATTGACGAGTCAAGGGTCCTAATGAAATAGTATTGACTTAAAAAAAATTAGGTGGGATGGATATGGTGTCATTTGTGTCCATGGGATCATCATATTTTTTAGGAGAAGAGGGTTCTAATTTTATGATGTGTAAAGACGTGGTGTGTGAGGATGATTTGACAGAGGGTTATTTATATCCTAAGACAAAATTTTCATAAGGTTTGAGGGAGTTTTGGATGGTTAGATGATGTGTTCCTTGTTAATGGAATCCTAAACCAAACCCTTTCCAGGCACAGCAATGAACGTACATTTAAGAGAAAGTTGGGTTATATAAGAAATTAAATTCAAATGTGAAAGGCATAACATGGTGTTGATGATTATGTTGTGAAGAGGGATGGTCAACTCCCCCATAAACGAGATTGGTTTTGAGGTACGTGGGACCATAGGAGATAACATCTCTGACATCAGGTTCATATAGAGGTTTCTTGTTAGCTCTTCCATATGTTTTAGGTGTAGGGAATGAATTTAACATAAGAATGCAGTACTCCCCTAGCGAAATACACTCTACAACACCCTTAAGGGAGGAATCATCAGGTATTTTGTATAATGGAATGGATGTGCTATTAGATTCTTCATCGGATATTTTTTAATTTGATTTAGGTTCAAGGACATTGTTTGGATAGTATGTCATAAGAAATTTGGTAAAAGGATTAAGATCTACAGGGACTGTATATACCTTACCCTCATATTCATATTTAAGAGATCAATGTAGTGTCAAGGAGAAAACACATAGTATGAATCCAGGGACATCCTAACAGTACATTATATTGGAACTCTCCTTCTATGATGTATAAGAGCTTTGTAAGGGTTTTAATGCCAACCTTAAGAGGCAATATAATGGTGCCTAACATGTGTGTGATTGTATCATTGAAGGCTCAAATTAAAATGGGTGTTTGAGCTATAACAGTATCTGGTAATCTGAGTTGATTAAAGGTGAGAGATGATATAATATTTATAGTGGTGCCCCCATCAATCATGACCCTTTTAATGAGGACATAATTTATTTGAGTGGTGATGAAGAGGGGAAAATAATGATCTTGAGGGTGAAGTGATGGTATTTATGAAGGTTCAAAGGAGATGGCAACAGAGGCTTTAAGAGCACCTACAAAATTTGTAAAGGACAGTGGATCCTCTACATGTACCGTAATGGACTAAAGGGCTTCAATCATGGCTTTTTATGGGACAGTGATGTTTGAATGAGCTCGTAAAGTGAAATTTTAACTGGAGCTTGGTGTAGATATTTTATAATGACCTTATGTACTGTAGTGGATGATGGAGGTGCAACAATAATAGAGATTTTAGTCTTGGATTGTGGGGTTTGATTGGAATTTTTAAGGGTGACAGAGATGGAAACCTTATTTTTATCTTTAGACGGTGACAATGAGAATTCAGGTGGTGGTGGGATAGTGGCAAATGTTTTATGTTTGTTTTGATCTGGAGGGTTGGATTTTTATTTTCAGGCCTGGGTAGTAATATAAACGGCATAAATTTGATAAGGAAGGATTTTATTTAAGGATTCTTCAAGAGTGATGGGTGTAGATGTCGTTGATGAGAGGAGACCTTTACTTTCAAGTTTCTTAACATTTGTATGGAACACCTTATAATTTTTTATAGAGTTTCTTTGTGTCCTACGATATTCGCAACAGACATTGAATTTTTACCAAGAGAGCTTCCACCCTCAAGGATCAGATGGTTTAGGAGATGGCAATGTTATGTGTGATTTTTGAATGAGATCATCTAGGATGGTCGCATAACGTCCCTCAATGGAAGATATGGATGGTGAAGGGGCCTCTTTTGATTTGATATTCAGGTGAGGTTTGGATTTAGAAGTGATCTATTTAGTTTTATTTCAAGGAATATTCTTAAATGGTGTGATGGATGAGGGATAAAGACCCAATATAGAATCTTGATGAGTTGGTTTCGGAGTTGAGATGACAGTGACCTTCTTAGAAAGGGGTGGGATAAAGGTTTGAGGGCCACGCAAATGGTATTGATCTGTAAATGTGTAATATGGGATTTTGAATACTTGAACAATGGATTGTTTCTGAGGTCCTTTCATGGTTTTCTTAGATAATTTGGGTGTGGATGTTGAGGTAGTAGGTACGAGGGTTTTTCGTTAATGATAGGATGAGGGGGTATTTATTCAATGGGTTTTATTCCCCTTGAGGGTTCCCTAATATGAAAGGAGGCTACCATCCCCTAAGGTGATCAAGCACCCACTAAACCACCTGAAGATGAAGATCACATAAGTATTGTTCCTCCTATAATAGATTGTGATCACAAGTTCAGCTCCATGCACATCAAATCCTCTCAAACAAACTCTTCTCCTATTTCACTCAAATCTGCTCTTCCATTTACTGATTAGGTATAATTAACTTACACACATACTCCTTCACTCTTCTTGACTCTTCATACCTATTCTTATCTCTACCTTTGACCCCTCTATACTCTCCTTTCACATTCTCTAGTTGGCTTACATCCACATTAACTCAACTCTAACAAAAAACAAATATATAACATGTTTTATATACATGAATCTTGCTTATAACACCATTATGTCAGCAAAGACCATATATTTAGGTATTTTAAACTTAAAAAACACATCAAAATACTCATAAAACATCATAACATGAGACCATATAGGTCAACAAAGCTCTTACAAACATGAAATAGCACAATGCATCTCAACTAGGTGAAAAAAACTAGGTCTTCTTCACCAACAAATGCATCATGAATAATAAGATCATAAATCAACTTCATCAAAGCAAAAAAATCCTTGAACACTTCAATTACAACCTCTCATCATCACCAACCAGCTCAAGAACCTGTGAAAATTCTATTTTCACCATGAATCACACTAATTCGTAAGCACCTTTGATTAGGTCTTCAAGCACCTAAAACCATTCTACAAGAGTGAAAAAATTTGCACATCACAAACAAATGTCAAGACTTATTGGGCATATAAATGTAAGATAAATGACCCCAAATCACTCTCTGCATCCATGAGATGCCACAAAACATGGAAAATCACTCCAAGACATCCATCTCTCCTACCTCGCTTAAGCATGTTGATCATGCCCAGAAATAGGTCACCAAGAACGAGAAACTTGGCACATCAAATAAGCTCACCAAGAATCAAGTAACATATATATGGAAATATCATGATTTAGGATAATTGATAAAACTCTCTTCAAATTCCAAATCAAAGCATAAGGCTTCAAACCAAATCAGTCTTTTGAACCGGTTAAATTTGTTTCAAGGACTCAAGAACCATTCTTGAAAAATCATGATTCAAATACATTCATCATCACTTATAGGCTCAACCAATGCATGGAACACATCATTAGGGTAATTAAACACCTTCTCAATCCTTCATAAGTATATGTCATATGGAGGAACACACACTAACACACATGATCCAACTGACCTTCTTGGCAAGCCAAAGAGGGATGATTACACCATTAGGGATCAAAAAAGAAACCACCTCTCCAAATCAAATCAAGCACTTAAATACATCATACCATATGACTACCAACTATCCATTCTCAAAATCAACTACTCCAATGTGCATTTCAACCAAACTCTTCTCAAGCTAGAAAACTAGGTATTAGGCCTTCTAGGCCAAAAGCAGTAAGGTGACTTGGAGGACATGTATATTTAATTTTATCTATTGTACCTATCTAAAAAAATTCATGGTCATATAGCACAACTCACAAGATTCTTGGAACAATTCACTTCTCTTCATGAAACTTCCATCTCAGACTTGAAACTATAAATATCCTCAAAATAAGGGTTTTTCTCTACCTTACCAGAAAAGTTGGATTATGAAACCACCACCAAATGACCTATAATGAGTCTTCTACATGTTTGAGTCATCCTGCCAACTTTCCTGATATATTTATATCCCAAAAAATTCATATTTTGTACATCTTTTTAGAACTAGGGTTTTAGGAGGGTTTTAGACCTCCTTAGCGTGTTAATGATTGTTCATAAATGATTGCCAGCCAAATTGATTCATTATTTTTTAAAATCTTATAAACTCCATGCCAAATCATCCCTGAAATTATCTGACTCAAATGTATAATCCACACATGTGAGAGAGCTTTCAAATATGCCTATCAAGCTGAGTTTTACATTCTTGAAAACTCAGTTTTGCAAAAAGAATCAATTTTATTGCTTTTCCTTCAATGGCTTGTCCTAATTTTATTGTTGCAATTCTATTTTTTTTCTGCACACTTCTAAATCTCTCTAGCCACCATGATTTTCCTATACTTACTTGACTAGTCTTCTAGAACTTGCTTCAAAATGACCTTATACATGAACTTACTAGCTGAGATATGACCTGATAAATCAACCACACATGTTATGCAACATATAGACACATTCCACATGATTTATAGTTCCTTGATCTGCCTTATACTACATGTTACTCCACCATCTTCTCATGTTAGGTCTAGGATTAGGCCTAGAATGACTACTTCAACACATGACATCATATGAACTGACCATGTTATCCTTTTCCATACTCATTAAGATAATTGACACATAATATTGACCATGTTAGACCTCATACCATCCCTTGGCCAACTATGGAGATCACCTACAACACCTACCTTGTTTGACCATGAATCAAGACACCACTTGAAGATATCAAAACCCAACATTACCAATCAAACTTCAAGCATGACCTTTATTGACACCTCATGAAGACACCTAAGCCACCTAAACTCCCTTTTCCACTAATAAAATTTAACATCAATGAAAACTACATAGACAAAATTCCCAACATACATAACCTGATAGTTGTTCCATGTAGATTTCTTCCTCTAGGTCACCATGACGGAAGACATTCTTAATGTCCATTTAGTGGGCATACCATATGTTAGTGGTAACTATGGCTAAGGTTAGTCAAATGGAATCTATCTTGGTGATGGGAGAAAAGTTCTCATAATAATCAACCCCTGGAACTTGGTAAAAAAACTTAGCTACAAGTCACACCTTATACTTTTCGATGTTACCATCGACACCAAACTTGGTTCGATATATCCACCTACACCGAACCATTTTCTTCCTTTAGGAAGAGTGGTGAGATCCCAACTATGATTCTTCATTAGATAGGAATATTCCTCTTCCATGACATAATCACACTCAGGAATCCCAATAGCCTCCTAAAAATTCTTTGGATCGGAGGCAGAGGCGAAGAAGGCATGGGACCCCAGAGAACTTAGAATGATTTTTTCTCTCATCTGAAGGAAGGATCCTCTATCCATTCATCAACACTATGTAAGGAATGCCAATCCCAATGAGGACCAAGAGTATATTCAATATTATAATCTGTTGAATCATTAATCAGGTGAGAGGGGGCATAATCCTTATCATCACTACTATCAAAATCAATAGATGGTAGAGAAAGAGGAGCGGGAGGATTAGGAGAGGGAGGCTCACAAATATCATCAAAAGAATCTAAATCATGGTCATAAGGGGGCATATTAACTTCTACGGATGGAGAAGTGTAAGTAGGATATGTCTCTTAGAATTTCACACCTCTCTCAATATAGACTATATGAGAACCTTCATACCTTTGAGATACCTGACAAAGATACACGGTTTAGATTTTGGTTCCAACGCCTTACATTTATTATTAGGTATTCGAGCCATGTCAATTTAACTAAATACATGAAATTACTCAACATCAGTTTTATGTCCATACCAAACCTCAGAGGGTGGCATCCCTTTTATGTGGAACGTGGTTTTGAATGTAACAAGCACAATTCATGGCTTTTACCCAATATTATGGGGGAATGGATTTGAATTGAATCATGCAGGTGGACATCTCCTTAAGAGTTTTATTATTTCTTTCTACAACTCCATTTTTTGAAGCATTGTAAGCAATTATATGTTGTAAAGCAATTCCTTCGTAGGTGAAAAAATTATCTAACCTATTGGTCACATAATTTCCTCCAGTTTTAGTTCTAAGAACTTTGATACAACATTTTGATTGTTTCTCAATGATAAACTTGAAACCCTGAAAGTAATTGAAAACTTCATATTTCTATTTAAGAAATTAAACCCATATATAAAGTGAAACGTCACCAATAAAGGTAAGTATGTATTGATATTTAGTGAACAAATGAGATGGAAAAGGGTCATAAATGTCATCATGGAAAAACTCAAGGGTATGAGAAGCTATCTAGGATTTTCCCTTGTCAACTTTCTCTTGGGGTGCTTGCTAAGGGAACAACCCTAACAAAAACCCTTCAAAAAATTGGTGCAAGGAAATGCATTCACCATCTCATGTTTCTTAAATTCTCAAGGTAACGATAGTTTAAATGGCCAAATCATTCATGTCAAATATTACTATCATCGTCAACATAATTTAGTAAGGCAATGGGAGAAGAGTCGGGATCAAATTATGAAAAGGTGTATAACCAAGCCTAGTGGTTTTCCTTTCCCTCTACTAATCTAGAATCATTACGCAACTCTCTAATGATCGTTGGGTTATGGTTGAATTCCACACACATCCCTTGATCAATGAGTGTGATTTGGTATACTAACAATAGATTGGTAGAAATTTTGCAAACAGTAAAGACATCATTGAAGATTCCACCATAAAATTTCATTGATCCACTACTAGCTATTGTGACAAATGTGTCATCACCCAAAGTGATTTTGGACATGCTAAGAGGTTCTACATTGGAAAACTTAATGTGTGAAGAACCCATGTGGTACATGGCACTAGAATCTATAACCCATGTTGATGAAGGAGATACTCTAGCTACAACGGATTTATCTTTCTTCTTCTTACACTTGGTTTCCTTTTCCTTAGAAGATTTAGGTTTTAGAGTGTTTTGCTTAGTAGAATCAAGAACACCTATGTTATTCTTGTCAAGTAAATGAGTTATGTGGTCAATTTGTTTTTTCATACATTGATTCTCTTCATGTCTTGACTTCTTGTAATAGGAACACATGCACTTATCCTTATTTGGTTTATACTTATAAATAGATGAAGAAGTACTCATATTGGATTTGGATTGGGCGGACTTATCTTCTTTCTAAGGTTGGTCCTTTTTATCTTGTTTCTTCTCCTTTCCTTCATCATTAATTTCTATTAGGACATGTGACTTGGAATTTATTGTACCCATTTGGATCAAAAAAAAATTGGGCTAATGAATTACAGCCTAAGAACTAAAAGCGCATAAGGTTGGGGTGCGTGGACATAGGGTGTGTAGGTATGCACAAAGATGTATCAGAAAAGGGCTCGACTAGGGAAGTATGACTTCAAGGCTTAGCTATTTTGGTTACAATGGGCTAAATATAGATAATGAATGTGGGACATGCAAAGGTAAGAAGAATTACAGACTAAGAAAAGGTTATTTTGGACAACTGGGAGATCAAGTGACATGCACAATTTTGGGATAATAATAGGATTAGATCTTTATTTATTATCAGATAATCTCTTATTATTGAGATTGTATGATTTTTTATTTATCTTGTAGTCGTGCATGGATATTGTTAGCATGCAGCCTATTTTTTAGAGTGCAATAGTAGTGAAGGGAAAGTCCCCATTATCTATACATATGTATTGATTTGCATGATTTGGGAGAGACAACTTGTAGTAAGGTTTTGATGCCGGTTTATGAGCGTGCATGACCTATGATGATACATTCACGTATGTAATCATCTTATGTGCTATACAGTAAAAAATATAATGGAACTATATGGTTGGATATTGGTTGTTGACTCATCTATTACTAGATCTTTCTTGGTAAATCTGATCTTAATTCTTATTTAGTCCTTAATGCACTATGGTTGTGATCTATATCTAGGTATGTTATGATTTATACTTGATCACTTGTTATGGATCTATAACACTTATGTGATCATGCTAAGACCTTGACAAAGTTTTCATAAAAGAGGAACTTGGTACCCTTGCGTGCTTCAGGTAAGTACTCATGTCTACCTGAGTGATGTGTCAACGCACCTTGGGTTGTTTGGTAAAATAAAATACTACATTTTGGTTCTGTTTCTGGGAACTCTCTTCAATATATTTGCAAGGATTTTGCATGATGAAGACGTATTGGTTGAATCTAGCCATTATTGAGGATTGGGTAGAGAATTTAGAGGAAGCGTTTTCTCACATCTTTAGCATTAGACTTGAATTTGATGCATGCACATGGGTTGAAAAGAATCTATATCATGAGCTCTATGAGAAAATTTTTTCCTATTTCCCTATAGAGTTATACGAGTGGTTGTTAGCATATGCATCAAAGAAAAATTGGAGGTATAGAGTAATTATTTGGATGAAGGAAGACTACTATAATTTGTTTAATGTTGGTCTGACCTTGACACGCATTGTAAATCACTAGTGGAGTGGTGTTTTGTAAAGTTACACTTTGGATTATGTTGTTTCTACTTATTTCTTTCTAGATGTTGTTGAGTTCCATTTCTTGCGCAAACACAGAGGATCTTATTTGTTCGTTATCCCTTTAGCGATTAAGATCTTTATTGTAACTATGGATTTAGATGTGTGACCTATGGCTAGCTAAATCTTGCCATGCATAGGGGCAGGAGAAGGTGTGGTGAAAGATGGTGGACCTGGCAGTAGAAAGGTAGAGAGAAGACATGTGGCTTAATTTTAATGAAGCACATGAGAGGTACTTAGATAATAAGCATGATGTTGCAGAACAAATGGTGTTGCAGAAAGAGATGGATCATGAAGGATTTGGAGCTCACGTGGAAGACATGGAGCCAGAACATCTTGAACTCCCCCATTTGAGTAAACATGGCAGAGAACCCTCTTCTATTTCATATGAGTGAATGTCTGAGGAAAGACTAAGAACTGCGGGCATGAATATGATCCCACATGGCAACCTAACCCTTTTGCTGGGTGTTCCAGTTTCTGAGATAGTTATTAAGAATCAGGATAGTGTAGGTGCTTCAATAACAACAAATAGATTTCATTTTCCATTAATTTCATAAGTTAATTAGATAGCACATTTAGTTATGGTAGCATAGACGTCATCTTTGTTATTTGGCGGTCTGGTTGGAGGTATATTTTCTAGTGCATCATCGGCATAGAATGTTGGTGCGCAAAATGTTGTAAACACGTCTAGGAACATCACAACTTTGCAAATCGTGGGAGTTTAGTTTAGTAAAATTGTTGGTACACAAGGAAGAAAATCCTTTGGTCTAGTGCTTGTTACAGAAGGAGGATCAAGAGGATTAGGTATTTTAGCATCTAGTGGATTTGGTGGTTATGGAGGTAGAGGGAATACAGGTTCTGGACCAACTGGACACAGTCTGCACTAACCCCAACAAGTTTATTATGATATATCTCTTTGCCTACCAGGAATACATAGGAATTGAAGATGTAGCTGAGCATGTTCATATATGTGAGATATTATTGCGCGCTAAGAGGATTATAGCTCCTAACCATAAGGCAAGTCAGTTTGCTACTACTTTGCAAGGGTGCACTCATAGTTCATGCATGAAGTATGATCCATACCATACTTGTGCAGATTATACCACATTATGTGATGATTTCTTAGTAGAGTTCCATATACCTGACTTTGAATAGAAGAGCATCAACGCACATAAATATATTAAGCAAGGAATGGCTGAAAGCATAAGGTAGTATAATGCACGCTTTAAAAAATTTCTATCAAAATTGTCTTATGATATTCACCCTAATCAACATGCTCAATGGTTTTTTGGAGGTTTAATCACACCTTTCAGAAGGATTCTCTCACACAAGAATTTTATAGATCCATGTGAGGCACTTGAGGAAGCTTTGTGCGATGAGGCAGTTGGGAGTGTAGACACTAGAGTTAGCCCATTTCTGGAAGCTTAGATCACATCTATGGAAAAACAGTTGGAAAATTTGTTAGCTAATTTAGCCCATGACACATAGTGGTATTTGGTGTGTGGATTGTGAGGTGGAAGGACATACTAAGGATAGTTTCCCTCATAAATTAGTGTGTGTCATGTTGCTGAATTGTGAGATCTTTCATTTGGATCATGATTCAAGTATTTTCCCCCTGTTGCAGCGTGTAATACAGAACAACGTGTCTTGTTATTATAATATTTGTAATTATACCACTCATGATATAGAGAATTATAGATATATTGATCAAATTCATGATGTTATTGAAACGGGTGTATGTCAGACTATTGTTGCAAACAATTCCAAGGTGCAAGGTGAACATCACAATCATAATCACAATGAAGGATTCTCTGATGGAGGTGGTAGAGGTAGAGGTTATTGTGGAGGATTCAGAGGCCAAGTTTGTGACAGTGGGAGAGGAGAATCCCATGTAGAACCTATAATACATGTGGATCCCTTGATCATTATAAGAACAAATTCCCTCAAAACATTATTTTCTCCTAGTGTGGAAAGAATCACAAGTTTGAGGAATGCCCAAATTTGTATGAACATGTGAGTAACCAGCACAAGAATGATAAGGGTGCGGGAATGGTTAGACTACAACACACTGTGAAGGATCAATGGATGCCAAAGTTAGTACCTGACCCTGAGATAAGCCTAGTATGGGTTACTACACTTGTTGAAGCTATGCACACGTGTGAGAATCTGAAGCAGAAACCTGTTATTACAAAATAGGAAGTATTGCATACAAAGTATCCAGATCCTACCCATCAGAAGGAAGTCTATCAAGAGACTGGAGCTTATTTGAAACTTACAGGGGGATATAAAATACTTGAAGGAGCATTCATGGAATCTGGAGAAAGATAATACCATTGAGCTTCCTCAAACATACGTTGATGACTTAAAGGAGGTTTGTAAGATGTTACGCTAGGAAAACATCATTCCTTTGTTATGGGAATGGTTATGAGATAAGATGTAACATGTTGTAGTTGAGTGTGAGAGAAAAATATTACATGCAAACTTACCTCCTCACTGTCTTGATTATGACCTTTAAATGCAATTGTTGATGGATGGTTGTTGAGTAACATTTTGATTGATATAGGTGTAGAAGTGAATGTACTCACCTTAGACATGTGGAATCAGATAGGGAGGCCACCATTACAGTCATCTTCAAACGTGTTGTACATGGTGAACAAAACTAATTCCCATTAAACTCTTGAAGGATACCGCAATTACTATACAAGGGGCCAAGTTTACTGGGAACTTTGAAGTCTTGGCACTTGCAGAAGCAAATATTTTTTAGCCTTGTTTGGGAACCCATGGTGTTATGTGAACAACGTTGATCTATGCTTTAATAAGGTATATATCAGTTTTGAGAACAAGGAAGAGTGCATGATCATTCTTTTAATAGACGAAAAAGATGCACTTTATGTAGAACCTTTGAGTGAAGAGGATTTGAACATAATTTATGTACACACCATTAGAGATCCTGAAGTTCTTGAGCCATCAGAAGAAGGTCTAATTCAATGGGATGATGCACAATCTATGAGAGATACAACCAACATTGTTTGTGAAAATTGGGCTCATGGGACTTATGAAATGGTTGCGCATGAGATGAAGAGTGTAGTTACTCGTTTAATTAGGTCACACTGTGTTAGGCGCTTAGAAAGTAACAAGGTACCAAGATACACTGGTGAGAGAAATCCTTACAGATTTATGCGTTCTATAGAAGCCCAGTGGAATTATCAAGTGGAAATGTGGAATATGTTGATATATACCTTACATGGGATGCAACACACTGGTGGAGTGCACACAGAGATAGTCTTTTAGAGTGGAAAGATGTGAGAATCACCTTTTATACTAGATTTCTTAGGAGCAATGCACTTACCAAGACATGTGAATTTCATGGGAAGGAATCATCTTTACACCACATTCAAAAGTGTGAGAGATAGTGGATAAATCGGCAGGAGGCCTTGCCACCTTCACTATGGATACACAAGTTCTACTTCACTTTGTGAGGCTACACACGCATGGTATGTTTATGTGGAATTGAATAGAGAAACATGAAATTGGAAACAATTGACTATAGGTATGATTCGAACCTTTGACTATTTTTCTACTAAACCTCTAGTGAATGAGGCCTTATAGATTATCAAGTGCTTGACTATGGGAGATAGTGCAAAGGATGAGGAGTTTATCCAGGAATTACTAGGTGATTCAGATCTAGAGGCATGCTTTGATGAAGGAGAGACATATGAAGAGTGGTTTGGTCATGCCTGGTTGGAAAAATAAAAAGGTAAAATGGTTTACATGATTGATGATGAGGAAGTGTAGAATCTGGATGTTGATCATATTGTGGGTATGCGCAAGGTCTTAACCAATGCATATGAGAAGGTGCACATGTATCATGAGCCTATGAAGACAAAGAAGGTTAAAATTGGGACATATACAGAACCTAAGGAGGCTATCATTGGAGATGACTAGTCTGACTCATGGGTTGCAAATATATTTGAGTTGTTGCGTGACTTCCAAGACTTATTCCTAGAGGCTATTATGAGTTGAAACGACTACATCACTCTTTGGGTGAGATGAGGATCAAGTTAAAGGAATGTGTGCACCTGATTGGGAAAAGGCCTTATATTATGAATCCTAATCTATGCATCAAGGTAAAAGAAGATATTGATAAGATGTTGAAGTCTGGGGTCATTGAGCCCATTCAGGAGTCAAAGTGGGTTAGCCATATGGTGATAACCATAAAGCAAGATGGAAGGATAAGTATTTGTGTGGATTATAGGGAGATGAATGTTACCTGTGTGATAGATCCCTTTCCTACACCATTTACAAAGGATATTTTGGAAGGCGTTGCAGGGGGTGATATCTACTCCTTTACTTATGGATTTTCTACGTATCATCAGGTACAGACTACTACAGAAGACCAAGAAATAACAACATTCACCACTGAGTGGGGAAGTTTTTCATACATATTTATGCCTTTTGAATTAAAGAACATGTTTGTAAGTCTTTTCATGAATTTTTGTGCGAGCATTCCAAAACTTCATTCATAAATTTTTGCAAGTTTACTTAGATGATTAGACTACTTATGGGCTGGTAAAAGATCATTGTGACAATTTAAGACTAATTTTTTAGAGGTACTGGTAGTTTATAATCTCTCTAAACATTAAGAAGTGCATTTTTGCTACACCTTTTGCGACTCTGTTGGGACATATTATCTGTAAATAAGGCTTGTTGGTAGACTCTGCTAAGGTTGTTGTTATTTTGGGCTTAGAGGAACATACTAACTAGAGTGAGGTGAGCGGATTCTTTGGGCACACAGGTTATTATAGGAATTTTATCAAATTTTATGCTCGGATTTTCGTTGTCCTTAGAGGAATTATTGAAGAGTAAGGGAAAGTTCCATTGGGGTGAAGCGCAACATCACACTTTTGAGACGTTAAAGAAAAGGCTTACTTTCGCACCTATTTTTTTCTTTCCTTCTTAGACCAAACCATTCCATGTGCATGTGGAAGCCTCTAGCATGGTCATTGGCATAGTATTAGCCCAATCCAGTGAAGGTATTGTTGATCATCCTATTTTCTTTACAAGAAATAAATTGACCCTAGCTGAACAAAATTATACAACTACAAAGCATGAGGCGTTGTCCATGATTTATGTGATGCATAAGTTTCGAAAATACTTGTTAGTAACTCCTTTTATTTTCTATACAAATCACATGGAATTTAAGTATTTGGTGAATAAGTCCGTTTTGCAGGGGCGCATATGCCTTTGGATTCTATTGGTTTAGGAGTTTGATTTTATAGTTGTGGTAAATCCAAGAAAGAGTAACTCAGGAGGAGATCAGTAGTCAAGGATTAACTCTAGTGAGGACATGCACAGCATTGAGGACATAGTTTTGGATGCATAGTTGTTTAGATTGAACCACACACCCTTTGATTTAGAGGATATTGTTATATTTTTACATACAGGGGTGGCGCCTAAAGGGATGAAATATTTGGATTTAAGAAACATCTTGTTATACGTGTTAGGTTGGGATGAGATTTTTCATCAATGTTTACTTAAGCATGAACGTAATGCCTTAGTGGAGGAAGCTCATGGTGGAATTACAGGTGGATATTATGTAGGAAATGTTACCACACACAAGATTTTATTTGCAGGTGGTAGGTGAATATAATGTTATTGTTACCTTGCATCCTTAGAGCTATCACGTTTGTGAAGTGTGACGAAGAGCATAGTATAACGAGCAATTTATGGAGAAGTGAACTAGGTGAGTTTAACGCACGTCATTATTAGAGCTCTGTGGAGAATTACTATTAAGCTAGTTTAGTGTATTTACGAAGGCAGGTTCGTATGGTTAGGGTTTCAGGAAGACAAGCTCACGGCTAGACCAAATTAGGGCACATAGATTGAAGGATTTTATTTGAATTCAAGGAGTGCAAGATAAGGCAAAGAAAAAAATAGAAGTTACAAACCGTACCTATGAGTTGAAAGAACAATGGCACCTAAAAGATCCCCATTTTTTGAGAAGGAGACTAAGGAAGTAACAAATAATTGGTTAGTTAAGATGTATTACCCAGAGGAGATCATCAAAGATAGACCATGGACATCAAAGATATCCTGATGCAAGATTAGCCACTTCAATCATAGGAATGAGAAAAACATTAAGGATATTAATGTTGAAACCTTCCGAGAGTTGAACAGGAGGATGAAAGATGTGAATAGGTTTCTAGACACATCAGTACACAAGTTACTAGAAAGTGTGGGAGTCATGAAAATTTATGAGCTACCATTATTTGGCAAGCCTGAAATTTTTTACCAGTGGCTGATGTCACGCGTACATGAATATTTCTTCTACTTTGTGGGTAGGAGGATGAGGATCAAAACAAATTTGATCGCTAAAATCATGGGTCTGCATGACTCTGGTTCTTAAATTTCAAGGGATTGATCAGATGATGAGGGGGTTGAGGCAATGGCCATTGTGTTTTAGTACAAAAAGGGGGAACAATCATTTAATTTCACACGCATAGATGACCTGGTGATAATGGTAGTAGCACATTTAGCTGGTTGCAAACTAGGTACCTCAGAAAGATGGAAAGAGGTTAATAAGTGTTGGTTGCATATAGCACACAAAATGGTGACAAATACCTATTATAATATTATAGGATACATAAAATAAATTCTACTAGCATAAGCACACACCTAGGATGATAAAGGTGAAAAAATAACTTGGGACGTTATTTTATTCTTGGTTGTGTTTAGTGAAAAGGTGATCCCGATGGCCTGAATGAAAATTTTTGGGAGTATCCCAGGAAAAATAAATTTCCTACGAAGAATTTTTCTAATTACACATTTCATGGTTCCATTTCAAACACTTATAAGGAGCGCCAAGAGAAATTTTTTAGGAGGTTGCATCGGGAACTTGAATTAGAGTGGCACATACCATGCGAGCTACCTAGTCTATTGGATGGACAAGAAGAGTTTGCGGCATACCAAATTTTAGTCTGGGCATATTCTTCAAGAAGAGTCCTCACTGTAAGTCACATTTTGCTTTTACTATATGTTATTTCAAGGAGTTGGTAAACATGTTACATAATGCATGCAAGTTGACATTTGATGTTGATAAAGTAGACACATACATTCATATTCTGCACAAGGCATATATATGGCCCAACAAGGAGGCATATGTGGAGACAATGGAGATATATAACATTGAAATTACTCCGAAGACCCTAACTATAGGGAAGATTGATCCTGCACACTTATATGTGTACTTAAGGTCATGGTTTAAATATGGAAAAGTGATTGTAGGAGAGGATTTGTCTTTACCAAGTCCTCCAATGATCCATAGGGATCCAAAAAAATGCACCACTTCATTAGTTTCATCAGCAACAAGAAGAAGAAGAAGGAAAAATAAATAATTTGAGTTATATGGAGGTTCTAGAAGGAACCTCCACTCTGTGTAGAGTGGCAGTTTTAGAACCACTACCCTACAAGGTGGGATGCCCAGCTAGGGTGGCGGTCCTATGACTGTCGGTCTACTAAGGGTGGCAGTCCTGACACTTTTAAATAGAAAAGAAGAATGAAGCACGAATGGACATGAATTTGAAGCGCCCAACCGTGTCTCTTCCCTTCCATGCCCTTTCACATCCTCTGTGCATGGGAGGACATGGGAATGCCTATAAATGCATGAAAGGAGAAAGAGGATAGACATTCGAAGGTGAATCAAGATTGAGAAGAGAGTAGTGAGAGTAGTGAGCAAAGATCTTCAGTACTGGAAATGAATTATAGAAGCAAGGTGTAGAAACAGAGCAAGCAAGTAATTGGAGAGAAGATTTACATTGTTGCTTCTTTTCATACTTATTGTAATATGTAATTGTCTATATTAGACAAATAGAAGTGGGAAGAAAGAGAATTTTCCCTTCCCAATGGGTTTTCTTCCTTGGAGGTTTCCAGGATAAAATTGTTGGTGTTGTTGTTTTATTTCCTTCTCTGCAATTTCCTTTCTATAGCACTAGAAAATCAATCATGAAGCTCTAATTTTCCAAGATAAAATGTCACTTTGTAAAGTTGAAAGTAGGAAAACATATTTTTTGATTCGTAGAGTTCCAAAGTAGAAGTTTATGGATCATTTTGGTATCAGAGCTGATTATATATCCAAGAGTGAGGTATTCGAATATTTCTTGTGATTTTGTATGATAGTGACAAGGTCCAAAGGAAAAGAAGTTTTACGTTGTGAGCCAGATATTTCTACAAAGAAGTGGAAACAAATAATTCAAGCTCAAATGGAGGAAGAGAACTTCATCCGTAGAGTCAAGATGCTAGAGACCATGATGGATAGATTATGTAGAAAACAAGAAGAACTTTCAGATTTATAAAAGACAACTTCGGTTAAGCAAGATTTCATTGACTCAGTGGTTCGAGCACTAGCTGAGAAATTCAGTATTGGGAAGAGCCATGAAGAGGAAGAATGGGAAGAGCATGAAGAGATGCCAATTGTAAGCGAGAAGGTAAAATCTACACATAAACCTTTTAAAGTTGAAACAAAAGTGGAAATAAAGAATTTTGAAGGAAAAGTAGATGCAGAATTACTGGATAAATGGCTAAAACAAATGGAATTTAATTTTAGTGTGCACAATGTCACTGAGGCACAAATCATAACCTTTGCATGTCTAAAAATGGAAGGTCATGCTATGGTTTGGTGGGAAACCCATCTAGCCACTTGTGAGAAGAAGAAATGTCCTATTGTTAGTACTTGGAAATTTTTTTAAGAATTAATTAGAGCTAACTTCTATCCCATTTTCCATAAGACTAACATGATGATTAAGTGGCAGTACTTTAGACATGGCAGTGGTCAAAGCGTGCAAGACTACACTACGGAATTTCAGAGACAAGCCATGTTACATAATATAGACTTAGAGGATGAGGATATTTTGACCAAGTATTTGGGAGGACTTCACACTTGACTTCACACTCACCTTTGGAGGAAGGTAATCTCCACGAAGCCCAAGGATCTCAATGAAGCTTGTATACAAGCATACTACATTGATGACGAGAATAAGCAAGGAGAAATAGAGCCAAAGGAAGACCAGTCAATAGAACAACAAGACAAAGAATAAGGGGAGACAATTAGCAGAGGTAAATGGAAAGGTAAACATGCCGCTACTGCTTTGCATACTTGTAAAGATCCTAAGAATTTATGTAAGAATTGCGATGTAAATGGACATATTGATGCCACATGTTGGAAGTTGCATCCGGAGTTGCACCCAAAACACCAAACCAAGGATTCCAAGAAATCCATGGCCACTGTGAAGACAGAAAGGGAGGTGGAGATTGAGGATGATTCAGATGTAGACGAGAGGCTGAGATGCATGGCCACTAACATGTATAGAGCAGTAGAAGAAGAATAGATGAGTAAGCTATTTCAAATTAGAATCCAAATCAAGAATACTAAGATAAATGCTTTAGTAGATTTTTGTTCTCAGTCAAATTTGATTTCTGTTCTCAGTCAAATTTGATTTCTGATGCGGTTGTAGAGCAGCTTGGTCTAGAAACTTATGCACATCCACATTCATAACCACTAGGATGGGTGAAGAAGGGTGTAGAAATACAAGTTACAAGAAAGTGTAAGTTTCAATTTGGGATAAATACCCAATACGTAGATGTAGTAGAGGTTGATATTATTCCACTTGATGCATTTGACGTTTTCTTCAGAAGTCCTTACTTGTATGGCAGGGATGTTGTGTTCACAAGGAGGGAGAACCGGTTCAGATGGGTCAAGGATGGAGTCAGTTTCAACATCCGGGCACACCAAAGCAAAGAAAAGAAGGCTATGGTAAGTGCCAACCAATCACTAAGACTTATTTAGGAAAATCATCAGTTTTGTTTACTTTCATTGGAAGAAAAGAAAAATAGACGTGAGAGCATGGATAATTCTAACCAAATTATGAAGAATTTAGATAGCACTTTTCAGTTCTTACAGAATAATCCACCACAAGAGCTACTCATTCAAGGAGAAAAACAAAATTCCATTATGCATTCATGGTATCTACCTATGGATTCATTGGACCTAACCATGGGGGCAACAAGAAGAAAAGGATATACAAGGAATGGTGGTGGCTATAGCAATAGCGTACTTGGAGAGGAATTGGCCAATCCATCTCAAGAGGAAAAGATAGAAGAGGACTCAACCACTACAATATGGGACCTTCGGCATACTTGAGCAGGTTGGAGAAGAATCCTTCAGGCCATAGTTCATGTGGATGCATGTGATAGCAAGTTGCAAGAGCTCGCAACTACTAATTCCATCCACACATGACAAAGAAGGAGATATATATAAGTTACCTTCCAAATAGTATTTTTCTCGAGCCAACTTGGAGGACTTGTAACATAGGAGCAGCAAACCATAGATCCACAAGAGACTTGGAAGGTTGGACAAGAGAAGACACCAAGGTAGACCCAGTGGTACTCAAAGGATCACGAGAGGGAGTTGATTCCTCTACCACTCCCTCACTAAGATTTTTTGGGACCAAAATCCTCCTAATTAGGGGAGGTATGATCCATAGGGATCTAGAAAAATACACCACTTAATCAATTCCATCGGCACCAAGAAGAAGAAGAAGGAAAAAATAAATAATTTGAGTTATACGGAGGTTCTGGAAGGAACCACCGTTATGTGCAAAGCGGTGGTTTCAGAACCACCTCCCTATAGGGTGGAGGTCCTGAAATCTCTGCCTAGCTAGGGCGGCAGTCCTGTGACCACTGGTCTACTTAGGGTGGCGGTCCTAGCACTTTGAACATAAAATAATAATTTTGCACGAATGAACGTGAATTTGAAGCGCCCAACTGTGTCTCTTCCCTTCCATTCCATTTCACATCCTCCAGTGCATGGGAGGACATGGGGAAGGCATATAAATACATGAAAGGAGCAAGAGGATAGAAATTCGAAGGTGAATCAAGATTGAGAAGATAGTAGTGAGAGTAGTGAGCAAATATCTTCAGTACTGGAAATGAATTGTAGAAGCAAGGTGTAGAAACAGAGCAAGCAAGTAATAGGAGAGAAGGTTTACATTGTTGCCTCTTTTCATACTTATTTTAATCTGTAATTGTCTATGTTAGACCAATAAAAGTGGGAAGAAAGAGAAGATTCCCTTCCCAATTGGTTTTCCTCCTTAGAGGTTTCCAAGATAAAATTGTTGGTGTTGTTGTTCTATTTCCTTCTCTGTAATTTCCTTTCTATAGCACCAGAAAATTAGTCATGAAGCTCTAATTTTTCAAGCTAAATTGTCACTTTGCAAAGTTGAAAGTAGGACAACATATTTTTGTTATTTTTAGAGTTCCAAAGTAGAAGTTTACGGATCATCCAAAGGGGAAACAAACTATAGGAACAAGGATGTCGATAGAATAGACACCCCTAGGTAGGAGGAACAAGGACATGAGGGTTTGCATAATTTCCTAGATCGTGGGGAGGAGTAGGAAGATAGCACTTCCCTTGATCATGGAAGAAGAATATTACACAAGAGGTGTACATGTGCAGGTGTAATCATTGGTCCTTCACAGCCAGTAAGGAGATCACCGCACATAAAATAGGTGGAGGAGGAAGAAAGAAAGAAATAGTGGAGATATATTCTGGTCAAGGATAGTGATGAAGAAAAACTTTCATGTAGAATCACGTGTGAAAATGTTACCACACCTATTCTGGAGCCGCGATAGGATGAGGAGATAAGTGGCGAGTAGCTTTTGTTTGAGGATATAGGTGTCCAGAAGCCTTTGTTCAAGGAGGATGTCCCTAGTGTAGGTGTGTAGGGACCTAAAGAGGAAATTTTCACTTGTGGAGACACAGAGAGAGTTAAACCTGTTGCATGTACAAATAAGGAAACTGAGGGAGAAGAGGAAGTACAACAAAATGTGGGTGCTGAAACACAGGAGCATGTAAGAGAGGTGTACCAATGATCCCAAGGAAGACGAGATGGTAAGAACATAGAACCTTGGCTATATTAATGACACAAAAAAGATAATTCATGCCATGTTCCAAACTACCATTGCAAAGTAACATTTATATGGGTGGTAGATGATGGATCCAAATATGGCTACTACACACACCCGAAAACAATTATCATGGAATATGCAAACACACATGGATGATCCTGACTTTGATGTATGTGAAGATTCATGTGTGTCACGAAGCATGAAGAAAGTGCCACATTTTTGCCATGTAACAATCAAGCTGACTCAATTTTCAGATGAACAAGTAAGTAATGCATTAACAAAGCTAATGATAGAGGTTGCATGCAGAAATATCGATAAAGCAGAAACTATTCAAGATTTTTTAGAAGATAAAAAGGATAAATAAGTAAAGTCTAATCACTTGAAAGAGGAAAAGGAGAAATTTGAGGCAAAGGTGCGTATAGTACTTAACATAGTAGAGTAAATCAGTGATAAAATTTTGAATGGAAGGTTGCATTTGGAAAAGGGAGTGGCTAAGAGATTCCCTTTTGTTATTCATTATTTACACACACTAGTTCACATAGTGTTAGATTAGGATCCATTACGGATGCCATAACCAAAATATGTTGTAGCACAAGCAGAGAGAGATAAGGTAATGATAGCACACCATATTACAGGTTATGAGTCCTTACTCAAAACCCTAAAAGATGAAATGAAAAAGGAAGATTTGGCATTGAAAATTTACATAGATCCTGAGATAATAATCAAAATAAGGACTATGGAACTATGTGGTTGGATATTGGTTTTTTGACTTATCCATTACTGGATCTTTCTTGGTAAATCTGATCTTAATTATTATGTAATCCTTCATGCACTATGGTTGTGATCTATAGCTAGGTATGTTATGATTTATACTTGATGACATGTTATGGATCTAGAACACTTGTGTGATCATCCTAACACCTTGACAAAGCTTCCATAAATGAGGGCCCTGGTACCCTTACACGCTTCAAGTGAGAAATCAGGTCTACCTGAGTGATGTGTTAGTGCACCTTGAGTTGTTTAGAAAAATAAAATACTACACTTTTCCTATTCTCAAATGATTTGGGAAGAAAAAAATTCGAGTGATGGAATCTTCCAAGTAGTCCCTGAAGCTTCTTTTTGGTATGAAAAGTAGAAATGATGACACAACATTCAGTTCTAAGATTTGAAATAAAAGATACGATCAGTTGGGAATCCTTATCATTAACTCCACATAATTTCAAAAACAGTCTCATGTGAAATTTTTTGGAAAAGAAGGCATGTACGTTATCAAAGTTCCTAAGAGTTAAACCTGGGAGTTCGTTCTCTAACTCATGACCTCTCATGTTATCTTTTTTTCTAAACATGCAAGTTACATTTTACCATGCTCCGTCAAGTGTTGTGGAAGACTTAATTTGAAAGAGAAGGTCAGGAGAAATGAACATACAAAGAATAGCTAAGGCTTCATCACATTGGTTGAACCACTTAAAATTCTTAGTTTCGGATGTTCATTTTTTCTCCACTCCCATAGTGATGTGGTAGAACCATTTTACCCCGTAGTGTGATTATCATTTTGGTTTTCCATTCATGAAATTTAAAACGGTGTGATCAAAACAACAATTAGCATTGATCATGATGAAGGAGGAAGCAAATACATAATATAAGGAATCACATACACACCCAAGAATAATATTTTAACCCCCATATTTATGAAACTTTATAATTAATGCACTGATTACAATCTGGTGTATTTTTGAAACATGAAACATTTTTTTCACTCACCTTGCAATTGGTGGAATTTGTAGAAGTGTGGAGACCATAATAAATTTCAAATCATGTGCAAGCAAAACAACACCATAACTAGCACAATAAAGTATTAAAACAAGCACAAAGGGGGGAAATAGGTTTATATGTGAGAAAAAGTGTATCACATCGTCATTTTTCTCCCTTTCCACAAGGTTGTGGTGGATACACACACTAACTTGGAACTAATAACAAGAGCACTAGTCTACAAAAGGACATCCAAAATGGCTCATGGAAAAGCACAATACCCCATACAAAGTATTTAATTGCAAGATAGAATATCCCTAAATTAATTTTCCCTTAGATTATTTTAATTAATCTAAATTTAATTAGATTTTTAAAAAAATCAAAAAGACTAAGAGACAAAATTTATAAATCACCTATTTGTTGGGGGGCCCAACTTAGCGAGATGGCTTAGTGAGTTAGATCTGATTCGGGTTAGGAAAAGAGAATGCAATGTGGTAGGGTATTAGGGAGAGTTGATAGAGTCAGATGGCGAGCTGAAGTAACCCCTGACTAGTTGACTAGATACCCAAGTTGCCAATTATCTCGAGTGATTCATAACCAAGTTGGTGGAAATGGTCATGATGAATTAGAGATAGTGAGGAGTGTGAAGGAACACTAACAAGTTCTAGGGTCAAATCCACATTTAAGGCATATATTGATAAGGCTCAGTGAGGCATAAGTTAATATAAATTTTGATTTGAGGAAAGATCAAAAATAAGGTCAAGAGCTAAGCAACTCGTCATGTTGACTTCAAAGAGTGATAGGGTTAGGGGAAGATTCTAATCCAAGGAAAGGTATGAATGAGGTGAGTTTTAATTCAGGTGATATGAGGGATCTGCCAAGCAAGCTAATCAGGAGTTTAGATGATGAATCTAAATGTGAGAAGTTCTAAAAAATCTAGACATAGGTTGAACTGGGCCCAAGATCAAGCTTAGGCTCTTCGAAGAACAAGCACGATCAATGTGATTCAGATCTGAGGAAGAGATAAACCAAGTGTGGAACATAGTTAGCAGGGAACAAGCTATGTGTCAAATTTAGTGAAGTTAATGCACGATGGTATGAGAACAATGCGAGTTCTAGGTCACAAAAGAAAACACTGTAGGGAAGGGTAAGTAGTAGAAATGTTTTGGAGGTAGACCAAGTCAAGTATGAATTTTACATAGTAGAGGGTGTCTTAGGGAGCTATATGAATAGGAGGCAGGCAATTTTGACAGGATGTAGCTTGGTGGAGAAGAAAGGGGAGCTCGAATGAGCTGAGGGAAAGCTGGCCCAAAAACCCAAACACCTCCAGCTAGAAACATTCCCCAATTTTTTCTACAAACTACTTAGATCTACACACACTAGGACACACAATACCAAGCATATAAAACTCCCACAAAACCAAGTTAACCAAATAATGTTGATATTGCACAAACACTAATATGTATCAAAAAATTTGCAATAAGAGTTGATAAAAAAACATGAAATCAAGAGTAATAAGCAACAATGAAGTGAGTGACACATTTACCAAGATGAAGATCTGATACCATGAAATAGGGCGCAAATATATCCCAAAATTTGTGCACATTAACTGAGTTACAATCTACATGAAATCACAAAAATAATCCAAGTAATTAGCAAGCAAAAATAATCTCAAAGAACTTGTGCACAAGAATAAATGGTCTACTCATACTCATAGATCAAAAAATTAATGAATTAAATATGTGGAGTGTTGTGTAACTCCCATGCCTAGACTATTCATACTCCATAAATAGATAAAAGAGTTACAATGCTAAAATAACATGTAACTGCCCTATGACAATGACGCATATGATGTGTATAACAAATTATATGATGGAATCTTTCATATGTCATATAAACTCCCTAAAAGACCTATGAATCACCTAAGTGAGATGACTCACCATGTGTGAGGTTTAAATAACCTAATAAATAAGAGGCAAATAATACCCTCACACCAACAAAAGAATGATAATTCTTTCCCTTTGGTTACTTTTGGTTCTTACAAACTACATTAATAGATTATTTTTGATAAATATTTGAGTTTTTTAGTTTTTTTGTCAAATCATGTTGCACTACATATCTTCTATATTTTTTCATGTTTAGGCTTCCAATCTACTATCATGTAAGGTATTTTTTTACTAATTATTTACAAATTTTATTTAGGAAAGAGACTAGATGTGTGTGTGTGTGTGTGTGTGTGTGTGTGTGTGTGTGTGTGTGTGTGTGTGTGTGTGTGTGTGTGTGAATAAAACTAGTGAAGATCTTGTTATGCATTGACATGAAAATTCATAGGATGAAGAATCATTAAAAAGAATATTTTTGGCCATTTCAATTCATTTGGCATGTTTACAAGATCTAAATGGACATTGTTTAGAAAATCGAGACAAGCTATAAGCTTTTTTTATTTGGCTACAGATCATATTTGGATCCAACTAGAGAGTTGTTGATTCTATTATTTTGATAATTTGCTCTGGGTTATCTTAAACCCTTGGTTATATTTCCATGGGAAGGATGGTTATCCTTAACCTTTGTTAAGGATTTAGGTTCTTATAATGTCATTTCTATTTTATGTTTATACAACATTGCTTTGTTAACTCATTATTTCAAAATCTATTGCAATTTGTATCTTCTTTATTTGGCCATGTTTGGGCTTCCCAACTACTATAATATAAATGTTTCTACTACTAATTTAACAAAAAATGTTAGTTTATGTGGGGATGAGAAAGTGGATTTAGAGGTAAATATAGATCATTGTTAAGTTAAGGTAGAATATGTTCTATGTAGATCTAGAAAATTTCTAGGGGTAAGAATCATCCAATAGGAGGGAATTCCACCATTTTATTTATAGAAGGTTTTCAATAACTAATTCTATTACGAATATTGTGTTAGTGCTCACATGAAAGTGAGTTAATTAGTAAAATAATTGTACATGTGGAGATTATTGTAGTGACTTGTTAGTAACTCATAGTTAGAAATAGTATGTATGTGAGTTAGTGCGTATTAATGATGGATGTTACAAGAGTTGTCATAAATCTCATAATGGTCTAGAGGTGAGACCAAATGCAAGAGATTAAAGTTACAGAGATATGATCCTATAAATTTAATGTCTATAACATAATAATGAAATAGAAGAAGATTATTATTATGAATTAAGTTTACTGTATGAATAAAAAATGTGTTATATATGAGTGTATCTACTACCAAAATTACATTTGGTATCAAAGTAGTAAAATCATAATTATATTTTCTAGATACAAATTTCCATATCTTGGACTTGTATTGATAATATTAGGGTTTTGTCTATTAAATTAATATTTCTTACACCTCACAAAAGGTTTGTCAAATGTTTTATAGATGTCAGTGATAATTATCCACGGTGCATGTTATCATTTTTGCGATCTATATCATATGTAGTACTTTTAACATCTTAATCATCCAAGATTTAATATTGTCTAGTGTATGGACTATTTTTTATGTACTGATAAACCAAGGGTTTTTGAAGGGTGTCACCTCCCCTTTAAGAAAAACAAAACCACACAATGAAACAAGAAAATTTACTTGAAACAAGGGGAAAAGATGGGAAGAGAATAACAAATTTTCTTCCAAAAAATAGTCAACAAAAGGTCATCCAACCTGTAATGGTTTGCAAAACAAACACAAATACTACTTTAAGGAAGTCATTTATTTCATATTTCCACTCCTTTTAATCCTAGAACAAGGTCGCACTAACTTAGATTTCCAAGGGTGAATTGTTCTCAAACTATCTTCCCCCTTCTCATCCTTTTTATTCATACAAACTTCCATATTTTTATAGTTTGTTTTCTTCATGTGATGTTTTAACAAATATCATTCCCAAAAGTCCAAAACTTTAAGATATGTATCAGCCCTTCCCACTAAATATTTTTTTGGGGTTTAATTCTTTTAATTTTCTTTATTCATGATTTTGTTTAGTACTTCTTCCATTTTTACTTTCTCTTTTTTTCTCCTAACTCTTAAAACCTCCTTCTCTCTTCTTGGTTCTAAAACTCTCCAATGATATTTCTTTGGGTAAGTAGAAGGGAACAAGGATCCAAATTCAATACTCCTCATTGTTGCATTTCCATTATTCCTTCTCTAACTTATCATCCTTCCACTCATCCCAAGGGGGAGGAGGTCTCGTTTAGCTACATCTATCCTATTTTCTTGGTTGAAACACTCTTTAAGGAATTTTCCAACAGCTTGGGGGTCTTATGCTTGTTTTGGTTCTAATTTTCCTCTTCCATTTTTAAATATTTCTCCCATGTGGTAATTTGATTCAAAAAAATTGTTTTTTTTCTTTTCTAGGGACTTAAAAATCTCCTCCTTTTGTTTCTCTTGCAAATTTTCCCTTGATTTTTTGCATTATTTTGAGTTGTGTCCCACAATATTATGACCACTGCAAACGAAGGTGATTTTGTAATTGTTGTCACCAAATCACTACACCCCCTGGATGGCCAGGATATAAACAAGTCATTTGGTGTGATTGGAACACATGGGATCACCTCTCAAGCTTTGGAACTTGGGCTCGAGGTGGACCTCCAAAGAAGGCCATCTTCCTTTTCCTAAACTAGGTGTTATACTACTCCTAGTGCTATAAAATGGCTATCTAATCCTAGACTAGCATTTTCTTGGGGCATTAGGGAAAGGGATCTACAAAAGAAAACTATACTAGTGATGGTGATGCACTAAATAAAAGGATATGTTGAATCTCGAGAAGGGTTAATGTGAATAGGATGCGAACACTGTTAGTCACCTTCACCTATTGCAACCTAGAAAGGGCACCAAATACCACAAACCAGAAGCACATGTTACTTCATTTAAAACTTGAATCATACAAAAATAAAGAGACCAAAATGGATTGAACACACAATTAATTAACCATGAGGATAAAACACATGCACATGTCAAACATTCATTTCGTTGATGATAGATAATGATAATATAACTTTAAACAACAAAAGGAAAAGACTCTTCTCACAACTGACATAAATGATGGTTATATCACCTTTCCATAGCATGAAACAGAATAATCTAAAATAAAGTCAAGCTAATCATCTATACCAAGGAATCATACATTCATAAAGCATATATGAATCAACCACTTAGCACAATAAATTAGGTTCTTCAAGGCAAGATATCTCTCTGAATATAATTAAAAGGTTATTCAAATCTCTGAAGCACACTTCCAAGCTTCAAGAGAAACTTCCAAAATAACCATTTTCAAACTAACTATTTATAAGTTCTTTAGGTTGAGCCATCACAATTGGGCCCTTAACTAAATTTTACTAATAATAGAAATGCCATTAATTCAAGGGAACAGGCTCCCATAAAAATAAAAAATTTGTTGCAAGGGTTGACTCAGTCAACCCTGTAACTCTGACCGATCCAAAGCTTGGATCTATCCTTTCACGGCCACTCAACTTTCACCTGGTTCTACAACACCTTCCTCATCTGTAGGTTTATGTTGTGTTTCCTCCCATGCAGCCATTCGATGTTTATACTCAATGAAGCATTTAATGATTCCTTGAATTTCCTCATCCCCGGGCCCACATGTGCAGTGATTCACCACATCTGTTGCCTCAATTTCCCTTGTGATTTTAGCTGGAATTTTTCTAAGTTTACTCAAAACTTTGTTCAATATTTTTGTGAAATTTTTTCATAAAACCAACCAGTCAATACATTCGTTACCGAAAGTCTTAGTAACTTCGTCATCACGTTTCACCAAATCCTTTAAATTCAGCTTGATTTGCTCTTGTGAAAGAGCATTGATATTTTATTTGAATAATTTATAGTTAACAATATGAAATTATTCTGATATGTCATTTAATGCATCTGTAATCTCCACTCGTTTATCATCCAAATTCTTAATTAAATCTTATAGCACCTGACACCAGAATTTCATGGCCTTTTGATATTCGAAAAACTTTCCAGCATCATCGATTACATCCTCCTGCAGGAGTAGATCCAAATCTTCTGAAAAAGCTTCATCCATTTTGCAAATAGTAGTTTTCTCAACCTATAAATCATTGTATATCTTAACAGACTCTTTAATTATAGGGTTAGCTTCTTGCAGTATACATTCCATCCATTCATCTACTGATCTCCCTTTCTATCTTATCTTTTCAATCTCGTGATAAGAAATATCATCAATAGTAGATGAAATTGTCATGGCCATAGTAGTTAAGACTTCAATAGATGGAGTTGGCTTTGTTACTTTCGATAGTAATGCAGTGAGTTTCTCAACCTTGGCCTTAAGCTCATCCTTGGAAGCTTTTTCCTTACCATATTTTTCCAATAGATTTCCAAGAGCAATGTGTACATCTTGTTTTGCTCCTTCATGAGTGGAGTTTCCAATGAGGATCTAGAAATCTGATGATTTGTAGCTGTAATTATCTCCTTAGTTTTTCCTTTAAAGGGAGTGGAAACCTCCACAACTCGTTCTCCAGATGCATTCACCGTCAGGATTGAAACAATCTTTGGCCTCTTGAAATTTCTCTTATGGATATGTTCTAATATCCTCAAATCTATCACATCTCCCAGAGGCACTTTCTTCTTTTTCTTTGGAGTTTTTCAGAATAACCATTTTGGAATGGTTGATGTTGATGAAGATAGCATAGTTGACTCCATACCGCGAAACATTAGCGACCACAAGAGTACCAGTAACATTAGTTGGCACCTGAATGTTAGTGGTAGTGATAGATGGGGTGGATGTGAGGACCTCCATAGGAGTTGATACAATAATGTTAGGGGATGTGAGGTAGAAAAGAGTGACTCAATAGTTTCTCCAATTGAGAGAACTAGAAGGGATGAGAATACTTGGGACATGGAAGGTGATGGGAAAGAAGAAATGATGGTATAAGTGGAAGGAACTGATATAGGAAGGGACAATGGAAGAGAAGAGGGAAATGATGGGTCTTGTGGGACACTAGGAGAATCATTTACTTCAACTATTTTTGTCACATGTGTTATTGGAGGCATGACTTTGGGAGCAGGGGCCTTGGAAAGAGATGAGCTCCTAACAACAAATGAAATGTTTTTTGGAATAGTATGGGTTTTTTGGGTCGACCTTTTCCCCTTTGTGGGTGTGGGTTGGCTCATGGTTGATGGGGCCCCTGTATTTGTAGGTTGCTCTAACCCCTTGGGTGAGATTGCCAAGGTAACTAGCCAAATGTGAGTTCTTTGCAAAATGGGTCCCGTCCTTTCCTTTATGTTGCAACATTCTTCCACATACCAATCAATCCATGGCAATGGTTGATAGACAATATTATTACTTTTATACAATTCATCCAAATCTTTATCATTTTCCTAAATGTCTTTTGGTATGTCAACTCTTTCAAATTGCCGAACTACATCCAAGGTTAGCCATTCATAATCTCTCTGTCGGATGATAAATTCATCCCAACGATTGATCCAAATATCTTCTAACTAGGGCACATGGGAACTAGACCAACCTATCTTAGTGAATTTTCCCCAATGGTCAAAACTGGTTCATGGATGGAAAGTTCTCAAGGTCACCTCCGCCATTTCTGCATCGACATTCTTGGCCTTGTAAATATTTGGGAAAGTGTATCTACCAATTGAGATAGGGAATTACATTCCCACTTTGTGCCTTTTATTCTAGATCTTGTGGTAATCCAGCATGTGCCAAACCAATTCTAACAAGACCCACTTGTCAGTGGGACATCTAGGCAGCTTACTGGGAGGACCCACAAAACCAGGAATTCGAATGTAAGTAAATGTGGGGAACTAAAGATAGATAGGTCCCAACTTGTGCACTTCCTTGAAGGCTTCGTCTAAAATTATCTGATTATTCAACTCTTTATTGAAACAGTAGAGGATAACAACAAAGAATGCATCATTGATCCTATGGAAGTGTTTACTTCCCTCGTCCAGTGTGAGTTGAGGATAGAAATCATAGATTTGGGAGGTGCTTCGAATACCCTTGGTATTCAATCCAGTGAAATATCCCATGGCAGTTGCGACATAAACCAAGAAGGATTTCATATAGAATCATTTGGAAGAATTCACTCTAGTCAATTGATAGTAAATGGAGATACTGATATGCTCCCCCCATCTGATAAATTCCTTATTATTTTTACTGGTCATGATATATAAGAACATTCACTCCTGAAATTCCTTTGTGGAGGGCAGACATGAGACTCTGCTTAATAGGACAATAAGGCCTTTGATCTCCTGAATAAAATTTGACTGATGCATGGTCTTTGGTAATTTGGAGAAGCTCTTGGCCATGTAGGTTTTCAACATGAGCCTTGTGCACAATTTGTTTCCTTTTCCCAATGTTCCACCACTGACTCTAGTGAAATTGTGGCGTAATCTTTGACATTAGGAATTTTGAGTAAATCTTCAAATAAATCTAGGTCTAGGTAGATCACAACTTTGCCATCATCATCTTTAACTAAAATATATTCTTCATCATAGTGGGCTACTACAGCCATAACAAATTCTTTCAAATACATAGATGTGGGGGAAAACCGGCAGTAAAAGAAATCCCGTTGTCATATATAGCCTGCATCCAGGGTTTCTTATTTGGGGCCTTCACCCTTGCCCAGAAGTATGGAAAACTAATTTGTCCAAGGTCAGTGTCCCCTATGTTTCCTAGGTCATAAGACAAGCAAGAGTGAGGGGAAACTCTGAGGAACAAGTATTTCATTTTTTCCTTGCACTTGGAAGTGGAAGTAAACATCAAATTTTGCATTTTGAAATGCTGAAGAAGAGAATTCCAAAAACCTGAAAATATTCAACTTCTCGAAAACCTAAAAACTAAAAACCTGAAGGGAAGAATCCCGAAATCTCAAAATGGAGAAGTCCAAAATCACAAGTTTTGAAGACCCGAAGTACAAACCTCTGAAAACCTCTGAAAACCTGAAGTGAAAACCTTTGAAGACCTGAAGTGCAAACCTCCAAAATCCTGAAATGGAGAAGTCTAAATCACACGTTCTGAAAACCCGAAGTAGAGACCTCCGAAAACCCAAAGTGCAAACCTCCAAAAACCCGAAGTGCAAACCTCAAAAAAACCCAAACTACAAACCTCAGAAAACACGAAATGTAAACCTTTGAAGACCCAAAAAAATAAAAACCTGAAGGGAAGAAGCCCAAAATCTTGAAATGGAGAAGTCTGAAATCACAGGTTCCGAAAACCTAAAGTAGAGACCTCTGAAAAACTTGAAGTGCAAACCTCTGAAAACCTGAAGTGCAAAACTCTGAAATGGAGAAAAGGAAACTCCAAAGTCTAAATGGAACAATCCCCAAAAATGAGAGTCACCGAACAACCCAAAGCTCTGAATATTCAAATGAGAGCTCTCAAAAAATGTTGATCTCTTAAATCTAAAAATCAAAAAGTTTCAAGGGGGTAAATTGGATAACTCGAGAGGATCCCTGCAACTGTGAGTACCTCCAGAAACTCAAATCCTGGAATTATGGTGGGAAATAGATTTATCATTTCTAAAGGTATGCAGAGGAATAACAAAGAAAATAAACAAGGAGGAAAAAAAACAAAAGATCTTAAACCAAAAAGAAAAAACCAAAATAGAAAATACCTTGAGAATAACGTCAAAAAGTAAGAAATACAGTAAAATCGGTTGTCAAAGAAAAGTGTAAGGTGAAAATGCAATTAAATAGAAAAAACCTGATATTAGTGGAGAAAATTCAATCTGTACGGAGGTAGGTGGGAATTAAAAGTGCAGAGCTCTGAAAGTTTGAAACCCAAAAGCCCGAAATTCTGAAAATTCTGAATTTTGGGGTTTCAAACTTTAGAGATCAAGGGGCAAAAATCACATAATGACTCAGAAGAGTTTTGAAACCCGAAAGCTCGAAATTCCAAAATTTTAGACTTTCATACTTCGGAAGTTTGAAAGAAAATGACTCATAAATGATCGGGAGAGTTTTGATACCTGAAAGCTCGAAAGTCTGAAATTTTGGAATTTTGAGGTTTCGGACTTATGGAAGTCTGAGAGGATTTTTTCAAAACACGCGACCACTAATTTTGAAATCCGACACTAAAAGTCCAAAATTCAGAATTTCAGGGTTTTGGACTTCGGAACTCTATAAGAAAATTTCTAAAATTGTGACTTAGAGTCCCAAAACCCGAAAGTCTGAAATTTCAGACTTTCGGGGTTTCAGACTTTGGAACTTTGAAAAACATAGTTTCAATTTTAAGTGAATTAAACCCCGAAAGGGTAAAATCCTCGAAGTCTGAAATCCAAGTTTTTGGACTTCAGGACTTGGAGAAACTTCAAGATGTAGGAATCTTTTGTGCGAATATTTTTAACAAAAAATTTACCTAATCAGAGTTCAAAGACTGCTTCTCAAGGTAGATTAAATTGGTAACAGTAATCTCAATTTTTTGAGTCCATATCCCAAATTAATGCTTTCAATATAAATAGCACCAGGATGCAAGAGCTTCTTAATACATGAATGCATAGCTTGGAGAAAAAATTGACACAACAATTAATTTATGCCTTCAATAATAGACTCCTCCTAGAAATCAAGTGGGAGTCTCAATAGTCTAATCTAGATTAAGATCTAGTTAGACACTTCCCCTATTGCTTAGGAACCAAGGTCCTCTATAAATAACATTAAGATAGTATTCCTTTTACATTAAGGACAACAAGAAAAAGTTGTTTGACATAGCTATTGAATAACTAATATTTAGGTTACCACTTCTTATTGGCCCAAACTCTAACAAATTTGATATTGGGTCAAGGCCCATAGAACATATCAACCGTGGTGTTTTCCAATCAAAAATGTGTCATCATCTACCATGGGTGGGAAGGAGAAGGTTTCCTCCACATGTTTTTGTTGGAAGGACTCTAACACTCTTTTCTACCCATTGCCATGAACTAAGGGGGGACCATTTTTTGTGAATGTTGAACATGTTAATCATCCTTCAAAGTTGATCTCCCATGATCCATTAATAATATATATTTTCGCATGGTTCCCTTGTATGCTTAAATTTTTTATAGCATCAATATTTATTAACTACCAGTGTGTAGATTATCAATTAAATGCTCCACATTTATTATTGTAGGTTATTAAAACATTCCCAGTCACCGAATATTGAATTTGTCTTGTGGGTTGTAGTTTCAAATCTACAGTTATACGGTATATCTATCCACAAGCACTTGTTTTCTCAACTGAATTTTAGAGTATTCAAGTGTTTACAATGTGTTTGACATACTAATTTCCAAACACAAACATTATTGTTAATCCTTTTTCCTCATATTTCTTATATTGTTTCTTCTCCTTTCCTTTATCGTTAATTTCTATTAGGGCATGTGACTTGGACTTTATTGTACCCATTTGGATCAAAAAAAAATTGGGTTGATGAATTACAGCCTAAGAACTAAAAGTGCATAAGGTTGGGGTACGTGGACATAGGGTGTGTAGGTATGCACGAAGATGTATCAAAAAATGGATCGCCTAGGCAAGTATGACTTCGAGACTTAGCTATTTTGGTTACAGTGGGCTAAATATAGATAATGAATGTGGGACATGCAAAGGTAAGAAGACTTAGAGACTAGGAAAAAGCTATTTTGGACAACTGGGAGATCAATTGACATGCACAGTTTTGGGATAATAATAGGATTAGATCTTTATTTATTATTAGATAATCTATTAATAGCGATCTTGTATGATTTTTTATTTATCTTGTAGTGACACGTGGATATTGTTAGCATGCAACCTCTTTTTTAGAGTGCAATAGTAGTGAAGCGAAAGTCCCCATTACCTATAAAAATGTATTGATTTGCATGATTTGGGAGAGACAACTTGTAGTAAGGTTGTTATGTTGGTTTATGAGCGTGCACGACCTATGATGATGCATTCACGTATGTATTCATCTTATGTGCTTTACAGTAAATAATACAATGGAACTATATGGTTGGATATTGGTTGTTGACTCATCTGTTACTAGATTTTTCTTGGTAAATCTGATCTTAATTCTTATTTAGTCCTTCATGCATTATGGTTGTGATCTAGATATAGGTATGTTATGATTTATACTTGATCACTTTTTATGGATCTATAACACTTATGTGATCATGAAAACACCTTGAAAAAGTTGTCATAAAAGAGGAACTTCGTACCCTTGTGTGCTTTATGTAAGTGCTCAAGTGTACTTGAGTGATGTGTCAGCACATGTTGGGTTGTTTGGTAAAATAAAATACTACATTTTGGTTCTGTTTTTGGGACCTCTTTTCAATATATTTGCAACGATGTTGCATGATGAAGATGTATTGGTTGAATATGGCAATTATTGAGGATTAGGTAGAGAATTTAGAGGAAGATTTTTCTCACATCTTTAGCACTGGACATGAAATTGATGCACGCGTGTGGGTTGAAAATAACCTATATCATGAGCTCTATGAGAATTTCTTTTCCTATTTCCCTCTAGAGTTATATGAGTGGTTGTTAGCATACGCATCAAAAGACAAATTAGAGGTATAGAAGAATTATTTGGATGCAGGAAGAATACCATAATTTGTATAATTTCAATCTGACCTGGACACACATTGTAGATCATTGGTGGAGTGGTGTTTTGTAAAGTTACACTTTGGAGTATGTTGTTTCTACTTATTCCTTTCTAGATGTTGTTGAGTTCCAATTCTTACGTGAACCCAGAGGACCTATTTGTTTGTTATCCCTTTAGCGATTAAGATCTTTATTGTAACTATGGATTTATACATGTGACCTATGGCTAGCTAAATATTTCTGTGCATAGGGGCAGGAGAAGGTGTGTTGAAAAATGGTGGACCTAGCGATAGAAAGGTAGAGAGAAGAAACGTGGCTTAAGTTTAATGAAGCGCATGAGAGGTACTTAGATAATAAGAATGATGTTGTGAAACAAATGGTGTTGTGGAAAGAGATGGCTCATGAAGGATTTGGAGCTCACATGGAAGACGTGGAGCTAGAGCATCTTGAACTCCCCCATTTAAGTAAACGTGGCAGATAACCCTCTTTGGTTTCATATGAGATCACATCTAAGGAAATACTAAGAACCACGGGCGTGAATCTAATCCCACCTGGCAACCTAACCCTTGTGCTCGGTGTTCCAGTTTCTGAGATAGTTATTAAGAATCAGGCTAGTGTAGGTGCTTCAGTAGTGACAAGTAGATTTCATTTTCCATTAAGTTCAATATTTAATCATATAGCATGTTCATTTATGGTAGCACAGACATCGTATTTTTTATTTGGCGGTCCAATTGGAGGTATATTTTCTAGTGCATCATCGGCACAGAATGTTGACATGCAAAACGTTGGTAACACATCTGGGAACATCACAAATTTTCAAAACCATGGGATTTTAGTTTAGAAAAATTGTTGGGAAACAAGGAAGCACATCCTCTGGTATAGTGCTTGTTATAGAAGGAGGGTCAAGAGGATTGGGTAGTTCAGGATCTAGTGGATCTCGTGGTTATGGAGGTAGAGGGAATATAGGTTCTGGATCAAGTGGGCACGATCCGTAACAACCCCACAACTTTATTATGATATATCTATTTGCCTACTAGAATACATAGGAATTGAAGATGTAGCTAAGCACGTTCATATGTGTGAGATAAGTTATTACACGCTAAAGGGATTATAGCTCCTAAGCGTAAGGCAAGATAGTTTGCTACTACTTTACATGGATGCACGTATAGTTGGTACATGAAGTATGATCCACATCAGAATTTTGAAGATTATACCACGTTGTGTGATGATTTCTTAAAAGAGTTCCTTATACATTAGTTTGAACAGATGAGCATCTGCATGCATAAATATATTAAGTAAGGCATGGCTGAAAGAATAAGGGAGTATGATACATGCTTTAAAAAAATTCTATCAAAATTTTCTTATGATATTCACCCCAATTAGCATGCTCAATGGTTTTTGGGAGGTTTAATCACACCTTTCAGAAGGTTTGTCTCACACAAGACTTTTACAGATCCGTGTGAGGCACTTGAGGAAGCTTTGCACGATGAGGTAGTCAGGATTGTAGACATTGGAGTTATCCCATTTCTAGAAGCTCAGATCACATCTATGGCAAAACAGTTGGAAAAATTGTTAGCTAATTTATCCCATGATGCGCAGTGGTATTTGGTGTACTGATTGCAAGGTGGAAGGATATACTAAGGATAGTTTCCCTCATAAATTAGTGTGTGTCATGTTGTTGAATTGTGAGATCTTTCATTTATATCATGATTCAAGTATTTTTCCCCTGTTGCAGCACATAATACGGAATAACGTGTCTTGTTATTGTAAGATTTGTAATTCTACCACTCATGATACAGATAATTGTAGATAGATTGATCAAATTCATGATGTTATTGAAATGGGTGCATGTCAAACTATTGTTGAAAATAATTCCAAGGTACAAGGTGAACATCATAATCATAATCACAATGAAGGATGCTCTGATGGAGGTGGTAGAGGTAGAGGTTACCGTGGAGGATTCAGAAGCCAATTTCATGAGAGTGGGAGAGGATAATTCCCATACATAACCTGCAATACATGTGGATCCCTTGATCATTATAGGAATGAATGCCCTCAAAACATTATTTTCTCCTGGTGTGGAAAGAATCACAAGTTTGAGGAATGCCCAGATTTGTATGAACATGTGAGTAAGCAACACAAGAAGGATAAGGGCGTGGGAATGGTTAGAGTAAAACACATTGTGAAGGATCAATGGATGCCGAAGTTAGTACCTGGCCCTAAGGATAATCCTTGTATTGGTTACGAAACTTGTTGAAGCTATGCATGTGTGTCAGACTCTGAAGCAGAAACCCATTATTACAAAATAGGAAGTATTACATGCAAATTATCCAGATCCTACCCATCAGAAGGAAGTCTATCAAGAGACTGGAGCTTATTTGAAACTTAGAGGGGGAGATACAATACTTGAAGGAGCATTCATGGAATATAGGGCAAGATAATACCATTGAGCTTCCTCATACATACATAGATGACTTAAAGGAGGTTTGTAAGATGTTACGCTAGGAAAACATCATTCCTTTGTTAGGGAAATGGTTACGAGAGAAGATTTCATGTGTTGTAGTTGAGTGTGAGAGACAAATATTACATGCAAACTTACCTCCTCACAGTATTGATTATGAAAAAAGAAATCACTTTGAATGTAATTGTTGATGGATGGTTGTTGAGTAACATTTTGATTGATATAGGTGTAGAAGTGAATGTACTCACCTTAGATGTGTGGAATTAGCTAGGGAGGCCACCATTAGAGTCATCTTCAAATGTGTTGTATATGGCGAAAAAAACTAAATTCACACCCATTGAAGTCTTGAAGGATACCGCTATTACTATACAAGGGGCCAAGTTTACTGGGGGGCTTTGAAGTCTTGGCACTTGTAGAAGCATATAGTTTTTCAGCCTTATTTGGGAACCCATGGTGTTACGCAAACAACATTGATCTACACTTTAATAAGGGATATATCAGTTTTGAGAACAAGGAAGAGTGCGTGATCATTCTTTTAACAGATGGAAAAGATGTAATTTATGTAGAACCTTTGAGTGAAGAGGATTTGAATAGAATTTATGTACGCACCATTAGTTCTTGACCCATCAAAAGAAGGTGTAATTCAATGGAATGATACACAATCTATGAGAGATACAACTAACATTGCTTGTAAAGATTGGGTGCATGGGACTTATGAAATGGTTGCGCATGAGATGAAGAGTGTAGTTACTCATGTAAGTAGGTCACACTATGTTAGGTGCTTAAGTAGTAACAACGTACTAAGATACACTGGTGAGGGAAATCCTTACATATTTATGTGTGTTATAGAAGCCCAGTGGAAAGAACAAGTGGAAACATGGAATATGTTGATATATACCTTATGTGGGATAACAATGCACTGGTGGAGTGCACACAAAGATAGTCTTTTAGAGTGGAAATATGTGAGAATCACCTTCTATACTAGATTTCTTAGGAGCAATGCACTTACCAAGACATGTGAATTTCATGGGAAGGAATCATCTTTGCACCACGTTCAAGAGTGTGAGAGACAATGGACAAAGGGGCGGGAGTCCTTTTCACCTTCACTATGGCTACAAAAGCTTTACTTCACTTTGTGAGGCTGTGTGTGCATGGTATGTTTATGTGGAATTGAATAGAGAAATTGGAAATTGGAAACAATTAACTGTAGGTAAGATTCATACCTTTGACTATTTTTCTACTAAACCTCTAGTGAATGAGGCTTTATAGATTATGAATTGTTTTAATATGGGAGATATTACAAATGATGAGGAGCTTATCCAATAATTACTAGGTGATTCATATCTAGAGGCACACTTTGATGAATGAGAGATAGATTAAGAGCAGTTTGGTCATGCCTGGTTGGAAAAATAAAAAGGTAAAATGGTTTACATAATTAATGATGAGGAAGTAAAAAATCTAGATGTTGATCATATTGTGGGTATGCACAAGGTCTTAAACAGTGCATATGAGAAGGTATGCATGTATCATGAGCCTATGAAGACAAAGAAGGTTAACATTGGTATGGATACAGAACCTAAGAAGGCTATCATTGGAGATGACTAGTCTGACTCATGGGTTGCAAAGATATTTGAGTTGTTGTGTGACTTCCAAGACTTATTTCCTAGAGGCTATCATGAGTTGAAAGGGGTACATCACTCTTTGGTTGAGATGAGGATCAAGTTAAAGGAAGGCATGCGTGCCCAGTTAGGAAAATGCCTTATAGGATGAATCCTAATCTGTGCATCAAAGTAAAAGAAGAGAATGATAATATTTCAAAGTCTGAGATCATTGAGCCCATTGAGGAGTCAAATTGGGTTAGCCATATGGTGATAAGCATAAAGAAAGATGGAAGGATAAGTATTTGTGTGGATTATGAAATGAACGATAACCAAATTGCACCAAGCCAAGAACACAGATGTTTATCAAACACCACGATCTATAAGATGAAAGCAATTTTCCAGAATAACTTTACATAAACCTTTGCAAATAAATGAGAAACAATGTCATATATTATTATGGAACTCAACGCAATACATTGAGAATGGGCCTTGCTTAAATAGGCAAGGAATAACAATCTAATAACCAGTCAAGGGTCGTAGATCAAGCGATAAATCAAGGAAATAACTAGTCATCAAAGAACTAGTCAAGACCATAGATTTAGGAGAGAACTAGACATCAAGGATCTAGTCAATACCATACATCAAGGAAATAACTAGTCAATATCATATATCAAGGAAAGAACTATATCCTAACAACTAGATAATATCTCATACTATCTAAATCAAGATAAAACAAATATCCACACACATAAGTGGGTGAGGATAAATACAATAAAGGTAAATAAAGTACCTAGGTGAACATGAGCTAAGGTAAATACCTACTCTAACACCCCCCCTCAAGTGAAGCTAGCAGCAAAAATAGATGTGGCATGTCCATAGTATGAGTCCCAGCAACTAGGCTTGATGAGGTACTCATGTACAATAACTGGGAAAAAAGGGACACCGCAAGGTACCCAAAACCAGTAACAACAAAGTAAAGAGAGTAAAGACCCGCTCCAAGGCATCCTAAGAAGCTCGGCTCAAAAAAATCATATAATGCTAAAGAATTTTTGTGTGCACTATGGTCTAAATCCACTGCTCGATCACAAAACTCAAAAACAACTAACACTGGGTTTCACCAGAATAGCTCCATACAAGGAGACTATCAATGGAGTGATGTCGAAAGTGCAAAAAAATACCAAACATAATTCGATCAACTGCTGCAAATAGGTGTACCACGATCCAAGAATAAAAACCAAAGCAACAAGGGAAGGACACAAAATCCAGAGTGTCACGATCCAAGAAAAGCCAAGGTAACAAGGCAAGGACACAAAACCTAAAGAAGCGAGGATCAACACCACACCCTCCCATACTGCTGAATGGGTGGAGTGATGCTACAAATCTGTATGAGTTTCCCAAAATCAACTACTCGAACACTGACAAAATAACACTAGACTTCACCAGAATAGATCCCCGACAAGAGATGTTGTCAACATGTCAAAAGTGTCAAAAATACAGATACAAAATCTCTCAAAAAACAAGAGAGATACACTACACCTGCTAAAGAAAAATGCTCAAAACAAGAAGCATAACATTTCAAAAGGTATAGAAAGCGGAGCAAGAGGCCGAATCGTAGAGGAGCCACGCCTGTAGAGTCCTCTCAATAAATGCCTATGTTTCTGCCACGTGTGATTGGATATCCACCCCAAATCAACATGGATGGATGAAGAAGATGCTTGCATATGAATTGGCGTGAAATGAACAATGGGTGTATGCAAAAGAACATCAGAATGTGTGTCAATTTGATCATGGCTAACAATTGAAATCTCAAGTTTCTCAAGCTTGAGTGAAGGTTCAAAACTCATGTGTTTCTCATGATCCTCAAAAAGAGTCGAGCGAATAACAAAAAATGAGCTTTATCAATGTGTGATCCCAATGAAGTATCTGCTCGAAAACAAATGTCATGACGAGAATTCCACTTAACATGTGGAATAGAGGAAACAATACCCTGTGAATGTATGCCAATGACTCCGCTAGTAAGACCCATATAACATAGCATGCGAGATCTGAATGCAGTGGTATGCTTCTCAAAAAATCCATGCAGCTGAGCAGAAGTAGGATACACAACATGTGGTACTGTAATAGGCACAGATGTAGAAGAGTATGCAGTAACAAGCTTCATAGGTGTATGAAACATCAAGAGTAGGAATCAGACTCAAAGACTGGCAGATCAATGTCAGTGGGTTCAGGAGCAACATAGCTACAAGTGGACTAGGAGCATCGATATGGTTGTCCACAATATGATGGTGATGTTGTGGGATAGAAAGTTTATTCTACACGAAGTGTATTATTGTATCCTTATTGTGAATGAGTGATTGTAGAAGAGAATTTCACTTCTTGAGCGATCTATTTTCTTCCACAAATCTTACAATATCCTCTTAAAGTCCACATACTTCAGAGAAAATCATATCATTCTTAGAATCCATGATAGGTACAAAATATAACTCCCGAAACATTTAGGACGTCGAGATCAGCCAAAATTGCATCCACAATTGATTACAACACTCCTCCATATTTGGACACTTTATAATTATAGTGCAAGTATCAAAATAAATAACTCCAATGGAAAGAACATGAAAAAATAAGCACTTTTGCAAAAAAACGGCACTCAAAATCGAGTTACCGATCAAAAGTTACAAGCTTTTTTAATATTTTATCTATGCTACTTATTTTAGGTTGCCACTGAAACAAAATGCTAAGCACCTACTAGTTGGAATCACAAGCCTTCAGCCACACATATGACCATACCATATGACCATTTTTTCCCTTGGTGCAAATCCCAAGGGCTGAACCTGTGTGCTTCTCTGTAAAAATTAAGCACCAAAAAAATGACTACCTCTAGGAATGGTCGAGTTTACAGTCAAGCTTAGGGTTTTGACGCCCTCCGGATCCAATGGAAGCCTTTATTTTTCCATAAAAATTCATGTAGCAACAACATATGACCAAATCCCAAATATATGAATATACAATGAATTTATTTGCAAAATAAAACTTATAGACAGATGTCAACAGTAATCTCCTGCTCTGATACCATGAAAGGAACGATAACCAGATCGTACCAAGCCAAGAACATAGATGTTAATCAAACACCATATATCTATAAGATGAAAGCAATTCGCCAAAATAACTTTAAATAAACCTTTGCAAATAAATGAGAAACATTGTCATATATTATTATGGAACTCAATGCAATAGATTGAGAATGATCCTTTGCTTAAATAGGCAAGGAATAAAAATCTAAGAACCAGTCAAGGTCATAGATCAAGCCATAAATCAAGGAAATAACTATTCATCAAAGAACTAGTCAATACGATAGATCAAGTAAAGAACTAGCCAATGCCATAGATCAAGGAAAGAACTATACCTAACAACTAGATAATATCTCCTAATATCTAAATAAGATAAAGGAAAGATCCACACACATAATCTTCCTGAGGATGAATACAATAAAGGTAAATAGAGTACGCTAGGTGAACATGAGCTAAGGTATTTCCCTACTCTAACAGATCTATAGAGAAATCCAATGTTACCTGTGTGATAAATCCGTGATCTTTTTCTTCGCAACACGAATCTACAGAGGCATGTTTCGGAAGCGCTGTCCCTGCAGGGGGGTGACAATCTACTCCTTCACTGATGGATCTTCTAAGTATTATCAGGTGCAGACTGCTAAAGATGATCCAGGAAATAGACAACTTTCACCACTGATGTGAAATTAGTTTTGCATACATAGTTATGCCTTTTAGATTAAAGAATATGTCTATAGCAATTCTTTGCACAAATTGTTGTGTAAACATTTCAGAACTTCATTCATAAACTTTTTGTACGGATGTTTACTTGGATGATTGGACTATTTATGGGCTAGTTAACCAGATCATTGTGACCAATTTAAGACTTATGTTTGAGAGGAACCGACCAGTTGATAATCTCCTCTAAACATTCCAGAAGTGCATTTTTACATACACCTTTGGGACTCTATTGGGACATATTATCATATAAAGAAGGCTTGTTGGTAGACATCTGATAAGGTTGTTGTTATTTTAGGCTTAGAGGAACCTACTAACCAGAGTCAAGGTGCGTAGATTCTTAGGGCACATAGGTTATTATAGGAATTTTATCAAAGGTTTATGATAGGATAGTCATGCGCCCTTAGAGGAGTTATTGAAGAAGTAAGGGAAAGTTTCATTGGGGTGAAGCACAATATGCATGCACTTTTGAGACATTAAAGGAAAGGCTTACTTCTGCACCTAGATTATACACTTTCCTTCTAAATAAGACCAAACCATTCCATGTGCATGTGGATAACCTCTAGCATGGCCATTGGTAAATAAAGTATTAGCCCAACCTGGAGAAGGTATTGTTGATCATCCTATTTTCTTTGCAAGACAATAAATTGACCCTGAGCTGAACAAAATTATACAACTACAAAAAATTGAGGCATTGTCCATGATTTATGTAGACTGCATAAGTTTTGACAATACTTTTTGGCAAATCCTTTTATTTTCTATATAGATCACATGGCATTTAAGTACTTGGTGAACAAGATTGTTTTGTAGGGTGCATATATGCCATTGGACTTTTAACACTTGGTTATAGAAGTTTGATTTTACAGATTTAGTAAAGCCAGGACAATAGTAACTAGGTTCCAATCATTATGTCAATGATTAAAGGTGATGAAACTCTAGCATTGAAGACATGTAGAGCATTGAGGACTACAATTTTAGATGCACATAGTTATTTAGATTGAACCACACACCCTATGATCCATTATAGGATATTGTTATATTTTTGTGTACAGGGTGTGGTGCCTGAAGGAATGAAATCTTTGGAAAAGAAACAACTTGCTTACACATTCGTGCCTTACATGTTAATTATTGAAGATTCTTATACAAGTTATTTGGATAGGGATTAGGTTTTTCATCAGTGTGTACTTATAGCATGAATGGAATCATGCTATTATGGAGGAAGCTCCATGGTATGAATTGAGTCTTAGGTGGACAAAATTACAATAGGAAATGATTACTACGCGTAATATTTGGATATTGGCAGGCCATTTGGTCGGAAATGATATATAAGGATTATGTTATAGAATATTATAAGGTCCCATGGGACCATTGTTAGCGCCTTCGAAAGCAATGGGCATAGAGATGAAATGCCTTTAAGGCTCTATGACCCTAGTGTATTGAACCTTTTGAAAAGCATGGACAATTGACTTTGTGGGTCCTATTTCCCCACTTGTGTGTAGGAATGGATCACGCTACATTATAACTTGTATGTATTATCTTACAAGGTGAGTCAGAATAAGCACCTACAAAGGATTACATGACAACTATGAAAACAAGGTTTCTACTGGGAAAATCTAATAATCAACCCTATGTATGGATGTATCAATGATTCTGAAAAGTGATAGGGGTACTACTCATTTTCTTAATGAGACACATCAAGTGATACTATTGGCGTGAATTTATGGCCTCGACACACCATAAATAACAACATATCAACCACAAGCTAATGACACTGTCCGATATGTTATCAATAAAGATATTGGGACATACATTGAAAAGACATTTGTGATGTTGGAAGAAAAGTCCTAGGATGATAAATTCTCTGTTGTAATTTGGACATACAGGATAGAAAACTATGGAAAGGTTGAATAAGGCCACACCCTTTTAGTTGGTGTTTACGCATGGATGTTATTTTATCATAGTGGAATTCATGTTACCTAATTCTTAGTGTATATGCATGTAAAGGTGGATTGGATGATTAGCAAGCACTTGAAGAGCACATTGATAAACTGATGCAATTGGATGAAAGGCACACTATTAATTAGGTGGAATCAGAAGACAGAAAAGGCCATAGATAGAAGGCATGGCACGATAGGCATATTAAGAATAAGCATAGATTGAAGTTGGATAGATGGTTCTTCTGTATGATTCAAATTTTTTGGCCATCATGGAAAATTTCTAAGTGCATTGGTTAGGACTGTATGTTGTGACTTATATACTTGATTAAGGTGTTTTTCGGTTATAGGCGTTGGATGGGACACAGTTGCCTAATTATTTTAATGGGAATAGACTGAATCCCTACTATAAATAAGTCTTCTTGGTGTTTATAATAAGGTAGTACTGCCATTAGATTAGATTTACTTCCATTCTTTTCATATGTGTTTCCTTTCAATGTTTATATGCTTTGTCACTTTAGTTGTGTTTTGCTGTAATACATGTGTTTACGTTCCAATTACTTATTACTATCTATTGAATTCATGCGTAGAGGACCATGCATAATTTTAGTGTGGGATGGATTGAGAAGAATTAAATGGTGTCTTTTTTCAAATTTAAGTGCATTGTAAAATTATAGGTGCTTGGAGTAGAGATAGGTTTGAGAAGAAATTTGAAGGAAATTACTTGGATTGAAGACCACGTGCACAGGGATGGATGCTCAGTATAGTGCAAGGTAGGTTGCAACATTGGAAACTACTTGGTATGAGACACATTGGATAGGTACTTTGGCATAGGGAGGTGTGCAAAAGGAAATTTGTGGCCAAAAAGTAGTGGGCGCGCTAGAATTTTATGACTGAGGCATAAAAAATTTAGGCATAGAAGGACAGGATGCAACACTTGGGAAAGTATCGAGGTAGAATTAATGTCACATGCGGTGCTAGTTGAGGAGAAATTAATGATGGGAATTTTAAAATGAGCTATAAATTTGGTGAATATAATGATATTTTTACCTTGCATCCTTTGAGCTATCGAGTTGTGAAGTGCGATGAAGAGCATAGTGCGACGAGCAATTTGTGGAGAAGCAAACTAGGCGAGTTTGAGGCATGTCATTATTAGAGCTCTATTGAGAATTACTATTGAGCTAGTTGGGCATATTTACGAAGGCAAGTTTGTATAGTTAGGGTTTCAGGAAGATAGGCTCATGGCTAGAGAAAATTAAGGTATGAAGATTGAAGGGTTTGATTTGAATTTGAGGAGTGCAAGATAATGCAAAGAAAAAATAGAATTTGTAAAGCAAACCTATGAGTTGAAAATAACAATGGCACCTAGGAGAGCCCCAATTGTCAAGAAGGAGACTAAGGAATCAGCAAAGAAGTGGTTGGTTGAGATGTAGTACCTGGAGGAGGTCATTGAAGACAAACCGTGGACATCAAAGATAACCCAATGCAAGATTAGCCACTTCAATCATAGGAATGAGAAAAACATAAAGGATATTAATGTTGAAACCTTCCAAAATATGAACAAGAGGAAGGAGGATGGGAATAGGGTTCTAGACACATTAGTGCACAAGTTACTAGAAAGTGTGGGAGTCATGAAAATTTATGAGCTGCCATTCTTTTGCAAGCTTGAAAATTTTTACCAGTGGCTGATGTCACGCATACATGAATATTTCTTCTACTTCGTGGGTAGGAGGATGAGGATCACAATAAATTTGATCGCTAAAATCATGGGTCTTCATGACTTTGATTCTAAAATTTTAGGGGATTGATCAGATGATGAGGGGCTTGAGGCGATGGCCATTGTGTTTCAGTACAAAAAGGGGGAACAATAATTTAATGTCACACACATAGATGACCTAGCGATAACGGTAGTAGCGCATTTAGCTTGGTTACAAACTAGGTACCTCAAAAAGATGGAAAGAGGTTAATAAGCATTGGTTGGATATAGCACACAAAATGGTGATAAAGACATATTATAATATTATAGGATACATCGTAGAAATTCTAGTAGCATATGCACACACCCAGGATGATAAAGGTGATAAAATAAATTGGGGCGCTATTTTATTCCTTGTTGTGTTTAGTAAAATAGGTGATCCCGATGACCCGAATGAAAAATTTTGGGAGTATCCCATGTAAAATAAATTTCCTACGAAGAATTTTTCTAATTACACATGTCATGGTTCCATTTCAAACACTTATAAGGAGCGCCAGGAGAAATGGTTTAGGAGGTTGTGTCGAGGAACTTGAATTAGAGTGGCACATATCACGCGAGCTACCTAGTCTATTGGATGGACAAGAAGATTTTACGGCATACCAACATTTTAGTCTGGGCATATTCTTCATGAAGATGGGAAAGAAGTTCCCTCACTGTAAGTTACCTTTTTCTTTTACTACATGTTATTTCAAGGAGTTGGTAAACATGCTACATAATGCATGTAAGTTGACATTTGATGTTGATAGAGTAGATGCATACATTCATATTCTGCACAAGACATATATATGGCCCAACAAGGAGGCATATGTGGAGAAAATGGAGATATATAACATTGACATTACTCTGAAGACTCTAACTATAGGGAAGATTGAACCTGCACGCTTATATGTGTACTTGAGGTTGTGGTTCAAATATGGAAAAGTGATTACATGAGAGGACTTGTCTTTACCAGGTCCTCCAAAGGGGAAAAAAACTGTAGGAACAAGGATGTCAGTAGAACAGACACCCCCCAAGTAGGAGGAATAAGGACATGAGGGTTTGCAAAATTTCCTAGATCGTGGGGAGGAGGAGTAGGAAGATAGCACTTCCCTTGATCATGGAAGAAGAATATTGCGTAGGAGGCGTACATGTGCAGGTGTAAGTGTTGGTCCTTCACAGTCAGTAAGGAGATCACCAGGTGTTACATCTATGAAGGAGGAGAAGGAAGAAAGAAAGAAACAATGGAGATATATTCTAGTCAAGGATAGTGATGAAGAAAAATTTTCACGTAGAATCACGTGTGAAAATGTTACCACACCTATTCTGGAGGTGCGAGAGGATGAGGAAATAAGTGGCAAGTAGCCTTTTTTTGAGGATATAGGTGTTGAGAAACCTTTGTTCAAGGATAAATTCCTTAGTGTAGGCATGTAGGGACCTAAAGAAGAGAGTTGCGCTTATGGAGACACGAAGAGAGTAAAACCTATTACGCGTATGAATAAGGAAATTGAGGGAGAAGAGGAAGTACAACAAAATGTGGGTGCTGAAACACAGGAGCATGTAGGAGAGTGTAGCAGTGATCCCAAGGAAGACAAGATGGTAAGAACATAGAACCTCATCTATATTAATGACACAACAAAGATAATTCATGCCAGGTTCGAGAGTACCATCGCAAAGTAACATTTATATGGGTGGTAGATGATGGATCCAAATATGGCTACTATGCACACCCGCAAACAATTATCATGTAATATGCAGACTCACATGGATGATCCTGACTTTGATGTATGTGAATATTCATGTGTGTCACAGAGCATGAAGAAAGTGCCACATTTTTTCCATGTAACAATCAAGCCAACTCAATTTTCAGATGAACAAGTAAGTAATGTATTAACGAAGCTAATGACAGAGGTTGTACGTAGAAATATCGATAAAGCAGAAACTATTCAAGCTTTGTTAGAAGATAAAAAAGGATAAAAAAGTATATTCTAATCACCTGAAATAGGAAAAGGAGAAAGCTGAGGTGAAAATGATTATAGTACTTAACATAGCAGAGCAGATCAGTGATGAAATTTTGAAGGAAAGGCCGCATTTGGAAGAAAGAGTGGCTGAGAGATTCCCTTTTGTTATTCATTATTTACACACACTAGTTCACATAGTGTTGGATTAGGATCCATTATGGATGAAAAAACCGAAATATGTTAGAGCATAGGTGGAGAGAGATAAGGCAATGATAGCATGCCGGATTACAAGTTATGAGTCCTTACTCCAGACCCTACAAGATGAAATTAAAAAGGTAGATTTGGTGTTGAAAATTTACACATATCCTGAGATAATAATCAATTCAAGGGATATGGTGGAAGAGAATGCAATCCTTGCAACAAAGAAAAATGAGACACTTGGATGTGAGGAGAGGCTCACTTTAGTAGCATAAAATTGTGATGCACTTATACTAGCCCATGACCCTCATAGGGAGAAGACCAAAGAAATTGGGAAACTTATAGTGTAGCGTGTGGATGTGATGGAAGGGATGGTCTCAATTTTTGCCAATGTTATTGGAGTATTATAGAATGAGGGCAAGAGCATGACTCTGGATTAGATGGAAGGGGTACTTGCAGACATCCCTAAAAAAATAAATTAGGTGCTCGGTGATTGGAATGAGCTGGAGGCGGAGATAAAGAGTAACTATCCTGAGTTGTTACCACTTTCAAACAAGTATGGCATCATGATTATTTTTTATATTCATTCATTCCTTAAGTATAATTGTTCTTTTGTTCCTTATGCTTTATTCATGGAGAACACAAGGCATGGTTACCCATTACTGAGGGTGGCAATGAAACAAGCATGGGATAATTTTGGGATGATGAATTATAGTGTAAGAACTGAAGGCACATAATTTTGGAGCACATGGATATAGGGCACGTAGGTACCCGTGCCGATGTAGTGGAAAATGGTGCACCCAAGGAATTATGACTTTGAGACTTGGTCATTTTGGTTACAATGGGATAAATATAGACATAAAGTGTGGGACACACAAAGGTATGAAGAGTTGGAGACTAAGCATAGGCTATTTTGGACAAGTGGGAGATCAAGCGACATGCAAAGTTTTGGGATAATAATAGGATTATATCTATATTTATTATTAAATAATCTATTATTAATGAGATTATATGCTTTTGTATTTATCTAGTAGTGATGCATTGTTATTGTTAACATGCAGCCTATTTTTTAGAGTGAAATAGTAGTAAAGGGAAAGTCCCCATTACCTATAAATATGTATTGATTTACATAGTTTGGGAGAGACAACTTGTAGTAAAGTTATTTTGTTGGTTTATGAGCGTGCATGACCTATGATGATACATTCATGTAAGTATTCCACTTTTATGTTTAATAGTAAAAAAAATACAATGGAACTATGTGGTTGGATATTGGTTGTTAACTCATCCGTTACTGGATCTTTCTTGGTAAATCTGATCTTAATTCTTATTTAATCCTTCATGTACTATGGTTGTGATCTACAGCTAGGTATGTTATGATTTATACTTGATGACGTGTTATGGATCTGGAACACTTGTGTGATCATGCTAACACCTTGACAAAGCTGCCATAAAAGAGGGACCTGATACCCTTACGCGCTTCAGGTGAGCAGTCAGGTCTGCCTAGGTGATGTGTTAGCACACCTTGGGTTGTTTGGAAAATTTAAATACTACACTTTTCCTATTCTCAAATGATTTGGGAAGAAAAAACTTCAAGTGATGGAATCTTCCAAGTAGTCCCTAAAGATTCTTTTTTGGTATGAAAAGTAGAAATGATGACACAACATTCAGTTCTAAAATTTTAAATAAAAGATACGATCAGTTGGGAATCCTTATCATTAACTCCACATAATTTCAAAAACAGACTCATGTGCAAAAATTTGGAAAAGAAGGCATGTAGGTTATCAAAGTCCCTAAGAGTTAAACCTGGGAGTTCGTTCTCTAACTCATGACCTCTCATGTTATATTTTTTTTCCGAACATGCAAGTTAGATTTTACCATGCTCCTTCAGGTGTTGTGCAAGACTTAATTTGAAAGAGAAGGTCAGGATAAATGAACATACAAAGAATAGCTAAGGCTTCATCACATTGGTTGAACCACTTAAAATTCTTAGGTTCGGATGTTCATTTTTTCTCCACTCCCATAGTGATGTGGTAAAACCATTTACCCCGTAGTGTGATTATCATTTTGGTTTTCCATTCATGAAATTTAAACGGTGTGATCAAAACAACAATTAGCATCGATCATGATGAAGGAGAAAGCAAATACAGAAAATAAGGAATCACATACACACCCTAGAACAATATTTTAACCCCCTATTTATGACACTTTATAATTAGTGCACTGATTACAATCTGGTGTATTTTTGAAACATGAAACATTTCGTCACTCACCTTACAATTGGTGAAATTTGTATGACTGTGGAGACCACAATAAATTTCAATCATGTGCAAGCAACTAGCACAATAAAGTTGTAAAATAAGCACAAAGGGGGAAATAAGTTTATATGTGAGAAAAAGTGTATCACATCGTTATTTTTCTCTCTTGTTGTAAGGTTGTGGTGGATTCACACACTAACCTAGAAAAAATAACAAGAGCACTAGTTTAAAAAGGGACATCCAAAATGATTCATGGAAAAGCACAATACCCCATACAAATACTTAATTGTAAGATAGAATACCCCTAAATTAATTTTCCCTTAGATTAATTTAATATTATTTTAATTAATCTTAATTTAATTATATTTTTAAAATAATCAAAAAGACTAAGATTCAAAAGTGATAAATCACCTATGTTGGAGGCCCAACTTGGCGAGTCGGCTTAGTGAGTTGAATCTGATTCGGGGTGGGAAAAGAGAATGCAATGTGGTAGGGTATATGGAGAGTTAATAGAGTCAGATGGCGAGCTAAAGTAACCCCTGACTGGGTGGCTAGATACCCAAGTCACCAGTTATCTTGAGCGATTCAGAACTGAGTTGGTGGAAACGGTCATGGTGAAGCAGAGATAGTGAGGAGTGCGAAGGAACACCGATAAGTTATGGGGTAAAATTCACATTCAATACATATATTAATAAGGCTCAACAAGGCATAAGTTAATAGAATTGGTGAGTTTAGAAAAGATCACAATAGGGTCAAGAGTTGAGAAACTCGCTGTGTTGAATTCATAGAGTGACAAAGTTAGGGAAGACTCTAAGCCAAGGAAAGGTATGGATGAGGTGAGTTTCAATTCAAGCAATATGAGGTATCTGCCAAGCAAGCTAATCAGGGTTTAGATGATGAATTTGAATGCGAGAAGTTCCAAACAATCTAGACACAGGTTGATCTAGGGCCAAGATCAAGCTTAGGCTCATTAAAGAACAAGCAAGGTCAAGGAGATTCGGATCTGGGGAAGAGATAAACCATGGGGGGAGCCTAGTTAGCCAAGGAACAAGTTATGTGTCAAGGCCATAATGATGTAAGGATTGTATTTGAAATGGGCCAAGTCAGTGAAGTCAATGCATGGCAGTTGAGAATAACACGAGCTCTAGGTCATAGAAGAAAACACTGTAGGGAAGGGTCAGTAGTAGAATTTTTTTGATTTGGCCCAAGTCAAGTAGGGGTTTACAGAGCAGAGCGTATCTTGGGGAGCTAGATGAAGAGGAGGCAGGGGAGTTAGATAGGATGTAGCTCAGTGGAGAAGAAAGGGAAGCTCGACTAAGCTAAGGGCAAGTTGGCCCAAAAACCCAAACACCTCCAACTTGAAACCTTCCCCAATTTTGGCTACAAAATATCTATATCTACACACACCAGGACACACAAGACCAAGCATATGAAACTCCCAAAAAACCAAGTTAACCGAATAATGTTGATATTGCACAAACACTAATATGGATCAAAAAACTTGAAATAAGAGTTGATTAAAAAACATGAAATCAAGAGTAATAAGAAACAATGAAGTAAGTGACACATTTACCAAGGTGGAGATATGATACCATGAAAGAGGGCAAAAAGATATCCCAAAATGTGTGCACACTGACTGAGTTACACTTTAAAATGAAATTGCAAAAATAATCCAAGTAATTAGCAAGCAAAAATAATCTCAAGGAACTTGTGCACAAGAATAAATGGTCTACTCATACTCATAGATCAAAAATTAATGAATTAAATATGGGGAGTGTTGTGTAACTCCCATGCCTAGACTAGTCATACTCCATAAATAGAGAAAAGAGTTACAATTCTAAAATAACATGTAACTCTCCTATGACAATGACGCATATGATGTGTATAACAAATTATATGATGGAATATGTCATATGTCATATAACTCCCTAAAAGACCTATGAATCACCTAAATGATATGATTCACCATGTGTGAGGTTTAAATAACCTAATAAATAAGATGTAAATAATACCCTCACACCAACAAAATAATGATAATTCTTCCCCTATGATTACTTTTGGTTCTTACAACTACATTAATACATTATTTTTTATAAATATTCAAGTTTTTAGTTTTATTGTCAAATCATGTTGCTCTACATATCTTCTATATTTTTTCATTTTTGGGCTTCCAATCTACTATCATGTAAGGTATTTTGTTACTAATTATTTACGAAAGAGACTATATATATATATATAACTAGTGTAGATCTTATTATGCATTGACATGAAAATTCATAGGAGGAAGAATCATTAAGAAGAATTTTTTTGGCTATTTCAATTCATTTGGCATGTTTACAGGATCCAAATGGACATTGTTTAGAAAATCGAGACAAGCTATAAGCTTTTTTATTTGGCTACAGATCATATTTGGATCCAACTAGAGGGTTGTTGATTCTATTATTTTGAGAATTTGTTCTAGGTTGTCTTAAACCTTTTGTTATATTTCCATGGGAAGGATGGTTATCCTTAACCTTTGTTTAGGATTTTCATTCTTATATTGTCATTTATATTTTATGTTTATTAAACATTTCTTTGTTAACTCATTATTTCAAAATCTATTGCAATTTGTATCTTCTTTATTTGGCCATGTTTGGGCTTCCCAACTACTGCAATATAAATGTTTCTACTACTAATTTAAGAAAACAATGTTAGTTTATGTGGGGATGAGAGAGTGGATGTAGATGTAAATATAGATCATTGTTAAGTTAAGGTAGAAAATGTTCTATGTAGATCTAGAAAATTTCTAGGGGTAAGAATCATCCAATATGAGGGAATTCCACCATTTTATTTATAGAAGGCTTTCAAGAACTAATTCTATTAGGAATATTGTGTTAGTGCTCACATGAAAGTGAGTTAATTAGTAAAATACTTGTACATGTGGAGATTATTTAGTGACTTGTTAGTAACTCGTAGTTAGAAATAGTATGTATGTGAGTTAGTTCATATTAATGATGGACGTTACAAGAGTTGTAATAACTCTCATAATGGTCTAGAGGTGAGACCAAATGCAAGAGATTAAAGTTACAGAGATATGATCCTATAAATTTAATGTCTCTCACATAATAATGAAATAGAAGAGGATTATTATTATGAATTAGGTTTACTTTATGAATAAAAAAAATTGTTATAAATGAGTGTATCTCTTACCAAAATTACATTTAGTATCAAAGTAGTAAAATCATAATTATATTTTCTAGATACAAATTTCCATATATTGGACTTGTATTGATAATATTAGGGTTTTGTCTATATAAATTAATATTTCTTACACCTCACAAAACGATTATCAAATGTTTTATAGGTGTTAGTGATACTTCTGCATGGTGCATGTTATCATTTTTGTGATCTATATCAGATGTAGTACTTTTAACATCTTAATCATTTAAGATTTTAATATTGTCTAGTGTATGGACTATTTTTAAGTATTGATAAAGCAAGGGTTTTTGAAGGGTGTCACCTCCCCTTTAAGAAAAAAAAAACCACACAATGAAACAAGAAATTTTACTTGAAACAAGGGGAAAAGATGGGAAGATAATAACAAATTTCCTTCCAAAAAATAATCAGCAAAAGTTCATCCAACCTGCAATAGTCTGTAAATTGAACATAACTCCTACTTTGAGGAAGTCATTTATTTCATATTTCCACTCCTTTTAATCCTAGAACAAGGTTACACTAACTTAGATTTGCAAGGGTGAATTGTTCTCAAACTATCTTCTCCCTTCTCATCCTTTTCATTCATACAAACTTCCATATCTTCATTTTTTTTTTCTTCATGTGAATTTTTAACAAATATCATTCCCAAAAGTCCAAAACTTTAAGCTATATATCACCCCTTTCCCCTAAATCTTCTTTTGGGGTTTATTTCTTTTACTTTTCTTTATTCATGATTTTGTTTAGTACTTCTTCCATTTTTACTTTCTCTTTTTTTCTCCTAACTCTTAAAACCTCCTTCTCTCTTCTTGGTTCTAAAACTCTCCAATGATATTTCTTTGGGTAAGTAGAAGGGAACAAGGATCTGAATTCAATACTCCTCATTGTTGCATTTCCATTATTTCTTCTCTAACTTATCATCCTTCCACTCATCCCAAGGGGAGGAGGTCCCGTTTAACTACATCTATCCTATTTTCTTGGTTGAAACACTCTTTAAGGAATTTTCCAACAGCTTGGGGGTCTTATGCTTGTTTTGGTTCTAATTTTCCTCTTCCATTTTTTAAATCTTTCTCCCATGTGGGAATTTGATTCAAAACAATTGTTTGTTTTCTTTTCTAGGGACTTAAAAAGCTCCTCCTTTTGTTTCTCTTGCAAATTTTCCCTTGATTTTCCGCATTATTTTGAGTTGTGTCCCACCATATTGTGACCACTGCAAACGAAGGTGATTTTGTAATTGTTGTCACCAAATCACTGCACCCCCCGGATGGCCAAGATATAAATAGGTCATTTGGTGTGATTGGGACACATGGGATCACCTCTCAAGCTGTGGAACTTGGGCTCAAGGTGGATCTCCAAAGAAGGCCAACTTCATTTTCCTTAACTAGGTGTTATACTACTCCCAGTGCTATAAAATGGCTATCTAATCCTAGACTAGCATTTTCCTAGGGCTTTAGGGAAAGGGGTCTACAAAAGGAAACTATACTAGTGATGGTGATGCATCGAATAAAAGGATATGTTGACTCTTAGGAAGGGTTAATGTGAATAGGATGCGAACACCGTTAGTCACCTTCACCTATTACAAACCTAGAAATGGCACCAAATACCACAAACCAGAAGCACGTGCTCCTTCATTTAAAACTTGAATCATACAAAAATAAAGAGACTAAAATGGATTAAACACACAATTAATTAACCACAAGGATAAAACACATACACATGTCAAACATTCATTTCACTGATGATAGATAATGATAATATAACTTCAAACAACAAAAGGAAAAGACTCTTCCCATAACTGACATAAATGATGGTTATATCACTTTTCCATAGCATGAAATAGAATAATCTAAAATAAAGGCAAGCTAATCATCTATACCAAGGAATCATACATTCACAAAGAATATATGAATCAACCACTTAGCATAATAAAATAGGTTCTTCAAGGCAAGATATCTCTCTGAATATAATTAAATGGTTCTTCAAATCTCTAAAGCACTCTTCCAAGATTGAAGAGAAACTTACAAAATAACCCTCTATCTCCAAAATAACTCCATCAAACTAACTATTTATAAGTTCTTTTAGGCTGAGCCATCGCAGTTGGGCCCTTAACTAACATTTACTAATAATAGAAATGCCATTACTTCAAGGGAACGGGCTCCCATAAAAATAGCAAATTTGTTACAAGAGTTGACTCAGTCAACCCTGCAACTCTAACCGATTGAAAGTTTGGATCTGTCGTTTCATGGCCACTAAGCTTTGTCTTGGTTTTGTAACACCTTCCTCATCTACAGGTTTTTGTTGTGTTTCCTCCCATGCAGCCATTCTATTTTTATACTCGATGAAGCATTAAATGATTCCTTGAATTTCCTCATCCCCGGGCCCACATGCGTAGTGATTCACCACATCTATTGTCTCAATTTCCCTTGTGATTTTAGCTGGAATTCTTCTAAGTTTACTCAAAACTTTCTTCAATATTTTTGTGAAATTTTTTCATAAAACCAACCTATCAACAGATTCGTTGCCAAAAGTCTTAGTAACTTCATCATCACGTTTAACCAAATCCTTGAAATTTTTCTTGATTTTCTCTTGTGAAAGAGCATCGATATTTTCTTTGAATAATTTACAGTTAACAATATCAAATTATTCTAATATGCCATTTAAGGCATCTATAATCTCCACTCGTTTATCATCCAAATTCTTAATTAAATCTTGTAGCACCTGGCACCGGAATTCCATGGCCTTTTGATATTCGAACAGCTTTCCATCATCATCGATTTCATCCTCCTATAGGAGTAGACCCAGATCTTCCTCTCTAATCTCACTCCATGTTGCCAAATTCAAATTCAAGTTGTTATTATCTTCTGAAAAAGCTTTATCCATTTTGCAAATAGTAGTTTTCTCAACCTGCAAATCATTGTATATCTTAACAGCCTCTTTAATTAAAGGGTTGGCTTCTTATAGTATACATTCCATCCATTCATCTACTGATCTCTCTTTCTATCCTATCTTTTCGATCTCGTGATAAGAAATATCATCAATAGTAGATGAAAATTTCATGGTCATAGTAGTTGAGACTTCAGTAGATGGAGTTGGCTTTGTTACTTTCTGTAGTAATGCAATGAGTTGCTCGGCCTTGGCCTTAAGCTCATCCTTGGAAGCTTTGTCCTTATCATATTTTTCCAATAGATTTCCAAGAGCAGTGTGTACATCTTGTTTTTCTCCTTCATGAGTGGCTTTTCTAATGAGAATCTAGAAATCTGATAATTTGCAATTGTAATTGTTTCCTTAGTTTTTCATTTAAAGGGAGTGGCAACCTCCACAACTCATTCTCCAAATGCATTCACCATCAGGCTTGAAACAATATTTGGCAGCTTGACCTATCTCTTATGGATATGTTCTAATATTCTTAGATCTATCACATCTCATAGAGGCACTTTCTTCTTTTTCTTTGGATTTTGTCGGAACACCCAGTCTAGTATGGTTGATGCTGATGAAGATAGCATAGTTGACTCTGTACCTGAAACATTAGCAACCACAAGAGTACCAGTAACATTAGTTGGCACCTGAATGGTATTGGCAGTGATAGATGGGGTGGATGTAAGGACCACCATAGGAGTTGATACAATAATGTTAGGGGATGAGATGAAGGAAAATGGAAGTGTTAGGGGATGTGAGGTAGAAAAGGGTGACCCAATAGTTTCTCCATATGAGAGAACTAGAAGGGATGAGAATACTTGGGCCATGGGAGGTGATGGGAAAGAATAAATGATGGTAGATGTGGAAGGAACTGATATAAGAAGGGGCAATGGAAGATAAGAGGGAAATGATGGGTCTTGTGGGACACTAGGGGAATCATCAACTTCAACTATTTTTGTCATAGGTGTTGTTGGAGGCATGACTTTGGGAACAGGGGCCTTGGAAAGAGATGAGCTCCTAACAACAAATGAAATGTATTTTGGAATAGTATGGGTCTTTTGGGTCGACCTTTTCCCCTTTGTGGGTGTGGGTTGGCTCATGGTTGATGGGGCCCCTGTATTTGTAGGTTGCTCTAACCCCTTGGGTGAGATTGCCAATGTAACCAACCAACTGTGAGTTCTTTTCAAAATGGGTCCCGTCCCTTCCTTTGTGTTACAAAATTCTTCCACATACCAATCTATCCATGGCAATGGTTGATTGAAAATATTATTACTTTTATACAATTCATCTAAAACTTCATCATTGTCCTACATGTCTTTTGGTATGTCGGCTATTCCAAATTGTTCAACTTCATCCAAGGTTAGCCATTCATAATCTCTCTTTCGGATGATAAATTCATCCCGACAATTGATCCAAATATCTTCTAACTAGGGTACATGGGAACATGACTGACCTGTCTCTCTAAATTTTCCCCAATGGTCAAAATTGGTTCATGGATGGAAAGTTCTCAAGGTCACCTCCATCATTTCTGCATCTACATTCTTGGCCTTGTAAATATTGGGGCAAGTGTATCTACCAATTGAGATAGGGAATTGCATTCCAACTTTGTGTCTTTTATTCTGGGTCTTGTGGTAATCCAGCATGTGCCAAACCAATTCTAACAAGACCCACTTGTCAGTGGGACATCTAGGCAGCTTGCTGGGAGAACCCACGAAACCAGGAATTCGAATGTAAGTAAATGTGGGGAATTAAAGATAGTTAGATCCCAACTTGTGCACTTCCTTGAAGGCTTTGTCTAAAATTATCTGATTATACAGCTCTTTATTGAAATGGTAGAGGATAACAATAAAGAAGGCATCATTGATCCTACGGAAGTGTTTGCTTCCCTCCTCTAGTGTGAGTTGAGGATAGAAATCATAGATTTGTGAGGTACTTTGAATACCCTTGGTTTTCAATCCAGTGAAATCTCCCATGGTAGTTGCGGCATAAACCAAGAAGGATGTCATATAGAAACATTTGGAAGAATATACTCTACTCAATTGATGGTAAATGGAGCTACTGATATGCTCCCCCATTTGATAAATTCCTTATTATTTTTTATGGTCGTGATATATAAGAACATCCGCTCCTAAAATTCCTTCACAAAGGGTAGACCTGAGACTTTGCTTGATAGCACAATAAGGTCTCTAAACTCCTGAATAAAATCTGACTGATGTATGGTCTTTGGTAATTTGGCAAAGCTCTTGGCTAGGTAGGTTTTTAACATGAGCCTCATGCACAACTCTATTTACTTGTCCCAATGCTCCACTGCTGACTCTAGTAAAATTGTGGCATAATATTCAACGTCGAAGTTTGAGTAAATATTCAAAGAAATCTAGGTCCAGGCGGATCACAACTTTTCCATCAGCATCTTTAACTAAAATATATTCTTCATCATAGTGGCCTACTGCAGCCAAAACAAATTCTGGGCAATACATGGATGTGGGAAAATTGGCAGCAAGAGCAAGCCCACTTTCATATATAGCTTACATCCAAGGTTTCTTATTTGGGGCCTTCACCCTTGCCCAGAAGCATGGAAAACCAATTTTTCCTTGAGGTCGGTGTCCCCTATGTTTCCCAGGTTAGAAGATAAGCAAGAGTGGGGGGAAATTCCGAGGAACGAGTATTTAATTTTTTCCTTGCCCTTGGAAGTGGAAGTAGACATCAAATGTTGTGTTCTGAAATGCCGAAGAAGAGAAGTCTGAAAACCCGAAAATATTCAACCTCTCAAAAATCTGAAAACTAAAAACCCGAAGGGAAGAAGCCCGAAATCCTAAAATGGAGAAGTCTAAAATCACAGGTTCTGAAGACCTGAAGTGAAAACCTCTGAAAACCCGAAGTGCAAACCTCAAAAAACCCAAAGTGCAAACCTTTGAAGACCCAAAGTGTAAACCTTCGAAAAACCTGAAAACTAAAAACCCGAAGGGAAGAAGCCTGAAATCCCAAAATGGAGAAGTCCAAAATCACAGGTTCAGAAAACTTGAAGTAGAGACCTCTGAAAACCTGAAGTGTAAATCTCTGAAAACCTAATGTGCAAACCTCTAAAAACCTGAACTGCAAACCTTCAAAACCTAAAGTGCATACCTTTGAAGACCCGAAAACTAAAAAACTGAAGGGAAGAAGCCCGAAATCTCGAAATGTAGAAGTCTAAAATCACAGGTTCCGAAAACCTGAAGTAAAGACCTTCAAAAACTTGAATTGCAAACCTCCAAAAACCTAAAGTGCAAACCTCTGAAATGGAGAAAAGCGAACTCCAAAGTATAAATGGCACAATCCCCAAAAATGAGAATCGTCAAAAAACCCAAAGCTCCGAATACTGAAAAGAGAGATCTCAGCAAATGTTGATCTCTGAAATCTAAAAAACAAAAGGTGTCGAGGGAGAAAATTGGAGAACTTGAGAGGATCCCTACAACTACGAGTTCCTGTAGAAACTCAAATCATGGAATCATAGCAGGAAATAGATTTGTCTTTTCCAAATGTATGCAAAGGAAGAACAAAGAAAATAAACAAGGAGGAAACAAAACAAAAGATCTTAAACCAAAAAGAAAAGACCAAAATAGAAAATACCTTGAGAATAACGTCAAAAAGTACAAAATATAGTAAAATTAGTTGTCAAAGAAAATTGTCAGGCGAAAATGCAATTAAATAGAAAAAAACTGATATTAATGACAAAAATTCAATCTGTACGGAGGTAGGTGGGAATTAAAAGTGCAGAGAGCTCCAAAATTCTGAAACTTGAAAGCTCAAAATTCCAAAAATTTAGAATTTTGGGATTTTAGACTTTAGAGATCAAGGGGAGAAAATTGTAGATTGACTTAGAAGAGTTTCAAAACCCGAAAACCTGAAAGTCTAAAATTTCAATCTTTCAAACTTTCGAGACTTCGAGAAGTCTGAAATAAAATGACTCTTAAATGATCAAGAGATTTCTGAAACCCGAAAGCCCGAAAGTCTGAAATTTTGGACTTTCAGGGTTTCATACTTTCAGAAGTCTAAGAGGTTTTTTTCAAAACACGTGACCACTAGTTCTAAAACCTAAAAGCCCAAAATTCCAAAATTTGGACTTTCGGGGGTTTCGGACTTCAGAACTCTATGAGGAAATTTCTAAAATTGTGACTTAGAGTTCTGAAACCTGAAATCCTGAAATTCTGAAATTTCAAACTTTCAGGGTTTCAGACTTCAAAACTTTGAAAAACATAGTTTCTATTTTAATCCAAATAAACCCCAAAAGGGAAAAATCCTCAAAGTTCAAAATCCAAATTTTCAGACTTCGGGACTTGGAGAAACTTCAAGATGTAGGGATCTTTTGTGCAAAGATTTTTTCAAAAAATTTACCTGATCGATTTCAAAGACTGCTTCTCAAGGTAGATTAAATTGGTAACAGTAATCTCATTTTTTTGAGTCCTTATCCCAAATTAATGATTTCAATATAAATACCACCAGGATGCAAGATCTTCTTAAGACATTAATGCATAGCTTGTAGCAAAAACAAGTCTACTTCTAAATTTTTTGGTTGATTCAATGATGAGAAATTGACACGACAATTAATGTATGCCTTCAATAATAAAATCCTCCTAGGAATCTAGTGGGAGTCTCAATAGTCTAACCTATATTAGGATCTAGTTGGACACTTCCCAAGTGTTTAGGAACCAAGGTCCTCCAAAAAGAACATTAAGACAATATTCCTTGTACAGAAAGGAAAAAAAGAAAAAGTTGTTTGACATAGCTATTGCATAACTAATCTTTAGGTTACCCCTTCCTATTGGCCCAAACTCTAAAAAAATTGATATTGGGTCAAGGCCCATAGAACATATCAACTGTGGTGTTTTCTAATCAGAACTGTGTCATCATCTACCATGGGTGGCAAGGAGAATGTTTCCTCTACATGTTTTTGTTGGAAGGACTCTAACACTCTTGTCTACGGGCCATTGTCATGAACTAAGAGGGACCATTTTTTGTGAACGCTGAAAATGTTAATCATCCTTCAAAGTTGATCTCCCATGATCCATTGATAATATATATTTTTCCATGGTTCCCTTGCATGCTTAAATTTTTTATAGCATCAATATTTATTAACTACCGGTGTGTGGATTATCAATTAAATGCTCCACATTTATTATTTTAGGTTATTAAAACATTCACAGTCACCAAATATTGAATTTGTCTTGTGGGTTGTAGTTTCACATCTACAGTTCTACGGTCTATCTATCCACAAGCACTTGTTTTCTCAAGTGAATTTTAGAGTAGTCGGGTGTTTACAATGTGTTTGACATATTAATTTCCAAACACAAACATTGTTGTTAATCCTCATTAACTATCAACATTAGAACTTGGATTCCACATGGATTTTTGTTTTCACTTGTTGCATTAGCACATTACTCATGAATTTATGTCATAGTGATAGTGTAATGTATAGACTATTCAAACCAACAAATAATTTTTTGTGCACTCTAACAGATATTTGTGAAAATATCTAACTGCCCAAATTGTTTGTTTATTTATTTTTATTATTGTTGTCGATTAATTATTTTTTTGGAAGGGTTTTAGGTAATAATTATACATTAGTTGTTTTTAAATTATTATAAAATTATGTGTTGTGAATATTATTTAGGAAGAATCATATGTTACCTATGTAAAATGTTATTTAATTTATGTGTTAATCATTTAAAACAATATATGGGAACTTTATAAGAGTCAAACTCAATCTCAAAACAATCCCATTTTGTTAATTCTAGGTCATTATTGATATGTTTTTATCAATATAAAATGTATGTCATAAAATAGTTTCCTAACTCGTTCAATACATAATATGAGTATCAAATTTGTTATTTTGAGCCATACAAGTATATTTGTATAAGTCATAATATTGTATCATTTTTTTTCATGACTATTAAAAAATAAAATTTTGGTGGCATTCTTTTTTTAAATCATCAAATAGATTCTTTTAATTGTCATGTCCTATTTCTAAAGTCATTACAAAAAGTGTCTAATCCTTAATTTTGATGTGCATTTCAAAATTGAGAGATGGGGTTTTCTACTTCAAATGACGTGCATATAAGCTTCAAATCCTATTAAGCCAAGTGAGTAGAGAGTAAATGGGGATGGAGGAAATGTAGGAATAAGGAAAATCAACTTTCCTCTCATTAGTCACTAGTGAGGGGGACAACGAGATTAAATTAGTGACAATTAGTTGTGTCAAAACAGCTAAATTTGCTACCAATAACTAGAGCAACAGGGGATTAAGCCCTAAGCAAATTAGGAAATTTCCTAGGGTGCCAAAAATTAGGGGGGGCACCAAATTTATAGGATTTTCATTATGTTTCATGCTTACTTCTTGCCAATTATTATTATGGTCGTGATACATTAATGTTGGGCATAATACCTATCACAAATATTAAAATATTAAAATTTATTCCATATAATGTCAGCAATATAGTGGTGTCTCCGAAAAGGTCAGAACAAGTCATTAGAAATTAATTTCCTAGGGAGGCGTTAGTTAAGAAACACCAAATTATTATTATGGTTGTATAATATTAATGGTTGATAGTGCCTATTAATGATAATATAATATTTTAAAAAATTGTAAGATTAGTACCATGGTAGTGTCTTTTCTTTTGAAAAAAAATCAAATGGTTGTTCTTGATGAGTTTTTTGTTTAAAACAATTAAATAATATATGTATTTATTATGATTATTTAAGGTGCCTAAATTATTTTGTAAATATCAATCTTTATGGTTCAATTTTAGATTCCTTGTTTTAGGTAAGATATGTAAGATGCAACATTTTTTGTTAGAGAATATTTTTTAAAAATGTTGATACAAAATAATAAACCAAAGTTTCATTCAAACCCTAATATTTTAAGAAATAATCAACTTCAACCCTAATATTTAAGTTGATGTGTTTGCAAAAGAACAAATCTCTATTTTATGATTAATGCTAATGTTTATAAAAAGAATCATTCTTAACCTTATATATATATATATATATATATATATATATATATATATATATATATATATATATATATATATATATATATATATTGTTTTTACAAATTCAGTGGAGGTATTTGGATTTATGTATTACCTATGGCACTCAAAACTCTTAATTTTTCCCTAAACTAGAGGTAGTGAAAATTGATTGTGTCACTTGAGATCAGAGTGGCAGTGATCCATAATGGAGGCCACGTACTAAGACAACAAGGAATAAATCATCGTCATTTCCTTTTCTATATTTTCATTTAAATTTTGTGTGTGGTTGAAAGAAGAACATATGTGAATACTTGTTCACATGTGTATTTTTTATCTTCCCTTGATGTGATGATGATTTTTGAGATTTGGACCATGAGTACTAAACCAGGAGATGTTCTTGACAAAGTAGGTGATAGATGTAGTGTTTTCCCTACTTATAATTTCTAAGGTTAGTGTCCCTTAATTAGTTGATGAAGTTCCTTCATGGTTGATCTGTATGGTTGATGTTACCATGGATTGATTGATTGAGCTCCCTAGGTTGACGTGTTCCCACAATCAAGTGCAAGCACCAATGTGGCACATTAGAAATTCAAAATCATGTGCAAGCTCTGAACTGACATGTTGCTTAGTCAGTAAGTGGTGTTTCTCCCATGTTTATACTAAGGGGAGATGTTAAGAATATTATGTTAGTACTCATATGAAAGTGATTTAATCATTAAAATAATTACATGTGTGAAAAATATTGTAACGATTTATTAGTAACAAGTCATAGTTAGAAATAGTATGTGGTTACAAGAGTTGTAATAACTCTCAAAATGGTTTAGAGATGAGTATAATTGCAAGAGATTACCGTTAAAGAGATATGATCCTATAACGTAATGCCTGTCACATTGTAATGAAAAACTAGGACAAGTTAGTTTTTATTTAACTATGGATGTTGTTAGTGAAGATTGACATTATTTTGCATTCTCTTTCCTTTGAAGATGAGATTTTATTTTTTTATAATATTTTTTGGCATCCATATATTCATTTGGATAGATGTTGATTTTTATGTTTTGAGATCTTATTGAGTGATATCAAACCTTTGTGGATTCTTCCTTTGTAAGGAATGATTATTTTTTGTCTATGCTTTTTGGTTCCTACATTGTATGATCCGATTGTGTTTTTGAATCCTTGGATTTTTAGCTAGATTATTTTAAATCCTATTTCTCTACATTTCTTTGTAGTTTGGACATGTTTAGGATTCCCAACTATTTCTAAATGAGTAAATGGGTCTTCTACTACTATTTTAAGAAATTCTTATTTACTAGACTATGGATGTATATATGTAGATATGGATTTGAATAAAGTTAAGTTATAACCGCATTTCGTGTAAATTTAGAATATTCATAGGGGTAAGAATACCTAAATGGATGGATAATAGCTATTTTAGTTCAATTGTAGCATGTTTTTGTGAATAAATTTTACATTTTTCAAAAAAATAGGATGAGTTATTTTCTCTTTAAGGCTCTTGATAATGGTTACATAAGAATTTGGGTAGTTTTTTTATGAATAAGATATTATACTATCATAACAAGTAAAATGATACAAGATAATTCAAAAAAAACCAGGTGGTATGGAAGCACGCCCAAAAACCACGAGTTCAAAATAAGCAAAGACAGCCTAGGAAATATATCCAATTACAAAAACATCAAAGAGCAGAGAAAGAAAGGAAGTTAAGTCATTGCTATGAATTGTTATCCTGTAAGGCGTAGATCTTGATTATGTCAGCCAGAACTAGGCAGGTCTTTGCCACTATGTGGCACATCCCAACTAGAGCCAGATTGGATTCCTTCTTTGGTATCTTTAGCAATGGCCCCGAGAGGGGAGAGATAAGATTTAATAGGAAAGTGAAAAGGAAAAAAATTGGCATTACTTCCACATGAAAGGAATAAATGTTGTCGAACTCAAAAAAATCTTGAGTGGACAGCATGGCCCTATTGAGCCATTTGAGAACCTAATTTGATCCACCTTGAAGATTGGACCAAGTGAACCAAGTTTTAGAGTTGGGCCTACATGAGGCATTTGGGTCATTTAACCTGAATTTATTACACATGTAAAAACATGCCTCCCTTTCGCTAGTTCTCCATCGCATAGACAGGTGGCCGCATTTATCCATGGGTAACTCAACCATATCAAAGTCACTGAAGATGACCCAATAGGAATTATGGATTTCATTAGCTGATCTACCACCAAAGATCAACCCTTTTTGTCGCATCATTGGAAGCATAGATATTGATGAAGCCCAAAAGGGAAACTTTCAATATTAAATATGACTCAGATGGATCTATTGGTGGGTTTAGTGCCATGATCCATAAAGAAGGGCTGTTATTTAGGGGCGATAAAAGAAATTAAACCCCCAAGATCTCCATCATGATGACTGGTAAAAGCCAGGTTGTGAGGCCAAATAGATTTGCAAACCATTGACAATTGAAAAATTGTAACTTTAACTTCCTGAAGACACAAAACATCTAAATTGGCAATTTTTTGGCAAGCATCACGAACGATATAATCAAAATTGGATTCTGTAAGACCCATTCACATTCCATGACATACAATTCATGAGAAACGTGGATCAAGGGCCATACTGTCACCATCCAAGCCGTCCAAGGCATCAAACTAGTTTTGCAAGAATTGAGCATTATTATGCTTCAAAAAATATTGCAACTCAACTTTCCTTTTTCTAGCATACTCAATGTTATACTCCTCCTCTATTGACTCCACACTACGTGTCAGACTATGTTCGTGACTTTCCATGGGTTGTCGAGAGGGACTTCAGGCCCTTTTAGATGGGCCTTGTGAGCTAGTTGTCAAAAGCAACTGTGAAGTTGGATATTTTGAGGAGATCCAAATGGAGTTTGATGAGTCCATGAGAACTGCAGCCGTTTTGGGCATGTTAGAAAACTTAGGTAAGGAGACTGGAGAATCTTCAGAGACTTGCTCCTATGAGTGACATGGACCGTAAGTATGTTCCTTAACAACTAGATCTTTAAATCCATTGTTACTGGTTTCATTGGCTTGAACTGTTTTGTTCTTATTTTTTCACCCTCCAACTATTTTCCACCCTTCCTCTTACAAGGGCTTAACAGATTTGATAGCCACCTTAGGCGCTAGGTGATTGCATGGCACATAAAGTGGGCAACCCTTGATCTTGTGATCAAAATCCTAGTAGCGAAAGCATGTGTTAGGTAGGTTGATGTAGAGAAATCAATGTGAATAGCGAGTGTCACCCATTTGGATCTCCATGAATTATTTTAATTCTTGTGAGAGGTTTACTTTTATGCAAACCCATTTCTGAAAATGGGTTGTTGTAAAAGCGATGTGGTTCCATGCAAGCAACTCACCCAATAGAGGAGGTGAATTGGTGAAGAAAATGCATGTACGGTAGCGAAAAAACCAAGGAATTCCACCTAGACAGAGACTTTAAGAGCCACAAACTCAGACACCACAAGGTCCTTTGTCTAAGGGGGAAAGAACCAACAGGAAGTTATGAACATACCAAGTAGTCGATCGGTTCAGGATAGTTGGGGCATGCAAAGGGTCAGAGAACCGGAAAAGGAAGAATCCTTTAGTCATGTTTTGAACATTCTCAATCATGATGCCATGAGCGGCCCATGATGAGTTAACCTATGACTTAAGCATGCTTTCAAAGGGGATACAACCCACAAACTAACCGATGAGGAAGAATTGTTCAATCTATTGGCACGCAACATTAAATTCAGAAACATGTAATACAACATCAGGAGGAGAAACATTACCTCATGAAGTACCTTTAAGACAAAATTTTGGGAACGTTTCTACGGTGGCGCCATTGTTCGTAGCTCCACTAGCTCCATCCTCAGTACCAATAGCCAAGATCGAAGTGGAGGAGGGCATTATATAGGTGAGCCCATAGGGCGAGAAACCCTAGAACTTAACAAAAAATCACTATCCTGTAGCATTTGAAGAGAATGCGGTATAACATGCAAGCAAGAAAACCATAACAGAATAATTTCTAGTTCTCCAACCAACTATCCTTGCTTAAATTTCCCGTTGTGAAATATTTTAGATAGTGGTTGTATAAAATTATCCTTACCGCAAAAAATCTAGCTATGGATAATGCTTTAACAATTCCCTTTTAACTATTTTCCTTACACTTTGTAATGTTTACTTAGTTGATGGAGGGCATAAAGACCCAATAGCCAACATTCAAACTACGACGAATCCATTCCCATTATAATGGGGAATGGATTTTACTCTACTTGTAAGTGGATGACCTAACATTGTTTCAATGCAAGACCAAAGGGAAAAGAATTAAGAAAATAGAAAATATGACATAATTATTTAATAAAATAATGGAAACCTTGAACACTAATTTTATTAATTAAAAGACAATTTACGTCTACTTCTTTTCAGCCTAAATGTTTTCACCTCATGATTACGGAAACCATGTTTTCTTGGTTAAAAGCATAATTGGTAAAAAGATGTTTTTGTCATTAGATAAAGATTAAATAATATAATAGAAAGCCAATAACTACCTGTTGAATTTGAGTGCTGAGTTTGAAATAGAATGCAAAATTAAATATTGACTGACAAAATATTGAAAGCAGTGCATAAAATAAGTTATTATTAGTTACTCATCCCTTGACATCAGCATAAGGAGGAAAGTCAAGCTATCAAATTAAGGTTCATTGAAAGATAGCTGATGAATACTGAAATCATCTTAAATTGGGAAGATATGGTTCGAAATGGATTGTATAAAATAAAAAAACAATCTTAGATCAGTCAGACAATTTCCAAACTGAACTGAAATTTGATATGGGCTAGTAGGCCTGGAATTTGACGGTCACCTCGGGTCTGTTAAAATAAAAATTATGATAGTTTGATTATTATTTTTATGGATTAAAATATATTTTAGATAATATTTTGGTTTTTTTTTTTTTTTTTTTTTTAAGCTAATTCTTTCAAATCATAGATAATTATCTTGTATTTAAATTTTTAAAATAATAAATTTTATTTTTTAAAATAAATCATGTAAATAAAGAAGTAATGTTGTACATTTTTATTAAAAAAAATTAGCATACACATTTTAAAAAATTAAAAATTAAAATGACAGTATATAGAAAAAGCATAAGAAAATATATCATTTAAAAAAAAAGTGTAAAATGTAGACTTTTGCATTGAGAGAAAAAAAATAAAAATATAAATAAAATAAATTGGGTGAATCTCTTATTTCCAACCATTTTTTAAAGGTGTAACACTGCTAAGTGCAGCCTTGGATATTCCTTAATAAATGGAATAGTTGTTTGGATGAGTGAATAAATAAAAAAATCCTCTCTCTTACAAGTCTATAGTCAATTAATAAAAATAAAAAAATTCGAGAGACACATGTTAATCTAAACTTATGTTTGGAAAGGAAAACCAAATCCTGAAACAATTTACAATGTTCTTGAGCAAAACTTTCACCATAAAAATTAGTGTTTGGTAGTAATATAGACCAACAGTTATGTCTCATAAAAATAATAAATATGATGATTCATATAGAATATTACAGGAAAGTATAAAAAGAATTGATTAAAAAACATGAATGGACCTCACTTTTATCAGACATCATTTCTTAGGTGTTGTCTCTCTTTGTATTATCATATACATTTATCACTAACTACTATACAAAATATTTAGGATATAAAGAAATGCTTAACACAAAAACAATGTAATCAGAAAACAATTACTTTATACTCAAATTCATATTTACATCTATTATAAAGCAATGAAATGATATCAAAATTGAACATGAATGAAATAAGGAAGAATATGTAATAATATTTTTAAGAAAACTCAAAAGAAATGGTTTATTTTTATTATAAAAAAGAAAAGTTTCTAAATTTATTTTTCAAATAGGAATAACAAATTACGAAAAAAATATATATATTATATTAACTTTTACTTTTAAAAAATAAAACACATTTTAAATTATTACATTTAAACACGAATCTATAATTTTCAAATTTATTTCTTAAATAAAATGACCAATTTTATATTATAAATATGAATAAAAAATATGTTAACATATTATATTTTTCTATCTTACATATTACAATTTGGAACCTTTAAAAAATACATACTATTTATTTATAATATTTCCTTATTTAAAAAAATCAAATTATAAATTACAAATCTAAAATATTTTTTTTTAAAAACAGTTTACACACCATCAAATTCCAAACATGATAGACCTTTTTCACACCAATGGTCCATAACCCACTTATAAAATCAAAATTCTTCAAGCAACCCTTAAAAATATGAAAAAACTGTTGACTAATATTGAACCCTAATTCATTCATATGATGTCAAAATGAACTGATTTTTTTTTAACTGTAGTTTGCTGTTATTAATTTCCCATGTTCTCAAAAACTATCTGGTCCAAAATTTGTTCTTAAAGCCCCTCAAAATAGAAAAACACTTAAAACTGTATTTTTGTTCATAACTTGATCTTATAATGTCAAAATGGGTTGAAGTTCAGGCTCTAAAAAGATGATAGCTATCCCTACATTCCGTGTAAAAATAAATCAATAACCACTGGTTTAGTCTTCCAAAATGATAATGACAATTTGTTTTCAAAGTAAAGTTGAATGTTTTCATGAGTAACTGTGTTTTTAGGTAATTAATTTGAAGGTTTTTTAATGAGTAATTTAGTAGGTTTTTTATTTGTTTGTGTTTAAATTAGTTTAAAGTGATCCTCGTGAATATTTTGGTAGGGTTTTTATTATTATGTTTAGGTTGTAGATGATGAATGTATTTACAAAATTGGATTTCTTATTTTCTAATCTTTTTCTCTATTCACAATTTTTTGAAGAGACATAATTTTTTTAAATTTTAATCTAATTATAATCCATTTACATATTTTATATTAAATTGAGTTCCTTAAATTATAATTTTTTGTGAGTTTTTTTATTAGTAAATGTTCAAGATGACCACCCTAATGGTCATTATCATAATGACAATTGTTTCTTTATATATTTTTGGTAATAAATATATACAAAAGCACCCACTTATCACACAAATATAGTAAATATTTATTATCGACAGGAATGAATTGTACCCTCTAACATAAGATAATGTCAAATTTATTAAATAATTTAACAAAACTAACAACTAAATTATAAATCGTGGTAGATAACCAAATTTCAAGAGAAAAGCAGTGTATGCCATGATAAATCCTGGTAGATAACAGAAATTGATATGTTAAAAACAGTTACTGTAACGATAACGATGGAGGTGGGTATTCTTGAAATCTAGTCAAATATTTAAGTTGTAACTACAAATATTAGGTAGCCAACCCTCAAATATTACCAAAGTCAAAGAGCAAAATTAAACTACTGCAATGAAAGGGAAATCTGCAAAACTGCAGGATGAGAAGCTTCCAAATCTATCAGTAGATAAGCTTTGTCAATATCTCTCAACGACCATGTTGAACGTAATAAGAAAGCAAGCACATGGTGTGGAAGCTCTACGAAGCTAAAATTTTGATCATAAAATCTAAGCATATGGTGGTCAACCCAACATTACACTCATTTATATACATATATTATGGTATGCTACTTCTCGTTAAAATCTTTGTGCATTTCATTGAAGAGATGAGGTTTCCCAAAGCCAAGTATTGACCTCATGGATATATGTTTGTACGTTTTTAAGGTGTTCCAATATTGAACAAAATGAAATCATCCTCACTAACTTAAGAGGTGATGATAAGAGAAAAAAATGTAGAAATAAAAATGATCCTAGTTCAAGAAGTTACAAAGGTATGTTTGGAGATTTTTTTGTGTAACACTTGTCACAATTTTGACGAGTTGATTATACAGTAATGGGGCATGTGTTATGTGTCCTTTTTCTTTTAGGCGTTAGCCCTGATATTATCAATAGTCTTTTGAATGCATAAAGAGTGTAGACATAACTTCAATATGAACTAGCATTAATCAAGGTTGTATTTATAGCATGGTATAAATGATTAGAACAAACGCGGACTTTGGTCTTTTTTTTCTATAACATCTCATTTTAAGTTTATCATAAACATTTTTCATCTATATCTTATCTTAAAATATTTATCTTGTTATGGTTGATGTCTCTCTTATTTAAAATCTGGAGCACTACTTCAAATATTAAAATTTAGCTGGGATAGGGCTAACCAATAGTAATTTCCAAGGTATTGCCAAGTTTGTCTTTACAGCTTGTGGTTTTATGCAATTACACTTCAATTAATTGCGGTACTCCAAAACCTCACACATAGGTTCACTGGTACCTCCAAAACCTTTCATCTATCTTTCGATAGATGTTGCAAACACTTTAATAGTAGTGTAATGCATCCACCCATCTCTAGAAAATGGCACGCACATTTCATATAGTGGCACAATGTAATCTATACAAGACGGTCGTGTCATTACCTGACCATGCACCAAACCTTCTGTAGTACACATCATTGGCTTCATTTTTGTTTAGCGCATGTTTCCTTACCAAACAAGAAAAGGGCAACTCATACCATGTGATACCATAAGGTGCCAAAACTATGCTACTATATTCTTAGTGATGTTATCTAGTAGATCTCCACCCCACGTCGCATGATGCCACACCATATTCCCTAGAGATTCCATTTATACCAATGTCTATACATGCCACGTAGCTTACAGTCTATCCACATAATGATTGGGAGGTGAAGAAACACACATAGATTTCAAAAATAGCTCACATTTCATAATAGTTCTTCTCACCTTCGCAACATCTTAATCTATATGTATACAAATATGTAGTTTTAGATAGAAACCAGAGTAGATGATATACAACCATACATATTTCTCAAGATTATACCATGCATATGATGCACAAATAAATAAATACAAATATAGTATTCCATGTTTATTATCTCTATATCAATTCTCTGCATATCTCTAAATAGCTTAAAATTACATACACATATAGTACATCTAAACTCACATTTAGGATGTTCATATCCATTGGGTCACCTCTTTGGCACCAGATCAGTGGTATTAGAATGGTATATTCTCTTATATGACCCATAAAATGAGGTTGGAGTATTTGATTCTCGGATTAAAACCACAAGATACATCAAACTATCTCCCATGTTATTTCAACAAAGTTTATATGGAAAAAGAAAATTAAATGGAGGATGAGGCACAGGTGATGATGAAAGATGAAAGCTCAAAAGCTATCATAGAACAAAGAAGATTCATATTCAACCAATTTGTAAAAGTCCTAAAACATGTAGTCTAATCGACCTCATCATTGGGTAAAGATTTTGGTGGTTGAGTGCCTCAAGGTTTCATGTAAAACTAGATGTTTTAGTTTGAAGGAAAGATTAATGCAAGTGCAGTATATAATTGGCTAGATCAGTTGGATTCATATTTTCAATTAATAAGTTTTTTTTATGAACAGAAAATCAAGGATTGCACTTTGAAAGTCTCTTAACTTGTTTAAAAGTTTTGGTGAGCCTTTACTCTTTGGGAGGAAGACCAAAAAGAAAGAGAATTCTAAACCAACCTAAGATTTATTACTAAAAGCTTTCAAGGATGAATACTATCATAAAGAAATTTATTTAAGAAGATTTATAAAATCACTAGTAACAACTTCCCAAAGGACATGACCAATTATTCCAAGCTTGCATTGATGCCTCACATAAAATTTATGCAAAGCCAGGCTCATTCAAGTCAAGTACACAACATCTTATGACCATTCATTAAGTGTAAACAAAATTTGGTTAAGCTTAACTGGATGGGAGATTTCTGTCTGATTTAATTTAATTTGAATTAAATCTAATATTACAGAGTCACTACTAAACCAAATGATGTATAAATGTTGAAATGAAGAAATGACACAATCAATCTAAGATGTAATATTTGAAACCCTAAGAAAAGAAGAATGAAAGAGGACTTAGTTGATTTAACGCTTGACCTGGAATCAATCTACATTGGGAAAACTGATGAACATAATGGGTAGACTTTCATCACTTCTCGCAATAAATTCTAGAATGCATGGGTGAAGCCGAACACATGTGCCAATGCTAGGACAAGAGCGCAGATGGGCATTTAAGGGCTCTTTTGGGCGCATTTGACTATGCAAATACTCATAACCTTATTTCTGTAGTGTCATAATATTTTTTCTATGTTACTTCCTGTTGGTCACCTGATAGTTGTACAATGAATGCGGAATGTACTTGTAACCTACAAATTAGAAGTTCACCAACACATGCCCACAAACCACATCAAACCTAAAAAATAAAGATGCAATAGTGGGATTCAGACTGGCCCTCGGTGGTCACCCCAAGAGTGAACTTACGATTGACTGTTTTACTACATCTCAGACTCCATGTATTTTTGGTGAGTGTGTGTAGAAATTATACCCTAGGATGACCTTATGCAAGATACACCTAGATGGTAGGTTCTAGCTAGAATATAACTAGAAGTAGCAAAATGTGTTGATGGAACATAGAATTAATTTTCCCTTCCTATGTATGTGTATGTAGAGTGTGATGCATCCCTTTTAACCTTGAATGGATGCTAGATGGATGCTTTAGAATGATCTTACGTGCTTTTTGGTTGCAAGTCTTAGGTGATGATAATAATCTTTAGTTTTTGGTCCTTTTATTTTGAACACATAATTATTTATTTATATTATTACCATTGTTATGAATTTCATAATTGACAACTGGAAGGCCAACCAATAAGTGAAAAATGTTCCTAAAAGATAAAAAGAGACCCAAAATAAGAGATTGAAGGTGAAGCTAGGGCTAGGGGCAAGCCCAAAGTGGACAGGGGTGTCCAGGTGCACCTTTTTCTTAGTTGGGCTGCTAGTGTATAAAGTCATAAAATATAAATCAGTAAAGTTCCAACTAGGCTGTAGGGTTGTATAAGACAAAATAGAAAACAAGAAACAAAGAAAAAATTCCAAATATAGTTTTCAACCAATAGTTTTCTTGCTTAGGAATCATGTAAATGCAAGTATGCTTTTAGAACCTAGACATGTACCCAAGTGTATGATTTTGTGTCTACATTTTTCCCCCACTTTATGTTGCTGAGTGAATACTTGATAACATAAAGTAGATAAAATATGTGTATTTTATAATCATGTAGAGTGTGTGGAAAAATGCATGTCGAGTGGGACAAGTGAATCAGTGGAATGAGTGCAAAGATGAAGAGTGGAATACTAGGAAAGGAAAGCGACCCTAGGGGTGAAGTGTATGCATTGCATCATGTACCTACTTTTTGTAGCTTGTTGTCATTGCTACTTCTTATAAGGACGGACCTACAAAAGAATAAGATCAAGAATGTAGTCCAAGTCCTGTATATGATAAATCAGAGAATAATGTGCATAAGTATGTAAAAGTGTGTAAAAGGAAAGTTTTACATCTAATGTAAAATAGTTGTAAAAGGATAGAAAAGTGTCCTTATAATGTTGTGTAGAGAGTGATTGTTTTGGGCGATCTCATGCCAAGAGCGAGTTTTTTAGGTGATCTCACGCCAAGTGCGAGTTTTTTTAGGCGATCTCATGCCAAGTGCAAGTTTTTTGGGCGATCTCATGCTAAGAGTGAGTTTTTTGGGTGATCTCACACCAAGGATCAAGTGTTGGGGGGAGAGGTCTAGTGTTACTCTCCATCCATGACTCTTCTCGAATAAGCATAACTGCAAATGGTACTGTCCCTGATTTGTTCCCATTTTTTCGATTGTTTTGAATTAGTTCCGAGTTTTACCTAATTGAACTGAGATATAGGAGATAAACTATATTATGTTGCTAGAGGATTGTGCTTGTAACTATAAAACTTCTATGAAGGCTTATGTGAACCGTGTTGATCTTGAGAAGGTATGATTGTATGTTCCCCTAGGACATTAGATACTTAGGAGAGGACACGGGTGCCCAGGCGCTACTGTATGAGTTTGGGTGTTGGTGTTTGTGTTTTGATTCTGACCCAAGTCTGATTCTAGGACAGTGTCTATGATTGTAATTTCTTTGTTGTTTTTGTATTGTGTATATGTTGTATTACAGCTTTGAGTTGTTGTGGGGGTGATTTGTTCACCCAATTTATGCCCTCCCTCAATTGGGGTACATGTGATGACTGTAGGAGTGTGTGGCCCAAAAGATAGGGTCAAGATGTTGTGACTGAAAGTGGATACCTATAGGGGGTAGGGGGATGTGTATAGTAGAAACCAAGGAAGATGTGAAGAAAGTGGCTAGTAACATGTGTTAGTAGTAAAAAGGAACGAACGTGTAATAGAAGACAATGTAATCAAGCAAGTGTGTACAGACAAGATAGACCATGCAAAAGATTGGGTTTTATACATGGGACATCGGCTCACAATGTCACAAGACAATTAAGGCTGAAGCAGCCAAAAGCATATAAGACATTGATCATACAAGACATAGGCCATAGCCCACAAAAAATAGCATATAATAGCAAACAATGTCAAGCAAAGTGTATCAGAACAACCAGTGGTAGCATATAGTCTTGTAAAGTACGTGCTACACATACATCACCCGTTAATACATGTAGAACTTGATAAATAGAATGTCAAGGAATATATGTATCAATGAAAATTAGATGTAAACTAGAAAGTATAAGTATTAAATGATGAAATAATATCACTTGTGTAGTATGTGTATAGTAGTAGTAATGGTATATGCCCCTAGGAGCCTCATTGGGACTTGGTAACAAGTATAGTTCCAAGCATCATTGCAGCATTGTAAGAATCTATAAGATACCTATATTCACTCCAATTATAGAACAAATGAATGTGCATGTGTGTGTATAGAAAGATAATTACATACCAAGAATCTTACTAGCATAGTAATAAAAGTGTGCATGATGTAAGTAGTATAAGTCAAGTAAGAATCAGTGCAAAAAAGATATGCGAATGTAGTGTAAGAGTGTGGTGGAATGGTATGAAATGTGTGAATATGGATAGGAGTAACTTGCCCCCTTATGAGATGTGTACAAGATGAGGGTCATTTATAAAAATACCACTTAACAATCAAGAATAAACCATAGAACAAGAGTGTGTCATCAGGAAATGGTCTTAAATTTTGCACTAGATATAATAGAACATGAATCATACAATGTGAAGAATGAATGTGGTGAGGTTCATTTTCATATTTAAACCCTCAACATTCGAGTATGAATCGTGGAACTAGAGTGCATCATAGGGTATTTATGGTAACAATATGTGTACCAATGTAAGTGAGTATACTTATACATGGAGCATGAAGCATAAAGTGTAAAAAGTATGACACCAGAGTCAATTGATAGTTTTATAAATGGGGAAGTGTGATGCCCCCAAGTGTGTGTATATAAGGAGCTACTAGGAAATAGATATGATCATGGTGAGAAAAAAATAGCCAAAGTATGTAAAGTGTGTTAAAGGATGTGTATTGTATATATGAATTAGTATGTGTGTCATGAATAGAAGGATCCATAATTAAGCACGAGTAGCAAAGCATGTATGAATTAGTATAGAAGCCTAGAGAGATGTAGCTAGGTGTGCCTCCATATATGAGAAAGTGTTGTTAGCAAGATTGAGATGAATTGCAAAGCAAGGGTGATGTATAGATGTGTATGTGAATAATAGGGATAGATAACTGTTGATTAGAATATGTGGCTATGAGGAGGGTAGAGTTCAGATGCCCCCAAGTGTACAAGGTAAAGGGTGCCTATGTGATGATTATGAGAGAAACCATGCCATGGTGGTGGAATTAGAATGGGTAGAAGAGTGAAAAACCTACCAAAGAATAGTGTCATCATGGTGAGGGGGAAAACCTGATAGAGTCTAAGATCTGAACTAGATGAATAGGAAGTGTATAAGCAATAAGAATGTACCCATGATGTAACATTCCCATTTTAAGACTTTAGAAACAAGGAATTTTTTTATTTTTTTTGAAACACAGTGTTCTCTGTTCTAAATAAAACATCATTTAGAAACACACATTCCATGCCAATCAATCTCATAACAGATAACCATATGCAACTGTAATGACTCAGTAATTTACCGATCTATCATTCCATGACTCGGTTACCAACCGATCTCTCATGTTTGTCTTAAAGTATAGAATACTTTATGTATACTACGTATACTTGGTTCTCCTACCCTATTCCAGGTACTGAGTGATCTATTTAAAGAACCTATCTGAATATTTGTTACCAATATTCATCTGACATCACGTTGCTTTAAACTAGGTGACATAGGACAACGCAACCAGCAACTTGCGATACTTTGGCCAAATATTTTCAACATACTGTTCATGTTACTATTCCTAGATGACATACTCGTCATTTTGGAATAAATCCTTCACCTCACTCTATTGTTATCTAGAATGATCTTTACTGACTACCATCAGTTCCACTTGCCCAAGGTTTTGACCCTAGCCAGGTTAGCAACATAATTTGTTATAGGAAGACGCTCATGATGACTTAGGGTATATGGGCATACTCGATCGACCTAAGTCAACCAAATGTGCCAAGGTACCCTGAGTCATGGAAATGCTACTCCCTATCCTAATCATGCTACTAACTTGACCTAGAGAGAAACTAATTTCAAGTCCAGATGTGTGTAGATCTAGATGAACAAATACGGAAGGGTGTTGCCACATGTCAACTACAACATTATATCCTCAAGAAGACCTTGGTCTTCTTGAAGGTACAGTCCTGCAGTTGGCATGTGCCAACATCCGTTAGAACTGATTCATCATGATGTACATACTCCCTTAGTGGTCATTAATTCATAATTAAATTGGATTAAGATTCATATTACAGCAACCATGCCTAACCCTAATTCCAACATTCATTAAGTTCTATATCCATAATTAATCTGATTTGATATTGAGAACTTCATTAACTCATGTTTGCATTAATGTTTATTAACGTGGCATAACAAGCAGTTATCCCAAAAATAGGACAACAAACATCAAACGTTTAATTCTTAATGCAACCTAGCTGTCCAAGGCAGGTGTGTCATCCACCTAGATTCAGCTAGTGTTTACTTTACAATGAAGTACAAAGATTAAAGATCATAACCACCATTCCTTTTATCTTTCATTCTTTTGAGAGAGGAAGAGTCTTCCTCTACACGGTTAGATGTTAGGATTAACATAACCTTTTATCATTCGTTACTCATATAGTTTAATTGTATGCCCAATGCATATTTCATTATTAAACTTTAGTTGTGTAGATAAAGAACGACATCTTTTGTAATTTAAAAAGTTTCCTTATAATAAGGGGGAATTGTACTATCCCCTTTATCTAACTTATTAATTGATAAAAATAAAAGTACACAAATAGATATAAAGAATACCGCCAAGATATCACTACTATTTCCGTCATACAAGTACAAAAGAATTCACACCACAAATTGGAGTCCAACTCAAAACCTTTCAATTCATGATGATAAATATACATTTACAAGACTATGCATTTCAGACATTTTGCATGTCAATCAGAATTAAGATCTTAAAAGAACATCACTTTTCTTTTCCAATACAACTCAAGAATGATTCGAAACTATTTACATAAGATCCAAAATTAAATAAGCCAATGCATCATAAAAAAAATTTGCCTTCTTTTATCACTTACGATGTCCATCTACAAAAATTGCTAGCATGGGTCAGTTCAATGAACTGAGCATGATAAGCACTAAGCATTAAAAATGAAGTGCATTCCACTAATTGTTCCATTAAAACAACTCTGCTTTAATGAAACAATTAATATATCATACAAATAAGCATAAGTAATATCAACCAGAAAAGAAGTACAATTAAAGATTCTGAATTCACTTTTAAGAAATGAGCATAATATGATCCGCAACATCTACATTATAACATATAGTTTAATTGATCCTATCAATTACTTTTAAACAAACAACATGTCTTGTCATCTAATTGTTTCATAATTCTATCCGAATAGAAAAACAACATTTATATCTACTAAGTAGAAAAAGAAGTTATTTACAGCATAGCTCATATTAGGATGATTCATCCTTCCATATAAGAAAAATGAAGAAGAATCAATACATTCTATTCCCCATACACTAATCATCTGAAAGATAGAAACAGGTTCAGAACACACATAACTGCTTCAGTTCAAAGATAACAATATGGATTCGATATTAAAGAGACAACATCTAAACAAGAATCCCAAATACAATCCATGAAGGAATAGAGAATCAAAACAGTCTATCTGCAAGTCTTACTAACTTCTACATGTTAGAAGATATCATTCAAAGATCTGAAACCAGACGTTCCACAAATCAAAGCTAGACTCACACAGGGTTAATCTCTTCTCAAGTCCATCCAAGAAGGGTTCATAATAAGACAGAGTGCAAAAAGAGAAAACCTTGCAATATCAAATCCAAGTGAAGTATGGACTTAGTCAAACAAAGCAATTCAGTCTAACATGTTAATATTTTCTCTTCAACAGAACTGACTCAGTTATTCTCTTTCCACATCATTACAACAAATGACTAAGTACAAGTAGACTAAACAATCCACAAGGAATTTTTCCATCTCAGAAGAGTGGTTTCCCACTATTTCCTACAAGACAGAAGGACAGAAAGCTGAACTCAAGAAGTTGAGCAGGCCTAAGAGAACAATCATTCTACAAGTAAAGAAGAGAATCACAATACAGAGAAGTTCTAATCAAATGAAATTATCTTTACAAAAGTTAAAGGATCTCACATAGAAAAGGGTCCAATCAATAATTCATTTCATTTATACTATCAAATGAATTCCCATTTCTATTTCAAATTAGGAAGTTCTTTACTAGTTCCCAAGAGAGAACACAAAACCAAACCACACAGTTTAGAAGAAAGCACACTTCTAGTTTCCCTTACAAATCAATACCACTTGGTTTATATATTCCAATTCATTAAACACAAGTTGAATTCAATTCTCAGAAAGGAGTACATAGTACAGTCCCAAGGCTGAAGATATAAAAACTATTCATCAAGAGAAATCCATATTCCTTTCTTCTTTTTAAAGACCCAGGGATTCATTCAATGAATCTAACAAAGAATAGAAAACCCCAAAATAGTATAAGATAAACAAGATTCAATAAAACTCACGAACTCAATAGAAACTGTATTCCCAACTTTAAGGTCTTACATAGATCCATGTAAAGAGACATAAAGTTTGTGGTCATCAAATGAAGAACAAATTAAGTGAAACAACCCCAGAACCAGAGGTGATAAATCTTATCAACAAGATTCAGAATGAGAGAGTATTCAACTCTTCTTTCCTTAAAAACCCAAAAGTCAATTTAAGAGGATCTGAAAGAGAGTAAGAAAACCCAATAACATGTTTAAGTCAAGCAAAGTCTCAACTTTACCTCCAACGTGACTGAAATAGAAATCACAAAACAAAGACTCTCACAAGTTCCATCTATAAAGATTGTGACAGAGAAGGTATTTGTTTCAAACATCTGATCACAAGAAGGAGTATGCATACCACATTTCCATAAACCTCAAAAACTTTTAACGACTCTTCAAAAACAAACTAAATATATCAAACCAAGGTCCCACAACAAGATACAGTTCCAGTCCATTAATCCTTCAAACAAAACAGTCAAGCCTTCAACAAGACGTGGGTTTTCAAAGTGCAGAAGGGAAGAATATCTTCCATATTTACATGCCCTTACAAGTTCAAAGAAGATGGTACAGTCTCAAAAATAGAAGTACCACAACCATTCCAACTCAAGAAGCTACAAGGAGAAGATCTCAAAAGAGATTACCAAATCCAACTCAAACCAAAACTAATCTCTCAAGTCTCTTTTCGAGTAGACAGTCCCATAAATAAGTTCTAAGCATTTCAAATCCTTGAATATGAGTAAAACTCAAGCTCATAACACAAGTATAGAACCAAACACCATGACTTGAATACTAGTTTAGAACACACAAGTATTGAATATGAGTTTAGTGTCAAACACGAAGCTTTGAACACAAGTTCAGAACAACACAAAGCTCCAATACAAGCTCAAAACAAAACACAAAGCTCCAATACAAGTTCAAACGAAACACAAGGCTCCAATAAAAGTTCAGAATGAAACACAAGGCAACGAATGTCAGTTCAGAACAACACCAACCTCGAACACAAGTTCATAATGAAATACAAAGCTTCGAATACAAGTTTCACATGCATGTCACCACTAAACTTGCACAGAGAAAGTTTCCAAAAGCTAACATTACTTTGCAATGGATTTACATCCCAAAAACCACAGAGATTCATAAAAACATGAAAGTAAATAACCAGAAAAATCATGACAAACATTTATCTCATGAGAGAAATTGTTTTAATGAATCATTTAGAAGAAAGCAAGAAATCTTAATGGATAGAGCCTATCATGCCTGATAGTGCTTCTACCAATTCGAAGGAGACTTCCAGCCAAGCTTCCAACTCTTTTTCTCCTCCACGAAAGATCAACAACCAAACATATTTTCTTCCAATGCCTCATATACTTTCCTTCAATTGAAAATAGGCCAGAGAAACCAAAAATAGCCACAAAGTAGAAGTCGAACTACTGGTTCGAAGAACCAGATAGCTCCATGTAGAGAAAAAATCACGAGGCATGCAAGACCAAACAACCTCTCACAAATCTACCTCCCTTGTTTCTAAGATGGTTTGCATGTAAATACCGAGGTCCATTAATGCCATTATTCCCAAATCTTCCACTTATCTCTCCATGCCACTGCCTCCCAAAACTCACAATGCCATTTCTAATTTAACATGCATTTCCATACTTTAGTGAAGCCTCCACGTATGCTTCCACTAAAGTCTACTTGCCTTTTCCAAACTAGTTGTACCTCCATTCATTTAACCAAATCAAATCAATTAAATGCCATTGGAACCATCACCATAATTCCATGTGACCCTTAGGTTCCCTTTTAATAGTTTAGGATAGATTTCCCAAAACTTAGGTTAGTCTAACAATAATTACCTTAGGTCTTAAAACATTGCCATAGGTAATTTCCACCTTAGGTTAAATCAAATTCACAACCATATAGTATTAGGCATTAGGTTAATATAGCCTAGCATTACTTTAGTAATCTCTCCCTTATTCATTTAGCACAAGAGCTTAGGTTAGGATTTCATCCCAACAAAATAGAATAAGAAGCTTAGGTTAGATTGAAACCCAAATAAGTAGACATAGCTAGGAAGTAGGTGCTTTTACCTAGTTTAGGATACTATTAGGATAATCCTTTAGTTTTAGGATTTTGATTCCCTTCTTAGTCATGAAGTAGACTGCATTTCGTTTACGCCATTAATATCCTGAAGAGATCAATCCCAAAGACCCAATCACAAACATACAACTGAATGAAGACACGTTCATACAAGACCAAAGAATTTGTAAAATACAAAGGTTCAGTCCATTATGTCTCTCAATCTTATGAATGTCAATTTACCATTCAGTCCATTAAGGAGATTTAAAACATTCCTTGGATCACTGAAATTGATCCAAGGATGAGTCAGTAAAAGAGATAAGTTTGCAACTCTCAAAACCCTATTGAAACTCACCTACAAGAAGTGAAAAATGGATTCTTGCAAGCCATATCATTTCATTCTAATGAATCCAAGAGCCTAAATGATTTATCCATAACAAGCATGATTTTCAACAATCAAGGGAACACACCTCATTCAAGAAATCACATGCCAACGCTTGTAATGCAAAAGAGAAATATAATAGTTTGTCAAAGGTGTTACATACTTCCCTCCTAAAAAGAATCATCATCCCGATGATTATCTCATTTTGATCATTGCAATAAGGATAATCAATTTATTCACTTTCTTAACATATGTTTGTAACAATATCAGAATTTAAAGTTCCAAAAAATCAGCATTCACATAGTTGTTTATTTAAAAATAAATAGTTATCTGCCCCAAACTGGAAGACTTATTGACATATAAAGATAAAATCACAAATTTTTATCAGTCATCATAGTCAATTCTGATCAAATAAATATGGAAAAGTATTTTTCATATCTTCCAGGTTTTCCCATGTTGCACTTTCTTCATTAAACTGGTCCCACTGGACCTTACATTGACTTATTTCATGATTTCTTAAATGTAACTGGCTATTTTCTAACACTCATATGGGTTTAACCATGATTATTCGTGGGTCTTGGACCTGCAAGGAATTCTAATTTAACACATGTGATAAATTTGAAACGTATTTCTCAAGCATAAGAAATATGGAAAACATCATGCATTCGTGACAAATGCATGAGGTAATGCTAAACGGTAAGCTACATGGTTGATTACTTCAACTATCTTAAAGGATCCCACATAACGAGGTGAAAAACTTGGCAACCTTCCCAAAAGTCATAGATCTCGTTTTTTTGGTTTCACCTAAAAAAATACCTTCTCACCAAGCTCAAATTTCGTGTCAATCCGATTTTAAATCAGCATAACTCTTTTGTCTATCTATTGCTTCTTTCAAACATTCACGAATCATTTTAACTTGTTGTTCCATTTTCTGTAAGAATTTTAGGTCTAATTACCTATTTATCCTCAATTATTGTCCCAACTAATGGGGGGGGTTCTACATTTTCTTTCGTATAATGCTTCGAAAGGTGCCATCTTAAGAGAGGCATGATATGTGTTATTATATGCAAACCTCAACTAGTGGAAGGTACTCTTCCCACTTATACTACTGATCCATTCAATACATTCGTAACATATCCTCTAAAACTTGATTAACTCTTTCAGTTTGTCCATTTGATTCCGAATGATATGTAGAAATGAAATTCAGCTTAGTAACTAGAGCTGCATTAAGCATTTTCCAAAACCTTGACGTCATTCTAGGATCTCTATCAGATATGATTAATTCAAGCACTCCATGTAATCTGAAAATTTCATGTACAAATATCTTAGCTAGTATAGGAGAATCATCCTTCAATATTACCAGCGATAAAATGTGTTACCTTCGTTAGTTTATCAACAACTAGCAAAATAACGTCATGCTTTATTTCTTCACATAATCAACCCTTATACAAAATCCATGCTTATTAATTTCCATTTGTATTACGGTATGCTATGAGGATACAATAAACCGGCTAGGTGCATATGTTCTGCTTTAACACGTTGACATTCAAGGCAATGTGTCACAAAATCAATAACATCATTTTTCATCCCTTTCCAGAAATATTGTTGTTTTATATCAGCAAGCATCTTTGTAATACCATGGTCTCCAAAAAAAGGTGAATTGTAAAATTTTGCTAAGAATTTCTTTCTTAAATCATTTAGCGAAGGTATATATACTTTGTTTTCAAATCTTAAGATTCCTTCTTTGTCAAAGTGAAAACCTTTATACCTCACATCATTTGGATCTGCGAAGAAAGCACTATTTTTACTTGTTGAACATAAGAATCAGATTCCATAACACTTTTTACTTCATCTTGTTATCCTCTCAAAATTTCCCCACTTTTGAAAGTTAGAATTTTAAAAATTTTGAGTTGGCACACACCCTTTAGTAATGTTCTAGTAAAGTGAAAACTCGAAGAGATGGTGAAAATTTGCATTTATTAGAGTCATTTTGGTGCTTTGCGGGTCTGTCAGACATTATTTTCCCTCATGTCCCAAGTACCTCTGGGCCTTCTGTTCACCGATCGGATGATTTCCCCACGGTAAATTCTTTGTCCATCGGCTTTTATCAGAACTTTTTGGCCCATTTGTCCCAAGTTCACCCGGACTTCCTTTTCTCCTGATCACCCGCATCGGGTTCTTCACATACTTTTATCCCATCTGTCTCAAATACATCTATGATTTCTGTTCTCTAATTCCCCACATCGTGTGATTTGTCTAGATCACATCTTCGTGTCCCTCATGTCCCTCATGTCTCTCACATTTCTGAGTCCCTGGACCACTCATGCTCATTTGGCCCGTATTCCCCGCATCGCGTACATCAGCCAAATTGCGTCTTCACGACCCTCATTTCCCAAATGTTCCAAGGGTCTTTTAGGCCAATTTTTTCTACTTTTCCTCACATCTCATCTTTTTGAGTTCAGTGAAAGGTGTATTTAGTGCTCATTAATGACCTTCTCTCTCCTGAACGACTATTTAAAAGGACTACCACCTATACATTTGTCACATTGGTTGCTTGCTTTTTCTTTCCCGAATCCTCACAATTAAATTTGTTTGCTCGTTCCCCTGTTCCCCTTTGCATTTTTCATCGTGAATTTGATCTTGGAAGGTCATCCCTCTGTGTATTGCAAAATGAAGATCAATTTCAAGGTAGGAACACCTGTCACCTTTCGAGACCTTTGTACCTGATATTGGAGATAGTGAGGTTCGACACTTAGATTTTGGAGATTTTGGGGCAGACTAACATGCTCCAACCCTGCCCCCATGGCACAAATGATCAATGATAGTGGAATTGCATAAGCGGTTGGTTTTACCATCTTTGTGTAGTGTGCCAACACCGTGCTTGCCTGCGGAGCCCATTTTAACTTAGATACCAAGGAGCTTACCAGTTTGTATGGGGAATTAATTGCTAAACTAGATGCTACCACCATTGTTGCTGCCCTACACATTCCAGAGACTGAAGATCCCATCATTCTCACTCGTGCTCAAGCTCAGACCCTATTTGACCAAGACAGTGAAAAATACAAGGCACGAATAGCAAAATCATGGTTGAAGAACCCTAAGAAGGGAGCATCCCGACTCTCCAAAGCACTGTTCATGCTTGATTTTAATGAGGAGCTATCTAATTTTATCATTTTGGTCACTTGTATTATGGGATTTCCCTCCACCAATGAATTTCACTTCTGGATGTGCCCCTTTATAAATATAATTTGCAAGGGAAATCAGAACATAAACTAGGCCGAAATAGTTTGTATGAATTTGATTAAGCACTTGTCAAGTGTTCAGCAGACTAAGAAGTTTTATATGACTTCTTATCTCATGTATACCCTAGTTGTGTCTCAGGAGTGGTTCAGTTTCACCTACATGGAAGGCAAGAAGGATTAACCTATCTACACATACTGCCCATAGTTCACCCTTGAAGCTAGCAATCACAATTTCAGAAGGGTCGATGATGCCTTCACCATGGATATTGTAAGACTCTTGGATGGTGACACTGCTAGGAGATTTTTTGATGAAGTTATGACTATGATAGATAAGTATGGGGATTTCTTCATCCAATTTATAAGCTTCTCATACATCAAGTTGGTTGGATATGAAAATACACCCCTCAAGCTCCCCATATTTTGCAATGATAAAATGGCTCTGGAGTAGTTATATTACAAATCTTCGCCTAATGGGCCAAACTGATGAGAAGATTTTGTTGGTCAACAATGTATTTGATGATGCCAAGAATAACTTGTCAAAGGCATGGATTTTTAGTGTCGAGTGGAAGATGAAGGTTATGGAAGAAGCATTGGGAGAATTAAAGAACGTATAGCAAAAAGGAGAGTCTTTTAAAACTTTTGTGTCATCTACCTTTAAATATATCCACTGCCAACTTCAAGATGAAATTTCAAGAATTCCCTTCTTGTCTAGGATGACTTGTTCGGAGAGGAGTCAATTACCAAAGAGAAGATAAAGGACATTTTCTCCCTTCAATATGAAATTGTTGAGGCAAATAAAGAATACCTAGAGCATACCAAATTTGATAAAGATATGGAGAAATGTCTAGGCACTTGGACTCACGCCACTACCAACACCACAATTCCAAGAGGCATGGAAATAGTAGAAGCATTGAAGAAATTTAGATATTGGATCCTCAAATCGGTGGGCCCTCCTCAACCATTATCAGATGTCTCTTCTTCTAGCTCCTCTTTCTCTTCTTCTATTTTTAGTGTTGAGATCCTTATAATTAATTAAGAACATTGTATTATGCGTTTCCTTAATTAATCTTTTAGTTAAAAGAAACGGTTACCAAATGTAACCAATTTGTAAGATATATAATGAACTCTCCACACCATTCGAAATGGATAGAACTCTAATTATTTTTGAAAGTGTAAAAGTGTTAAAAGCCATCGATACGAAAGATTTTCCTTCGTGTTTCTATCTATATATTTTATTTTATCTTTTCTTTCCTGAGTTTGTGAATCATTAAATCTATTTTGCATTAAGAAGCTTTGTATTCTTGTGGATGTCATCTCTGGAACTTTGTGTCTGCAAAATAACATCTAATGGTCTTAATATGAATGATTCTATTCTATATTATCCTAGTTCATCATTTATAAGGAACTATACTTTCTGAGAATGCTATTCTACCCCTTTCCCTTCCTTAGTTCTTCTGATCTTTTGTATTGATAATCTATGTTGAAGTTTAAAACACTTTCATGATATCAAAGTTCCCCTTTGAAACTAAACATTGTACATTTGTGAATAGATTTTTGCTTTCAATAAGGGAACCTCTCCCATTAAAGAGGAGGAACTTTTTGTCCCCTGACTGTTGCTTTCATCAAAGTCCTAATTTGACAACCAACACATCCTTAAACTGAGTTCTCAATGTTATAAGAGAATAAATATGCTTCCTACGACTTAGAGCGTCAGCCACTCTGTTTTCCTTACCTTTAATGTAATTGATGTCAAAATCATATTGAGACAAAAACTCTAACCATCTTCATTGTCTTGCATTTAGATTTGGCTGAGTGAAAATATACTTCAGCCCAAGATGATTAGTTTTTAATTCAAAAGGTTTACCAAGAAGGTAATACCTCCAAACTTGTAGTGCTTGAACAATGGCAGCAAGCTCTAAATCATGTGGAGCATAATTCAACTCATGTAACTTTATTTTTCTACTTTCGTAAGCTATGACATGATCATTTTGTAACAAAATACCTCCTAGACCTTTACTAGATGCATCCGTTACTACCATAAAGTCTCCATTAGGATCTGGTACTGCTAGAATAACTGCTGAAGCTAACTGTTCCTTCAAATTTTTGAATGCAGATTCACTTTTCTCACTCCAAAAAAACTTCTTATCCTTTTTATTTAAAGAAGTTATTGGTGCAACCACCTTAGAAAAATATTTTACAAATTTTCTATAGTAACCAACAGGCCCCATGAAGCTTCTAACTTCATGTACATTCTTTGGTGCAGGCCAGTTAGTTATAGCTACAATTTTAGAAGGATCTACAACAATTCCATTCTTACTTATTACATGTCCCAAATAGTGAACTTCTGTGTCATAGAAAGAACATTTAGATAGCTTACCATATAACCATATCTTTCTCAAAATTTCTAAAACTATCCTCAAATGCTCAAGGTGTTCCTCAATACTTTTAGAATATATGAGAATGTCGTTTAAGAATACGAGCATAAATTTGTCCAAGTATTCTTGAAAGATATTATTCATTAAATTCATAAAAGTTGTAGGTGTATTTGTTAATCCAAAAGGTAAAACTGTGAACTCATAATGTCCATACCTTGTTTTGAAAGTTGTTTTATGAATGTCCTCATCCTTAATCCATAATTGATGATATCCAAATCAAAGATCTATCTTATAATATACCGATGCTCCACGCATATGATAAAATAGATCATCAATTCTAGGGAGTGGTTATCTATTCTTGATTTTTTCTTTGTTTAACATTTTGTAGTCAATGCACAATCTAAGTGTTCCATCTTTCTTTTTCACAAAAATTACTGGTGCTCCCCAAGGTGAAACACTTGGTCTAATCAAACCTTTAGACAAAAGTTCTTGCACTTGATCCTTAAGCTCTAGTAATTCTATAGTAGTAATTTGATATGGTGTATTAGAAATAGGATCGGTTCTAGGCTTGATTTCAATGGTGAAGTCAAACTCCCTTTTGGGTGGAATACCTGGTAACTCTTCCGGAAACATGTCACTGAATTTTCGTAACAACGGATATCATTCCATGACATCATTGTTATCTTCAGCTATTTTTGGAATTTTTACTGCAGATAAGGTACAACCCTTATTTTTGGCCTTTTAAAGTTGCATAGCTGACAGTTCCCTAACAGAAATCTCACGTTTCATACCCTGAATCTCTACTATTTTCTATAGGTCATCTAAAAAAACTAATATATTTTTCAAAACATTCCACTTTAGCCTTATGTTCTGCTAACCAATTAGCACCTATGATAACATCATAAGACCCCAAAGGTGCAACATAAAGATCAACTTCAGCACGGAAAAACTAGGTAAGTCAAGGACTAGTCCAAAAAGACACATACTAACAGTATGAACAACATTGTTTCCATAATGCACAATCCGTGTTTTATCCATGTTTCCAGATTTTATTTTTATTTTTGATGCTAATTTACTAGAAATAAAACATTCAGTATCTCCAGTGTAAAAAATAATAGTTATAGGTATGCCAAATAACTTACCTGGAACCTCATGGGCGTGGTCTGCTTGTCAACTACTGCAGCATGTATTTTGTGTTGTTGATTACAATCATCCTTTTTCAAAGGACATTGATTTGCATAATGATCTTTGCCATAGTTATAACAACCTCCTACAAGTCCCTTTCTAGGCTCGGATTTATTTCCATCCTTAGAGTTATCATTCTAACCTCAATAGGACTTCTATCTGTTATTATTATTCTTGACAAAGTTGTTCTATGCATTACCAGCAGACTTATTCGTTGTTGCTTTCTTATTATTATCAACTAAAAAATTACTTTTCATTCTAAATTTCTTCTATGGTCCTTTCTTAGGTGCAAGAGATGATGAAGAGGATTTGGGGACTTTCTTCCTTACTTCCTCCTTATGAGCAGAAATTGCCTTCAATTTATGTTCTTGCCTTATGGTTTTTTCAACAACCCCTTCCATTGTGGTTGTGCTGTGAACATCCACCTCTCCTCCTATAATGGGATTGAATCCCATGATGAATCTCCATATCCTGAACTTCTCATCAGTTTGATATAGAGGTACATATTTAAGGAGTTTAGTAAACCGTTCCCAATACTCAGTTACAGTTAGCTTTCCTTGAGCTAAGTTCTGGAATTCATTCATTTTCTAATCATAGTAAAGTTGTGGCAACCAACGTTGCCTAAAGTAACCTTCAAATTGATCCTATGTGATATTAGTTTCATCAATGTTTAACTCATCCTTACAGTTGTCCCACCATGAAGATGCCTCACGGGAAAGCTGATATGCTCCCCATATCACCTTTGTTTCTTCTGAGAAATTCCTTATTGCAAAGTATTTCTCCATTTCATTGAACCAATTCTCAGCTCCATCTCCTAATGTGGAGCCATCAAACTTGAGTGGAATTATCCTTTTTATATCATCAATGATTTCAGCTGCCAACCTAGCCTTTTTGTTCTCAGGCTGATCAAGTATGTTCACATTGTTATTATCAGTACCTAAATTGGTGTTGTCCTCAGGAGGTGGCTGATTATTATTACTAGCATTTTCTTCCTTCTCATTTCCCATTACTTGTTATTCAAGTACAACCAAATGATATCTTGTGTCCAACAGGGTAGAAAGGATCTCATTGCATTTTTGGGTAGTTGTTGCTCCTTCCTCAGGTGGACGATTATTTGCAACATTTCCTCTTGTTCTAACCATTTTCTGTTAACAATAAAATTTAAGTTTCATCAGATTATGGACACAATAGGTCCAAGAGCTGCAACCTTCAACTTTGATACCAAGATGTAACATTCCCAATTTAAGACTTTAGAAACAAGGGAAAAAAAATTGAAACACAATGTTCTATGTTCTAAATAAAACATCATTTAGAACACACATTCCATGCCAATCAATCACATAACAAATAGCCATATGCAGCTGTAATGACTCAGTAATTTACCAATCTCTCATTCCATGACTCGATTACCAACTGATCTCTCATGTTTGTCTTAAAGTATAGAATACTTTATGTATACTATGTATACTTGGTTTTCCTATCCTATTCTGGGTACTGAGTGATCTTTTTAAAGAACCTATCTGAATATTTGTTACCAATATTCATCTGAAATCACATTACTTTAAACTAGGTGACTTAGGACAACGCAACCAGTAGCTTGCGATACTTTGGCCAAAGATTTTAAACATATTGTTCATGTTACTATTCCTAGATGGCATACACGTCATTTTGGAATACATCCTTCACCTCACTCTACTGTTATCTAGAATGGTCTTTACTAACTACTATCAATCCACTTGCCCAAGGTTTTACCCTAGCCTAAGTTACCACCATAATTTGTTATAGGAAGATGCTCTAGATGACTTATGGTATTGGGCATACTTGATCAACCTAAGTCAACCGAATGTTCCAAGATACCCTGAGTCATAGAAATCTACTACCCATCCTAATCATGCTACTAACTTGACCTAGAGAGAAACTAAGTTCAATTCTAGATGTGTGTAGATCTAGATGAACAAATATGGAAGGGTGTTGCCACATGTCAACTGCAACATTATATCCTCGAGAAGACCTTGGTCTTCTCGAAGGTATAGTCCTACAGTTGGCATGTGCCAACATCCGTTAGAACTGATTCATCATGATGTAAATACTCCCTTAGTGGTCATTAATTCATAATTAAATTAGATTAAGATTCATATTACAGCAACCATGCTTAACCATAATTCCAACATTCATTAAGTTCTATATCCATTATTAATCTGATTTGATATTGAGAACTTGTTATCCCGTAAAATTGACAAGGGCAATTTTGTAGATAACCATATCGAAAATTTTGTTTTGGTCCATAAGGAAGTCTGTTAACATTCAAAATGGCCTAAAACTCCCTTCCGAAATCAAGTTTTTTTAGAACTTAGCCATTTTTAGCTTCTTTAAACTCGGCGCAGAAAATAGTGTGTCAACACACTCAAAAGAGTGCCTTTTTGGAATAGGTGTAGTTTTTCTCATATCGACATCAAAGAATGTGTGCCCCTTAGAAATCCCTTTGGCATGGGAAATGGTGTGTTGACACCATGAAATATGCGCTAAGGCACTGGAAATATTATGTTGACACCAAAATATGTGCGCTTAGGTGCTGGGAGATTTGTGTCGACATCCTAAAGGTCGCACTTAGGTGCACTTTTTTCATGTCGACACTCTTAAACGTGCTCCAAAGAAAGTTGGTGAAATAATAAGTGCCAGGTTTTCTATAAATAGGTTCCTGACACCTGTCATTTTCACGAATTGAAAATTGTGAAAAGTGTTTCCTCTACGTCTGGTAGCTACCCCCCGCATGTCATTTGCCAAGCTTGTGAACCCCAACGTCATCCTTCATCTTTTATAAAACTGGGTAAGGGGCTTCTGTCATCATTGTTGTTGTTATGGTTTTTGCTTTTAGTTGTGTTAGGTTTTAGGGTTGTTAAAAAGGTTAAATATAAAAGGGAAACGTAATAATCTATAACCTGATAAAACCCTTTTACCTCCCCTCCCAGATCTGCAAATCTGGAAGGCCCCTACCTATGAAGAAACCCAAGGCTATTTTTCCCTACTTATTATTTTATTGAAACCCTCTCTTTACCTTCACAGATATCCAAAAAGAGAGAGAGAAAGAGGGAAAATAATCTAAGCTGTTAAAACTGATTAAAACCTTAGGCGCATTGCCCTACCTTTCAACACATTTTGAAAATCTACCTTGGTGCACTGTCCTTTCTTGCAACATGACCCTAACCTACACCTAGTTTAATAACACTTAGTAGCTTTTATAGGGCACAGGAGCATCTTACACAACATCAACATAGTATGTTGTGTGCTTCAAATCCAAGCCAAGCACTTTTTCCCTTGGCGCATTGATTTCCTTTGTAACATATTCCAAAATTGTGCCTTGGGTGCTCGTAAAACCCATGCAACACAGAATTTTCCTACGCCCCACTAAAGCAAACTTCCTAAGGCGCAGGTGCATATTCCTTGACAACTACATGACATGGTGTATGTTGTAAACCCATGCACTGCGCTTTACCCTTTAGCGTTGCTTTCTGTCATGCAACACCTTTCAAAAGTGCACTCTTTCTAAACTTGGCGCAGCTTTTCACAGGCAATATTAAGCGCATTTTTACTCATGTCAACACCTCAAAAAGTGCGCCCAGCATTTTCAAGCCTCTGCAATATGCTATGAACCTGCGCCTTGCACCCTAAGCCTTATAATTGCTCATTCTTCTTTCTACAAAATTTCATTATGAATAACATGACGGTTGACATGGCTCTTCTGTGTTGGACCTCCTTGATCCTTCTTGCAAAACAACAACAGCCATCCTTCAGCTCACACATGTCTTCATCAAGCAAGAAACCAACAAATTCTAAAGCTAAAGCTAAACTTTTTGAACAAGAGATGAAGTACAAATATCAAAAATTCAAGATGCCTGACTCATATGCAGAGAGCTATCTCGACATCAGATACTTTGAGCTAGGGCATATCGATATGGATGAATTCTGGGCAAGGACCAACTCAGAAAGCAGTGGCCTGTGGATGAACAAACTGGTGGGGCAGTGGATTGCACTTTGCAACTGGGCTGCCAGTAAGTGTTATAAATAATGAGTTCATCACGTTGGTGGCTCGATGCTATAACAAGACACCAGATGTGTCGAGGATAAGGAAGGAAAGGTGATCATCGACCTCACATGCTGTCACTTTGAACTGACCCTGGGCATTCCCCATCATAGGCATTATGTCGTCATAAGTCTAGAAGAATGCAAGAAAGCATGGGATGACAATGAAGATAAATGTATGCAAATGATAAACCAAATTTATCTGAAAAAACAAGAAGCTGGTTAGAAGATGGCCATAGACCATCAACCGTAGCGACTTCAATGATGAATTGAGTGATACAATCACCTTCCTGAACAGAGTATTTGGGCTCCCTGATGCCCATTATTTCAACAAATGGATGCTGAGGTACCTATAGACCATGAGACAAGAATACACATGATCAACGTTTTGGCTTGGGTGACATCATCAGTGACACCATCTCCCAGCAGCTTCAACAAGTCCTAATAACTGGGAAGTTCTACATGAATTTCTACGTTGTATATGCTACAACATTAACAAGGGATTTTTTAGGCCTAGCTCGAAATGGGGTATGGCCCCAAGTCAAAATATACAAATACTACCCAGAGCTCAAGCTTGAGGCCAGCATCTCCCAGTTATCCAAGAGTAATGATTCCTTTTTCTATGAGGTAATATGCTTACTGAGGCCCGTATATGAGACATGGTTGGACTAGCCCGAGTGTGATTACTGCCACGAAGACATGGGGAGCGTTGTTCACACAATTACCCACAGTCACATATCCCAAAGTGGTGAATTTCGAGGGTGAACTGACAAAGCTACCAAGGTATGTAGGGCCCAAGTTGATCCTCTTGGAGTTGTCAAGGCAACTGATCACTTACCATGAGAAGTGCATGAAGAGAAAGAAAGGAGGAACTCAATTCCCCCTTATAGTTGGCCGATACACCTACACCACACTTTCCAAAGCACAGGAGATGTATGTTGAGCTTGAGTTGCTAAATCTGAAGCACAACTTCCCAGCAAGGCCCACCTTCGATTGCCGGAGTTACCTCCCAAGGGAAAAAATTGATCCCATCCATGTTCCTGAGATCAAGGACATCTAGATCGACCTGACACATGAAATAGACATCAGGCAAAAGGATCACTCCCAGCTGGCTCTGGAATAGATCATCTACTAATGGCGTAGCCATCATGTCCCAAAGGGATTCCAAGAGACTGATCAAGAAATTGATCAGGTTTACCTTGACACGGATGGGGACGATTGGCCATGTTTGCAGAGGTTGACAGAGCCAAAGTGCCTAAGACCATTTAGGAAAGGGTTAAGCCCCATGTTGCAGCGCACCAAACATTGGTGCAAATAGAATGGTCTCACCTACCTTGGGGTAGATTTCACTACTTCCCCTTCAGGTAGAGCACCTCTAAGAACTGCCCAAGTGCCGAAAGGAAAAGGAAAAGACAAGGAGGGAGAATCAAGCAAACAAGAAGAAGCTCCTCAAATCCCTCCTACTACTTCTGAGAAACAAGTGGTTGACCTAGTGTCTCCAGGTAAAGAAGAAGAAACAACAGAAGTTCAATGGATACATCCACCCAGGATGTTATCACAGCTACAACTACTGAGGTACCCACCATTCCTTCTTCCACTCCTTCTCCTCCCCCTGTCATTGAAGCATCTATTCCTATGGATGTGTCTTCTTCTCTCCCTTCCTCCCTTCCATCTCCCACCTCTTCCATCTTCTCCACTCTCGTGGATATTGTCACCAAGTGTTCCCTCCATCCAATTTCAGATCCCTTCCATCTCCATGTCCTTTTCTTCTCCTGTAGTAACTCCAGGCCCCACAAGCAGCAGCGTGTTGGACTCCTTATCGATGCCACCACCAAGTGTTTCAACATTCTTCCCTGTGGCCTCTTCAGTTGCTTCCCCTTTCACCCATGTTTCTTCTTCTATTCCCTCTACTCCCTCTCCCATAAGTCCTAGCTAGATTTCTGACCATCTGCGTCAGCACAAGAGAAAGGTTCCCATCAGCACCCATGGACTTCTCCGTCATTCTGAAGAAGGGACCTAAGAAGTAAAAAGTGATAACTCACTTTTCTAAGAGCACTTCGGGGGAGAGAGTCATGGAGATTGCATACCGGGATCCCACCAAAGAAAAGAAGGATCTGTCTCCCACATACTTCACAGTGACTCAAGTCACAATGGGAACCTCATCTGAAAGCCTACAAGGAGAGGCCTTGTCTACAGTAGATGCCCTTTGCAAGAAGCTTCAAGAAGAAAAAGAGGAGAAGAGAATACTCAAGGAATAGAACAAACATCTTCTCCAAGTATTGCAGAGAATGGGCAACGCTCCTCCTGTGACTGCCGCCGAACCTACTGAGGTTCTCAGTCAGGACAAGATAAATGAATATGCTAAGATTGGTGAACAAGGTGTGGAAATATCCTCCTGGATTATAGTGAATCCTCAGAGATAGTGAGGAAATGATCAAGAAATTCACGGTGCTCTACCAGGATATAGATCATGCAAATAAGGAGCTATAAGTAGTAGCAGGATCCCTCTCCGAGGAGTTGGATAATGCCAGATTGCAACATGAAACATTCCAAGCAATGGCTAACTACTTCAGCTGACGACCTATTGAACGTTCGGCGTCATCGATCACCCGCAAGCACATAATAAAGCTCTCGTTGCATTAGATTACCGGGTCGATCAAATGGAATATATCTTGGAGAGGATAGATAAAATCAAGGATGAAGCCCTGGATGCAAAATACAACATGGAGCAGAGAGTTACAAAGATGTCTCCAAGGATGCTCAGTGAATCATTCACCTTGAGGGAAGCAAACGATACATTCCATAGCGCTTCAAGGATATTGTCACTCAAGGTTTGGCACCAGAGGTCACTTTCGATCGAGAGTCAATCAATAACCTTCTTGGCCTGCCACGATTTCATTGGCTTCTTGATCGATGCATGTGAGGAGTTCACCGGGTTACCTGACAAGCTCAAGAATGAAAAAGAAACTTGCGAAGTCATTGGCGACCATTTCAAAGGTCCCGATCATAATCAACTTCAGTCAATGATCAACAAGTTTATGGAATACTAAGCTCAGTGTCACATCACCTCTCCTGATCATAAGCAAGACACTCCGTTTAAGCAAAGAGATGATGAGGAGTAGTTTCTCCTCTTGTGTACGCTTTGATCATTTTTGTAAAAATATTTAAAAAGTATGTTGGCATTTATGATGACATCATCCATGTTGCATCATGGGATGTTGCCATCCAAAAACTTGCCCAAAGTCAACTTTTGACTTTTTAGATATTTTGTAAATATTTTGTAAATAGTGGTTGGTTTGTTTTTGTCTTCTTTCCTCTTCTCTTCTATAAATACTAGAATACTTCTTGTATTCCAGGGTGTGGACATTTTTTGTATGAAAAAGAATGTGAGGAGAGAAAGACTTTGTGCTTTCTTGTAACAGAAGAAATATTAATATATATGTTCAGACTTTGTGCTTAATATATGTGTTATTTGCATCAGATCTTTCTTAAGTTAGATCTATGTTTTTATTCTGTTGGATTCATTCCTATCATCGTCATATGTTCATCAGTATTTCTTTATTCATTTATATAAGTAAGTTTGGCTCTGTTTACTACCAGCCCAAAGCATAAACCTTCTGACCTTTCTGTATTTGGAATTCATTTCTTTTCTTCCTTCAGATCTATCTTCCTCCGTTCCTTCCCTCCTACCTTTCTGTCCATGTTGTTGGAACTACCTCTACTGGGATGAGATCCCAAAACCCCTGAAGTTAGAATAGTGTATATTTGCACAGATTCGTGCTTGATAGAATTAGCAATAAACCAGTTTCACTTTGCTGTCTCAAAGAGGGGCTATGCCCTGCACACTGTTGGCCTGTTTCCCCATGACCTGCCTAACCGATAGATTTTCAAACCAATAGTTTTTGGTGACTCCACTGGGGATCAAACTAAGGAAATAATTAAAAACTGTAAAAATCACTACCAGATTGACAAATTTTAACTCTTTGTTAAAAATTAAAATATTTGCAGAAGTGATCAAAACTAAAAATTTCCTTAGGCAAATCCATAGATCTGGACCAGATAGGAGCTTTTAGTTCGTATGAGTTTTTACAAAAACCTGTGTATATTTTAGTAGATCTGAGATTATGATATTTTATGATATTTTCAAAACCTTGCAAAATTCAGGTCAAAGATCTGAAAATCAGCTTTCTAAATTAACCCACTTTTTATCCTTGTTAATCTTTTTCAGAAAACCGCAATCGGTTGTTATTAAAAGAGGATAAAATTAAAAATTGAAAAGTACATGCTGCTGATTTTTTCCAGAAAAATCAGAAAATCAGCAAGTACAAACAAAAAGATTGTTGTAAATTTGCTCTTAATTGTTGCAGATCTGAACAGCTACGCTGGCGGGGTGAACAATTTACTCATAGGCAGGAGAGCTCGTGGAGAAGTTGATCCTGATCTTTGATCTACTTCAAAGGCACAATTTCAGTATCACTCCAGCACGATTCACATCTCTAAACTCAGCGGATCAATCAGCCAGAAGTGCCTCACCTCCACGAAAGAGCCAGATTTCACAGGGTGCCTCGACATCGATTTGCAGTGCTCTTTTGCTAAGTGGAACCACACTCCCTACTCGTGTTCTTTTTCCCACTTTTCAAATGGTAATAAATCTACCTGTACCATGGGGAAAAACCATGGGTCCTCTAGCACTGCCACATCCAGTACACCCCCTCCCTAGTGGAAATCGCAAGAATTTCCCAAAATTTGATGGAAGCGGAAATCAAAGCACAGATGCGCATATCGCTGCGTTTATTATGTCATGTAGTATTCTGGACGTAACTCATGAGGACGTATCGGTACGTCTCTTTCTTGAGACCTTGCAAGGGCCTGCATCAGAATGGTTCCAACATTTACCAGTTGGATCCATCACCAGTTGGGCCACATTACAGACTGCATTTGAAGATAGATACAAGCCTTCAGAAGACACATTCACGTTATTGTCACGAATCACTCACATGAAGAAGGAGGCCAATGAAACCATGCGTGATTTTATCACCCATTTCAATTCATTGATCAACAGTGTGCCACCTGCCATGTTGCCAACATTAGAGAATCAAAAGTGTTTCTTTGTGAATGCAATGAGTTCAAAAGTAAGTTTCTTACTTTTACAGGAACAGATACCCACTTTGGTCCTCACCTAGGCTATGGCCATTCAGATAGAAGAAAACCTTCTTATATCTAGTGAGTTAAGATGAGAGTCCGTCAAAATCAAAGGCTTCAACTTCTTCTCAGGCTACCTCATCAGATCCAGCATTCCAAAAGATGGCCAATGACTTTCTCTCATTAAAGAAGCAATTGGCTCAAACATCGTCTACTACTCCATACCGGGATATCCCACGGAGGAACTTCACTCCCAACAATGCCTCCTCAAAGGCTGCGTTTTCCTATTGCTTCTCCAAGGTTAGCAATTGAAGCCCCTCTGGTCAATGCTTTGGTTGAAATCGAAGAAGATGATCCAAATTACGAAGAACCTTTATCGTAAGGAGAAGATGATCAAGATGTCAGTGAACCGACTGGTGACTCTACTATCGGGTATATGGAATTTGAAGATGAGGAATCTAATGAAGAAGAGGGTACCCAAGGGTATGCAAGTGGAAAATCATATACAGTTTTCACTCGCTTGCAAGGAAAATAAGAAAAGGTTGCTGCTGAAAAACAAAAGGAAAAGGTTGTGGTAACTCCTCCAATGATCGCTAAAAGAGGTAATCCCCTTCCTACTCAACCTCCTGTTAAACCTTTTGTAAAGAAATATTTTCCTCTCATTTCTCCTCCAATTCAGCCTTCCTCCAATTCCATAAAGACCAGTAATCCTCCTCCACAAACGTGAAATGAAGGACTCATTCCTTCATTAGCACAACCCTTGGTCGCATTTGATATAATCGATCACACTAAAAAGACCAAGATCCAGATGTCTGAAGTTGAATACCTTTAGTCCAACCCAGAGTAGCATGTAAGATTAACTAAGTATATCCAAAGCCAGGCTGTCATCCCTCCTCTCATTTCCCCAAAAGTAATTCTTCCCACGCCTCCTACGTCTCACGTAAACAGTTTCCTCGACTTCTGCATCAGGGAAAATTGAACCTTTTTACCTATCTCTCCTAATCAATGGTCATAAACTAAGTAACTGTATAATTGATTTGGAGCTTCTGATAATGTCATGCCAGCAAAGGTCACCCATGCTTTGGGCCTCACACTTACTAAACCTTTTGGTAGATGCTACTCCATGGAAACCAAATAGGTACCATTGATTGGTCAGATCAAGGATGCGTAGTTTACATTCGTAGCATTTCCTGAGAAAAGGGTAAAAATGACTATTCTCGTAGCTGATATTCCAGACAGCATACGAGATATTGCTAGGGAGGATATTTTGTAAAGAAGTTGGTGGGGAAATTCATATGGACTGGTCCAAAGCCAGAATTCCTGTCAAAGGGGTGATGCAGACGTTAGAACCAGAATCACAAAAGAAATATCTAGTCACCAACTCTGATGACCCCAAAGCTCAGATTCTTTTTGAATCAGTAGGGATGGGGAAATTACTTCCAATCCACCGACTCAGATAGAATGGATGTTCTCATCCAAAAAGAGGATCTCAACAAAGTATGGACATTACAGTTTGATGGCAGTTGCGCAACAAGTGGATGCGGTGTTGGGGCTGTTCTAATATCTCCTGAAGAGGAGATTTTCCCTTTTTCTTTCAAGTTGCAGTTCTTCAATATGAATAATACTGTCGAGTATGAATCCTTGTTACTTGGCATGCAAGCTGCAAAAGAGAAAGGAATCAAGAATCTAAAAGTACAAGGTGATGTTGAGCTAATTGTCAATCAGGTAAAAGGGATATATCAAGTAAAGAATGACCGGCTCAGACACTACCACAATGTGGTATGGGATAACATCGAGGAGTTTGATGCTTTCTCAATCAAAGCAGTTCCAGTGAACTCAAAATGACATGGCTGATTCATTGGCCATCTCAGCCTCTCTCATGCTCCCTCACCCAGGGTTAAAAATAGATACATATACCATTGAGGTGGTTTTTTCACCCAAGTGTGCCAGATAATTCACAACACTGGCAAGTGTTCAATGATGACAACCAACTTATCACTTTTTTGGAGAAAGCTGACAATTTCAAAGAACTTCATTTCGATGGATCAACTTCTGTGTGTCGTGAGTCTCTCACCGGTCAAGCACATGAATCTAAAAAAGAAACAGTGATACAGCTCAAAGGAAATAAGATTCCGAAAGGTTTGGTTTCCTTAGAATGATTATTTGATAATCATGACCATTTTGTAAAGAAAAAGTGACAGGATGATCCTTCCTCTTCTCTGGAAACTGAATCCATCAATCTGGGTACTGCAGAACATCCTCGTTCCATGAATATCGGGAAGTGTTGTACGCCCGAGGAAAAGCAAAAATTCATTAAGTTGCTAAAAAAGTACATGGATGTATTAGCATGGTCTTATGTTGATCTGAAGTCCTTCAAGCCAAAGGACATTCGGCACGACATCCCACTCAAGGATGATGTCAAGCCTTTTCATCAAAAGCAAAGGCACTACAACCCCAAAATCTCAGGTACCATCCAAGCTAAAATTCAGAAGATGTTGGATGCAAGAATTATTTTTCCCATTCATCACAGTACCTAGGTTGCAAATATTGTACTCTGTGTGGAAGAAGAATGGTGAGATACACATATGTGTGGACTTTCACAACTTGAACCAGTCATCCTTAAAGGATAACTATCCATTGCCAATAATGGATCAAGTGCTACAGGCAGTAACCGGTTTGGAAATGTTGTCTATGCTAGACGGTTTTTTAGGTTACAATCAAATTCAAGTCACGCCTGAAGATCAGTTCAAAACAACATTCACCACTCCTTGGGGTACCTTCACCTACAACAGAATGTCGTATTCGGTTTGATCAACGCCGGTGCCACCTTCCAATGAGCAATGGACTTTGCATTCAAAGGTATGATGGGAAAGGTCATCATAGTTTACCTAGATGACCTGATTGTGTTCTCCAAGAAATGAAGTGATCACTGCGATCATTTAGAGCAAGTCTTGATCAGATGCTCAAGAGCACGAAATTTCGCTAAATCCCAAGAAGTCAGTTTTTGGGGTCACAGAAGGAAAGCTGCTAGGACATGTCATCAGCAGAGAGGGAACTAAGATAGATGTCGAAAGAGTCAAGGCTATTCAGAGCCTTACTTTTCCTACAAGCAAGATTGGTGTTCACTCTTTCTTTGGAAAGGTAAATTTTCTTAGACGCTTTGTTCCTGATTTTTTTGAGAAGACTCATCATATATCTAATATGATGAAAGGGTCTCAAACATTCCAATGGAGTGAGGAAGGCATAGGACATCATTCAAAGACATAAAAACCTCTGTCACTCATGCTCCTGTTTTGGTATGCCCTAACTTCAGCAAAGACTTCATCATGTACAGTTATGCATCTGTGCATACTGTATCAGCTATCTTGATGCAAAAGAACTCCGAGGATATTGAATCCCCGATTCGCTTTCATGAGTTCTCCTCTTAAGCCTCATGAACTAAAAATGTCATAATTGGAAAAACATGCCTTCACCGTGGTAAAAGCAGTCAAAAGTTTCCGCTACTACATTCTGAATTCTCATACAGTAGTACTAGTTCCAGACACGGCTGTTAAGTCTATCCTGACTCAATGAGGAGTTAGGGAGCTTACGAGGGAATTAGATCGCAAAGGTCCAAGAATACGATCTAGACATCAGACCAACCAATGTTGGTAAGGGGTAAGGGCCTATGTCAGCTAATGGCTGAAAATAAAGACTCAGAGGTACCTGAAGAGAAAGTTGATCACGTTGATGGAGAACAAAATGAACTGGAGAAAGTGGATTCTTTGCCCATGGTTCTGTTTGTCGCAACCAATGACGAATGGTATTCTGACATCACAGTTCTTTCTCACCTATGGCAAGTGCCCAACTCACCTAACCACTAAGGAAAAGTGAATGGTGAAGCTCAGAGCTGCAAGATATGTCATATGGGATGATGGATTGTACAAACATGGAATTGACGGCATTTTTCTACGATGTGTTGACAAGCCACAGTAGATAAAATTGTTAAAGAGTTTTCACGACTCAGCCTATGGTGGTCACTTCTCCTCATCAGTGACATAGCACATAAAATCATTTAGGCCAGGTACTACTGGCTGACGCTATTTCAGGATGCAGCCACCTGGGTAGCAAAATGTGAACTTTGCCAACAGTTCGTTGGCAAACCAAAGCTAGCTGCATTTCCCCTCAGGCCCGTCATCATTGACAAACCATTCAGGAAATGGGGAATTGATTTCATTTAGAGCACTCAATCCTCAATTGAGTGCTGGACATAGTTATGTCCTAACAACAATGGATTACTTCATGAAATGGGTGGAGGCCATACCGGTCAAGCATGCCACTTCTAAAGTTGTTTGTAACTTCATCAAAGAGAATATTATTGTGAGATTTGGCATTCCACACAAAATCGTTGCTGACAATGCTTCCAACTTCTCTTCATGGGAAGTTATTGGTTTTTGTTATGGATATGGAATAACCTTGGCTCATGCCTCTGATTATTATCCTCAAGGAAATGGTCAAGCAGAATCCAGCAACAAGAACCTGGTGACTATCATACGGAAGCTAGTTGATGAAAACCAGCAGTCCTGGCACAAATCATTATACGATGCTTTGTGGGTGGATCAATATCACTCCAAAGAGATCTCTTGGCATGTCACCTTTCCAGGTGTTGTATGGGATCGATGCTGAAATCCCTATCTCCGTAGAACTTCCCGCTCTGTGCTTAGCTCGAGCAATTGAAGATGAAACTTTCCAGAATTCTCTTGAAAAGAGAATCATGTACCTGACAGAACTTGAAGAAAAGTGAGTAAGAGTGGTCGAAAAGATCACTGAACATCAGAATTAAGTTAAGAGACTGTTCGACAAGAAAGCTAAGTAGAGAGATTTCCAAGTGGGAGATCTTGTTCTCCTGTGGGACAAACGAAGAGAACCGAAAGGTATGCACGAAAATTTTAACTCTCTTTGGAGAGGGCCATACAAGATCAAGAAACTCAATGGAGAGAATAGTTTCTATCTCTCATATCTAGATGGAACCGAAGCTCCCACTTCCCTATAGCGGGCAGCACCTAAAGATCTTCAGGAAGTAGAGCTTGCTCTCTTCTTTGTATAGTTTGCTTTCATTGTGTGTTTGCTTCATGTTATTGTTGTGCTTCCTATTTGTGTGTTCCCTTCCTTCCCTTTTTGGTCGCCCTTGTTTTTGACTCTCTGTAACCCAATGGATAGGCACATGAAAATCTGGGATTCTCTACCCTTAAGTTTCACTTAAAGATAGTCCCCAGAAAGAGCCAGCTGTTATCCCGCAGAAATTGACAAGGGTAATTTTACAGGTAACCATACCAAAAATTTTGTTTTGGTCCCTAAGGAAGTCTGATTAATGTTCAAAATGGCCTAAAACTCCCTTTCGAAAAATCAAGTTTTTTAGAACTTAGCCATTTTTAGCTTCTTTAAACTCAGCGCAGAAATTGGTGTGTCAACACTCTCAAAAGTGCACCTTTTTGAATAGGCTGCAAGAAATTTCTCATGTCGACATACAAAAATGTGTGCCCCTTAGAAAGCCCTTTAGCACAGGGAAATGAAGTTATGTGGCACAAGAAATGTCATGTCAACATCATAAAACATGCGCCAAATATGTGCACTAAGGTCTAAAAGTATGGTATGTTGACACCAAAAAATGTGCGCTTAGGCGCTAGAAGAGTTGTGTCAACATCCTAATGAGGTTGTGCTACCAGGTGCACTTTTTTTCATGTCGAAACTCTGAAAGGTGTGCCAAAGAAAGTTGGTGAAATAATAAATGCCAAGGTTTTCTATAAATAGGCACCTGACACCTGTCATTTTCATGAATTGAAAATTGTGAAAAGTTTTTCCTCTGCGCCTGTCAGCTATCCTTGTCAACCCTGCGTGTCGTTTTTCAAGCTTGTGGACCCCAACGTCATCCTTCGTCTTTTATAAAACCGGGTAAGTGGCTTATGTCATCCTTGTTGTTGTTATGGTTTTTGTTTTTGGTTGTGTTAGGTTTTAGGGTTGTTAAAAGGATTAAATCTAAAAAGAAGAACCTAATAATCTATAACCAACTGAGAAACCCCTTTTTCCTCTCCTTCCAGATCTGCAAATCTGGAAGGCCCCTACCTCTGAAGAAACCTAAGGCCTTTATTTTTTCTTGCTGATTATCTTGTTGAAACCCTCTCTTTACCATCAGAGATATCCAAAAAGAAAGGAAGAGAAAGAAGGAAAATAATCTAAGTTGTTAAATCTGAATTTGAATCTATAGGCACACTGTCCTTCCCTACAACATATTTTGAAAATTCCACCTCGCTGGTGCATACTATCCTTTCTTGCAACATGACCCTAATCTACGCGTCCAATTTAATAACACTTCACCATATTTTGTAGGGTGCAGACACATCCTGCACAACATCAACATAGGATGTTGTGTGCTTCAAATCTGCATGCCAAGTGCTTTTACCCTTTGGCACATTGATTTCCTTTGCAACATATTCCAAAATTTCACCTTTGGCGCACTTAAAACCCATGCAACACAGAATTTTCATGTGCCCCACTAAAGCAAACTTCTTAAGGTGTAGGTGCATATTCCTTGACATCAACATGACATGTTTTATGTTGTAAACCCGTGCCCTATGCGTTACCCGTTGGCATTGCATTCCATCATGCAACACCTTTCAAAAGTGTGCCGTTTCTAAACTTGGCGCAACTTTTCACAGGTCAACATTAAGCACATTTTTACTCATGTCAACACCTTAGAAAGTGTGCCCAACCTTTTCAAGCCTCTGCAGCATGTTATGAACCTACGCTTTATGCCGTAATCCTTATAATTGCTCATTCTTCTTTCTACAAAATTTCATTATGAATAACATGACGGTTGACATGGCTCTTCTGTGTTGGACCTCCTTGATCCTTCTTGCAGAACAACAACAGCCATCCTCGAGCTCACACATGTCTTCATCAAGCAATAAATCGACAAATTCTAAAGCTAAAGCTAAACTTTCAGAACAAGAGATGAAGTACAAATATCAGAAAGTCAGGATGCCTGACTCATATGTAGAGAGCGATCTCGACATCAGAGACTCTAAGCTAGGGCATATCAATATGGAGGACTTCTAGGAAAAAACCAACTCGACAAGTAGTGGCCCGTGGGTGAACAAACTGGTGGGCAGATGGGATGACAATGAAGATAAATGTATTTAAATGATGAACGAACTTTATCTCAAAAACAAGAAGCCGGTAAGTAGATGGCCACAGACCATCCACCGCAATGAATTCAATGAGGAATTGAGTGATACAATCACCTTCCTAAATAGAGAATTTGGGCTCCCTGATGCCCATTATTTCTACAAATGGATGCTGAGGTACCTAGAGACCATGAGCAAGAATACACCTAATCAACATTTTGGCTGGGGGAAATTATCAGCGATACCATCTCCGAGTAGCTTCAACATGTCCTAACAACTGGGAAGTTCTATATGAATTCCTACGTTGTATATGTTGCAGCATCAGCAAAATATTTCGTAGGCCTAGCTCGAAATGGGATATGGCCCCAGGTCAAAATATATGAATACTACCTAAAGCTCAAGCTCGAGGCTAGCATCTCCCAGTTCTCCAAGATTAATGATGCTTTTTTCTATGAGGTAATATGCTTATTGAGGCCAAATATGAAACACAGTCTGAGCGTGATTATTGCCACGAAGAAATGGGGAGCATTGTTCACACAGTTCCCCACATTCACGTATCTTAGAGCGCTGAATTTTGATATTGAACTGATAAAGCTACCAAGGTATGCAAGGCCCAAGTTTATCCTCTTGAAGTTGTTAAGGCAATTGATCGCTTACCATGAGAAGTGCATGAACAGAAAGAAAGGAGGAACTCCATTCCCTCTTATAGTTAGCCGATACACCTGCACCACACTGGCCAAAGCATGGGAAATGTATGCTGAGTTGGTATTGCTAAATTTGAAGCACAACTTCCCAGCAAGACCCACCTTCGATTTCTGGAGTTGCCTCCCAAGGGAAAAAATTGATCCCATCCATGTTCCTAAGATCGAGGACATCTGGATCGACTTGACACATGAAATAGACATCAAGTAAAAATCATCACTCCTAGCTGGCTTTGGAGGAGATTGTCCACTATGGCATGGCCATCGTCCCAAAGGGATACCAAGAGACTGATCAAGAAATTGATCAGGTTTACCTTGACACGGATGGGGACGATTGGTCGTTCGTAGGGGTCGACAGAGCCAAAGCACCTAAGACCATTCAAGAAAGGGTTAAGCCCATGTTTTTAGCACACTAAAAATTGGTGTAAATAGAATGGTCTCACCTACCTTGGGGTAGATTTCATCACTTCCCCTTCAGGTAGAGCACCTCCAAGATCGGCCCAAGTGCCGAAAGGAAAAGGAAAAGACAAGGAGGGAGAATCAAGCAAGCAAGACGAAGCTCCTCAAAGCCCTCCTACTCCTTCTGAGAAACAAGTGGTTGACTTGGTGTCTCTAGGTTAAAAAAGAGGAAACAACAGAAGTATCCACAGATATATCCACCCAGGATGTTATCACGGCTACAATTACTGAGGTACCCACCATTCCTTCTTCCACTCCTTCTCCTCCCCCTATCATTGAAGCATCTATTCCTATGGATGTGTATTCTTCTCTCCCTTCCTCCCTTTCATCTCCCACCTCTTCCATCTTCTCCTCTCTCACAGAATCTGTCACCCAGCGTTCCCTCCATCCCATTACAGATCCCTTCCATCTCAATGACCTTTTCTTCTCTTGTAGTAACTCCAAGCCCCACAAGCAGTAGCACGTTGGACTCCTTGTCAATACCACCACCAAGTGTTTCAACGTTCTTCCCTGCGGCCTCTTTAATTGCTTCCCCTTTCACCCCCGTTTCTTCTTCTATTCCCTTTACTCCCTCTCCCATAACTCCTAGCTGGATATCTGACCATCTAGGTCAGCATAAGAGAAAGGTTCCCATAGCACCCATGGACTTCTCTGTCATTCCAAAGAAGGGACCTAAGAAGCAAAAAGCTATAACTCACTTTACTAAGAGCACTTCGGGGGAGAGAGTTATGGAGATTGCATACCCGGATCCCACCAAAGAAAATAAGGATCTGTCTCCCACAAATTTCACAGTGACTCAAGTCATATTGGGCACCTTATCCAAAAGCCTACAAGGAGAGGCCTTTTCTGCAGTAGATGCTCTTTGTAAGAAGCTTCAAGAAGAAAAAGAGGAGAAGAGAATACTCAAGGAATAGAACAAACATCTTCTCCAAGCATTGCAGAGAATGGGAAACACTCCTCCTGTGACTAGCCACGGAGCCTACTGAAGTTCTCAGTCAGGAAAAAATAAATGAATATGCTAAGATTGGTGAACAAGGTGTGGCAGTATCCTCCTGGATAGAGCGAATCCTCTGAGATAGTGAGGAAATGATCAAGAAATTCATAGTGCTGAGGAAATGATCAAGAAATTCATAGTGCTCTACTAGGATATAGATCAGGTAAATAAGGAGCTACAAGCAATAGTAGAATCCCTCTCTGAGGAGTTAGATAATGTCAGATTGCAACATGAAACATTCCTATCCATGGCTAAATGTTCAATCGACAACCTATTAAAGGTTGGCGTCATTGATCACCCCGCGAGCGCATAATAAAGCTCTCATTGCATTAGATTACCAGGTCGATCAAATGGAATATGTCCTGGAGAGGATAGATAAAATCAAGGATGAATCCCCGGACGCATGATACAACATGGAGCAGATAGTTACAAAGATGTTTCCAAGGATGCTCAGTGAATCATTCACCTTGAGGGAAGAAAAGGATACATTCCAATGCTTTAAGGATATCGTCACCCAAGGTTTCATGCCAAAGGTCACTTTCAATCAAAATTCAATCAATAACCTCTTAGCCTACCATGATTTCATTAGATTCTTTATCAATGCATGTGAGGAGTTCGATCGGGTTACCTGACAAGCTCAAGAATGAAAAATAAACTTGTGAAGTCATTAGCGACCATTTCAAAGGTCCAAATCATAATCAACTTCAGTCAATGATCAACAAGTTTATGGAATACCGAGCTCAGTGTCACATCACCTCTCCTGATCAGAAGCAAGACACTCTCGTTTTTGCAAAGAGATGATGAGGAGTAGTTTCTCCTCTTGTGTACGCTTTGATCTTTTTTGTATAAATATATTTTAAAAGTATGTTGGCGTTTATGATGGCATCATCCATGTTGCATCATGGGATGTTGCCATCCAAAAACTTGCCCAAAGTCAACTGTTGACTTTTTAGATATTTTGTAAATAGTGCTTGGTTTATTTTTGTTTTCTTTCCTCTTCTCCCTATAAATACCGGGATACTTGTTGTATTCCAGGTGGACATTTTTGTATGAAAAAAATAAATGAGGAGATAAAGACTTTGTGCTTCCTTGTAACAAAAGAAATATTAATGATATATGTTCAGACTTTGTGCTTAATATATGTGTTATTTGCATCAGATCTTTCTTAAGTTGGATCTATATTTTTTATTCTGTTGGATTCATTCACATTATCATCATATGTTCATCAGTATTTCTTTATTTTGTTTATGCAAGTAAGTTTGGCTCCGTTTACTACCAGCCCAAAGCATAAACCTTCTGACCTTTCTGTCTTGGAATTCTTTTCTTTTCTTCCTTCAGATCTATCTTCCTCCATTCCTTCCCTCCTATCATTTTTGTTCATTGTTGGAACTACCTCTACTGGGATGAGATCCTAAAACCCTTGAAGTTATAATAGTGTAGATTTGTACATATTCCTACTTGATAGAATAGCAATAAACCAATTTCGCTTTGATGTCTCAAAGAGGGGCTATGCCCTAGCACATTGTTGGCATGTTTCCCCACTGACCTACCTAACCGACAAACTTTCAAACCAACATAACTTCATTAACTCATGTTTGCATTAATGTTTATTAACATGTCATAACAAGCAGTTATCCCAAAAACAGGATAGCAAACATCAAACATTTAATTCTTAATGCAACCTAGCTGTCCAAGGCAGGTGTTTCATCCACCTAGATTCATCTAGTGTTTATTTTAGAACGAACTACAAAGATTAAATATCATAACCACCATTCCTTTTATCTTTCATTCTTTTGAGAGAAGAAGAGTATTCCTCTACACAGATTAGATGTTAGGATTAACATAACCTTTTATCATTCGTTCCTCATATAGTTTAATTGTATGCCCAATGCATATTTCATTATTAAAATTTAGTTTTGTAGATAAATAACGACATCTTTTGTAATTTAACAAGTTTCCTTATAATAAGGGGGAATTGTACTATCCCCTTTATCTAACTTATTAATTGATAAAAATAAAAGTACACAAATAAATATAAAGAATACCGCCAAGATATCACTACTATTTCCATCATACAAGTACAAAAGAATTCACACCACAAATTGGAGTCCAACTCAAAACCTTTCAATTCATGATGATAAATATACGTTTACACGACTATGCATTTCACACATATTCCGAATATCAATCAGAATTAAGATCTTAAAATAACATCACTTTTCTTTTCCAATACAACTCAAGAATGCTTCGAAACTCTTTACATAAGATCCAAAATTAAATAAGCCAATGCATCATAAAAAAATTGTTTCCTTCTTTTATCACTTATGATGTCCATCTGCAAAAATTGTTATCACGGGTCAGTTCAATGAACTGAGCATGATAACCACTAATCATTAAAATGAAGTGCATTCTAATAATTGTTCCATTAAAACAACTCTGTTTTAATGAAACAATTAATATATCATAAAAAATAAGCATAAGTAGTATCAACCAGAAAAGAAGTACAATTATAGATTCTGAATTCACTTTTAAGAAATGAGCATAATATGATCCGCGACATCTACATTATAACATATAGTTTAAATGATCTTATCAATTACTTTTAAACAAAGCAATGGGTCTTGTTATCCAATTGTTTCATAATTCTATCCAAATAGAAAAACAACATTTATATCTACTATGTAGAAAAAAGAAGTTATTTACAGCATAGCTCATATTAGGATGATTCATCCTTCCATATCAGAAAATTGAAGAAGAATCAATACATTCTATTCCCCATACACTAATCATCTGAAAGAGAGAAATAGGTTCAGAACACACATAACTACTTCAGGTCAAAGGTAACAATATGGATTTGATATTAAAGAGACAACATCTAAACAAGAATCCCAAATCAATCCATGAAGGAATAGAGAATCAAAATAGTCTAACTGCAAGTCTTACTAACTTCTACATGTTAGAAGATATCATTCAAAGATCTGAAACAAAGTGTTCCACAAATCAAAGCTACACTCACACATGGCAAATCTCTTCTCAAGTCCATCCAAGAAGGGTTCATAATAAGGACAGAGTGCAAGAAGAGAAAACCTTCCAATATCAAATCCAAATGAAGTATGACTCAATCAAACAAAGCAATCGATCTAAGCATGTTATTATTTTCTTTTCAATAGATTGAATCATTTATTCTCTTTCCACATCATTACAACAAATGATTAGTACAAGTAGACTAAACAATCCACAAATAAATTCCCATCTCAAAAGAGTGGTTTCCCACTATTTCCTACAAGACAAAAGGACATAAATCCGAACCCAAGAAGTCGAGCAGACCTAAGAGAACAATCATTCTACAACCAAAAAGAGAATCAAGATTCAGAGAAGTTCTATCAAATGAACTTATCTATTCAAAATTTAAAGGATCTCAAAAGGAAAAGGTCCAATAAATAATTCATTTCATTTCTAATATCAAATGAATTCCATTTCTATTTCCAAAATTAAAAGTTCTTTTACTAGTTCCCAAGAGAGAACACAAAACCAAACACACAGTTAGAAGAAAGCACACTTCTAGTTTCCCTTACAAATCATTACCACCTTGTTTATCTATTCCAATTCATTAAACACAAGTTCGAATTCAATTCTCTGAGAGGAGTACACAGTACAGTCCTAAAACATTATACTATTCATAAGAGAACATATTCCTTTCTCTTTTTAAAGACCCAGGGATTCATTCAATGAATCCAACAAAGATTATAAAACCCCAAAATAGTATAAGATAAACAAGATTCAATAAAACTCTCAAACTCAATAGAAACTATATTCCCAACTTCAAGGTCTTACATGGCTCCATGTAACAGAGTCATAAAGTTCATGCAGTCATCGTGAAGACAAATTAAGTGAAACAACCCCAGAACCAAAGGTGATAGATCCTATCAACAAGATTCTGAATGAGAGAGTATTCAACTATTCTTTCCTTAAAAACCCAAAAGTCAATTTAAGAGGATCTGAAAGTGAGTAAGAAAACCCAATAAACGTTTGAGTCAGGCAAAGTCTCAACTTACCACCAAAGTGACTAAAATAGAAATCACAACAATACTCTCAAGTACCATCTATAAAGATTACGTCAGAGAAGGTATTTGTTTCAAACATAGATCATAGAAGGAGTATGCATACTGCATTTCTACAATCCTCAAAACCGATAACAACCATTTCAAACGAACTCTAAATAAATAAAAGAGTAAATAACAGTACAGTAACTAACCAGAGGTCCCTTAGTCCTCAACATGTTATAGTTCCAATCCATTAACCTTCAAACAAAATAGTCAAGCCTTCAACAAGATGTGGGTTTTCTCAGAGCAGAAGAGAGAAGAATATCTTCCATATTTGCATGCCTTTAAAAGTTAAAAGAAGGCAGTACAATCTACAAAAATAGAGGTACCACAACCATTCCAAGTTAAGAAGCTACAAGGAGAAGATCTCAAAAGAGATTACCAAATAAACTCAAACCAAAATTAATCTCTCAAGCCTTTTTGAGCAGACAGTCCATAAATAAGCTTTAACAAGTTCAGAACACGCAAGTATTGAATATGAGTTTAGTGTCAAAAATGAATCTTCGAACATAAGTTCAGAACAACACAAAGCTACTAATACAAGCTCAGAACAAAACATGAAGCTCCAATACAAGTTCAAATGAAACACAAGGCTCCAATAAAAGTTCAGAATGAAACACAAGGTAACGAATGCCAGTTGAAAACAACACCAGCCTCGACAAACAAGTTTATAATGAAATACAAAGCTTCGAATACAATTTTCACATGCATGTCACCACTAAACTTGCACAGAGAAATTTTCCAAAAGCTAACTTTACTTTCCAATGGATTTACATCCCAAAAACCATAGAGATTCATAAAAGCATGAAAGTAATTAACCATAAAAAACATGTAAACATTTATCTCATCAGAGGAGAATTGTTTTAATGAATCATTTAGAAGAAAGCAAGAAATCTTAATGGATAGAGCCTATCATGTCTGATAGTGCTTCTGTTAATTCGAAGGAGACTTCCAACCGAGCTTCCAACTCTTTTTCTCCTCCACGAAAGATCAATAACCAAAAATCTTTTCTTCCAATGCCTCATATAATTTCCTTCAATCTAAAATAGGCCAGAGAAACCAAAAATAGCCACAAAGTAGAAGTCGAACTGCTAGTTTGAAGAACTAGATAGCTCCATGTAGAGATAAATTCACGAGGCATGCAAGACCAAACATCCTCTCACAAACCTACCTCCCTCGTTTCTAAGATGGTTTGCACGCAAATACCAAGGTCCATTAATGTAATTACTCCCAAAATCTCCTGCTTATCTCTTCGTGCCACCACCTCCCAAAACTGGTGAATGTAATTTCTAATTTAACATGCATTTCCATCTTTAGTGAAGCCTCCACATATGCCTCCACTAAATTTTACTATCCTTTTCCAAAACTAGTTGTACCTCCATTCATTTAACCAAATCAAAACAATTAAATGCCATTGGAGCCTTCACCTTAATGCCATGCGACCCTTAGGTTCCCTTTTAATAGTTTAGGATAGATTTCCCAAAACTTAGGTTAGTCTAACAATAATTACCTTAGGTCTTAAAACATTTCCATAGGTAATTTCCACCTTAGGTTAGATCAAATTCACATCCATATAGTATTAGGTATTAGGTTACTATAGCCTAGCATTACTTTAGTAATCTCTCCCTTATTCATTTAGCACAAGATCTTAGGTTAGGATGCCATCCCGAAAAAATAGAATAAGAATCTTAGGTTAGATTGAAACCCAAATAAGTAGACATAGCTAGGAAGTAAGTGCTTTTACCTAGTTTAGGATACCATTAGGATAATCCTTTAGTTTAAGGATTTTTATTCCCTTCTTAGTAATTAAGTAGACTGCATTTCATTTACGCCATTAATATCCTGAAGAGATCAATCCCAAAGACCCAAGCACAAACATACAACCGAATGAAGACACGTTCATACAAGACCAAAGAATTTGTAAAATACAAAGGTTTAGTCCACTATGTCTCTCAGGCTTATGAAAGTCAATTTACCATTTAGTCTATTAAGGAGATTTAAAACATTCCTTGGCTCACTTAAATAGATCCAAGGATGAGTCAAGTAAAAGAGATAAGTTTGCAACTCTCAAAACCTGATTGAAACTCACCTACAAGAAGTGAAAAATGGATTCTTGCAAGCCATATCATTTCAGTCTAATGAATCCAAGAGCAGAAATGATTTATCCATAACAAGCATGATTTTCAACAATCAAGGGAACACACTTCATTCAATGAAATCACATGCCAACACTTGTAATGTAAAAGAGAAATATAACAGTTTGTCCAAGGTGTTACACATGAGGGGGAAATAGAATAGGTGTAGAATTGTGTGAGTTGGAAATAGTGGAAAAATTGAGTGCAAACATAGAGAACAACATGTGAGCCAAAGGATGTGTAATGAATGTTATGTTTGGATACTCATCAGTAATAATGAAAAGTAATAAGTGCAATTTTTGAAAATTATAAGCAATAAAGCGGTATGAACTAGCCCCTATGATCATAAACAAAAATGTAGAAAAAAGGGGAATGGAAATCCCCCATGAATGTAACAAGATAAGGTGTAGCCATAGTAAATGAATCATGCATATGATCATGGAACGTTTAAGGATTAGGAATCAGTGTCAAATCAGCATACAACATGTTCTAACATGTAATGAGGAAGATGTGGAGAGAGATGTAACATAAGACGCACAAAGCATATGATCGATATAATTGCATCAAGAGTGAGACATAATGGAAGGAGTATCATGGGTGCCAATATAAAATCAATTTTTTAAATAAGTATCACTAGGGTGCATCCCAAGAGAAGGATGCACAATGTAGTTAATGTCCTGAACATCATGTATAAGAGGAATATCACAAGGAGTAGCAACATGAGGTGTGGAATCTACTATAGCAATATCCATATAAGAAGGAGGAGAAAGTACAATGTGTGCATTGGCATGGGTAGAAAGAAGTGTTTGCATAGTATTTAACCAAGGATGGCCTAGAAGGATGGTATAAGGAACATCATGAAGCACAACGTGACATAGAACATTAAGAGTGCAAGATCCCATAGTAAGGGGAAGAGAGATTATACCCAACACTTGTCTTAGGTTTATTATCAAATCCACAAATATAAAGAGTAGATGGATTGAGATGAGTAGTAGAAATTCTTATTTTATGGAGAAAGGAAAGATTTCATACATTAAGACCAAATCCATGATCAACTAGGACATGCTTAACAAGGATATTAAAAAATTTAACTTGGGTAAAGAATGGGGAAGAATTAAAATCAAAGGCATAGGAAGCCATGAAAGATCCGATAATGTGCATGTAAGGAGTGGGTTCACCAATTGATTCAATTTAATTTGAATTAAATATAATATTGCAGAGTCAATACTGAACCAAATAATGTATAAATGAAGAAATGAAGAAATGACACAAGCAATCTAAGAAGTAATATTTAAAACCCTAAGAAAAGAAGAAGGAGATAGGACTTAGTTGGTTTACACTTGACCTAGAACTAATTTACACTGGGAAAAGTGATGAATAGATTGAGAAGAGTCTCGTCACTTCTCACAATAAATTTCTGGAATGCAGGGGTGAAGTTGGACATGGGCGCCCACGGCAAGAAAAGGGCATATGGGTGCTGGAGACCTCCTTTGGGCACGTGTGACTGTATAAATACTCAGAACTTGATTTATATAGTGTCATAATATCTTTGATGTTGCTTCTTGTTGGCTTCTTGATAATCACACAATGAATTTTGAAAGTACCTATAACGTGTAAAATAGAAGTTCACATGCACAAGTCCACAAACCGCATCAAACCTAAAAAAGAAAGATGTAATATGGGGAGTCAGACTAACCCTGGTGGTCACCCCAAGAGTGAACTTATGACTGAGCGTTGCACACATCTCGGACTCCATGTAGTTTTGGTGAGCGTCTTTAGAAATTATGCTCTGAGGATGCACTTGTGCAAGTTACACTTGATAGTGGGCTAGATTTTCTATAGAATGAAAATGTTTGGATGGAATAGAATAAACTTCCCCTTCCTATATTGTGTATGCATAGTATGCAGTCCCTTGTCCCTTGAATGGATGTTAGATGGATGATTTAGAGTGTTTTAGGTTTCTTTTGGATGCAAGCTTAGGTGATGATAATAATTCTTAGTGCATAGTCCTTTATTTTGAACACATAACTATGTGTTTATATGATTCCCTTATTTGAATTTTGTAATTGACAACTAGAAGGTCGACCCATAATTGATAAAAATGCCCTAAATATAAAAGAGACCCAAAAGTAGAGAGTAAGTAGAAAAGGGTTAGGGGTGCCCAGAGGGGACAGGAGCATTTGGGCACTTCTGTCCTGGTTAGGTGCAAGTGTCTAAAGCCATAAAATATAAATCAGTAAAATCACGACTAGGCTGTAGTGTGTGTAATATGATGGTTCGTTGTATTCTCCAATCATTTAACTAACAGATTCTTATGCTAATGTCATTATAAAACCAGGTTTTTTTGTTCAAGGTTGTATGCAATGAATCTCTATGCAAATCAATTGATTAGGCGGTTCCTTTTGGTGGGTTTTGGTTGTTATGTTTCTCTGTCTCTGTTAATCTACGGAAATTTAATGCTAAACTAATGAAACAACATTACTGTAAGGAAATGCATTTAATGGAAATACTTTATTGGAATTGAAATAAAAACACCAATCAATATAATAGAATTCAAATAACACACACTCTGAATTGAAATTGCAGAATTGAAATGACACACTCAGAATTGAAATTGCATGAAAGGAAATAACACATAGTGAATGGAAATTGTAGTAAAGGAAATAAGTAATTTCATTCAAACTATAACTTATCAGAAACCATGAGCATGCATAAACTCAAAATCCTCTAGTCGCCTTGGTCGAGTGGGACCTTGCTCTTTCTCAGGACAAAGGTAATCTCAACATGACAGGATATTCGAAACAACATCTAATATATTGATTCAGAAAATTTTCATAACATACTCAGTACATAATTGGAAAATAGATAGTAATTGTTATAAACTTTATTACAGATTACCAACATCAACTAACTACTAAATTATTCTTCAAGGAGAATTCTATATAGACATAGTCGGTAACACATCATGCCAAAATTGTAGCCACTAATTTCTTCCACTAAAAACCCTATTAAATTTAATTAAATCCTATAGAACTGCTAAAAACAAGATCTGTGTTTAAAGGTTGTCAATGGAAAAAGTCTTCCATAACTACTTGACGGCTCCAGACTTAGACTCCTTGATTACAATTCCTAGCATTGGCAGTAAGTGTTCACTATTATCTTGCACATGTCACCACATTTCACTCACAGAGGTGATTAGTGGGAGATTCTACGGTTAACAAGTTACATGAAATAAAACAAGAGAAATGCATTGAATTTACTAGGATATAGCTATATAAATCATCCTCATGCACTAATTAATCATGTTTAATGACAAATCAATAATCATATAGATGATATAAACAAGTCCATTAATGCACTCATCATCTCCCATGCACTTTACATGTTGCATTTCCCTCTACAACTCATCGTTTCCCTACCCTAGGTCCAATTTGTTGTGCCATATTATATTCCTCAAACTCATCTGCATATCGTTTCCTAGTTCCTTTGCATCCCTAATTGTTGGAAATAACTTCCACCCAAGTTTTGAAACTATCATGTGACTGAGCAGCGTTTTTCTTCTAGGTAGTAATCAGATTTAGGAGAAGAGGTGGCCTCACATGTGTTCATACCCACTCATCGTTGTATTCCTTGTCATTTTTCTCAGATAACTACCAAATTATCGTAACCAATGCATATCACCCCTCCGCATACACCAACTGAGATTCTGAGGGGAGATAACTTCCCTCCTTTTTAATTTCAAGTTTAAGGTATCCCATCTTCTATCACAAGCAAGTCTTTCTTCACCAAAATGTTGTTGACTATAGGCCTCAAAATCTTACACACATTTCAATAGAATATTTGAAGTATTTTCCCCAACACCAGCCTGATAATAAAGAGATCAGAAATTTTTCTTCATGGCCACATCATTGTGGTGGGTAGGCCTAATGTAGAAACCTATGGTGTGATTTTTTTGAGTGAAAATGTTTATTTTTTCACCCAATGTAATTTGGTTCCTAAGAAAGTAATGAAAGCCCTTCAACTAAAAATATCTGACAAATAGATTAATAAAGAAATTAGGCACATTGGTAACCAACATGTTGTGGAGGAAAAATTCACACAGTTGATTTTGTAATTTTATATCTCAGGGGTATTGTTTTGATAAATTGACAAAAATTATTTTTCCATCAGGAGCTTCATGAGGTTTTTGATTGCACATTCTCATTAATTTCCACACATAGAATTTCTCTTGGACAAATATGTTATAGACAGATGAAGGTTTCCTACAGGCCAGAAACTTATGAGCCAATGGACAAACAGAGTATAAAATAGATTCTAACTTCTTCTTCTTGTTTGCACTGGCCTCAATCTCCTCTTCTGAATTTTAATTTTCCTTTTTTAATGATTTATTCCAAAGAGATAACAGATTTAAAGCATCCCATACTTTAAGGCCTATATCTCTTTGTCTCTTGAGACTACTAACCTCTACCTTCAAAGCAGTAATTTCCCTCACTTTTTCTACAGTTCTTTGTGTAAATGAAGTTTACAAAGATAAGTTGGTTTCTTACATACCTTTTAAGTTTTCATTCAAGGAGGCAATTTCATCTAGATGACACCTTAGTACATCATTTCCATGTGATTCATGGCCGCCAATCTCCATTGCAACAAATTCTGTTATTGGGGTCTATATATCTGGTGCTGAAGGCATTTTCAGAGCTCCAGACTCAATTTTCGGTGCCATAGAAATATCTAGACTCTGTGTTGTAGGGATAGTTGTTGTGAATATATCATCCTTAGATTGGTCATTAGGGATAGTCAAGGTACCATCCTCTTCCTTCTCCTCCACAATGAGAGTATATAATCTTCATGAAAACCTTCCGGCCTCAACAAAATAGAAGAAGGAAATGGTAAAGTGCTTTTACCCTTAGAATTTTGTAGCATAGAAGATGGACTATCCTAACTACCAGGTTCTTCCAAAGTCTCATGTGAAGGGTGAGGAGATGAATTGAGCTTAGTCCGAATAATGGGAGATAGTCCCTTCTTGATTTTATTTTATTTGGAACTCTCCCCTACACTTATTTGTTTGATACTTCTCTTAGTTCTGTACGAAAACCTGATGTGCACAGATCAATTGAATAAGCCCTGGGTGTTTCAATACAGCCCTACCACCTCCTTTTTTATATTTCAATCCCACTTTAATGACTACATCAGCTAAAATTTAGGTAAATTTACCCTGAGTGCAGGGTTTATGCATTCTTTCTTCAAATGAATTAAAATCTTTAGCTAATTCCCTCCAAGCACTGATGGTTGTCTATCACTGATAAAGTACCTATTGACCCATTTAGTAACTTCCTTCCAAATACTAGGAAAAATTTCCCTCTTAATCCCCTTATGAGTACCATATGAAGTGATGATTACTTCTGGAAGAGCTTCGCTGACCTCATGAAACAAGGGAATCAGGTCTTTAAGAGGATCATTTTTCATAACCTTGAGACTGAAGTCTGGTAAACTAGATAGGTCAGAAACAACTAGACTACTTATTTCTACTCCTTTTCCCCCAATTCACAAGCAAGTGGCTTCAAAATTTATTAGAAACTCATCAACTAAATTTTCATCGAATCCTTTGAATTTCCTATTAAATTCTAGCCAGTCAGCATAATAAAATACCTAGAAAATTGTAGCATTTCGGAGCAATGGGTCTGGAGAGTCTGGTTCAGATTTCTTCTTCTAACCCATCGTATAGACAAATTTAGACAATTGTGTAGAAGAATGATGTTGTGTTCAAACTCATAGAGAAATGGCATGAAGTGTTTGGTGAGTGACAGGTTGAAATATACCATAATATTTTAATTTCCTTAGGTCGGTACAAAATTGGCAGCGTGAAAAGTTGACATGACCAAGTCTGCATGGCAAGTTTGTAATGCATGGTACGACACACACCCTCATCATATTGAATAATAATGCCACATGTCCTTTTTATAAAACATCTCTTCCTTTTCTTAGAAATTCAACACATGTGGTATCATTGATAATAATGATTCATTACACCCCACTCCACATCACAAGATTTTGAATGATATTCCCAATAAATGCATTAAAATTGTGTATTGGATTCAATCATGCTAATTAAATGTGATGGGGAAGTACTTCAAAAGTTAATATTTTTAGTGAAGTAAAATGCACTTACCTTTTCCAGCTCAGCTTCCCGATATTTGAATATTTCCACATCCTGCGCTCATAGAGAAAATGTGAGTAGTGTACATTCTAATAGTATACATTCCCACCTTTATTGAAATCATGAAACAAACAAAGCAACTAAAATCTAAGGGAAAGAAGATTGAAAGCATGATCATCTTTCTTTATTCAAATTTAAAACTGACTACTCATGACATGGGAAGACATAGACTCCTCCACTGACATCCATTTCCTTACATAGTAGCAGATCTTTGTTGAAGGTTTCTTTATCCAGAGGATGCTGATACATCCTTAATCTATGTCCATTCACCAAAATAGTTATTTTGTCTCTATCAATCAGAAACAATCTCACGATAGCCATTATCAAACACTTGTTCGATCTAGTATGGTCCCAACAATCTTGTCCATAGCTTACCTTTGAGCTGTTGATACTTTTGAGTCAAAAAGTAAGACCAAATCTCCCTCATTGAACTTTATATATTTGATACAAGCATCGTACCAAGATTTTCTTTGATGTTGAAGAATCTTAGTTTTTTGTTGTGCCTCCATCCTCATTTCATCCATCTCATTTAGTTTCATTACTCTCTCACATTGTGCTTCTATTTCACATAGAATTTCGTTCTAGAATAGAGTTGCTTCTATCCTTTCATTCTCTTGAGAAACAGATAAGGGTTAGGGCTAGGAGGAATACCTGTTGAGTGTTGGGAAGGTGTGCACGTACCGTAGAGAGATCAGATCGATTGTGAAGAACTCCTTTTTGTCTAGGAAGAACTACCTGTAAGTAAGAATACAAGACCACCAGATCTTAGTTAGATAATAAGTGAGGGAACTGCCTTAGCCCCAGGAAATATTAGACTTCCTTTCGAAGGTGGTCAGTTCCCCTTTTAATACGAATTAAAGAAAAATGATAACAACGAACTACAAGATACTACTTACTAGTTTCTGATGAAGATATAGGTCCAAGGAATGTGGTGGCGATAGTAAGGCTTAGTTGGGATGATCCGGTATTGGAAGGTCGAGCTGATGAAGCTATCCTCAATCTTTTCCAATGCTTGGACGAGTGTGACAGCGATCTAGTTTCTCAGTTACAGTCTTCGGCTCGATCCTCTTCTCTGCAACCTCTTTTACTTGTTTCACTTCTCTTTTTCCTGCCAAATGAATTCCTAGATCCCTTGTTTTTGGTTGGGGGAGGTCATTTACAGGGAACCAATGGTGGTTACGTAACCGATGGCAGTCGAGTAGGGAACCAATGTCGGTTAGGTCAAAGTGGCTATTTTTAGTAAAATAGCCATCTTTCCCTCCTTTTCTCCCGAGGGATCAGTTGTGGGCTTGGTCAAGTCATTTATTAGGCTCATTTTGATGTGCGGGTGAGGGGGTGATGAGTCATGGGTGTGGGTCTGGACAAAGTCATAGGTCTTAATTAAGTTAGTTTAGGGTTAGGGATAGGTCATAGTGAGGGTGGCAAGGTGAAGGTGGTAGGGTTGGAGATGTGGATTTATTAATTATAAGGTAATTAATAAATAATTAAGTGTGTAAGGTTTTAGGTGGTGAGGTAGGGTTAGGTTGCGGGACGAGATACGGGGTACAGGGTGGTCGTAAGACCCAAATTTGGTGTCTACATTTGCCCCCTTGTTATCATGTAGCTTGTATTTTAAAGTTGCACTGAAAATAATAAAAAGTGGTTGCCCCAGGTTAAGGGTATAGGTAATTCCCCCTCAAGTCTATCACAGATGGAAGGTGACATGAAATTAGGGATAGGGTTGATAAAGGGTAATGATGGTGAGATTGTTGGTAAGATGGTGGGGGTAAGTTCAAGGAAGCTGACGCATGTTTAAAATGCAGTAGTGCGAACAGGGTACATGGTTTAAAGAGAAAAAAAGCAATTCATAGGAAAAGGTTGATAGTTTATTCAAACAAGGCTGATATAATCCTGGTATCCAAGGCATAGGAAGTAGCTCCAGGGGATATAACGGGGAAGGTAACCGGAACGTTTTAGGCATGTTCGACAGTACCAAATGGTTGGATTGGTTGAGATAAACGTCACGGTCTCGGTCTAAGCAAAGCTGGTTGGCTAATCAATTCAAGTATCCTAGTCATGCTAAAACACAAACAGGTGAGCTCAATTTAACAAAAAGCTACATTATGGGTGGATAGAATTGTAAGTTACGGGTTTCAGTCGAGGTACTTAATTGGTATGGCTGTGGGTCAGGCCGATTGGTTGGGTGCGGACTTGGGTTGGGCCAATTGGTTTGTTGTGGCCTTGGGTCAGGCCGAGTCGTTGGTTACAGCCTTGGGTCGGGCCGATTAGTTAGGTGCAGCCTTGGGTCGGGCCAATTGGGTTGTTGCGGCCTTGGGTCGGGCCGATTGGTTGGTTGCGGCCTTGGGTCAGGCCGATTGGTTGGTTGCGGCCTTAGGTTGGGCTGATTGGTTGGTTGCGGCCTTGGATCGGGCTGATTAGTTAAGTGTGGCCTTGGGTCGGGCCAATTGGTTGGTTATGGCCTTGGGTCGGGCCGATTGGTTGGTTCCAGCCTTGGGTCAGGCCAATGAATTCAAAATAAGGCTATTTAGCAAAGGCCGGGGGTAGGCGATGTGGTGAAAAATAGAGTTCGGTGGGAAAGAGCAGGAGTTAGGGTAAACTAGGTAGGTAACCGATATCAGTTAGTTATGACCGGTATCGATTAGAAGACCGATATCAGTTTTCCAGGGCGCGCCATAAATGATATCGGTTATAGGTCAAAACCTATAAAAAGAAAAAATATGGCGTGTCATTTTCACATTGTGAATTTGAGTGCCAACCTGTTTCTTGTCTGAGTTTTGAATTGATTGGGTTGGGTATTTGGGCTGAGTTATTGGTAGGCCCTAGAGATCAGGAGGCAGAGTTTGATTGGTTGAAGACCCTGCTGAGGAGATTTGGAGCCATGGCATAGCCTGGAGGAGCAGGAGGTGTTGGAGGAGCTGGACCACCACCACCTATCCCACCACGATGACGTGTAGTCATACCGGTAGGCTCTAAATCCCTCTTTGTGTGAAGTTGATGAATTTAGCTAGGATGTGGGTTTTGGGGTAAGAATCTAAATTTTGAGAAAATAATAAATAAATGAAGGTAAATCGTAAAATGGAGTGGGTAGATATGTTAGGTAACTCAAAATGGTAGGGTGGGTGAGTTTTTAGGCAATTGGGCTAGGTAGATGGGTAGAAATAGGAAGAAAGGGGATTTGGGGGCCGTTTTCGATCTGGCCCCGAAATCCCACATTGACCAATGTTGGTCATTAAGCGACCGGCATCGGTCACCACGCAAGCTGTTTAGATTTGTGGGTTCAGAGAACGGCGTCAGTTATGTTTCGACCGACGTCAATGCATAAAAGCCGGGTATAGACAAAGAGTGGGGGACCGATGGCGGTCAAGGGTGACTGGTATCGGTCACCATGGGTAGGAGGAAAGGGTGTGAAATTTTTTGTGTTGGTTTGTTATAGGCGGGTAGGATAGATTTGTGGGGTGAAGGGGGAAAAGGTAGAGTTGCTAGGAAAGGTTATTGGGGTGGGGGTAATCAGGTGGTGTATGAGTGGGGTAGGTGGTAGGTTGTGGGATAGGTAAAGGGGATATTGTAGGTGTTTTGTTGGGTGGGGTAAGTGATATTGGGGTTACTGGGTAGTTGTTTTGTAAAGGGTAGGCCTGATGGACTGGGTTGTTTTTACAGGCATGCCAGTAGCTGATGATGCGGGATCGGATGCCGCCTCTATTGCGGCGAATGCGGCCACATGTTTCCGCAGCGCAGTGGGTAGTCATGCGGGAGGTTGGACTCAGTGGAGTCCAGAGATATAGGGTTGTGGATAGGGACCACAGCCTGATGGTTGCCCTCATCGAGAGATGGGATCCGGCAACCAATGTCTTCCATCTCCCGACTGGAGAGATGACAGTCACACTAGAGGATGTGTATCACATCCTGAGACTGCCGATCATAAGTGAGGCGGTGTTCCAAGTGGATGCTGAGACAGCGATGGATAGCATCCTGTAGGTATTCGGGGATGTAGCCCCATTGATTACGTACCATAGTGCGAGCATCTGCTACGGCGATATGTATCGCAACACATCGACAGGAGACACGGCTTGTCGTGTTGATGATGATTGGTATCACCTGCTTCGCCCTCCTGGAATCAGAGGGAGGCCGCTTCCCACGGGCTCTGATGGGGAGTATTATATGAGATGGTGGAGGAGCTACACCTGCTATGCATGGGCACTGGTATATTTTGGTGTAGCTTATACAGAGAGCTTTGGGGCTATCGCCGTATGAGACGATTCAGGATATGCTTGACATTCTTGCTACACTGTTAGGCCTACGAGCATATCATGTGTTTACAACCTGTAGGGCTGCCCCAGAAGCTAGGGCCATAGGTAGTGTATAGTTATGGGTTTCAGAGGTGGTTGGGGGTCGTGGGCCAACCACGAGCGGTTATCGTAGGGTGAGATGTCGCGTACTACAGACATATGTAAGAGGGCCTGACCGCACTAGATGTTATATGGAGGCCATACAGAGGCCATTAACCCCATGGAGGAGTCTGAGCACAGCTTGCGATGGATCCGAGTACATCTTCTAGATAGCTGGACGGAGACTTGGGGAGTATGATCAGATTTCCCTAGAGAGGGTACGACCGACAGTTGGGCCTACGGCAAGATGAGCCACCTCCCTTTCCATAGTATCAGAGGTAGGATGTAGAGGCACCACTACCTCTTTCGCAAACATTGGACCCAGTCTGGGTCGCGGAGAGACCTGCATCGATGATACCGGTGGACAAACGCCGGTGTTACAAGTGCATTTTTGGCTTGGTGGGCAGGACAGAGGGCAGACATGAGAGCACAGCCTACACAACTAGGATTTGGCGACTGTTATAGCAGAGCGGGACCGCCTCTTAGGCCAGGTGCAGTTATTACAGGGGTAACTTGCTACTGCACAAGCACAGATTGGAGTGCTATAGGGGCAGTTGGCCCAAGCATAGGTGCATGCACAGACACAACCTCAGGGCCAGATCCTTGTTCAGGCACAGGCATATGTCCCTGTTCAGGCTCCGATGCGCAGCTCCACCACCACGCACAGGTACAGGCGTAGGGTCAGGGTGTACAGGCACAGGGCGTACAGGTAGGTCAGGGGTCAGTTATATTAGGAGTCAGGGGACCAGTCCCACCAGCCATGGTGGCACGGGCCCGATACATGGAGGCAAGAGCGGAGGTCCGTTATTACCAGGGACATACTATATGGTACCGAGGCCGACTATCAGCCATATGTGCAGCTCATAGAGCCGAGACGTCCTAGAGTCATAGGTCACAGGGGGCCACAGCCACAGCTGGTGGGTCAGTGACGGGTAGGAGGCAGAGATCCGGCATAGGGGGGCCAGCTGAGAGACGAGCTGAAGGGAGGGGGAGAGAGCTGAGTCACCCCAGGGGTAAAGATGGGTTTTTTTGATAGAGACACAGGTCTACAAACTGAGTGTGTATATAGAGGCCTGTGTGCCCTACATAGGATTTATGTATTCATGTTTGTTATAGTATACCAACTTGCGAGCCGAGTTCATGTTGTATAGTTGATACTGGCCTGTGAGCTGAGTATATTTTTGACATGAGAGGCCGAGCCTGTGAGCCTAGTCAAGATTTTGATAGAGACAACCACCCTGCGTGCCGACTTTGTATTTTTTGTTTGTATGATATAGGCCCCATGCAGGGTAATTTGTATATGTGTAACATTGTTTTGATGATATATATAGATGATGAGGTTGGATCCATATAGTGTGTATAATTGTTGGATTTGGTGACATATATTATAATGTTTTATGTGTTTTTGTTGATGGTATTGGAATGTTTATGATGTATATATAAATGATGTTGATGATGTTTTAATGATATGCATATGTTTTGAAATAGCTGCTGTTTAGTATGATGAATGGATGTTGATAGCTGATGTCATTATGCAGGGAAAATAGGCGGGCGCTGCCAAAATTTTGCAAAAAACAAAGAGAAGGCCTGGATATAATCAAAAATAGGTATAGGTTGACCGATATCGGTTAGATAACCGATGTCGATCAATATTGACCAATATCGATTACATAACCGACATCAGTTATGTTTAAAAGAAGCTTTTCTAAAAATAGAAAAGCTGGGGAGGTAATTTTAGATTCTTACTTTTAGAGTCATGCAACATGTTAAATATGAGGACGCGAGGCTGTTGTTCATCCAGACAGGGTATTTGCATGGGAGAAATTGAGTGATAAGGAGGAAAGAGACAGATAAAGTAATCGTGAGCTTGGAGTAAAGAAGGCGTAAAAGGCAAGTAATAGTGAAGAGGGTGGTGAACATGGCTGAACAAGGAAAAACATCCAATGGGTAGAGAGGAGAGGGAAGACAGGTTCCACCTCAAACTGCTGCATCCCAGGAGGTATAGATATGATTTTTGGTTGGAGTTAAATTTTTGCATGCATATGAATAGGATGTGGGAAGGTAAGTGGTGTAGAGATGAAAAAGAAAGGTGATAGGTAAAAGGTTTGGGATGGGGTGAGTGTTTGTAGGGTAAGTAATAAGGTGTTGGAGATATGTGTGTAGGAACATAGAGGGGAAAACGAGCGCATGAAGTTATTATAGGTGATGTTTTTTTTAGCAGGGTGGTTGATTGGAATTGACAGTGACTGAGATCAATTAGAAATAACCGGTATCAGTTAGGTAACCATTATCGGTTTTCTATAACCAATATCGGTTAATGTGTAAATTTGTGGATTGTGACAAAAAACACGTTGGAAGTTATTTTGTTGATTTGTTATTTGTTGGTTTAATGTGTGCAGACCATAGGAAGGGTTGAGGATGAATGATAGGGTGCCAGCTTTGTTGTCATGGGTCTGAGCGGATGTAACACCAACTTTAGTGGGCATTAATAAACCATGTGGGGTTAAGCAGAATCCACTATTATTCACGGATCGCACGTAATCATGCTATGTTGCAGTCGCTGGATTGAGAGATGGAATCCTTGAAAAAAATACCTTTTATATGCAAACAGGGGAGATGATAGTGATGTTAGAAGATGTGTTCCGAATTTTGAGACTCCCAATTATAGGAAGACCAGTGTATCAGGCAGGGTCCTAACACGGCGGTGGGCAGCGATAATGGTAGTATTTGGTCCAACCGCATGAGATTTGACACAGCGAGGTTTGACATTCACTTATCGTATAATGTTTGCGGCACACCCTGAGGCAACAAGGTTGGCAGTGGTATCAATGGTAGCAGTGGGGTATTATGCATTACCTAGAGTGGACGGGGGAAGATTTCCGAAATCATTGATGTGTATTATTCGTGAGATGATAGAAGGTAGCATTACTTTCCCATGGGCACCTGAATATCTTGCGGAGCTATACAGGGGTTCATGGGCATGCAAGAAAAATCACAGGACTACACTGGATTGTGTATACTTATTACATTGTTGGGCCTATTGAGCACATTCTGTGTGTGCGACCAGTAGGCCAACTAATCTAAGGGAGGTGAGACAGGAGTGCAAAGGTTGGGATTCAGACGATGGGTCCAGACAGAGCAAGAGGCAAGAGCCGAAACTGTGATAGATGATGCTGAGTATTATAGGCAGATGTGGGAGATGGTGACGATTGCGGATATCCATTGGAGGCCTTACGGGAACTACATGGTGACGGTGAACATAACCAAGGATTTGAGGGGTGCAGAGTGATTGAGGTGGATCGTGGGACACATGTCAGGTGAGTACGAGAGGATTCCTCTAGACCGCGTACGGTGACAATTTAGATTTGTTCAGGATATACCCATGGCTCATAGACCATACATGACGATTTGACGCTGACGGCACCCCCTCTCACTACCATGACCGACACTTCCAGAAGGACCAGATGAGAAAGCAACCGATTGCAGGGTAATGGATGCAGGAGTGACAGAGTCTTATAGATTATGGTGGGTAGACAGAGCTGCGAGGTACACGTGAGAGTGCCGATCATCTTGACATAGCTGTGATTACAATGGAGAGAGACCACCTGTAGGTTTTAGTTTCACTAGCTTCAAACACAGGTGAATGAGACAACAGGGTTGTTAGAGGTTTCGCAGTCACGAGTGGAGAGACTAGAGGCAAGATTCCTCCGACACGAGAAGGCGTATTCGTATGTTACAAGAGAGATTAGCAGATCAGTGGAGGAACCAATAGCAGTGGCACCTTTGAGGATGGAGAGGCCAGGTGAGTGGCATCGATGATCACCATCACTACCTGGTTCGGGATGAGGCATGAGAGCCTACATGAATTTCATAGGGGTAGAAGAATAAATAAGGAGGCCAACCTGCGCGTCGATGATAGAGAAGATGTATTTTTTTAACATCTAAATAAAACTGAATATGTATATTGATTTTGAGGTTATGACAATAATAAGAAATGTTTTTGTTTTGAATGTTTGGATTGGTAAAGGACAAAGGATGTTTGGATTGGTAAAGGACAAAGGTGAGTGTTATCAATATAAATATGCGAAAACATTTATATTTTTAAGCAAAACACCACACATTATAGGTTATGGTAGGGGATGGTCGAGCTAACCTTGGGAGACCCCATGTCTCCTAAGTGTTGCCTACATAGCCCATTGCACAAAGCAAGAAGGGGCCTCAGACCGATGTAGTTCTCCCTTAGGACCAGGGAGAGGTGAATTCAGGTAATTTGGTTGTGGTTAGGCAAGTTGTTGGTTAGTAAAAAAAATTGATATTGGTAGGGTAAGGTTGTTGGAGTTGGTAAGGTATAGGTGAAGCGAGGGTTAGCTTACCCAAGCATTAGGGAACCGTGTCCTAATTAAGGTCAACACATAATCCTAGATTCGGGTAAAAGAGGTAAAAATGTCCCATAGTTGGAAAGAGCTAAACAAACCACGTATTATCATAGGATGAACTTGAATCCCTAAGTACCTTACATAGGCGAGAAGTCGATAGGTGAAAAGAGTTGTATAATCACAATATATCGGATATACATCATGTCCCTTGAGTTTTGTTGTTGTGAAGAATGGCAGGGTGAGGTGGATGGTATAGCTAGGGCATAGAGGACTTGTTATAAGGTGATTATTCTGACGAAATAGATCCAAACCTAAATAGACGAGTCCATGACTCAAAAGTGCTTTTGAATACTGCTTTTATTTTTCTGGATATAGACTGATCGATGTGGGAAGTCTATATGGGATATGCATTTTATTATTTCTTGAGGTCTTCACGAAGCTGATCAATGCGAGAAGCTTCTGATAGAGGCTGACTTTGTATAGTTGTCCTTCATGGGAGCAGTCTACTTATAGTAGCAGATGCAGCTTTGCACATAGTTGTCCTTCGAGGGAGCAGTCTAGTGTATAATAGCAGATGCGGCTTTCCACATAGTTGTCCTTTGAGGGAGTAGTCTAGTTTAGAGCTTAGAGGTCTAGATATTGATTTGGCATGAAGCATCTAGTTTTGCAGGAAGTTTGACTCAAGAATATCCCAGAATCATATAATTGAGAACTTGTTATTTTGATACTTTGAAGTCATGGACTAGACTAAAAAGGGGAAGGCATCTTTAAGAGGAGGTGATGATCAAACCATGTGAGCTTGATTCCATTTTGAGATGTATGAAACAAGGTGTATGAAGTGGTAAATGAACTCAAGGGACGAGCGCAAGGTAGATAAGAAGTGATGTAACACTAAATTCAACAGTAGAATGGTTGGAGATGCAAGGCATTAAGGGGTTTAGGCTCGGGTTTACCATTAAGCGACGCTAAATGATAAGTACCTGATCCGTAGGTGTGAGTGATAATGTAAGGCCCAATCCAATTAGGAGCAAATTTTCCACGTTTACTCTTTTCTAGTTTGGTTACATGTTGATTCTCTTTGAGGACAAGATCACCAATCTTAAAGGTACACTCATGAATTTTCTTATCATAAGCACGCTTAATGTGCTTTTGATAAATTTGCAAGTGGTCAAGAGCTGTAAGACGACGCTCATCAAGAAGCTCTAATTGGGCTAACCGCTCTTGGCGGAAGTCATCATTGGTGAGAATATCCTAAAGAGATATTTTGAGAGAAGGGATTTGTATTTCGAGAGGCAAGATAGCCTTGGTACCATACACCAGGGAGAATGGTGTGGTATTAGTGGAAGTACAAATGCTGGTACGATAAGCCCAAAGGGCAAAGGGGATGTGATCATGCTAGTTTTTCCCAGAATTGTTAACGACTTTCATGAGAATTTTGATTAAGGTTTTGTTAGAAGATTCAACTTGTCTATTTTCTTGTGGATAGTAGGGTGATGAGAAGCTAAGTTTGATACCAAATTTATCACAAAGGTCTTGTAACAACTTATTTTTGAAAGATTTTCCATTATCTGTTATTAGGTGATGAGGAACACCAAAATGACAGATAATTTGATGATTGATGAACTCAACGATTTTTTTTTCTTGGTTGAAATGAGTGGAACGGCCTCCACCCATTTAGTGCAATATTCAGTTGTCGTGATGATCCAACGGTGATGCTGCAAAGAAGGCGGGTGAATCTCACCAATAAGGTCTAAACCCCATTGTGAGAAAGGCCAAAGATCTCGTGCGACCTGTAACAGGTGGCTAGGAGTATGTTGAAGGTTGGCATGTTGTTGACACATAACACAATGCTTAACATATTTGTAGAAGTCTTTATTGATAGTATGGCCAATAATATCCTAGGCGAAAGATCCGCTTGGCCATGGCGAGGCCACTAAAGTGTCTGCCACAAAGTCTGTCATGGATTTGTTGGGTGGTATGAGTGACTTCAGCGCCGGTTAGACAGCGAAGGAGGATACAATTGAAGCCACGTTATAGAGGATTCCCCCCATGATGACATAACGAGAAACACTTTTAAGAAAAGCATGTTTGCCATTACTAGTGAGGTCAGGTGGTAGAACAGAGGTTATAAGGTAGTCGTGAAATTGGTGATACGAGATATCCTGCGAATCAGCAAATACATTATTTACCATACAAACATCTAGAACTAAGTAAGATGGGGCAAAGAGTTGTTGGACCAAGACAAATATGTCCAATTCAGTTGGTGAGGCCAGAATTTGCGAGGCCAAGCAAGCCATAGTATCAGAAAATTTATTAGTTGAGCGGGGAATGGTTTTGGATAGAATAATGAGAAAATAAGGTCAAAAGTGAATCCACGTAATATTTTTACTTTTGAAGTTCCTCATTTTTACATTGGTAGATGTCAGTAAATTGATTTACTACCAATTGAGACTCACCGAAAATATTAATAGACTTCACACCTAAGTGTAATGCAACATGGAGACCCAAAACAAGGGCCTCGTATTCCACTGTGTTGTTAGTGCAGGGGAAATTGAGCCTGAATGAAAGAGGCATAGGTTCACCTTCAAGAGGAATGAGAACAATGCTTGCCCCTCCACCATGCTGGTGTTTAGATCCATCGAAGAAGAGGGTCATTGGATATGACACATCACTAAGTGAAAGAGTTGCGATGAGCTCATCAGGGAAAGTAAAATTGGTAAATTATTCCCCAGGAAAAGGGGCTTCCGCGAGTTGGTCTACGATAGTTTGTCCTTTGACTGATTTCTAGTGTACAAACTCAAGGTCGAGGTCGGCGAGGAGCATAAGCCATCGGGTGATGCGTTGGTTTAGATAAGGTTTGGCATACATATAATGTATGGGGTCAGTGTTGGTGATGATAAACATTTTTTGATTCAGAAGGTAATGTCGGAGCTTGGTGGCCACAAATGATAGGGCTAGGCACAACTTTTTCTACGTGTGTATATCTAGTCTCGTAATCCACAACAGTACGGCTTATGTAATAAATGGCTTGTTCTCGATGCTCAAAGTCATGATGTGCGAGCATGGCTCCTACAGCATGGTTGGTGGTAGAAAGGTAAAGGTAGAAAGGGTGATTGTCCTGAGGTGGGACAAGCACGGGTGGCTGCAAGAGATAAGCTTTAAGAGCCTCAAAGGCTTGGTGGAACTCCTCGCTCCATTGAAAGACAATGTCCATTTTAAGGAGATGATGGAAATGTTGACATCAATCCAACAGTTGTGAAATGAAATGCCGGATAGATTTGAGTTTTCCTTGGAAACTATGCAATTGTTTGAGGTTAGTGGGTGGGGGAATTTCTAGGATATCTTTGACTTTAGCTGGGTCAACCTCAATGCCAAGCAAAGAGACGATAAAGCCAAGGATTTTTCCCGAAAGGATGCCAAAGACACATTTCTTTGGTTGAAGACGAACACAGTATTGTAACAGGTGATCGAAAATAATGGTTAAAACAACGAGATGTTCACTGCGATGTTTAGATTTTCCAAGAAGATCATCGACATAATCCTCGAGGATAGTGTGCATAATGTCATGAAAAATATAAGTCATAGCCCACTGATATGTCGCACCAGCATTCTTAAGGCCAAATGGCATGACACGATAGCAGAAGGTCCCCCAGGGGGTAATGAAGGTGGTTTTATGTTGATCGGCTCGGGGCTACCAAAATTTGATTGTATCCTGAGAAGCCATCCATGAGAGAAAGCATATCATGGCCCGCAGTGAGATCGACAAGTTGATCAATGTTAGGTAGGGGGAAGTTATCCTTTGGGCAAGTGAGGTTAAGGTCTTGAAAATCCATGCATATCCGAAGTCCCCCCGTCGCTTTAGTGACAGGTACGACATTAGAAATCCATTGCGGATAGTCAATAGGTAAGATGAAAGAAATAGAAAGGAGGCGTTGAAGCTCTTCTTTCACCAAGAGGGCAATGTGTGGATACATTTTTCTTAGTTTCTTTTTAACTGGTTTAGAGTCTGGTTTCAGAGTGATGTTATGGACAGCAATGTCAGGATCAATTCCTGGCATGTCGGTGTAGGACCAAGCAAAAGCTTGATTACGGGCATGGAGGAAGGTAGTGAAGGCGGATTGTTCTAATGCGTTGAGAGATTGTCTGATCTTTAGAATGTGAGGATCATCCTCCGTGTGGATGTTGATTTCTATAGTTGATTCATTTAACATAGTTTGGGTGTCAGATGGTAAGGCACGTTGAATATAAGAGTCATCCTGCACCGAGGTAGGTGAGGATGGAGTCATCATCCTGGCACTCCACAATATTAATTGAAGGTGAATCTTCTTCGATCATATCTGGATACAAAAGGGGGAGAGAAGATGGGTCCTCACTATCGCGTTGATAAGTGAGAGGACCCAGGAAGATAGCATTCACGAAAAAAAACATTTACGAGGGATAGATTCCGAGTCTATCGATTCTGTGGGTGAAGATGGAAAAATGGGCAATGATGGTTCAGAAGGGGTGACTTCGTTGTTTTCCTAGATACAATTGACATGAGGTTTCTTCGGTGTAGGTGGTTCAAAAAATCCAAGACCACGACGATCTTTGTGTTTGTGGGTAGTTACGGGAATGATCATATGTCGGCCTTGTTCATAAAGACCGAAACCAAAACCCTTCCAAGCACATCGCATTATGAAGGTGAGGGCAAAACGAAAATTGGTTAAATATCAAAAATCAAATTGGAAGGGAACCACACCAAGGGGAGGTTCAGGAGTGACAGAGGATGTGTTGACACCCCCATACGTTAAGTTGGTGCGGAAATTAGGTGGACCGTAGGAGATCACCTCCCCCACACGACAGTCATAGGTAGGATGTGCATGTAACTGTCCGTACTCCTGTGAGGTATGGAAGGTGCTAACATTGTATAGGTGGTATTCCCCTAGCGTAAGGTGTTGAAAAACATCTACCAAGGGATCTAAAGTTGGGATGTTGTCTGCAGAGAAGGAAGTGGTATTCGCGGCGGTGGATTCATTAGTTAAAGGTGCGAGTGTGGTTAAGATGGATGGCTGAGGCGTGGTTGAAGTAGATGGTTGGGCTGGATCAATGAATGCCTTGACTGGTACAAGCACATCATTAGGGTGATATAACATATTACAAGTTTTGAAAGGGGAAGCATCAGCTTTGACGGTGTAATATTTCCCGTCATACTCGAATTTGATGCATCTATGTAAGGTGGAGGGAACACATCCCATAGCCTGGATCCAAGGGCGGGCCTAACAATATGTTGTATTGGAATTCTCCCTCAAGGCAAGGTTCATTTTAAGAGACCTCTTGGTAAGGTCGGAGGTGGAAAATACTTGGCAAATATCCCCGGAACCACGTTTCATGGGAAGGTAGAATTTTTTGGGGGTTGTATGAAAAAAAATTTGCCTGCATTGTCAAGTGGTTGAGACAGAAGGCATGCAGACTACGCGACAGGAGACCTCTTAACGCGCATCAATGAGGTCTATTGACATGCGTCAATGCATTTTTTTGACGCGCGACAGCAAAATCTTCTATCGCTCGTCTACATCCTTCGCCCTCTGCTTTTGCATCGAAAAAATCTCCGTGACACACATCAATAAACTCTTTTTCGTGCGTCTGCTATGCGTCAATATCTTTTGTACCTCCTTGTCATGCGTCAACTATCTGTCAGTGTTGCACGTCAATAAATAACCCTCATTGACGCGCATCAACAAGGTTATTGATGTGCGTCAATGAGGTCTGTTGACGCGCGTCAACAACCTTGTTGATGCGCGTCAACGTTGTTGACGCGCATCAACCTTGTTGACGCGCATCAATAGACCTCATTGACGCACGACGACAAGGTTGTTGATGCGTGTCAACAGACCTCATTGACACGCGTCAACAAACTTGTTGACATGCGTCAATGAGGTCTATTGACACATGTCAACAAATAACCCTCATTGACGCGTGTCAACAGACCTCAATGAGGTTGTTGACGCACGTCAATGAGGTCTATTGATGCGCGTTAATGAGGGTTATTTGTTGACGCGCGATAGCAAATCTCCTGTCGCGCACCTGCAGCCTCTGAAAATCTTCGTGTCGCTCATCAACAAACTCTTTGTCATGCATCTATTATGTGTCAATATTTTTAGTAGCTCCTTATCGCATGTCAACTATCCGTCAGTGTCGCGCATCAACAAATAACCCCATTGTCACGCATCTACAATACGGGATATATCATATTGTTGACAAATGTGAAGTAGAAGTGTTCTACCTGGCGAATAATCTAGGATTATATAGGGGATATTTTTCAAGGGTAGGTGAAGCCGACCCCTAAAAAAAATTAAAGTGTAATTTTTAGGTGAACAGGTCACTGACCCGCGCTAGAAAATTCACCTTTTCAAATTTTTCAAAAATGGAATATTCACCATATTACGAATATTCGCCACTAAAATTATCCCTACCTCAAGGACATAGAATATTTTAGGTAAGGTACGTGGCCCTAAACGAATGTTAAGGATCACGGTGCCTAAGGTAGAAGTAATAGCATTGTTGAATGAACGCAACATGGCGAGGTTGGCACACATGCAACTGAGTGAGTGAGATTATTCATCTGTTTTGGTAATGGCTTTGGTACGAGTGGTTCGATGGATGGTGATTTAGGCTAAGGCACCTTCGTTGATCATTAGGCTTTGGAAGAGATGATGTTTACTGGCACCCTCGTTGATCATAACACGACGTACCTGGATGTCCCGGATGTAAGCCAAGATGAAAAGAGCTGGATCAAAATCTTCTGCACCAAAGATGACAATTTCTTCTTCAGAAAAACTAACATCAGCGGCTTGCTATACAGGGACATAAGTGGTTATGGAGGTAGGTTGTTTGGTGAGAGAAGCGACGTGGTTGGGTGTTAAAATGGAGGTGACAGGAAAGGTTTCGTTAGGTAGGACCGCTATCCCTTCAAGGATCTCAATTAAATCTTGTCGATGTGATTCAGATGTTTGAATGAGATCATAGAGTGTCATTTTGACAGGAGATTGGTGAAGTTGTTTGATCATGATGTAGTGGGAAACTCCATTAGAGATGGGATAGGTAGGTCCACGAATGACCACTTTAGGTGGTGGTGCGATTGAGATGGCAGAAGGAGAAAGAGAGGGCCATGCTTGTCGTATCGGTTTCTTTCGCTTTTCCATTGTTTTAGTCTGACCTGGAAGAGGCATAGATTGGACTCGAGGAGATTGGGTTTGTCTCCTAGGTCGATTGACGGCATTATTTTTGGATAAATCTAACCGTTTAGGTGGGTGTGCTCTCAATAGGTGGGGTTGGTGATAGATTTTGGGGAATTGGTGAATTCCCAAGCGTAGGGGCTTCTCTCTCTGTAAATTATCTTGGTTAGGATGTATATCTGAGATAGGTGACTGGAAAAGGATGGATTTCAAAGCTTTGCATCCTTCTACATCGATGTCCTGGGGGTGCAATGGTAAGCACATAGGCATTTTGAGATTCATGTATACACATCGGGTATATGATCGAGGCTTAGTCTGGATCATCGTCATCTGCAGCGGGGTAGGGAGTATGGTCGCATCCCCTACTCAACATGCTCGCATAGGACTCTTGGAGTAAGATCCTTCTGAGCGGGATCACAATCTTCACGTGTGAAGTTCCAAGCGTAAGGGAAGGTTTAGTTAGGTTGATAGAGGTGGCTGAGGGATTCGATAGAGATGAGGGGGGTGAAGGTGAGGACAGTAGGCATTTTGAGCTTTTGTAAACACCTCGGGTATATGGTAGAGGTGTCTGGATTAGTCATCTGCATTTGAGTAGAGTATGGTGTATTAAATGAGGTGCTGTATCAATGGGTGTTAACAGGTCAACCGGTCGCTAGAAGGGAAGATGATTCCGTTCCACTGTGGGTGTGATATAGGGGGTAAATGAGGCACTGTATCAATGGGTGTTAAGAGGTCAACCGGTCGCTGGAAAGATTTAAAAGATGAAGAACTAATAGGTAGGGAGGGCGATGCTCGAGGGGATCCTTCATGATTAAGGAGTTTGGTGATGTAGGCTCAAAGGGTTTCTCCTCTAAGGATGACAGAAAAAGTGGCAAGCCTTCTTCTTGTTGCAACAAGAGTGGTGGAAGGATATGTTTGGGAAATAGATAAATTAGATAACATCCGCTCACAATCTTGCAAGGATGTGGTGTAAGAAGGTTCATTTGTGAGAAGAGAACTCTAGGTGGTTAATTCCTTTATGAGTAAAGGAATAGCGGGATTGTCCTCTTGTCCTGATGAAGGAGAAGGGGGGCGAGAATCCCTGCGTTGGTGAAGAAGCTTGATTCAGAATTTCCTCAATGGAAGCCCTGGTTTGGGAGTTGAAAATCGCATGGATCTCATGCACACTCTTCTCCTCGGCTGAGGTGTCTTGGTTTGTGTTACTGTTAGATGCATGGTTTGGAAATGGTTTGTTGAAGATTTTTAAATTTCGATTAGCGGGGGCATTAGGATTATCTAGAGTTATATCCCCTACATCAACCATATCCTGCACTATGTTTTTCAACATCTTGCAGCTTTCGTGACTATGTCCCTTCACACGATGGAAGTTACAAAAGCCATTTTCTTTATACCAAGAAGGAATAGTGCGGGTGGAATCAAACCCGAAGTGAGGTTTAACAGGAGGCAAGGTGATAGCTCCTACTTTAAACAATTTATCTAAGATCACACCATAAGTTTCTCCCAAGGGAGTGTAGTTGATGGGCTCGGCTTTATACTTATAGGTGGCTTTCAACTGGGTATTAGACAATGCTTGAGATTTAACCATCACTGCGTGTACTGCACCCTTTTATTTCGAAGCAGCCAATGCATGAGATTTGGTGGTGTTGGGTTTGGTGGTAGAGTCTTGGGTCTGGAAATTTGAGCTTTTGTTGTATAACCTCAATTTTTCCTCCTCTAAGGCTCGAATCTCTAGTTTCCGAGCCATAGTAAAGGCCTCATCAAAGGTGCGGAAAGTTTGAATTTGGAGGGTGGGAGAAATGTGTTTAGCACAGGCCCACGTAAAGAGTTTGATGAGCTCAGCCTGAGGTAAGGCATAAGTAAGTTGGTTGATGAGGCCCCGCCATTGTCCAACGAAATCTGCGATAGACTCATCTTCAAATTGTCAGATGGAATAGAGGTCGGTAATGGATACTTTCTTGGCAATATTGATGGAGAAGTGATCCAAGAAAGATTGGGCTAACTGGTTAAAGGAGAAGATTGAGTGCTGGGCTAAAGCACTGTACCACTCCAAGGCAGGTCCTAATAAGGACATGGGAAAGGTACAGAGTAGTAAGGCAACGTCATGAGCAATCAGATAGCAGGCATGTCTGAACGATCGCAAGTGTTGTTGAGGGTCCTCCTTACTATTAAAGAGAGTAAATTTTGGTAATTCCCATTGAGGAGGATATGTATGAAGGGGGACAGAAGGATGAATGGGCTCCTGACAAACTTTCTTATATGTCAGGGTGTTACGACTTCCTGAAACAGAAGCCTCAAGATTTTGCATCTTGTCCATCATCTGTTTGATTAAATCATTGGTTAGGTTAGATGATGGTGCTATCATTGTAAACAGAGGAGGATTGGTCCAAGAGCCGCTACTAGACAATGGTGGGATTGAATGTTGATAAGATAACGGTGATGAATTTTTTGGGGTAGCTGAATAAGGGTGTCCTATATAAGAGGTTGAGGCCACTAGATGAATTTTTGGAAATGAAAAGGTGGGCGGAGCTTGTGAGGGAAAGCTTGTGTGTATAGGTGGCAGAGAGCAAGTTATAAAAGAGACAGTCTGCGAGAGAGATGAGGTAGGGTCAGTGGATGGTAGTGATATGTGGGGCCCTAGATTAATGAAAGGAAATCCAATTGGTGCAGTATAAACCACCGAAGCCACTGAGCTGGGAGACGGGGCTAAGGATGAAGACGGTGAGGCGGAGTTATTAGGTGGGGAAGGGGCTAAGTGAGTGGCGATACTAATAGGCATACCAATGAGGAGCTTACTGTCGGGTGTACGGTCAGGGGTATGAGACAAATAATATTGTACGGCGCTAGGATTAACATCCAAAAATTTGGCAAATTCCTTATCTCCTACAGGGATCTTGGGAAAATTACTGGTATCCGTAGGATTCCCCATAGGATGCGAAGGGGGTGACTCAGGAAAAGGCACAGAACAGGCATGTGAAACCATGGCTACAGCTTGTTTTCGGGTGATAACAACCATGGACAAGAGGACACAGCTGGGATTTAATCAATCCGGAACAGAAATAGCAACAAAATGTTGGAATTTATAGGTTGTTGGTTTGTCGAGAACTTTTAAACACAGTAACCGATATCAGGCAGATAACCGATGCTGGTCAGAATGTAGCCGGCATCGATCAATTAACCGATGTCAGTAGTATAGGACTGGTTTCAGTCACTGTGAAAGCAAAGAGAGGATGTAAGAAGCTACTGGTTTGGGGATAACAATGCTTAATATACCTACCAAACTATCTTGAAGTGATCACTGAAACAGTGTATGACAGAGAAACAGAACTAAAAAACAAGCAAGATGCACAAGCAAATCAAGAGACTAACCCTAGGATTATTTTTAATCACTTTGGGATTATGCCTTAGACGCCAAATGATGTCAATCCTAAACAAAAGACCTAAGGGAGATGTCAAGTTTGTTTTAGCTCATAAGGCTACCTCAATCAGGTGGAGGAATACCGCGGGAAGGGGGGATGTTTGAGCTGTTGTGTTGATTATGATGTGATTTGGTATGTGTTGTGCAGTGTGAGTAAGATTAATTTCTCGTCAATACCGTGGATATATCACCCCCACATGTATGACCTGTTACTTAATCTACATTCACTAGAATTAAAAATAGAAAGCAAGAATGTGATGCACGTGTTTTAAATCCAAATCGAAAATGATATTCGATGAAGCAAAGAAGATGACTTTCACTAATGTAAAGATGTGAAAGAAAGAAAAATTATTTTACCAAAATGACAAAATATTTTGTGAATATTTAGAAGAAAGAAATAGCAAGTGTGCTCCCTATATGAAAGCAAGCAAGAAAGAAAGAAACCCGAAAAGGGTCCCACCGGGCATGCCAAAATGTTTCACACAGAATTTCATTCCGGAATAGAGTTGCTTCTATCCTTTCATTCTCTTGAGAAACAGATAAGGGTTAGGGCTAGGAGGAATACCTGTTGAGTGTTTAGAAGGTGTGCGCGTACCGTAGAGAGATCAGATCGATTGTGAAGAACTCCTTTTTGTCTAGGAAGGACTACCTGTAAGTAAGAATACAAGACCACCAGATCTTAGTTAGACAATAAGTGAGACAGCTGCCTTAGGCCCAAGAAATATTAGACTTCCTTTCAAAGGTGGTCAGTTCCCCTTTTAATACGAATTAAAGCAAATGATAACAAAGAACTACAAGAAACTACTTACTAGTTCCTGATGAAGATACAGGTCCAAGGAATGTGGTGGCGACATTAAGGCTTAGTTGGGATGATCCGGTATTTGAAAGTGAGCTGATGAAGCTAACCTCAGTCTTTTCCAATGCTTGGATGAGTGTGACAGCGATCTAGTTGCTCAGTTACATTCTTCGGCTCCTCCTCTTCTCTGCAACCTCTTCTATTTATTTCACTTCTCTCTCTCCTCCCAAATGAATTCCGGATCCATTGTTTTTGGTTGGGAGAAGTCATTTACAGGGAACCGATGGCGGTTATGTAACCGACGGCAGTCGAGTAGGAACCGATGTCGGTTAGGTCAAAGTGGCTATTTTTAGTAAAATAGCCATCTTTCCCTCCTTTTCTCCCGAGGGATCAGTTGTGGGCTTGGTCAAGTCATTATTAGGCTTGTTTTGGTGCAGGTGAGGGGTGATGAGTCATGGGTGTGGGTCTGGACCAAGTCATAGGTCTTCATTAGGTTGTTTTAGGGTTAGGGCTAGGTCACAGTGAGGTGGCGAGATGAGGTGGCAGGGTTAGAGATGTAGATTTATTAATTATAAGGTAATTAATAAATAATTAAGTGTGTAAGGTTTAGGTGGTGAGCTAGGGTTAGGTTGTGGGATGAGATACGGGGTATGGGGTGTCGTAAGACACAAATTTGGTGTCTACAGCTTCGTCCAAATCAATGCCAACTTCCATTGTTGTCCTCCAAGTCTGTAATTCAAAATCAATGGGTAACAGTGGATTCTTCCCATATACAATTTCATATGGGGAAAAACTAGTAGTGGTATTCTAGGTTGTATTGTAGGCCCAAACCAGTTCTGGGAGTTTTGGTACCGATTTTTTTCTGTCTGTATTGACAACTTTGGTTAAAATATTTTCCATATCTTTGTTTGTAACTTCTACCTGCCCATTGGATTGGGGGTGATATAGTGATGAATTTTGATGCTTGATTTGGTAGATCTCCAGGAAATCCTCAATCATGTTAGACACAAATTGACGTCCCTGATTAGATACAATAGCTCTAGGGGCACCAAATCTCAACATAACCCTGTTGTACAAAAATTTAGTTACAACATATTTATTGGTAGATGTCAATGCTTGAACCTCGGCACACTTTGTGACATAATCAGTGCACACCAACAGGTACTCTTTCCTAAAGGATGGGGCATCAAAAGTTCTGAAGAAATCAATACCTCACTTCTCAAATGGTCCTAAGACCAGCTGAGGATTGTGAGGCATTTCCATGGACAATGTAGGATTTCCCATTCTTTGACATGCATCACACTGCCACACGTACTTCTTAACAGACTTGTGAAGAGAAGGCCAGTAATACCCAGCTCTAAGGACCTTGTTAATTTTCATCTTCACTGAGTAATTTCCTCCTCCAGGCTCATCATGAAAAGCTCTCAGTATGTCATATACTTCATCCTCACGAACACACCTGCGAAGAACCATATGAGGAAAACATTTAAATAAAATTCTGTTACACCATTTATATGTTGATTTTTTTTAACTAATCTCTTTCGTTCCTTATTGGTAAAGTAAGTTGGAAACTTTCCTATAGTTAGGTAATTCACAAGCTCAACAAACCATGGAGGATGAGTCTATATTACAAACAAGTGTTCATCTAGAAAATGATCCTGGATTGCTTCTTCTTCTCCTGAAACATTCAATCTTGAAAGTAAATAAGTAACAACGTTAATCTTTCTTGGCTTATCAATAATTGTTAAGTTAAATTCTTGCAACAAGAGTAACCATCTGATAATTATGCCCCCACTACTGGTTTATTCATCAAATACCTTATGGCTGAATGGTTGGTATAAACAAAAAAATTGTATCCAGTAATATAATGTCTGAATTTATTCAGAGATTAAACAATAACTAAAAATTATTTTTCCGTAGTGGTGTAGTTTCTCTCTATAGGGGTAAGATTCTTTCTGATAAAATAAATGGAATACATCTAATCTCCTTCATCCTTTTATCCAATAATAGCTCCCATTGTTGTATTAGACGCATCGGTGTGAATATGCAAAGGCTTCCCCCATTCGAGTCCTCTCAAGACTGGAGTAGTGGTTAGCTTCTCTTTGATAATCTTGAAAGTCTACTGACATTGAGGAGACCATTCAAAAACACAATATTTTGTCAACAAAGAAAACATAGGTGCAAAAATTTTACTAAAGTCTTTGATGAACTACCTATAATACCTTGCATGTCTAAGGAAAATCTCGATGTCATTTTGATTTGTTGGCATGTACAAATGAGTAATTACTTCAATATTTTTGGGGTCAACTTGTATTCCTTTGGCAGAAATATGATGGCCTAAGACAATTCCTTGATCAATCATAATCAAACATTTTTTATGACTCGAGGAAATTTGGTGGTGTTCACATCTAGTTAATAATTTTACAAGATTGTTCAGAGATTCATCAAAAGTGGAATCATGGACAGTGAATTTTTCCATGTAAACTTCAACACAGTCATTTTTAAGATCTCCAAAAATGGCCAAAACTAATCTCTTGAAAGTAGCAGGTGCATTACAAATCCCAAATGTTAGGAATCTATATGCAAATGTACCCTAGGGACAAGTGAAGGTTGTTTTATCCTTATCAACAGGTGCAATACTAATTTGGTTATACCCAGTAAACCCATCCGAGAAGGAGAAATATTTCTTACTTGCAAGATTGTCCAGAACCCAATCAATAAAGGGCAAGGGAAAGTAGTCTTTCTTGGTGGCTTTATTAAGTTCCCTATATTCTACATAGATTCTCCATTTACCATTTTTCTTGGGAACTATAACTAGTGGTGATACCCACTGACTATCAGATATAGGATAGATGAATCCTACCTTCAGCAATTTTTCTATCTCATTTTTTACTATGTCTCTAAGTGTTGGATTAATTCTTCGTTGTGGTTGTCTCATAGGTTTAACATCCTCGATGTAGATATGGTGAGTGCAGATGTTTGGATGGATCCCTTTCATATCAGTATAATCCCAAGAAAAATCTTGGGAATGTTTCCTCAATATTTCTACAACCCTAGTCTCATGGTTGACCTCTAAGTTATTACCAATGGTCAGCTCTTTTCCTATGTCAGCAGTCACTTGCTTGGTATCTTTCAAAATAGAGAGATCTAAATCAACAATTAAATAATTCAAGGGACAAACATGAGGCTAAAGCATGTGCAAAATAGTCATATTTTCAAGAGACATAACCTTGGTTAAAGGACAATATAAATCTGTGACTGCACATTCCTCATGATAAGCATAGGTTTCTTTACAATTTTCATTGCAAATGTCACTTACCAAGGTAATATTATATGTTGTGTTCAGAACAAATGGTTCCATAGCCTTAGTTCTAATTTTTGTAGCCTCAGTTTCGATTTTTTGTAGCCACATTGTCCTCTTCATCATACATTGTGTATGACTCAACAATTTCTTACATGTGATTTTTCACTGCAATGGTGGCCAGATAAGAAGAACTCAGATGATTAGTATCTGAATAATCTACCCATACATGTTTAGAAACATCCACATATGGCTGGGTAGGAGGATACAATGAAATATTCTTTTTTTTCCCATTTAAAATGGTCATTTTTCCCGATCTACAGTCAATATATGCAGCAACAGTAGCCAACCAGGGTCTTCCTAAGATGACTGGATATCCCAAATCCCAAGCTTTAGGCTGTAAGACCATAAAATTGATAGGACACTCCCAAGATTCAACCATGACCATTACATCCTCACTCCATATGCTACAGCAATAGATTGATTTACCAATTAAATAAAGATATTGGTTGGATGAAATCAAGTTAAAGATAGTAGATTGAACATATCTATTGTTATAGCATTGATGGGAGCACCAAGATCCACCAAAACATTAGATATTGACTGATCATTTACAAAAATAGTAATTATTGGACTCCCAGGATCCCCATATTTTGGTGAAATAAGCTTTCTAGCAACAAGATCAGCTAGATTCCCTTACACTTTGACCATTTGTGGTTATTTCTTCTTTCTTCCGGGTGTCTTTATACACTGGTCTCTAATGGTCTGGTTTAATTCAATAATGTATCTTATTGCTCTCATAAGTGGGACCTCAATGTTCATATTTTTCAACTCTTGAAATAGTGTTGTTTCTTATGCAGTTCAAGTTTCCTGTAATCATTCTGGAAAAGGAGCTACATGTGCATTCTTATCTTTTCCTTGACCGTTCCTAGTGGCTTGCATTTGTGGAACATGTTCAGTTTCTTCATTTTCCTCAAGTGTCTCTTCTTTCTCATTTTCCTTAGGTATTTCTGTGATAATTGTTAACGTGAAATCACAGCACCCCCGAATGAGTTATGGATCTGCTTTTCTAAGGCAGGGTCATATGGTGTGATTTGCATAACATTGGATCATGCCCCAAGTTGTGGGACTTGCAAATGGGAATGATCCTCCAGAGAAGGCTGGTTCCTCTTCCTAATCCTAGTGCTAAACTACTTCTAAGGAAGGAAATGCGATTATCTACTCCTAATCTAACAATTCCAAGGGACCAAGGAGAGAGAGAGCATGAAAATAAAGAAATCTTACACTACAGAGGTAATAGCACTGAGAAAAGGGAACTGTTGTTCACAATCTTAGCTGCTTGAAGTGGAGAGAGGTGAGTAGAGGAGAGGGTGGACAAGATGTACCACAGACTAGAGATAGATTTCACAAAAAACACCACTTTAAAACCCATTAAACACAGCTCCTAAGACCTGTAAAAAACATCAGAATATGCACAGTATACCCTGCAATGATGAGAGACAAGGAGAGACAATAAAATAAGAAAAGGATGGACATATACATCACAAAATAGAATTTATTACTCCAAAATTTTGCATGGTACATCGTTAGTGGGCAAGAGGCAAGAGAACGCCATTACAGAGCCGTGAAAGGAGGTCCAGACTCCATTTTTGACCCTGGGGGAAGAAAAATAAAGGGGGCAAGGAAGAAGAATGAACAACCCTTTACAATGAATCATGCCCCTGTATTCATAGATTTGATTAGAGAGAAGAAAGAGAGAGATAGAAGTGGGAAAAACAGGTTGAAACTCAACCACCACTGTTAATGCTTTCGATAAATCTGCCCCCCAAATTTGTCTTTAGTGCATCAATCCTTGGTTTGGCACCTTGAAGGAAGAGGAAACGGTGGAAACAGATCGAATCTTGTCTGGTTTTTGAGACATATGGATCCTGAATTGAAGACCCAAAGATGTTTCCTCCATCTAGTTGGTGAGGTTGAGATCTTTCCAATGGCAATAGATTTGTAATATTTTGAGCCCTGAGCCGAAAGATATGCCCCTTCAAAGTTTGTATCAGGTCCGTACGAATGGACGAGGAAAATAGTTTGAAAAATGGGCCAAAATTTCTGGGGGGAAATTTAGGATAACAATTTGGCGACTCACGGGGACATCTACCTACTAGATGAAGAGACCAGTGGCCTTGAAGCATCCATTGGACATGGAGTCTTCCTAATAAACACTAAACTAATCTGAACTTTTGAAAATCTGATCCTTGAATCACTTGGAAACCCACTAAGACTTGAAGTTGGTGATCAGGGGATCATTTTTGAAAGTTCCCTAAACATCCCTAAATGGTGTCAGTATAGAAGATCATCTCGAGAGCTTTCCAATGACTATGAGAACGCAACAAACAAACATCAGGAGCTCTAGATATGTTCGGTCAAAGTTTAGACATCGAGAAAGTCAAACTATGGTCAACTGGTCAATATTGGACCAATTGCACTGTGACACGTGGCTTGCCAACACTCGTCGAATTCACTCAATTTTCCTATCGGAAGATGACAAGTGGATTATATGTTATTTACCGAGTTAATTATTTCTATGCCACATTGTATGGGTCGAAATTATATTATCTTGGTAAGTCCACTTTCCAAATGCCACACATGTATATGCCAAACCACTATATATTAATGTGTATACATTAGTATAAACTGCCACATGCAAATGACCACGTGGAAGAGGAAATGAAGTGGTGGTAGGGGGGCTAGACCCATGCATGGAAACTTCCACGTGGAGAAGGAGGATGAAGCTGTTGAGATGGGGGCAGTTAAGTCTAACACTTCAATTGTGTGGAGGAAGGCTATTTAAAGCCTTAGACATTATCCCCCACCACCAAAAATGTGGGAACTTATACAAATGTGGCTCCATTTGGGATTTAATCCCATTAAACATGCAATCCGCTCCACATGGGATTTATCCCATTTAAAAATGCATCCGCCCAATTTGGGATTTAATCCCATCAACTATGCTACGGGTGAGGCTAAAATAGCCTAAGGATAATATGCAATGCATATTTTGAGGGCCCTAAAATTGTATAAATAGGGTACATAGTTCATTGTAATGGACACACACACACACACCCGAGCTTATTATTTATTAAGCTTATTGTGGACACACAAAAATACAGAGAAGCTCATTCCTAGAGCACTGGAGGCGAAGTCCGAGACAAGAGGAGAATGAGAAATTGTTGTGTGAAGACCTAAATTATTTAGGCATTATTATTTTTTATTATTATTGACCTATTATTTGTTAGGCAATAATAAATTAAATATTTGTGGCTAGGAGTTATTCAAACTACCTAGTCGGCCCATAGCGCCACACCAATTACTTGCGAATCCGGGATTGTCGACCGGAGTGCTAGCGTCGCATTGATAGCGTCGGGAAGGCCGATCGAAGCCAAAGGAGATTATACGCCAGGAAGGTGGAATTCGGGTGCTATTTTTTACCCTTGTCGTTTGAAGGTCTGGTTATTCTTCTAAGCAAGTTTAAATAGTTTCCATTAGGTTTTCTTGTGAAAGTACTATTGTAACTTACAAGTTTTGACTAGTGGAACGGTTCGACCACGAACCCAGAGACGTAGGAAATTTCTGAACTCCGTAATCAATCTGTGTGCAATTGTCATTATTATCTTGCATTATTTTAAATTGATTACTTAAAAGGAGTAAACTATCAGCAAATAATTAAAGCCTACAAGGGTTCGAGATCAGGTAGTAATAATCTAATTATTTTCGGATCAGTTGGACTTCACCAAAAGCCAACCGAATGCACTGTGTAAGAGCAATAGCACCAAAAAATATGTACAAATTGAAAATCATACATGCTCCAAATGGAACATGCAAAGTGTGTAAAATCACTTCTTCTGCAGAAAACAAACCTACCTACACTACTCTAACCAAGAGAAAAGGGAGCTCAAACAAATCCTATAGCTGGCAGGGAGAAATAGCTTCCCTTCCTCAAAAATGGCAGCCATGCAACTAATTTGGCACTGAACATGGCTATTTGGATGAGTGAGAAACTGACAATAAGTTGGTCCTCCACCCAAATCATCAAGGTATCAACATTAATGGAAAATACCTCCTTAAGTTGACTTGCATCAAACTTCTGGAGGTGTTGATAATGACCCTTGGTACTTTGATGTTCATCCTCATGCCCTGAAGTAGGCATGACTAGTATTGGTTTCTCCTTTGGCTCCAATGAAGCCAAGTACCTGATTAGGCATGGTTTGATCCTTTGGATGTGCCCATTTCTCTTAAATTCAACTCCAAAAATGGAGTCTTCTTGTGGACCTTCTTGAGTGGATGGTGTGGGAGAGATGGGGTCTTCGATGTTTCCTTCCTCCTCCTAAGAAGAACATGGGAGATTCATGTCTTCAAATCTTGGTTCTAGAGGGCTGTTATGAAGTGCAAGATGTTGTTCCTGAATGTTCTCCTCCATGGAAGCAGGCTCATGTGCTTGGGATGTGAGAGATGGAGGAAAAAACGATGTGATCTCTATGGGCTCCTCTCCATCAAGACAATCCTCCAAGTCAGACAGATAATCTACCTCCTCGTTGTCCTACTGTAGGTGCTCAACCTCCTTCACGATATCCTCCTGAACTATAATTAACTCACCATGGTTCCCTTCATCCTCAAAGATGAAGTTTGAAATCTCAAACTCTTCCTCAACATTAGATCTTGAAGGGGATGAAGTGTGAGGAAGAACTGAAGGTTATTATGTGGCCTACTCCGCACTTGGAGCCTCTGAAACTATATGGTCCTCCTCCATAGCCAGAATATACTCCTCTTCTTTTGGATTAGGAGTAGCTCTTTCTTCCCCTACTTTTGATGTAGCTGGAGCTTCCACCACTTGCAGCTTTACCTTAGCCTCCTCCATAGGCTTAACTAACAAGGGAACCTTTGAAAACTCAAATTTGGCAGCACAACTCTTTAGATTTTCTTTCATTTCTTCTCTATTGGGTTCCTCTATTTGATGTTCTCCTTGGCTGGTTTTTTTATTGTTTTCTTCCCAACATGGGTTTGGGAAAGTATGAGGAAGGATGGGTTGATTTACATCAGACTTTGCAATTTTTTGTGGTGTAGGGGAACGTGTTGCTTTTGGCTCTTGTACAGGGGAATTGGATTTGGAAGGGAAAATGGAAAATAAACTAAGGTGAGGTGGAAGACTAGGAGATGGCGAAATGAAATCAACACTTGGGGTAGCAAGTGAAGGGATTGACTCCTACCTCTGCTGAAATGATAAAGATTGAGGAAGAGAAAATGAAAGATAGGGAGCTGGTGATTGACTTACCCATTGATAAGGTTGTCCCGCACTTTGCTCATAAGCCCCAATGTCCTCAATCCACTGTGCAAGTTGGGGCACCATTCCAATCATGAATTCTAGCTTCTCCTGAGGGTTATAGTGTCTTGGAAAAGGGCCTTCCCATGGACAAGGTTCCCTACAACCAATTCTAAAAGACATCATTTGAGTTTTTTCCCTAAATTGAACCATGCCAGCCACCATTTATTTAATCTTCTCTAGTAGACCAACATCCTCTGCATAACTATCACCATCATATGCATCCCCTTGTCCTTGATAAGCTTCATAGTCAAACTGGTTTTCACACTGCTCATATGGGTAAGCATAATGGTCCTAGATCTGATTATAATGTTGATCTGGAGGAGTTGGGAAATACATTGGAGGTAGACTGCATTGTTGTAAGTGTGAGTTTCATGAAGGGAATTAAGTCATGATTGCACAACCTCATGGAATGGGAGAAAATGAAAGAGATGGAAGAAGAAAATGGATGAAAATGAGTGGAAATGGATGGAAAACATCTGCAACTCAAAGAAAGGGTTTTTGACTAGATGGAGTCACTAGATGTGCTTGAAAGTGCCTCCAAAGGCTGAAATCTTCACCAAGAGCACATTGAACATGATGAAGTGAAGTGGTAAGGTGCTTCAGACCTGTCCCACCGGACATGCCAAAATTGTTAACGCGAAATCACAACACTTGCAAATGAGTTATGAATCTACTTTTCTTAGGTAGGGTCATTTGGTGTGATTTGCATAACATTAGATCATGCCCCAAGTTGTGGGACTTGCAAATGGGAATGATCCTCCAAAGAATGTTGGTTCCTCTTCCTAATCCTAGCACTATAGTACTTATAAGGAAGGAAATGTGACTATCTACTCCTAATCTAACAATTATAAGGGACCAAGGAGAGAGAGAGAGCATGAAAATAAAGAAATCCTACACTACAGAGGTGATAACACTAAGAAAAGGGAACTACTGGTCACAATCTCAATTGCCTGAAGTGGAGAGAGGTGATCAAAGGAGAGGGTGGACAAGATGCACCATAGACCAAAGATAGATTTCACACAGAACACCACTTCAAAATTCATTAAACACAGCTCCCAAGACCTGCAACAAACATTAGAATATGAACAGTATACCCTGCAACAACGAGAGGCAATGACAGATAATAAAATAAGCAAATGATGGACAAATGCATCAAAAAATAGAATTCATTGCTCCAAAAGTTCACACAATACATCGTTAGTGGGAAAGAGGTAAGAGAATGCCATTACAGAGCTGTGAAAGGAGGTTCAGACTCCATTTTCGACCCTGGGGGAAGAAAAATAGAGGGGGCCAGGGAAGAAGAATGAATAAAAACCCTTTACAATGAATCATGCCCCTGTATTGATAGATTTGATCGGAGAGAAGAAAGAGAGAGAGATAGAGAGAGAGAGAGAAGCGGTAAACACATGTTGAAACTCAACCACCACTGTTAATTCTTCCGATAAAATTTTCCCCCCAAATTCGTCTTATTGCATCAATCCTTTTTTCGGCACCTTTAAGGAAGAGGAGACAGTGGAAACAGATCAAATCTGATCTGGTTGTTGAGACATATGGATCCTGCATTGAAGTCCTAAAGACATTTCCTCTATCTGGTTGGTGAGGCCGAGATCTTTCCAACGGAAATAGATCTGTAATATTTCGAGCCCTGAGCCGAAAGATATGCTCCTTCGAAGTTTGTATTGGGTTCCTACGAATGGACGGGGAAAACAGTTTGAAAAAATGGGCCAAATGTTTCGAGGGGAAATTTGTGATAACAATAACAATAGGAGGATTATTCACTATTCTCCCAGACCTTAGTCGCATGTTATTGATAGTATTAACTTGCATTGTATCACTATGTCTTACTTCAGTAATTGAAGTTGTTTCTTTATTTTTAGGGTTTGCTAAAGGTTGGGCTAGAATTTGAGTTTGTGTTGCTTTCCCATGTTGCTGATAGTTTTATGGTGGGGCCATTAAAGCCTATTGTGGTTTTCTTAAACCTCCTGTATTGATTAGAATTTTTTTGAGGTGCCCATCGTTGGTTTTGTCATGGATTTGCATTAGCTAGTGGTGTCCAACCTCGCTGATTATAGGGATTCATCCATGGTGATGGATGTGGGTAAACCATCCATTTTGGTGGTGTCCACTCAGGTTGTCCCCAAGTAGGCTGAGGAGCCTGACTGGGCCATGACATCATCCAGGGGTTCTAAGTAGGTCTAGGGGCATACACAACCTAATTATGTCCTTTGGACAAATTTTACCTCTGTAATTGTTTTAAGACACGGAATTCAATATTTATTTCAATTGAGGTAAGAAAGTGCAATGGTTAGTATCATGATCAATGACATCACATATCAAAACACATGTCTATGACATCCAAAGGACACTCTCTCAAAGGATGTCTCCTCCTACATTTAGGGAAGTATATGTATAGAGGTTCTTTTGCAGCACTGGGTCTTGGCTTTCAGCCCATCTATGGTTGATGTCAATTGCGAAAAGATGTTAGTTTTCATGTTAGCCATTTCCTCCAGAAGTTCTAAGGTACCTAGGGTAGTCTTGGATGTTTTTATTTTCCTTATACCTCCTCGTGTTCTAGAGTAATTTCTGCATAGCTCAGTGATATCTTCCATTCTAATTTTGTGCACATCACCTCCTCCCATAAGATGGAGGGAATCCTTGGTTTCCTCATCAATTCCTTTAAGGAAAACTGACTTAGTGATTTTTGCATGTAATTCATAACCACTCCTCCGATGGAGAAAGAGAAATCTATCCAAATAATCTTCTATATTTTCATCTTCCTTTTGCTTTATCTAGAAGAAATCTTCTTTCATATCTCTTCCCTTGCAGTAGTCTTGATATTTTTCCAAAAAGGTTGTCTCCATGTTCTCCCAAGAATGAATGGAGTTAGTGGATAATCCCATGAACCACCTCATAGCAGAGTCTTCAAGGGTGGAAGGAAATAGTTTGAGTTTTTTATTGTTTATTCTGTAGTCATATGTCTGGCAAAGAACTTTGAATTACAGGAACTGATATGGGTCTTCTATAGACATTCATCAGAAGATAAGGATGATGGATGGTGAGATATTTTTCATAGGTGCATCCTCATCTTCATCTAAGACAATGGGATAGGTAAAGGTTCTACCCAAGGTTTGGTTCTCATTATTCCTGTTGTCTCCCAATTTTGAAGGTTGTTCTAGTTCCAAATAGGATGATACCGAATGTTCAAAAGGGCTTCTAGGTGTTGTATTAGATTCAGTGTCACTTTCAATGTTCCCTACTTGTACTTTTTTTGGATATATTATTTAGATATTACGTGGTATAAATCTCCCTTGAATGTCTCGTGGCATGTGCATCAAGTTTGGTTATGTAAACAAGGCCTAGGAATTCTACTGGTTGCATATATTAACTTTGTTAAAACACATAGTATGTAAAGTGAATAAAACGGCGTGTTGTGCTTATGTTGTCCCTGGCAACGGAACCAAAAATGATGGGTCATTTTATTCTCCAATAATTTAACTAATAGATTCTTCTGCTAGTGTCATTATAAAACCAGGGTTGTGTGTCCAAGGCTATATGCAATCAATCTCTATGCAACTCAATTATTTGGTTGTTCCTTTTGGGGGGTTTTGGTTGTTATGTTTCTCTCTATCTCTGCTAATATACATAGATGTAATGCTCAACTACTAAAACAACATTACTGTAATGAAATGTATTTAATGGAAATAATTTTCTGGAATTGTTAGGATAAATTTTATTATCCTAATATTTAATTATGCATAGTTTAATAATTATTTAATTTCATTAATTAAATAATAAATGGTTATATTGTTATATGGTTAATCAACCATATTTGTCTGTATGCACACTGTTATATTGTTTTAAACAATATATTTGTTTTTATGTAATTGTTGCTTCCCGGGTGATTTGGAAGCTTGTTTATTCTGGTTTTTGGTTGCACCTGTGCAACTCATTTTCCCGGATGTATTTGGCTGTGCAATATCTATAAATATTGCAGCCTATTCACTGTAATTTTTTAGTTGATTGAGATTAATAAAATTACACAGGCTTCCGTCCCTGTTTCTCAATCTACATTTGGTACCAGAGCGAAATTCTGGCCCTGTGAAGGAGTGGAAAAAGAATGCAGCAGAAATAGAGAAGATTGGAGAAGAGTATGCAGCAATAGAGAGCCTGTGCAGCCTCCTGCAACCTCCCAGCCTCATCTCTGCCTTTCCACATCCCCCAGTTCGTTCCAGGTGTTTGGAACGCAAATTTTTTTTGCACTGGTGCACTCAGCACCAGGCAAAAATTGCTCCAGGTATTGAAAATAATAATAAAAAAAATTGTTTTTCCCAATAAGGGTTTTGTCTCTAAATTAGAGAATCATTTAGTATCTACTGTATTTGGAGGTTGTTTTGCTTGTTTTGGAGGTCTATTGAGCTATTCATCAAGCCCCAGCCGAGTCTTGTCTTGCACAGATCAAACTGAACATCATGTGCTTGAGGATCGAGTTGTGATCAATACACAGAGCAAAGAATAACAAAAAAAAGGGGGAGAAGGAGGCGCCCACGCTGGACCTGCACAAAATATACAGTGGAAGAAGAAAATAAGCAGCCAAAGAAGATAGCAAAAGCGGCAAGAAAAATTTAATGCCGTTTTTATCATATGCGGCCCATGCGCGGCCTGCACAAGAGAAAAAACATTTTTTTGGAGCACACGTCCTTCTCCCTCGCCCGCGCCTTTCTTTGTCTCCAGCAACCTGCACAAAAACATTTTTTTAGCATAGCAAAAACATTAAAAAACCGGCCGGCATGTGCAAGCAAAAAAAAACAAAAAAAACGCGCCCAGGCAATAAAAAACGCGGCCCAAGGCAAAAAAACACGCGACCCAAGGCAAAAAAAGCGGCCAAGAAAAAAAACGCGGCCTGTACAGTGCGGCAAAGCTCAAAAAAACGCGGCCAAAGGAAGAAATGCGGCCTGTACAAGCAAATAACCAGCAAAATCTGTGCGTGCAAAGCTAAAAAATGAGCCAAAGGAGGAAATGCGGCCATACAAAGGCAAACAAAGCTTCAGATCCATTTTTTAGGCAAATACAACCCTAAAAATGCCTCTTCACCAGCATGCGCCACGTGGAGGCTCACCAAGTCACATTTTTTTAAAGGTAAGTCAATTTTACTTATCATTAAATACAATTTGCTTCCTTTCATAGCCCAAGCGCCCTAAGTGGGCAAGTTGGCTAGTGCATGCGCCTTGGGAGTGAGAGGTTTGAGGGTCAAATCCCACCAAAAACACTCAAAAACTCTCCTTTTGCATCTGGCGGAAATTTTGGCGGAACTGCTAAATTTAGCAGGCTTTTTTGAATTTAGTTACAACTAACTAAATTTAGCGGAGAAATCCCTAATTTAGGGTAAAAATTTTTTTTTCTCCCATCTGGTCTGTTTTCTCATTCCAGACATTTTTTGCAAAAGGAGACCCATCTAAAAATTGCATTTTCAGCTATTTTTTTGCAATTTTTAGCATTTTGGGTCGTACTGGGCTCAGGAGGTCACCAGGACCCCGAAACTGAAATTTTTTGCCTGTTATTCAAATTGTACTGCATATTGTACTAATTTGCAGGTTGCCATAGTCAACTGCAAAACTTTGTAACTGCTCAGAAACTGGCAGAATTGTAATAAAAAACAGTAAAATTGGTTCTGTAACACTCACGAGATCCTAGATCTCATTCGCAGCGTTCGGTATATACAGTGCCTCTGGGAAGCGCTTACGGGTAAAGCCGTCGCGACTACTACTGCACTTAACGCCTAATATAGCTGCAACAACGTCGTCTGGGCATCGTCCCTATAAATCGACGGGGAGTAATAAGGTCACAGTGCACACACTATGAACCATCCCATCCGTCTGTGAACGATTGCAAGACATAAATCCGGACTGAGAAATTATCCGAGTATATAGCGAAGTTACGCGCGCGTATGAGGATATTTCTTTGAGCCGGTGTCAATAATCACACAGACCCCATCAGTACTGTCTTGGTACCACGTATCGAATTCTTTCACGTACGTTAACGCCTCTTTCACGTACCGCCGGGTATATAGAAAGGGCGAGCTTCTTCCACGTACCGACGGGTATATCGGAAGGGCGCGTATATAGAAAGGTTCGGTATATCAGACTGACGGTATATAGATTGGGAGACCTAATACCTGGAGTGATAAGAGCCAAACCCTGTCAGTGATCTCTGCAAAATGGGCACCAATGCCCCCAAATTTTTTCTTCCGGATTCACAATTGCTCAGAGGAAGCAACTATGCTGCTTGGAAGACAAAAATAAAAACACAACTTGAGTTTGAAGAAATCTGGCCTGTTGTGACTGGTACTCTAACCAGATCACCAACGGATGCAACACAACAACGACAATTTGATAGAGCAGATCAGAAAGCAAAACTCATCATCTTGTTTGGAGTGTCCGACGATGTGCAAGCCCACATTCGAGATGCCACATCAGCAAAAGAAGCTTGGGATAAGCTGAGCACAATATATGAGGCCAAGAACAAGAATGTCATACTCAATTTGCAGAGTCAGTTACATACATTGAAATTCAAACAGAATGAGAAAATTGAAGCCTTCCTAAGAAGAGTTGCAGAGTTGAGGGCTTCACTTCTAGCCCTAGGAGAAGAGGTCAAAGATGAATCTCTCGTTCCCATTGTTCTGAGAGCTCTCCCTTCTTCTTACCGCATTTTTGTCACAACTCTAAACTTGTCAGATACGACAATTAGTTTTGACAAGCTAGTAAACCTACTGCAACAAGAGGAAGCAATGCACAACAAGGATGATGAAGAGGAGCAGGCACTGTCTTCACATCAAAAATGGAAAGGAAAAGGTAAAGGAAAACCTAAATCCTATCAGAAGTCCCCACATCAGAATCAGTATCATGGGGACAATCAACAGAAGAAGCGATGTCCAATTTGCAAAAGAGGACATGACTTGCAAGAATGTTGGTTTAACACATATAAGAAAGGTTCATCAAGCAATTCTGGACCACAACAACAACAAACTTACAAGGGACATTCAAACAACTATCACGGGTAGAAAAAGGGGAACTGGAAAAGAAGACCCCACCAGCAAGGTAATATTGCTGAGCAACAAGAACAGTCAGACAATGAAGACTTCTTGTTCACTGCTCGATCAAGTGAACCATCCACGTCATCTAGTGACGTCTGGTATGTTGATTCGGGAGCCACTCGACACATGACCGGCCACAGAGACTGGTTTATTTCAATGAGGGACACGCCATCGAAAAATCATGTTTCGTTGGGAGATGATTCTTCATATACAGTTCAGGGGATTGGAAACATTTCTCTACCCCTTGGTTCACGCAAATGCAGACTATCAGATGTTCTATATGTCCCTGGGTTGACAAAGAACCTTCTTTCGGTCAGTCAACTCCTAGATCACAACCTGAAAATTGACTTTGATAGTCAATCCGGCAAGAAAATGTGTTTGATTCGAGATAAATCCAGAGGCTCGAAAATAATTGCAAAAGCCTCAAATGTGGGACGAATGTTTCAACTTGATTTCATTCACAAAAATGATCAAGCACTTGTGGCTAAAAACTCCACCTCAGCTCAGTTGTGGCATCGGAGATTTGGTCATGTAAGTTTCAAATATCTCGAAACACTTCGCCGGTGTAATATGGTACATGGGCTACCATCTCTTCAGAAGGATACAGACAAGTGTCCTCACTGCTTAGCAGGAAAACAACACAGAGTTTCATTCCAAACGAGTACTTTTCGAGCTCATGGTAAACTTGACCTGGTTCATACCGATCTGTGCGGTCCAATGCAGCCAAGTCATTCAGGGTTCCAGTACTTCATGCTCTGTGTTGACGACTATTCACGGAAAATGTGGATTTTTTGTCTTCGCAAGAAAAGTGAAGCCTTTGAAACATTCAAAAAGTTCAAAGTGGCAGTTGAGAAAGAAACTGGTCGTCACATCAGAACTCTCCGCTCAGATCGAGGGGGGGAATTCACCAGTGATGAGTTCAGAGACTACCTACAAACTCACGGGATTCGTCGACAAATGCCTCCTCCACACACACCGCAGCAAAATGGTGTTGTCGAGAGAAGAAATCGTACTATCATGGAAATGGTGCGATGCATGATCGATGATTCCGAACTTGCAAAGACATTTTGGGCAGAAGCAGCAAAAACAGCAGTGTATTTGTTAAACAGAGCGCCCACAACTGCTCTTGATGGAATTACACCACAAGAAGCATGGTCAAAAAGGAAACCATCCATTGCACACCTCAGAGTATTCGGGTGCAAAGCCAGCATGCACATACCCAAACAGAACAGAAAGAAATTGGACATGAAGTCACAAAATCTCATCTTCATTGGATACAGTGAAGAGACTCTTGGGTACAGACTGATGGATCCTAAGACCAGAAAAGTCTACACAAGCAGAGATGTTGAGTTTTTCGAGAAGAAGGAAGCAGAGACTCCTCCTCCGGACTCGCAAGATGTAGATTTTTCACCAGTTGTAAAAACTGAAGCTAATGTTCCCTCAGAAGATGAAAGTGATGATGGGGATGATGGTGTTGATCAGATAGAACCACAACCCATGGGAACAGGTCAACGTATGCCTAAATGGTGTACAAGCACATTACGAGATGCAAGACTGGATGCTCCACCGGATACATCCACCCCTGGACCACGGACTCGCAGTAAAGCAAGAGAAGAAGTTAACTTTGCTTTGATGAGTAGAGTCATTGAATCAGACGAGCCCTCTACAGTCCAGGAAGCCCTACAGTCAAAAGCTTGGAAAGATGCCATGGATTCTGAATATCAATCAGTGATGAAGAATAACACTTGGCAGCTTGTTGATCTTCCACCAGGGAAGAAACCCATTGGATGCAGATGGATATTCAAAACTAAGTACAAAGCAGATGGGACAGTGGACAAGTGCAAAGCAAGACTTGTAGCAAAGGGGTACGCACAGAAAGAAGGCATTGACTATGAGGAGACATTTGCTCCCACAGCTAAGATCAAAACGATCAGGATGATCTTTGCTCTAGCTGCTCAGTTTGGATGGAAAGTTCACCAAATGGACGTAAAAAGTGCCTTCCTGAATGGAGATTTACAAGAAGAAGTCTACATGACTCAACCTGAGGGATATGTTGTACCTGGTCAAGAAGAAAAGGTATGCAGACTCAGGAAATCTCTGTATGGCCTCAAACAGGCACCCCGGGCATGGTACATCAAGATTGATGAGCATCTCGTACAACATGGATTCGTCAGAAATCCATACGATCCCAATCTCTACCTCAAAAAGCAAGGGGGGGAGATGGTGATTGTTGTAGTTTATGTCGATGATCTAGTCATCACTGGCAGTTCAGTGAAGATGATTGATGAAACAAAGAAAGATCTTAAGCGATCATTCGACATGACAGATCTCGGGCTTATGCACTACTGTCTTGGACTGGAAGTATGGCAGAAAGAGAATCACATCTTTGTTTCTCAGATGAAATATACCAAGACAACGCTCGAGAAGTTTAGGATGATGGATTGCACACCAATTGCTACACCTATGGAGAACAGATTACAATTATCTCGTTCAGATCCATCTCCTGAGGTAAGTGCCACTCTCTATCGGCAGCTGATTGGGAGTCTCATTTACCTGACCTACACTAGACCAGATATCAGCTTTGCAGTGAGCTATCTATCCAGGTTCATGCAGGAACCCAAAATTTGTCATTGGAAAGCAGCAAAGCGCATTTTGAGATATCTCAAAGGATCAGTGGATCTTGGTCTAGAATACAAGAAGAATGAAAACTTCTTCTTGACTGGATATTCGGATTCAGATCATGCAGGTAACATTGATGATAGAAAATCCACTTCTGGATTTGTATTCTTTATGGGATCTGGACCAATATCATGGGGAAGTAAGAAACAACACTTTGTTTCTCGCTCTTCCACAGAAGCCGAGTATCGTTCTGCAGGAGAAGCTGTCTGTGAAGTGATTTGGCTACGTCGCATACTGGAAGGACTTGGAATACCACAGGACAAACCGACCACCATGTATGTTGACAATGAAGGTGTTCTCAAACTTGTTCGCAATCCAGTTTTTCACGAGAGAACAAAGCACATTGAAGTTCAGGTTCATTTCATACGCGAACATGTGTTGAAGCACAACATCCAGCTTCAGTTTTGTCCAACGGCTGAACAACGAGCAGATATTTTCACAAAGTCACTTGCACGTGACAAGTTCGAGTTGTTCAGAGCATTTCTCTCCTCATCTCTTCAGACAATGCACAATTAAGGGGGGGAATGTTAGGATAAATTTTATTATCCTAATATTTAATTATGCATAGTTTAATATTATTAATTTCATTAATTAAATAATAAATGGTTATATTGTTATATGGTTAATCAACCATATTTGTCTGTATGCACACTGTTATATTGTTTTAAACAATATATTTGTTTTTATGTAATTGTTGCTTCCCGGGTGATTTGGAAGCTTGTTTATTCTGGTTTTTGGTTGCACCTGTGCAACTCATTTTCCCGGATGTATTTGGCTGTGCAATATCTATAAATATTGCAGCCTATTCACTGTAATTTTTTAGTTGATTGAGATTAATAAAATTACACAGGCTTCCAATGGAAAAAATCTTCCATGACTACATGACGGCTCCAGACTCGGACTCCTTGATTACAATTCCTAGCATCGGTAGTAAGTGTCCACTATTATCTTGCACATGTCACCACATTTCACTCACAGAGGTGATTGGTGGGAGATTCTACAGTTAACAATTTTCATGAAACAAAACAAGATAAATGCATTGAACTTACTAGGATATAACTATATAAAGCATCCCCATGCACTAATTAATCATGTTTGATGACAAATCAATAATCACATAGATGATATAAACAAGTCAATTAATGTAGTCATCATAATACTGAATAGAAAACCAAAAATGAAGAAAAGAGGCCAAAGATAATTGTTAATCGCTAGTTTTATTTCTTAGGAATCATGTAAATACTAGCATGTTATTAAGACCTAGAAATGTACCCAAGTGTGTGATTTAGTGTCTACATTATCACTGTGTGGAAACTAGTGAGGAGGAGTCCAAGATGAAGCATGAGTGGGACATATTTTATGCACCAAATAAAACACCTTCCTTAGACAAGAAGTCACAATAGTCAAAGAAAGGTAAATGGTGTGAGAAGTACAAAAATAGAATCCAATCTAACACATAGTACTGTATACACTAAATCACGCACTTTTGGTACATTTCTGGGTCCTGATCACATACCATTATTTATATAATTTCTAAGAGAGAAAAGCACTAATTGACCACTATCTTTTTCCTCTTTGCTTTCTTTATGGTTTCCTTCTTGGCCTTACACACCCTATTTCCTAGTCTGACTTTTGATACTTTAGATTTTATGATTCTAGACACAAGTACCCAACCAGGACGCCAGCGCCTAGGTTCCCTCATCCCCTATGGGCATCCCCGAGATCTTTGTATCTTACTCGCCTCTTTTGGGCCTCTTCTAGCCATTGGGCATCTTGTTTTCTTATAGGTCATCTTTATAGTGGTCAATTACAAAATTCAAACAAGGGAATCATATAAATACAAAGCTATGTAACCATAATAAAGGACTAAGAACTAAACATTTACTACCACCACCTAAGGTTGCATTCAAAGGCCATTACAAGAGCATTCAAGCATCCATATAGCTTCATACAAGGGACAAGGGACCGTTAATTCTGCATACACTTCATAGGAGGGGAAGTTCATTTTTCCATACACAAATCTATTTACATCTTCTACATCTAGCTATTGCACATTATTCAACTGTGTCTGGCACAAGAGCCACCTAGGTCACGATCCTACACACACATGCACACACAACTACATGGAGTTTTAAATGTAGTGTAGTGCCCAGATCGTAAGTTCACTAAGTCATGTGGTCGTCAGGGTTAGTCTAAATCCCCATTTGCATCTTTTCCCTTTTAGGATTTGATGTGTTTTTTTATTTTGCAGGTGTTCTTTCTCTTTGTAGGTTTTGGGTGAATTCAACAATCAACCATTGAAACACAGGTGACTAACAATGACATTTAGTGAACATCTTGCAACACTGTAAATTTCATATTTTGACCATTTTCGTAGGGTAAGTGCACCAAGTTTGGGGGGCCAAAAGGGGGTCTTAAGTGGACGCATTTTTCTGAAAAATAAAAAACCTCAACTTGTACGAGTTTTTTTGAAATAGTTACACTCAAAATTGGAAGATGTTGTAGAAATATGAATCGTATAATTTTGATTCTATTTTGTAAGCTACTAAATTTTATTGAAAATGGATAAGTTTAAGTGGGTCAAACAACTAAAATACCAACATGTGCTCCTGTTTTTGTTAAAAAAACATAATATAGTGACTTTCGTGCCCCCCACCATTTTTTTAGCACCATTTAGTATTTTTAAAAACCCTTTAGTAGAAATATAGCTAGGACCATCTAGTTTGTGTTAGAATTTATTTTAGATTTTTTAAGTGAATATTTTTTATTTATGATTTTTCTAGTACATAAATTTTATGTTTTGAAAAATAAAGGAGCTCCGACCGTGCTGACCCCCCTAACTACCTCAAAAAATATCAAAAATTATTATTATTTTTTGAATATGTATATAATTATGCCTAGTTTGTGCCTAAAAACTTTTATTCAATTTTGATGAGTCAAAAAAAAGATACGCGAAAAAAGATAGACATGTTTAAATTTCAAAAAATAGTTATAAAAAGGCATAGTTAAGAAAATAAATAATATGGAAACCTTGTATTTGTTAGAAAAATTGAAAAATAATATTTATACAAAGAAGAAACTCTGCTTTACGTTGTGGTATAATTTTTTTTAAACAAATCGATCATTTGATGTTGATTTATCATGATAGAAGTTGGATTTTTGTGTTTTTCTGCAAAAACACGCGGTTTGATGTGTTTGTGCGGGTCCATGCCTCAAGCTTGGGGATCTAAACTGAATCCCAAGCCTTGAGGCATGTGTTGGAAAAGTTAAAAATCATAACGCATACGCATTTTTATTTTTTTATATATTGTGTCCCCCCAATGTCCCTTTCATCTCTTTCACGGGAATTCTACATACATTAGGTGGAGCAACAAGAATACATTCATTGGTCGGGAATCTGAGACAATACTATAGCAGACATGAACGCGTACCTGTTATGATGTGGTAGAATCATCATGAGCACTTTCTGAGAACTTAAAATGCTATCTCCTCTTTGTTACAAGGTGTACTCAAATTCATTGACTGAGTTTTCTTTAGCTTGTTTGTACACTTCTCAAATGGCCTAGAGCTACATGCATTCGTGCTTTTTACTTCTCTCATGAACTAGTCATAGGAATCTAGAGGAGGTTATAAAAATGCCTTGGTACCTCAAAAACAATCTTGGACATATACCCCAGTATAAATTGTTGTAGAAACTTGAGCCTATTATTGACTAACTGGAGCTTGAAAACTTTTAATAGGGATATCTCCTGTTCTATCAATCCTCATCACTCGTCACTAGTCACTCATTGATGATGTGGGCCAAATTAAGTGTTTTTAATTTTTCCTCTCATTGCCCTGGAAGGTTTCAATTAGATCTTTTTTATTTATTAGGAACAAACATGACAGGAGTTCATTCCCCAACGGTCTTATTTCCCACTTGTATATCATAGAGTCACAAGATCAAAAATGAGCTTGAAGTCTATTCTTTTGAAATCAAGTGATACATCCTTGAAATGAAATCCCTAGTGGAGTCTTCCAATAACTGTTGGGTTTTAAAATGGTACTTTAATAAAACTATAGTTAGGGGGACAACAAGTCCCTCCTCTTTATGGGAGAGGTTCCCTTATTGAAAAGAAAACAACAAAGATTATATACAAATGTACAAATTTCATCTTAAGGTTGGACTTCTGACATCTTGAAAATGCTTTTTTACTAAAATAGCTTATCAATACAAACAAATGGAAGAACTGAAGAAAGGAAAGAGTATAATATAACAATACTTTTAGGAAATATAGATATTTGAGTATAACCTTATACGTAATGACTAAGCAAGAGTGATACAGAACAAAATAATTCTCATTCACAACATAAGATATCATTCCATCGACACAAATTTCTAGAAATCATATCAATAAGAACACAAAATTTCTTATTACAGAAGATAAATGATACACAAACTTTCAGGCAAGCAAGAAGAGACAATAGATGAATATATAGAGAAAGGGGGAAATTCCTTCAGTATTGATTTTCTTTCGATTCTATTTACATTTCAAAATTATTAGAGTTCCAACATTTCCAATGAGCCGAGCTCTTATATTTATAGATGAAGTGAAAAGAGGAGAATAACAGAAGGAAGAAAATATGATTTGGAAGCTCAACCACCAACCATCAATGCCCCTACGTAAATCTACCTACAATCTATCGAATATAGTTCTGCATGTCTTTGGCATGCTGAAGAAGGAAGGATGGAAGATCGGATCAAATCTGATTTGTTTGAAGCAATCAAATCACTTATTAATTGAGTGAAAGACATTTTCCATATTTCCAACCATCAAATCCTGCTGAAAACAATATTTTATGCTTCGATGGCATATAGGAGACCAAGATATTTCTAACAGTATAAACTTTTTCAAATTTCAAGCACTGGAGAGAAAGTTATGCTCATTTGAATATTTGAATCAAATCCATACAAAAATGACAAAAAATGCAATTTTTGCAAAATGGATCCATGGGCCCGAAATTGAAATTGCGACTTTAGTGCAAAAGTATCCCTCAAACCCCGCAGGCCCACAACTTCACTTTTGATATAGGTTTGACACGTGGTTGTACCTGAGTGGTAATAGAGTTGCGGCTCACTTTATAATTTTACTTCTTTTGGAAACAAGGCTCAAAATCTCAAAGTTCTCCGCCAACCCGCTTCCCCATTTTGACTTTTCAACGCGGGCTCAAGACCCCAACGAAGTCACAGAGCATTTTATAAATTTTAACTCTCTTTTTGGAAATAAAACCAAAATTCCCAAAAATGTTACGATGGCCTGCCTTCCCGTTTTGACTTTCGATGCGGGCTTAACATTTTACTTTATCCCTTGGCATGAGCGGGGTCGCGGTTCACTTTATCACTTTATGCCTTTTATGGAAAAAAATCCAAAATTCCTAAAGTGTCCTAACAACCCGCCTCTCCGCTTTGAATTTTCAACGGATATTCAATACATGGCTTTAGCAGAGTTACGGCTTATTTTTGTAACTTTACTCCTTTTGGAAATAAATCCAAAATCTTCAAAGTGCTCTGACGATCTACCTTCCCGTCTCAAACTTAAAAATGGCCACATGTCCATTTACGGGCCTTAGGCATTCTTTTATACTTTAAGTCTTTTCGCCATAATGCCTCAAAACACAAAACGGACCCATCTTTCCGCCTTAGCTCGATTCGACCAATCAGGATCTTTCGAGGCCACAGAGCCAAATTTGACACTTTTGCAAAAATAACAAAAAATGATAAGTTCACAAAATAATCCGCCACGCTACATCCAATTAGAGATGTTCACGTACTCGTGGATGCGGGGCCAAAAATTGAAAGGGAAGATACGCCTATCATTCATGATTGTAGAAAAAATACAGAGGGGAGAATCCACCATTTACGCCTAAATTTCAAATTGTTCTCCATGGAAAGAGAAACTGCAAACAATACAAGGTGCGAAATGATCCACAACAAAAAGAGAAGGATTGAAAATTCCATTCGAATGAAAGAAACAATTTTCAAGCATCCAGACAGGAAGACAGAAAGTTTATCAAACCATGCAGACTATAAGATTTTAAATTAATAGGGCAAGATTGTAAATGAGCACCAACTTCTTCAAAGCGCGAATTTTTCTATCTCTCCAGACTTCTCACTTTGCTCAAACATCTCTCAAAGGCACCAACTCAAAAATTTTGAAACTTGACTTGAAAAATGAGGGGGATTTTGAGGGTGACAACACATGGGAAGAATAATAGGATGATGGATTCAAGACCTCGGATGTAATCATCAACTCAATGATTTATAAAGCCATTTGGAAGCCGTTAGACCACAATTTTAGGCCCCTAAAGGATTTGGACAACCCATAATTGGCATGCAGGTTCCCTGGGTGAGTTTTGGTGGCCCCTATAGTGTGTTGGAGTTCTAAAAATTCCTTCCAATATATTTTTCTAAGTTCTTGTAGTCTCTTAATGCCTCCAACAACTCTTTCTACACATACCAATTATTTTTCCCCTAATGCATTGTATATTTCTACTAAGATGTTCTCTCCAATCTGCAACCATTAGCTACGTCAAACACCTCTTCATCCTATTCCTTTTTTACCTATAAATTTTTATTATATTTTCGTCTGAAATTACAAGGTGGTAATGCCTATAATACAAGAAAATACTAGCTTGTGAATGCAATAAAAAAAAAGAAATTGTTCTCCCATTCTAATCTTCTCAAACAAAACCTCAGATATAGCAATGGATTGAAAAGAGGAGAGAAATTATACCTACACTTACCTACAATATTCCGAGCTCCTCCTTTGATGCTTTGGATTTGCTCTTGGATTGTTGATGATTCTTGAATTGCTTCATATTTTGGAGACACTTGGGGAGCACCTCTCCTTGGATTGTTTGATGATTTCTTGATGAAGGATGAAGGATGAAGGATGAATGATACAGATTGGATTGAAGATGGGTGATTGAGTGCTAAAACTGGAAGAGGTTGACTATGGATTCTTAAGATTACTCTCATGGAGGAGGGGAGTTTTATTTATAGCTTGTGGGTGGAGGATTCAATGGCTAAGATGAAGCAATGTTGGATTGGCATAAAGGGTGGAGAATGCATGAGAGGATTGGAATTCTCTAGAATGGAGAATTCTAGATTTTTGAATTCAAATTCATGGAGGGAAGAAGCTTCCATTGAATTAAAAATTCAATGGAAGGAGAAGGTTGAAGAGGCCTCTAGATTTACAGGTGTGAGGATGTGATTAGATTAGGATTAGCTTATGTTGATTAATGATGACTAGGGGTGGGATTTGATGGAATTTCTAGGTGTAGGGATGTGTAGGGTAGGTGGTAGGTGAGATGTAGGAATATTAAATTCCTAGAAAATGTTAATAGGGATTATAATAGGATAATAGGATATAATAATGAAATAAAAGGGATTAAGGATGAAATGAGATAAATGATAAATGATGAAAGGGTAAATGTGATCAAAGGGATTTTCAATGGGATAAATGATAAAATGGAATATTTAGATAAATGATGAAATATTAGAATAAAGGGATTAATGATGAAATTAATCATAATTAATCTTGCGATTAATTATTATATAGATTTAGATAATGTTATGGGATAGATTAATCATAATTAAGCATGTCAACATTTTATGTCTATGGCGCCAAGCAAATATTAATGCATTTTTTACCCCTCCACACACAGCAGACTCCTACATTGGACTTGCAACCTTCCAACGTCCCTATACTCTTGGAATGGCTTCTATAGATCCATCTAAAGATGCATAATTATGGTTTTTTAATCCTTGGTGGCACCAAATCAGAGTCAAATAGCAAAAAGCATAAGAACTTTTAGGGTTTCTAAACCTAAAAGCAATCTTCTCCAACTTACTCTTCCACATGTGGATCCCACCACATCCGAGGTAAAAAAAATACACTATTTAAACTCCAGTTTGAACTTTGCATTCAAAAATATATCATATTTATACCTTTTTTGAAACAAGTCGATTTAGGGGTAATTTTGTATTAAGGGAGGTATAGTCATTTGGTCTTTGTATTTTCACTTGACGAAGATGAAGGGTGAGGCTCGGGTTAGCAAAAGTCCAATTCCCCCTCACAAATTAAACCATTGTAATATAAATTTTGTCCCAGTTCCAATGAGTATATGCATGACACCCTTTCCCCTCATTTCTGGCATTTTTTAATTAGTTTGCAAAATTTTAATTAAATAAGCCATTATTTACGAGAAATTGTATTTTTTATAATTATTTTTTTGGGTGGCTAAGATTTGAGTAATGTATTGGTCAAAAGTGCATGTTTTCTCGTTCTCTACATGATGGATTAGTTTATGTTTGTAAACATACTACTTTATAAAGTGTCACATATTGGGGGGTTCTTGCAAAACTCTATGGAGACTTGTACTTTTTGCAGTAAGTTATAAAGTGCCATCTGGGATAATTTTGAGGGTTTATCTGCATTATGGAGTTTCATCGTTATGTTATTATGCTCAAATTTGAGAAATTTATGTCTGGGAATGTAGGCATTATCAATCATTGCATTATGCACGGTTTTTTGCCTTACCTCCATGGTCTTGTTCATGAGTCTGATGAGCGTACATAAGGATGAGTGATTTAACCACAATGATGAGGTCTATGGACTTCTTTGTCTTACTATTTCTAGGGATACATTACATTTGTTTGAGCACATCGAGTGTCCTTTCACTTCCTGGACAATTATCCGACACCTGTATGGCGACCTTGTTACACCATCTGAGAGTGAATCTTCCCTAGACCACTCTAGTTCCACCATAGATTATCCCCCTTCTCACATCCCTTTCATTTTTTATTGTCATTCTAAACCTATTGCTACTTAAGAGTCCCATGTTGACCATTCACCACGGGATCTTGGTATTGAGCACACTCTCCCTAATGTTTCCTCCACATAGCTCATTGTTGTCCATGTTTAAGCTTCCATTCAATCTCTACAACATTGTTCTATTAGAGAAATTTCCTCTGAGACAGATGTGACCATTTCCCATCGTGCTCCATTGCATCTTGATTACTCAATTAACGACACTCCACATACACCGATTTCTACCTTTGATTGCAACATTGCTTCATCTTAGAATTCTAGCAACTCTTCACAGCAATCTTCTCTTGCTACTTCATGTTGTGATGCTAATACATTCTTTTCAGACATTTCTCTCATTGAGAAACCCCATTTGGTTGAGTATTCTCCCAACCTGAGTTGTATATTTCCATATTCCAGTTGTGTTTCATTATATGAATATACTCTGATTGAGCCATCACACATTCTGGAGGATCCATTGATCTCTCTTGTTGGGAGTTCCCGCCTTAGAAAATTCATCGCTTCCACTATTTCAAAGATTTTTCAAGATCCACTTCTTCTTGTGGATCCCTTTATGAGAGTTATTGGGCCCCAACCATTTTATTTCTCTATCATGTATACTACAGTGATATTCCCATTTTCTTTTATGCACACGTTTTCCAAACCTATGCCACCCTTCAGTTGTAAACTAGATGTAGATATCATAGTACTGTAGGCTTCTTCTTCCTTTGTGGAGTGGGATGACTTTCAATGCTCCTTTTTTGTCCTTCCTAAGGGAAAGAACATTTTTCAATGCAAGTGGATTCTATATAGTATTTACATGGAGGAACACATCATCGACAGTATTCTTAGGGGACCTTCTTGTCTTCACTTCTTTCTCTCTCTACTCTAAGGGTGATCATTATATGTGGGTACCTCATCAAGCTGAGTTACCAAGACCCACTTATTCTTCTTCTCCAATTTTCTTGAGCGAGTTTTGTTTCTCTCTTTTGGGAAGAGTTTTTTCCCACTTGGTTTTCTCCTTTTCTCCACTTTATGAGATATTTACATTTTATGTGGGTACCTCATCAGGTCTTGTTCCTAAGATCCACTTTCCTTTTTCATTTCACACCTAAGTTGTGTTATGGGGGGTGTTAGTGTAGGATATTCATTTTTCTTGTATTTGTTTATTTACTCGGAGGTTTCCTACACTCATGGAATATGCTTACTTAAGTGTATCAGTTGTGTCGAGTTAGCTTACTAGTTTTGTTAAGTTAGCTTACTAGTTGTGTGGAGTCAACTCTACTTCCACTATCAGTTAGTGAGAGTTATTCACCATTGATCTAGGTGTTATTTACATTTTTCTCCTCTTATATATGTACATCACTTGCATCATTACATGATATGGAGCATTGAGTTGACTTGGAGCTATTCTTGCCTTGTGATTTCTTGATCATATTGCATCTTATTGTTAGTTATTTCAATTTCTACAATTTCTCATGCATTTGTTTTTCATCAGAGATCCAAAAAATCTAATAGTCTATCACATGGAACTCTCTAGGCTATTGAAGTTTGCAAGGGATAAATTGGAAGCATTATGAAAGTGAATTTTCCCTAGTATGGGAGGAATATTAAGAAGTAAAACATCATTATAATGATGGAAAAGGTTCCTAGAATTACAGGTAATTTAGTAATTCTAACATTAGAATCCTTAATCACATTAGTTCAATTAACACCCTGTATTGAGTGAAGGAGGGAACAAACTTATTTGGTGACTCTATCTCGTAATTTTATCCAATGCATATGCACCAGGAGTTAAACATCGTAAGATTTGTAAGCCTCGTCCACCTTATTAAGCTTATGCCACAAAAAGGTAACTTGGATTTGAAGCTAGAGATTGAATAGAAAGTGGTTGATGGCTTGTGAAAGCATTTGGAATTCATAGTAGGATGCTTTGTGTGCTCACTGGTTATAAATAGCTGCCCATTTTCCATAGATTATGAGGAAGGATCATGTGGTGTGGGAAATGACATCAGCACAAAATTTAATCCAAACCAAGTCACCTTGAGGATGAGAGGTTAAATTCCAAACTCAAAGAATATGACCCACATTATTCTCATGATTGAGATGGGTTGTGATGAGATAGAATTGGGATTTATGATTTTTGGGATGAATGGAGGTCCATCCAATACATAATTGAATAAGAGAGTGATCTGATAAGGTGACCCCATTAATGATAGAAATAGGGAGACCATTGTCATAAGAGAATGAAAACAATCTTGTTCTGCCAACAATGTACGATATAATCTCTTAATGACCCTGTCTTGGCCTTCACTAAAATTAGTCCAAGTGAATCGCAAATAAGCAGAAGAATAGTGTCAGTGATGATTGGGATAAAAATCCCTCATTTTTTACTATGGGGGTTCACAATCCAAACAATTACCTATCATGTAATTTCATATTGGGGTTTTAAATATTAGTAAAAATAGATCGAATATATTGCCCCATATTAAGAGGCACAAAGGGTTAAAGTATAAAGGTTTTTAAATATATATTGGGGGTAGGGTATGTGGAGTAGTAGGGAGGATGGAGGAGAAGCAGTCAAGGAGCAGATGAAGAAGCCCTAAATTAAAATAATTTTCATTTTGTGTTTTTTTAAAGAAGCAATGTTAGTTTTTAGATAAGCAAGATGTATTTCTAGAATAATGGCACTACCTAACTTTTAATAGCTGGGACACCCTTCATAGTATCAATGCTAAGGTATATATTTTTTGTATATTCAAGTCCATTTTTTTGGACAATGAATGCCATGAAGGTTAATAAATTAAACTAACGAGATTGTAACCACACATGACCCTTCACATTAATATATAAAGTCTTATTAACGTGACAAATGTAGAGGGAAAATAAAGGAAGAGAGACATTAAATTACACATGAGGTTTTGCATTTTCTAAGTCCAATATGAATTTCATCAAGATTTTTAAGTTGAAATATAATTAATTTTTGTAAATAAAATGTATTGAATCCAATAGTGAAGAGGAGGAAATAAAAGGGCTATAAAAAATGTCATAGGGAAAATGGGTAATTTGAATATATGGTAATATAAGTGGTATTTTATAATTGAAAAGTTATATTGGGAGGGGGTGTTAATAATAAAATATTTATATGTAGATTTGGAAATAGGGGTATTATTTAGTATGTTATCAACTCACATGATAGAACATAAGTTTACATAGTGAATCTCACATGTTTATTACGCGTATAAAACTAGGATTCCCTTTTTTCAATGCACCCATGCATTGGAAGGTGATGTGCTTTGTCCTAGTGTGATTCAACCATGTTAAAATCACCACAAACAACCCATTGGGCATTAGGGAGTGAGTCTTCTAGCCATCTCTGGGGCATGTTCGTCAATATCATTAGAGGCATAAGGACTGGTGAGCTAGTCGTCAAACTCTTAGAGGGTCCACATGACCCAATGGGTAGGATCGAATCCCTAAGAAATGACATTCCAAGAAAGATATAGTGAAATCAATGTGATAACACCTCCTCTTTCAATGTCATGACTAGACATGTGACAAATGGTGTAGACTGTCGATTGGAGGAAAAATCCCATAAGCATAAAATTTTCATGTTTCTGAAATATGGATGAGTGTCCCTGATCATATACCAGTGGGTTTGTTTAATAAGTCCTCAAACATTCTAAGAGTTCACAATAATAGGATATTATCAAGGTTCATGTTAAATCCCTCATCTAGGCCTTGAAGGGCTACAAACTTATTAACAAAGGCACTATTGTGCTCCATAAACTCGGCGTGTTACATAGAACAATGTTTTCCTTGAACATATTACTCTTCTCCAAAGGGAAAGGGGCTATGAGACTGGAAAAGGAAAAATTTGTGGTCAAAAGGCATTAAATTATCAAATAATTTTAAGGGTTTGACACAAAATGAGGTTCCCACATTTGTAAGGGAAACATCATGGTTTAGGAAAGTAGAAGAGCAAGAATGGATTGTAGGGCTTGAGGGATGAATGGAGGTAGATGTTGGGTAGATAGCTTAATGGAATATGTTGGAGAAGGTATTCCAAACCCATATATGGGTTTGTACATAGCAGCGGGTGGCTTGGCAGTGCTCTGAAAGGCCAACGAATTTTTCTTATTGAAAATTGTTGTCCAACAATTACCAAAAGAGTTGGTGGTTCTGTTATTCATAGCAAGTTTTCTTGTGGCCGCACTCACTCCTTTTCCATCAAAGGGAATTCCTAGACCATATGATTATAATATTGACGATAAAAACTTGTATTTGAAATGTTGATATAGAGCACTCGTTGTGAAAAGTGAGTATTAGCTCTTTGGCTGAGTCAATTTCCACACAAATTGATTCAAATTTGGGATCAATACTTTTAGCATCATAAGATAATAAAATCACCATTGTGATTATGTAACTTTTTTATCACTTAACACTATTTCTATGGCTCTTGTTGGATGTAACCAAAGATACCGGGTTCAAGATGAAGTTGTGAAATTGTGAGACCTCAAAGAAGATATGTTTTGGTGAAAAGGATTAAACACTGTGAATATGTCATCAAAATAAAAATTTAAAAATCATATTTGTGTTCCTCTCAAAAAATTATGCAAGTTAAAAAAATGGCACCAGATTTCGAGTTCATATGCAAAAGTTATGACCTCCGAAAGGTAATGGAATTTGTATGGTGACAGAACCACCCCTCAAGCTAGAGTGGTGGTTATGTAAACCTGACCTAAAAAAGCAACGGTTTCACAACCTTCGTGGTGGTTTATTTAACTGTCGGTGGTAGTTACGCAACCACTGGTTTGCAAAAAGTGGTGGTTCTGTCAACTCGGGAAAGTCTGGAAGAGTAAACGACTACATACGGTTCCTCTTCAACTTCTGAGTCTTTTAGGATTCATTTTCAATCTCTCCTTAGTGTCAAACTTGTATATATATGTGGGGAATGTCATTTTAATGCATCAAAGGATAGATAGAAGATATTCCAAGAAATTTGTATTCTTGATCATATGTGGTTTTCTGAATTGGAGTGTGAAAGGAAGGTGTGAGTGAGTGAGTTGCAAAGTTTGTATGAGTGTTTGAACATTATAGTGTTCATGGAGGCCTTGGGAAGGTAGTAAGCTTGTACAAAAATACATGATAGTGATATAAGGAAGCATTGCTTCACTCTTGCTGGATTTTTATCAATTTGAGTTTCTCCAGGGTAATTTCGTGTCTCTCTCATTGTGTTTACTCTCTTTCATTTCTCAGTATTTACTTGATTATGCAACACTCTTAGTTCATTTTTAAATCACATTTAATGACTATTGATGCAAATTAAAAGCAAGTAGTTTATTAATGAAAGATGGGAATTGTGAGGAATGCACAGGATACGTTTTGGTGAATATTAGTGTGTTCTAACCACCTAGTTTACGGATTAGATTGGTATCAGAGCTGGTTCATGTTCCATAGTGTGTGGTTTGTTTAGTGATCATTTGTAGATATATGCCCATTACAAGAGTAAACAAGTGCTAGTGGAAAAGGTGATTTGGTCTCTTTGCAACAAGACATCTCCACAAGGAAGTGGAAGAGAGAAGTGAGAAGTATGGCCCATGAAGATGAGAAAAGATCTGATGATGGTGAAGAAATATTTCACAGATTGGAGGAGGATGTTGCCCACATATCTCACTCCATGGATGAGCTTGGGAAGATTATGAATGTTGTCATGGAAAATATTGGGAGTTTCTATGGATACTTCTGAAGAAAGTACAGGAGTGTGAGTCTTCCTACCATGAGAAAGAATAGCCCCATTCCAACCAAGCTCCACCTCCATTCAAAGTAGAGGAAAAAATGATATTCAGCCATATGAAGGTGAGGTGAATGTAGGATAAGCTTGATCATTGGTTATCTCAATTAGAGGTATACTTTCATTTGCATAAAGTTAGTGAAGAGCAACAAATTTATTTTGCAAGGTTGAAGCTAGCAAGTCATGCTCTAACTTGGTTTGAGAGTTATCTTAATTCTTTGGTTGTTAAAAGGTTACCCCCAATTACTAAATGGGATGAATTTAAAACTTTGATTAAGAGGCAATTTTATCCTATTTGTTATGAAGAGGAAAGGTCTATTGATTGGCAATATTTGAGGCAAAAATAAGGTCAAAGTGTGCAGGTCTATACAAGTGAGTTTCAGAAAAAGGTGGTCCAAATGGGAAAAGATACATTTGACCGTGAGATGCTCATGAAGTATGTTGGAGGGCTGCATAGTCACTTAAGGAGGTCAGTGCTTCTTGCAAAGCCAAAGGACATAGATGAGGCTTGTTCTCAAGCCCATTATCTTGAGATAGATGAGAAAAAGGGTCCATCTCCCTCTTCAAATTATTTTGATGGTCAGAAGAAGAAAGGTGGGGTTAATGCCACTTTTATGATTACCAAGAAAGATTTGACCAAACATTGTGGGAATTGTGATGTTGATAGTCACACAAATGAGACTTGTTGGAAGTTGCATCCAGAATCACATCCATTTAAGAACAAGAAAAAGAAAAATAAGTCCATGCCATTACTTCAAGGAGAACATATTTATGTTGAGAGCAACGAAGAAGTGGAATGAGGCATTGTGTTGTACCGGCCTTCAGAAAAAGGTATGTTTGGGTAATGAAGATACTCAAAACAAAGGTGAACCTTCTAAGCTTTTTCATATAAAGGTACATATTAAGATGGTAAAAGTTGATGCTCTTTTTTATTCTTGCTCACAAGTAAATTTGATTGGAAAAGATTTGGTTGATAGACTTGGGTTGGAAATGTATGATCATCCTAATCCGTATGCTCTAGGATGGGTGAAAAAAGGAGTAGAGATAAGGGTTTCTAAACAATGCAAAGTCAAGTTTGCAATAAATAAACATTTCATTGATGAAGTTATTGTGGATGTTGTGCCTATTGACATTTGTGGTATAAGTTTTTGGAAGCCCCTATATGTATGTCAGAGATGCTATTTTCAAGGAGGAGATTGAATCAATACCAGTTGGTTAAAGATGGGAAAAATTACACCATAAGATCCTATGAAGGAAAATATGAGCTCTCCTTGGCAAGTTCCACTTAAGGTAACCAATTGTTTAATGCAAGTGGGAAGGTTTCTTTTCTAATTTTTAAAGATAAGCAAGAATGTATGGATCTCATAGTTGTTCTTTTGATAAGGAGCATGAGATGCAGTTTCCACTAGGTTGTCTACACATAGGGAAGGAAGGGAAGGAACCACCTCAGGGGCATGAAAAGGTGGACCAAGAAGTCCACATGATAGAGAATATATGTCAGCATATGCACCTCTAGGTAAAAGAGAGGTTCAAGAAGTGGGGAGAGAAAATTCCTCATTGTATGAGTTCCTAAGCTTTTGGGGACCAAAAGCCTCTAATTGGGGAGGCATGATCTGAATTTTGGATCAGTATTTTTAGCATCATAAGCTAATAAAATCACCATTGTGATTATGTAACTTTTTTTTATCACTTAACACTATTTCTATGGCTCTTGTTGTATGTAACCACAGAACAGGGTTCAAGATGAAGTTGTGAAACCATGAGACCTCAAAGAAGGTAGGTTTCGGTGCAAAGGCTTAAAAACCATAAATATGTCATCAAAATCCAAATTTGATTGCATATTTGTGTTCCTCTCAAAAAATCATGCAAGTTAAAAAAAAAAAAAAAACACCCGATTTCGAGTTCGTATGCAAAAGTTATGACCTCCGGAAGGTAGCAGACTTTGTATGGTGATAGAACCACCCCTTAGTGCAGAGTGGCGGTTACGCACAACCTCCGGTCTATAAAAAATGGCAGTTTCGTAACTTCCCCTTAAGTGGTAGTTACATAACCGTCAGTGGTGGTTATGCAACCTTCAGTCTATAGTAAAGTGGTGGTCCTGTCACTCGGGAAACTCTGGAAGAGTAAACGCCTGCAAACGGTTCCTCTTCGACTTCTAAGTCTTTTGGGCTTCTTTTTCGAGCTCTCCTTGGTGTCAAACTTGTATATATATATGTGGGGAATGTCATTTTAATGCATTCGGAGGAAAGATAGAAGAGATTATAAGCAATTTTTTATTCTTGATCATATTTGGTTTTTCTGAATTGGAGTGTGAAAGGAAGGTGTGAGTGAGTGAGTTGCAAAGTTTGTATGAGTGTTTGAACATCATAGTGTTCATGGAGGCCTTGGGAAGGTAGTAAGCTTGTACAAAAATACATGATAGTGATATGAGGAAGCATTGCTTCACTCTTGCTGGAGTTTTCTTGATTTGAGTTTCTCCAGGGTAATTTTGTGTCTCTCTCATTTGTGTTTACTCTCTTTCATTGCTCAGTATTTCCTTAATTAAGCAACACTCTTAGTTCATTTTTAAATCACATTTAATGACTATTGGTGCAAATTAAAAGCAAGTAGTTTGTTGATGAAGATGGGAATTGTGAGGAATGCATAGGATCCATGTTGGTGAAACTTAGTGTGTTCTAACCACGCCATTACTAACAAAGTTTAAGTGACTTCTTAAATGTTATTCTACACATTCAAGTCCAAGTGGAGAAATATTTTCTGGAGGTGTAGCACCTCCAGTCTCTGATGGACCATTGGAGGAGTTTTTTGTGTGTAGTTAGACATGTTTTTCTAGACTGTCCTTGTTAAGATATCTCTCTCAGGCTCATGGATATGGAGCTTGTGGTATGCACTACTCGATAAATAGAGGGCGGGTGACTTTTCCACATTCACAAATGCATTTATGCAATCAAAAACCTCATATTGGGGGGGTTGGTGAGTAGCATACCCTTTAACAAAGGAAATTATTTATCGCGACCTTGGATATCTACTCTGTTTCTATAGTGGTTTAATGATTTCTGCCTTAGTTATTGGACATGACCTTTGCCTCCACCACCTATTTTGATTGCTTTCCTGACGTAATGATTTTTTCTTGGTTGTTTGCAAGGTGGGATTAAGCCCTAGACAAACTAGGCAATTTCCAAGGGCACCAGTAGTCAAGGGGCGACTTAATCCAAAGATTTCCCTTGTTAACTATTTTCAAAACTTAGAATTAAATCAATTTACTTGAAGATTCATTATTAATTGACCCATTTATTGATATTACTATATAGCAACATAAATTGCATGCATATACATAAAAAGGTATTATAATATTTATGGCATATTTCTAAGTTTATAATATTTTGTTGGTATTGTTACCTATTCTCTGGCATAGCTCTAGATTATGCACATGTGTAATTGTTTTTAGGAAAAGGTTCATGTATTTTTTATGATGTCGCAAGCAAGGCCGAATTAAGATTTCCGAGCGCCCTAGGCAGTACTCGGAGTGTGCGCTCCCCCTCCCACCCGAGACCAACGACCCACCTATATGTGAATGTTTTTTAAACAATTATAGACTTAGTATAACTTCCTCCCACCAGCGAGTGGCGGGCCAACGGCTAGGTGGTCTGGACCAACTAAAGTTTGAAATTTTAATACAGTAATACCTGATAAATTTTAAATCCCGGATCCCTTCACTGTTCAGGCTTCACACTTGTTACTTTACAAGGTTGAAGGATGATGCAAGCAAGTGCAACTGTGCAACAACATGTTACATAAGACTAAAAGTCTAAGAGACATATTGAAAATTTGAAGATTTCAATGATAAATCAATGAATCATAAGAGGTTCCTTGGACCTTCAAGCTTCAGCGAGGCGTATTTGAATTTTGGGGAGTCGAAGATAAAGATTCGTCATTCAAATATACAAGTTACAACTTGCCAATAGATTATAGTTTGGCAGCCCCAAATCACCAAGTTGCCGTGGGAAATCAAAAACACTAAAGTCGTTTGGAATAGTCAATATTAAATAGATTATAGATGAAGATCACTCGATGCACCATGCACTGCAGTCTGTTGCACATAATACATTGCAGCCGCACTCGCAGGGGCCAGGGCCAGGAGATTCGAAGAATAAATACAATTCAAAAAATAAATTTGAAACTGGCCAGGTACAGCTCACAGTCACTATCCGGCAGACTCCAGCCGCAATGTGACAGTGTCTCTATCTGGAAACAATATTTACTAATTTGTAAACTGAAACATCGTTGTTAGTGTTCAGCCTGTCAATAGTCAGCTGAGGCTTGAGCGATCACGATTCACGATCTATGACTGTAGTCTGTAGTGACAACTGAAATTAGGCGTTTTACTTTAATATCATTTATTTTTTCTAAAATTTTAAACAAACCTAGTCCTTAGCCGACTACCTAGGCTCAAGCCGACCTGCCACCTGGAAAAAAAAATAGAAAATTGGCGCCCTCCCTTGTGTGCGCCCTAAGCAACTGCCTAGGTTGCCTAGGGTAAGACACGCCCCTAGTCGTAAGGGTAGCTAGCAGAGGCAAGTATAATTGAAAGAAAGAAGTGTATTTTTTATAATGTCGCAGGGGTAGCTAACAGAGGCAAGTATAATTGAAGGAAAGAAGAATATAATTCGCTATTCCTTTTTTGGGGGGGGAGGGGGTGTCGGGGGGATGTCTATTATTTTTTGTGATGAAATTGATAGGTTTGCTCCAAATAGCACTCTTTTCAAAACCATGGGAGCTACATAAGAATTTTTATTGTTTGTGAAACAACAATGCTATATTAAGGTTTCAGTCCCATCACCCACTTGATATTGGTAATTTGAACATGCGAACAACTTTGTATAAAAAAAATATATTTCCTACATTGTGAGAATCTCAAGTAATTAATGCTCTCCATCCATAGTATATTTATCAGTTTTATGGGATAATTTTATAGGATATTTTTATTCTTTTTATATAGCAGTTTCTCTGAAGTTGTGATTTATTATGACCCTAACACAAGTTTCAAAATATAAGAATGCAAGGTAGTTTTTATTTACTTACTTAGTGGGGAAAAAATCTTGATTAAATTTGTGAGAAGGACATCCACTCCAATTATTAGTTAGAGTGATCTAAACCTTTAATCTGGTTGTGGTTGTTGGACTTTATTACTTAATAATTTGTTAAGTAGTCATGTCATATCTTTTTTTTATCAATTTATTCTCCTTTAAAAGTAGTTAAAGCAAAAATATTTTTAAAAATTAGGATTATTAGAATTCATAATACGCTTCCAATTAAAAAAAATACTAAAGAATTATTATAAATTTATATTTAGCTTTTAGTATTAGTTGTCTTAGCATTTGAGAGCAATCTTTATACATCACCCTCATTAAAAAAGCATGACGTATAAGCAAATTTAACGTTCCTCCCACTACAAACTGTGAACAAGTTTTAGCTTTGTGAACATAGAATATAAGACAAGTTTGAAGAATCCAATGCTAAGCACGCTCCTATTGAAAACAACATATAATTTCTTATTGATTGCAAATTTTGGCCAGTTAAATATGTGGGGTTGATGACCTGCCTCATATTAGGAGGGACTCCAAACATAATATCCACCTGCTGCCACCATATATATTTTTCTAATTTAATTTCTTGGTACTTTTATGATATTTTATTTAATGTTCCTGCGGTATAATTTTCTGTGGGTCTCTGTTTGTTGGGATGTCATATATTTCTGTATCTTTTTTAAATTAAAAATCACATTTTAATGAGATGTTTGACTTTTTTTTTTTTTGAAACTTTATTAATTCAAAATGAATTTTATGGTTTAATGTTTTAATGTGGTGCTGATCTTATTCCTGGTGGAGTTTATTTTAATTTGCCCTTTAAACATGAGCTATCCCTGCTCTTGTAACTCTATTATATTTTTATTAATATAACGTGCATAATATATATATATAGAATTTGTAATAGTTTTGAAAAAAGTCAAAATTTTGATGGTTTTGTAATATTGTTGATATAAACATGTATTTAAAAAAGGTAAATCTTAAGTTTAAAAGCGAGTGAATTGTAAAATAGTGTGTTTAAAAATATTAAATACATTTTGTTTAAAGAACAGTCATCTTTATTGTTTCATCATCAATATCCTAAATTTAATTCTTATTATTTCATCAACAAGTAGTAATGACTTACATAAATATATTTTATCTAGAAATTAATCTTTGGACAAATAATAATAACTTACCAATAAAACATTTTTCCCTATATTACACATAATAATAACTTGCCAATAAAACATTATGATTCATAGTATAAGTACAAATTGGAAAAACAAAGGAAAATAACAAATAATTTGTAACCAGGGTTTTTGGCTTATCTATGACTAGACCGCAGCCATTAAAAAACTTACTAATTTACAAGGGCATAGAGGATGTTATTCCAAACATCTGGAAGACCAGGGAGACACCAATGGCTGCAATCTGCATAACTATAATCATTTTTGTTTGTCATGTTAATATATTTGCTGGTATAGACAGATAAATGAGCATCCTTCCTATACGTTGACAACACTGTTATATTCAACAACTTCACCTTCATTTCCCCCACCACCTTCTCCACTATTTCCATCCTCTTCCTTTCTCCATAAATCTTTTCTGCCTCTTGTTCCATCTTTTCAATGGGTTCTGTTTCAGTGAAGCATCCTCCCCCAATTTTCTTCCCCCACATCTGTCCACTGCATCATCAATTAGTAAATTAGACAACCTGCTGAAGTCTTAAATTTAAAATTGCAAATGCAAAAGCATATAAATTTTTCTATGCAAAAGGTAGCATGAGAGTTTACTTGAAGTGCACAGGTGAGTAGCCTCGGAAATAAACTTGGGTTTTGTGAGGATTAATGTTGGTTTGTATCCATTTAGCCCATGTTCTAAGTGCCTTGTCAAAAGCAACAGGCTCTTCCATATATGGGACAACTTGCCCTCCTTCCTCAAAATAATTCACCCTGTAAGAGAGGGTCAGACTTATCAAACATGATCATTAGAAAATAGAAACAAAAAAATTCAGTTAACACATCCATTAATCTCGGCGCCGTTAAGAAACGGAAAATGTTATCAATGCCAGTAAACATATTTTGAAATTCGCATATTTGATATGCGGGGCTCAAAAAAATTCCATCGATATCATATGAAGGAATCGTTAAATTTTCCATGAACCAACTAGGACTCATAACTTAAGACCTTCTAGGCGCTAGTAAATGTTCATATCACCGAAATACTGGCTAGTTTCTAGCCTTTTCAAATGTGTGTTGCTCTAGAGAGAGGGGAGAGGGGTCAGTTTCACAGTCATGTCCACAAGAATTTTATGATATTCTGAGATGGTTCTACCCGGATGAATAGGTCACCCCTCTATATCTATATGGCAGTCATGTCCACAAGAATTCTATACATATCCTGTCACCAATCCGGTCCCAACACCCTCACCAAGTCACATTTTTGTGCTTATCCATATAATATCTCACTCTGATACCATGTTAAGTTTACTGTAGACATGGGGAAGGTCGCAACTTGGTCTGTAAATCTCCGTGCATGACATTACCTACTAACTAGCTCATGGGATAGGATTCACAATCTTTGATTGCTCCATGCATTCCATTACCTACCATAGAGGTCATTTGACAACCTTACATCCCCCGTTTGCATTAAGCGGTGACTGATGAATTCAACACCAGAGGATTCAGGCTTGCAATTTTAATATTTGCTCTTTCAGACATGTCTGCATCTCATCCATCGCTCTGATATGTTGTAGCTTTCTATATCAACTGCAGTAATGTTAAACTTTGCTCAATAAATACTGATTAAATCTCGTATCCAGAAGCCCGCAAATGGGAGCCCATGATAATTCTGCGGAACAATTGTATACCCTGTTTTCAATGCCCTACGAGTTAAGATTTAGTACGTGTTATTGAGTTTCACTGTCCATAACATTCCTTCAATTTGATAAATCTGTCTAGGTATGCGGCATGAATCCTCAGATGTGATACACTATGTAAACAAATTACGAATATTTTGAAGGAATTCCCCTTGATCTATTGGCCTATACATGCTAAGCCTACACCATCATGTGGCACCATACGCCCTTAAAACTCGAATTGAGTAACAGTGGATTTCTCCACTAAAAAAGTCATGCGGTTTGATGAAATTCTTCTCTGATATACACTAGTGGACACGTAAGAAATTCAGTTTCTCTGACATTAATGTGGACATGTATTTTCCTGCTAAACCATACAAATAGATAATAGTCCGAAAAACCAGGGCATAGGCAACTTTTGGGTCAACCATGGCCAAACATTTCACGTAGTTGTGTAAATGTGACTGTAATATTCAATGGTAGGTACTAGTTTCAATGTTTTCAAAGCCATTGTCCAGTAATGATGCATTGACCGGCGTTGACCATGTTTGGTGAAGGGGATTCTTATAGTGCCAACAATAAACAATAAAATAATAGAAACAAACAAAACAAAAATTATGGCAATAAATAAAGTTAAGGACATCATAATGGCTTTGAAAACATTGAAACTAGTGCCTACCATTGAATATTACAGTCACATTTACACAACTACGTGAGTGTTTTGTCCATGGTTAACCGGTGTTGACCACCATGATGCATTGACCGGCATTGACCATGTTTGGTGAAGGGGATTCTTATCGTGCCAACAATAAACAATAAAATAATAGAAACAAACAAAACAAAAATTATGGCAATAAATAAAGTTAAGGCCATCATAATGGTTTTGAAAACATTGAAACTAGTGCCTACCATTGAATATTACAGTCACATTTACACAACTACGTGAGTGTTTGCCATGGAAACATTGACATTCTTGCTGCTGCTGCTGTTGTTGTTGTTACAGGGCTGCAATGTGTGTGCATTTTGAAGCCATGATTGGTTTCCCTTTCCCTTTCCATCCCATAAGATGAACAGCCCAGAAAGTAAGAAAAGTCCGGCAATCCATCCCAACACCCTTACACTTGCATATGTGCTCTCTCCTCCCTTGTGCCCCATGTAACCTTCTTTAACAAACGCTACAACTGAGAAAAAGTATACAGAACATGTATTCAAACTAGTTCGAAGCAATGTCTCTATGGCAGCTTTATGGGTAGAGTTGCAACGTGCCAAATATTATACATCTCATTTTAAATTTGACCGTCACTTACAGATGTACAATTTGTTTTTGTTAATTGGTGGAACTGGCAACCTATCAATTTGCCGCAACTTGTTAAGTGCGTCGCTTTTAGTAAGGTGATCTAAATTGTTGATTCCAATCATTTCAAAAGTTTATTTTTGGTGTCTCTCACTTATTGCTCTATTGAAAGCACAAAAGAAGTTTTCGTCCTTGGTAAAAATAAAAGTTATAATATTTTTTTAGGTGTCAATGACATAAATTGAATCAGTTCTCCGTTCATCTTATTGAATTCTTGAAATTGAAATAGAAGCGAAGAGCATTTTTTCAGTGACAAGCAAGTTGCTACATAAACAAATAAATGATTTCATTACATTAGTAAATAGGTAACTGCCCAAGTATCGTCGAATTGAAGCATACTGATGGTTTAAAACATGTATAAAACGAACGAAATTTATTGTATTGGAACTGTCATGAGCATTTGATCAACCACACAAAGGTAATAGACGAAACTTTAATACCCTTTATATTTTGTAATAGGTGTTAGACATGCAGAAATTCTAGCCTAATATTTAGGGATTCTGTAGCTAGCATTTAGGATTCTGTAGCTAGCATTTAGGGAAGTTATTTTGTAATTGACAACACACTAGATGATATGTGTATGTGCTGGAAAATGTTGTCCATCTGTAGGATGAAGAGTAGAGATAGGTTAGTTTGAGTTTGAGTTTGAATAAGACTCTGTTTATTGTTATTCTATAAAGATTGTATTCTCTGATTTAGTAGAGCACAAGCAAATAAGAATAAGAAATAGATCAAAACCTGCAGTTGCATTTATGTGTTCTGTTTTAAGAGTGCTAATAATTTTCATGGTATCAGAGCAGTGTTGGTGAAGTGTTGCTGCAGAGAAGTATCAGAAGTTTAAGACAGAGAGATGGCCACATTTGTTGCAGGAGATCCTCACAGGATGGTAGAACGATTTGATGGCGTTGGATTTAATCTCTGGAAGCTCATAATGAAGATGTTGCTGCTGAACAAGGATCTACTCAATATAGTTGAAGGGACTGAGATTAAACCCACCCAGGATGCAGATCTGATCAGTAAGTGGGAGTCAAAGGAAGGTAGGGCTCGTTCCTGTATACTTTTAAGTTTGAGTGATAATGTGCTTTTACATGTAAGTGAGGCAAAATCAGCAAAGGAAGCTTGGGATCAATTAATCAAGTTATATGAATCAAATGATGTTAGCACAAGATTATATCTTAGAAGAAGATTTTTTCAGTTAAAGATGCAGGAAACACAAAAAATATCAGATTTCACAAATCAGTTTAAATCTCTCAAAAATCAATTGGCAGCATGTGGATCAGTGATTGCAGAAGAAGATGTTGTTATGTCGCTTCTTGGGAGTTTGCCAGAATCCTATTCTGGACTGGTAGTAGCACTAAGCACCCAATCTAATTTGGATTTGACAAAAGTAATAGCAGCACTACTTCAAGAAGAAATCAGAAGGAAGGATGGGGGCCTGAATGATGAGAATCCTACAGCACTGTTTTCAGCAGGATATAAGGGCAAAGCAAAAAGGAAGAGTGACAACAAATCACATCCCTCCCAGTCCAATGTCTCAAAGAATGGTAAAGACACAAAGGAGGAGAAAAATAAGGGAAATTGCTTTCATTGTGGAGCTCCTGGGCATTTTAAGAAACAATGCCGTAAGTGGTTAGCATGGGTAGAAGAGGTAAAGAAAAGGAAGGCTGCTGAAGCTAACATGACCGTAAGCAATGACCAAGAAAATTTGTTTTCGGTTGTCACAACCCCAAGTTCTGATGTTTCAAATTGTTGGTATTTAGATTCAGGAGCAACTCAGCATATGACACCTGAGAGAAGTTGGTTTATGGCATATACAAAAGCACCCAAAAGTAAGACTGTCAATCTTGGAGATGATAGCAAATGTGAGATGATCGGAATTGGAGATATTCCATTGCAAATGCCAGATGGTGGATACAAGAAAATCCAGAACGTATGGTATGTACCTGCTCTTGTCAAAAGTCTTTTATCAGTGAGCAAGATTACCTGATGCTGGCATAATTGCACAGTTTGACAGCAAGGAATGTGTCCTAAAGGATGTTGAAGGAGTAATTGTTGCTACGGGAATCAGAGATGGCAATCTGTACAAGTTATGTGCAACAGTACCTGATGTGGTGTTAACAGCAACAAATAATGAAATATCTTGATTCAGTTCTTTGGCATCATAGATTCGGACATGCAAATCCTCATTCGCTTCAAATGTTAAAATCAGAGCAGCTTGTGGAAGATTTTAATTTGCATCTACCAGTTGAGTTGGGAGTGTGTGAAGGCTGTTGTTTAGGAAAGCAACATAGATTCCCCTTCCCAAAGAAAGGAGCAACACGAGCTAAGGAGCAAATGGAACTTGTGCATTCAGATATTTGTGGTGCAATGCAAACAATGTCACACAACGGGGCAAGGTATTTTATTACCTTCATTGACGATTCCTCTAGAATGACCTTTGTTTATTTTATCAAAAATAAATCATGTGCATTAGAGATGTTTAAGGTTTTTAAAGCATTTGGTGAGAAGCAGTCAGGAAAACCTTTGAAATGACTTAGATGTGATAATGGGGGTGAATATACCTCAAATGCTTTCAAAAGTTTATGTGCAAAAGAAGGTATCAAACTTGAGTATACTGTTCCTTATTCACCGCAACAGAATGGTGTCGCTGAAAGAAGGAATAGGACTCTTGTTGAAAGTGCTAGATGCATGCTTAAGAGTAGTGGATTATCTAATGTTTTTTGGGCTGAAGCAGTCTCCAGTGCAGCATATATACAAAACAGGTTGTCAACTGTTGCATTGCATAAGAAGACGCCTTATGAGGCATGGCATGGAAGCAAGCCAAGTGTCAATGATTTAAGAATTTTTGGTTGCATAGCATATGCACATATACCAGATGAAGAAAGAAAGAAGCTAGATGACAAAAGCAAGAAGTGTATAATGGTTGGATACAGTTTGAATTCGAAGGGATATCGAATTTATGATCCTATAACACATGAGATTCTAGTCAGAAGAGACGTCATTTTTGACGAAAATTCAGTTTTGCACAAATCAGCAGAGATGGAAAATGCTAAGGATTCAGAAACAAGGCCTTATGATCTCGGATCTGATGAAGAATCTGAGCATGAGAATTCTACTCCAGCAAGACCATTACAAGTTGCAGCCACACAGCCCATAGGAGATGTACAAGGAGAGCAGCAGTTTCGTAGATCAACAAGACTACGGAAACCCACTCAAAAGGCATCGGAATCATATGCACTTAGTGTAGAAGTTGATGAACCACTCAGTGTTCAAGAAGCACTTCAAAGTATTTATGCAGCAGATTGGAGGCAAGCAATGGATGTTGAATATGAATCGCTCATAAAAAATCAGACATGGGAACTCACGATTCTTCCACCTGGAAGAAGAGTGGTTGGGTGCAAGTGGTTATTCAAACAAAAGTACAAGTCTGATGGGTCGATAGACCGCTACAAGGCTCGATTGGTGGCAAAAGGATACACCCAAATTGCAGGTTTGGATTATCATGACACCTTTTCTCCTGTAGTCAAGATAACATCCATCAGAATTCTATTAGCAGTGGCAGCAACCTTGGATCTTCATGTACATCAGCTAGATATAAAAACTGCATTTTTAAATGGATTCTTAAAGGAAGAAGTTTATATGGAACAACCAGAAGGCTACATACAAGAAGGAAAGGAGCAGTTAGTATGCAAGCTTCAGAAAACATTGTATGGACTGAAACAGTCTTCAAGAGCATGGTATGAGCGTATTGATGGGTTTCTCCAAAATGAAGGATATGTAAGTTGCAATGCTGATTCGAATGTCTACATAAAGCATATTGGTGAGTCTCTAGTCATCTTAGCCTTATATGTTGATGACACCATCATTATGAGTAATGATTTTAAGATGTTAGGCATGTTCAAGTCTCAATTAGCTGCAGAATTTGAGATGACTGATCATGGTGAGATTCATTATTGCTTGGGCATTCAAATTTTAAGAGATAGGGAGAAGAGGAAAATCCATCTTAGTCAAGAAAGGTACATTAGGAACATTCTCAAGAAATTTGGGATGGAAAATTGCAAGCCAGTAAGTACTCCAATGGAAGTAGGAAACAAACTTTCACTGGACATGTGTCCCAAAACACAAGAAGAAGAAAGTTATATGAGTATGGTTCCATATCAGAATGTTGTTGGGAGCCTAATGTATGCAATGGTTTCTAGCAGACCTGATATTGCACATGTTGTAAGTATTGTGAGTCAATATTCCAGCAATCTTGGCCACAACATTGGGCAGCAGTTAAAAGAATTTTTAGATATCTACAAGGAACAACTAAACATGGAATAAGATTCAGTGGGAGTTCAGAAAATTCTCTGCAACTTACTGGGTATTGTGATGCAGATTGGGCAGGGGACGTTGATAGTAAAAGATCAACTTCAGGGTTTTGTTTTATCCTTGGTGGAGGTGCAGTTTCGTGGGCAAGTAAGAAACAACGATCTGTTTCTCTCTCCAGTGCAGAAGCAGAATATATAGCAGCATGTCAAGCTGCAAAAGAATTGATTTGGTTGAGAAGATTGTTGCAGGACATCGAGGTTACTCAATCCCAACCAACAATATTAAAGTGTGACAGCCAAAGTTGCATAGCCATGACGAAGAATTCGAAGTATCATGGGAGAGTTAAACATATAGGGATACAATATCATTTCATCCGTGAACAAATTGAGAACAACACTATCAAAATGGAGTACTGTGCAACTGAAATGATGGTGGCGGATGCATTGACAAAGGCATTACCAAGAAATAAGTTTGAGTTTTGCAAAGAAGGATTCGATGTGATACAAGCTGGTTGACAAATATTTGGCTAAGTGGGAGTGTTAGACATGCAGAAATTCTAGCCTAATATTTAGGGATTTTGTAGCTAGCATTTAGGATTTTGTAGCTAGCATTTAGGGAAGTTATTTTGTAATTGACAGCACATTAGATGATATGTGTATGTGCTGGCAAATGTTGTCCATCTGTAGGATGAAGAGTAGAGATAGGGTAGTTTGAGTTTGAGTTTGAATAAGACTCTGTTTATTGTTATTCTATAAAGATTGTATTCTCTGATTTAGCAGAGCACAAGCAAATAAGAATAAGAAATAGATCAAAACCTGCAGTTGCATTTCTGTGTTCTGTTTAAGAGTGCTAATAATTTTCATCTAACTAGCAAATGATTATGCAAAGTTCTGAGATATAAGAGGTGAGATTTAGGCATAAGTATGATTATCCATCATCAAGTTCCCATATAAAAATGGCTCCAGCATGGTGTCCTTGACAGTGCATTGTTTGGTAGAAATCCGCATTTGTATGTACGCTGCCTCCAGATAGGGCATCAATTATCTTTTGTTTTGTCCGATAGATTTTGCTAAAATATTCAACATATCTCTGCCCCGACCAGTAGAGGAGGACTACAAAATTTTGGAGCGTGCGGAGTGTGCAATTAATGACAGAAATTTCGTAGTATCCTCATGGACGCAGGCCGGGATGAGATTTGACGGTTGGCCTTACCCGTCAAACCAAAAAAATATGACTTTAAGAGGTTTTAAACAGCCTGTCTATCTTTGTTAAAGGTATTTTTTTTATTTAATAATTTAAAAAATATATTATTTTCTTGTTGTATTTACAAATTTCAGAAAAAATTTAGGGATTCTATGTTCCATCTAAACACATTTTTAACCAAATATGTTATTTAAATATCTATATTATGCTATATTTATATTTATATTGAATGTGTATATAATGATAATGACAGTTTTACCAAATTCTTTCCCATCAAACAGGGACAGGTTGACAATTTTACAAAGTGTAAAATACGGTTAAAACAAACAAAAAGTCCAAAACGAAAGTCAAATCTCATCTCTGGACGCAGGCTCTGAATTTGGTAACTTGTCTCGTGTTTTAATAAATGAAACTCTTCCAAATTTTTACCATATTTCTGCCCGAGCAAGAGGAGTTCACTCACGAAATTTTAGAGAGAATGATCATCTGTAGAGATAGAACTCTATGACAGAAATTTTCTGAACAGAGGAGCTAACGCAGTGACAGAAAGTTAAATCAAAGAGGTAAAATTTGATTAGAATGAATGTTTCAAAGACCAAGAACAGTATGAATGCAGGCCTAGATTGTTAGTAGAGTGTTCTTAGGCCTTCAGAAATAAAGAGAATTCATTAGAAGTGACTGTCATCGAGTTTCTCAACTTGACTTAAGAACATACAGTCATACAGAACATACAATCATACATTTGTCATGATAGAACCTTTAAGACAAAACTTACATGAATTTCAAGACTCCATAAGAATACATATTACTGAGTAAGATTGCATAAATATAGTCCTTCAAGAAGTTTTAGGTGAGCAGCATAAAAAGAAGAACTTAAGTGAATGAACTAGTATCCATTTCAAATTTTGTGTTCAAAGAAGAAAGAAGTGATCCATAGAAGTCCTTGGCATCATATCGATATGGCACAACTTGTTAAGAGTGTAGCGTAGCTTTTAGTATGACGATTTAAGTTGTTGATTCTAATTGTTCGTGGTGTCTTTTACTTTCTTAAACTTAATCTTAAAAGACAAGGAGATCTATTCCATCAAATTCACTTGGAACCACCTCGAAAGAACAGTTTTGTTTGTTTTGTGTGTGGATCATGAAGACTCCTCCAGAAGCCAAAGAACCTAAAATTAAAACAGGTAAACAGCCGTCAATTTGAAATCCAGAGTCTTTTCTCCTCGGTTATAACATACAAAGGTCTTGTGAGTTCCGTCCATTGAATTGTCTACGGTTTCATGACTAGGAAGGACAATTTTTGCCTGTAGAACTGCCAAAATCGTATCTCTGGCGAGAAAACACAACTTTCATTAATTCCGCTGTAGTCAATGCAGAAAGACATTAAACAAAAAAGGGGTATTGTGTGCATTGTCCACATATCTAGCTGGCAAATGATTATTCAAAGTTCCGAGAATAACTGCCTAAATGTTATTCTACACATTCAAGTCCAAATGGAGAAAGTTTTTCTAGAGATGGACCATTGGAAGAGTGTTTTGTGTGCAGTCGGGCATGTTTTTCTAGACTCTCCTGGTTAAGATATCTCTCTCATGGTCATGGATATGGAGCTTGTGGTATGCACTGCTCTAGAAATAGATGGCGGGCGACTTTGGGACATTCACAATTGCATTCATCCAATCACAAACCTCATAATGGCAGGGTTGGCGAGTAGCATACCCTTTAACAAAGGAAATTATTTTGCATGGCCTTGGTTATCTACTATGATTTCTTTGGTGGCTTAATGATTTATGCCTTAGTTGTTGGATATGACCCTTTGGCTTAATGATTTATTAGGTAGTTGTCTAGGGCGCAAGTAGTCAAGGGGCACCTAAATCTAAAGATTTCCCTTGTTAACTATTTTCATAACTTAGAATTAAATCAATTTACTTGAAGATTCAATATTAATTGATTTATTTATTGATATTATTATATAGCAACATAAATTGCATACATACGCATAAAAAGGTATTATAATATTTTTTGGAATATTTTTAAGCTTATAAGATTGTGTTTGTATTGTTACCCATTATCTAGCATAGCCCCAAATTATGCACGTGTGTAATTTTTTCTAGAAAAAGGTTCATGTATTTTTTATAATGTCACAGGGTAGCTAGCAGAGATAAGTGTCATTGAAGGAAAGAAGTATATTTTTAATAATGTCGCACAGGTAGATAGAAGGGGCACGTATAATTGAAGGAAAAAATATATAAGTCTCTATTCTTTTTTGGGGGGGTGGGGGGAGGAAGGGGGGTTTACTACTTTGTGAAACAACAATGCTCTATTAAGATTTTTGTCCCATCACCCACTTGATATTGGTAATTTGAACATGCCAACAACTTCGTATAAAAATTGTATTTGTTGCGTTGTGAGAACTTCGTGCAATTAATGTTCTCTATCCAAAAAATACTTACTGGTTTTATGTGATAATTTTATAGGATATCTTTATTCTTTTTGTATAGCAGTTTCTCTAAGTTTGTGCTTTATTGTGACCCTAACACAAATTTCAAAATACAAGAATGAAGGTAGTTTTTATTTACTTACATGCTGGGAAAAAAATCTTAATTAAAATTATGAGAAGGGCTTCCACTCCAATTATTACTTAGAGTGATCCAAACCTTTAATCTGATAAAAATTGTTTGGACTTTATTACTTTATAATTTGTTAAGTAGTATATAGTTCACATCTTCTTTTATCAATTTATTTTCCTTAAAAATGTAATGTCATTCCACTTCTGATTTGTAAAATTAGTTTAAATAAAATATTAAAAAAGAAATTAGGATTATTAGAATTCATAATACACTTCCAATTTAAAAAAAAAACAAATTACTAAAGAATTATTTTAAACTTATATTTAGGTTTTAGCATTAGTTGTCTTAGCATTTCAGGGCAATCTTTATACATCAACCTCGTTTTAAGAAAACAACAAAAAAAAAGGAAGATAGTATAAACAGAGTTGACCGTCAGATTTAACGTTCCTCCCAGTACAAACTAGGAACAAGTTTTAGCTTTGTGAACATAGAATATAAGACAAGTTAAAGAAGAATCCAATGCTAAGCATGTTCCTATCGAAAACAACAGATAATTTCTTATTGATTGCAAATTTTGACGAGGTAAATGTGTGGGGTTGCAATTTAATTTTTTGATATTTTTATGATATTTAATTTAATGTTTGTATAGTTTTTTTTTGTGGGTTTTGATGTGGATTTACATTTACAAGTTAATTGATCCCAGATATTACACATAATAATAACTTGCTAATAAAATATTATTATTCATAGTATAAGTATAAATTGGAAAAACAAACAAATATAACAAATAATTTGTAACTTGGGATTTTCGCTGATCTATTACTAGACCGCAACCATTAAAAAAATTACTAACAAACAATTCAAACTATAAGAGCATAGAGGATGTTATTCCAAACGTCTGGAAGACCAGGAAGACACCAATGGCTGCAATCTGCAGAACTATAATCATTTTTGTTTGTCATGTTAATATATTTACTGGTATAGACAGATGCGTGAGCATCCTTCCTATACGTTGACAACACTGTTATATTCAACAACTTCACCTTCATTTCCCCCACCACCTTCTCCACTATTTCCATCCTCTTCCTTTCCCCATAAATCTTTTCTGCCTCTTGTTCCATCCTTTCAATGGGTTCTGTTTCATTGAAGCATCCTCCCCCAATTTTCTTCCCCCACATCTGTCCACTGCATGTCATCAATTAGTAAATTAGACAACCTCAAGTCTTAAATTTATAATTCCAAACACAAAAGCACATAAACCTTTCTATGCAAAAGGTAGCATGAGAATTTACTGGAAATGGACAGGTGAGTAGCCTCGGAAATAAACTTGGGTTTTATGAGGATTAATGTTGGTTTGTATCCATTTAGCCCATGTTCTAAGTGCCTTGTCAAAAGCAACAGGCTCTTCCATATATGGGACAACTTGCCCTCCTTCCTCAAAATAATTCACCCTGCAAAAAAGGGCCACACTTATCAAACATGATCATCAGAAAATAGAAATATAAAAATTCAGTTAACATCCATTAATGTCAACGCCCCTAAGAAAGGGAAAATGTCGTCAATGCCATATAAATGAATTATGAAATTTTCCATGAACCAACTAGGACTCGTAACCTAAAACCTTCTAGGTGCATAGTAAATGTTCATATCCCTGAAATACTAGTCAGTTACTGGCCTTTTCAAATGTGTATTGCTCCAACACCCTCACCAAGTCACATTTTTGTGCTTAAGCCATGTTCTCACTCTGATACCATGTTAAGTTTTCTATAGACAAGTTAAAACTCAAACTTGATCTCTAGATCCCTTTATCACTTACCTTCTAGCTCTTTGTATGATTTGGAATGTGGATTGCTCCTACAAAAAATGAAGAGGAGATAGACACGTTACATACCCTTCATAAGGCTGCTGATGAGTCCACCAATGTCCGCTATTGAAAACCAGAATGTCTGCATCTCTCCAACGCTGTGATTGTTGAGCAATGATATCAACCGCCAATGTTTCTTTGCCATTGTTCTGAATCCGCTCGACCAGAAACGGAGCCCATGATAATTCTATGGAACAATTGTAACCCTGTAAACAATGCCCAACATCAGTCTGAGTTTTTCTTTTCAATTTTTTTTTTTTTGGTTTTATCAAGGCAGGGCATGAATCCCATGTTACACTAGTACCTTTATAAAATATTGAAGGAATTCCCCTTTATCTTTGGCCTTCATGTGGCCTCCCTCATGTGGCACCACCGCCCTTAAAAGGCAGAGCATGGATTCCCACTGGTTGCGGTTTATGGAGTCTCCTACATACACTAGTCTCTTGTTTTTCAGTTTTTCCAACATTAACGAGGCATTAAACCTGCAAACCATAAAAAGACATTGTTGTATCAGCAAGGTAGCAACTTTAGGAAGAAGCATTTTATATGGTGTACCTCAAACATGTAAATGAAGGCCCGACTGCCCCAAAAATGCATCTATAATAATCCTCTGTTTTTTTTTTTTGAAAACCCGTATAAAATTTCAAAGCTGCCAGAAAAGATATGCAAACACTCCCACCAAATAGATCATACAAACTGTGCATTGATGACATTTTACAGTGACATCCATGACATAATTTACAAATTTCCATTTACATTCACAGACCGGGGAAGAGTGCAGTCTTGGGGTTGCCATCTCCACCTCTCATAATCAGAATCCACTCTGCCATTCTTGCGGCAGTTGAAGTCATTGCTGGCAAAAGGGCACAACCCATCTGGATATAATACATATGATTCATCATACACCCATTTTCCTCTGAACAGATTACACTGGCCAACTTCATTTTGCAGAACAGTTGCAGCATTATTGTCCTCTTCATTTGGCAGAACAGTTGCAGCATTATTGTCCTCTTCATTTGGCTTTGCCATGGAAACATTGACATTCTTGCTGCTGCTGCTGTTGTTGTTGTTACAGGGCTGCAATGTGTGTGCATTTTGAAGCCATGATTGGTTTCCCTTTCCCTTTCCATCCCATAAGATGAACAGCCCAGAAAGTAAGAAAAGTCCGGCAATCCATCCCAACACCCTTACACTTGCACATGTGCTCTCTCCTCCCTTGTGCCCCATGTAACCTTCTTTAACAAACACTACAACTGAGAAAAAGTATACAGAACATGTACTCAAACTAGTTCGAAGCAATGTCTCTATGGCAGCTTTGTAGGTAGAGTTGCAAGTTGCCAAATATTATACATCTCATATTAAATTTGACGGTCAATTAGATGTACAATTTGTTTTTGTTAATTGGTGGAATTGGCGACCTATCGATTTGCTGCAACTTGTTATGTGCGTCGCTTTTAGTAAGGTGATCTAAATTGTTGGTTCCAATCATTTCGAACGTTTATTTTTGGTGTCTCTTACTTTCTTAAATTTAACTCAAAAAACGAAAAGATATCCATTTCGTCAAATTCACTTGGGACCACCTCCAAAAAAATACTAAAAACTTAAACATGGTTTTGTTTATTTTGTGTGTGAATCATGAAAACTCCTGCGGGGGCCAAAGAATCTAACATTAAAACAGGCAAACAGCCATCAATTTGAAACCCCAGCTCACATTCTCCTCGGTTATAACATACAGAGGTCTTGTTAATTCCGTCTTAAAATGAATTCAGCTTCGTCTTCGCTGTCATGACTAGGAAGGACAATTTTAGCCCGAGGAACTGCCAAAATCGTATCTCTGGCGAGAAAAGACACAGACAATGCAGAAAAACATTAAACAAAAAAAGGTATCTAGCTGGCAAATGATTATGCAAAGTTCCGAGATGTAAGAGGTGAGATTTAGTGATAAGTATGATTATCCATCATCGAGTTCCCATATAAAAATGGCTCCAGCAATATTTATGAGTTCCATTTGTTGCATGATGTCATGTCGGCCATTTCTTAAATATCATGTGATCAGTAGTCACGAGTAATCATCAAATCTTCAAAGTGACTTCAAATGATTCTTATTGGAATGTCATCTTTTTAAAGAATTGAGTCAATCTTATTTAATATATAGTATGTTTTTGGAAAATTTGTATTGAGGGTTATTGATTCCATCGAATTTCTTCATACATAATCTAACATTTTTTACACTATCATTATTATTATTAAAATATATTTGATTTCATAATTTATTGATGTTTGGGTTTAGATTTATAAATAAATAATTTATAAAACTTGATATTGTCATCTTTTCAAAGTTTTATGTCTTTCGTTTGGGTTTCGATTTATAACTACATGATTTGTAAAACTTCACGTTGACATATTTTTAGAGTATTAAATCTTTCTTGTTTAAAATATATTTAGGAAAATTGTATTGGTATGATTTTGCTTCATTGATGTTTGAATTTAGACTTAAAATTTACGTTATATAAGCTATTCTTCTAATTTAAAATCTTAGATAATTTTTTTTAAGAATCATTTAACATATATAAACTTAAGAAAATATATAACTAATTAATATTTATATTAACGAAATTAAATACATAATATTTATAACCTGTAATCTACTAGGGTAGAAATTCCTCTTGATACTCGACACAAAGAGTCAAATGGATAGTGCCAAAATTATTCCCTAGGTTTCCCTGAATTTGATGAATTGAATGTCCCCTAGTCATCATTGCTGAACAAAAAGAAGAACGTTTTAGTGTAGATATTCACTTACTTAGCAAGTGTAATCAACTACATATTATCTCCATTCATGATGAAAAGATTTACAACAAATATTATACCATAATTTATTATTAGAAAAATAGTTTACAAATTTAATTATAAGGAGTGTCCTAAATAATTTTATTACAAAATAATTTTTATAAAGAATGTCCTAAATAATTTTATTACAAAATAATTTTCAAATTTGATAATAAGAAGAAAAAATTTTCTTGCTTTTCAAAATATATTTTTCACATTTGAAGATACTAAAGAAACAAATTTATTTGGATGTTCAAAATTTACAAATGGTTATTAAAATTAAATTTTTTATTTTTATTTTTCAATACAAAACATGCAATTACATAATTATAAGATTGAAATATAAATGTAATACATGTTTGCTTTAAAAACTCACTTGTAAGGGAATAAACCCCGACACTTACATCAAGTATTAGTCTTGACAAATAATGTCCACGCGTAAAAAAAGTGTCATTTTACAATGTAAATGGAGTTTTATTGAAAAGCCAAGAGTGGTATACAAAAAGGGTGATAATTTCTTAGAAAAGTTGTGAGGCTACAATACTTTGACTTTCACAGTCGATTTTATATCTATTTTAGTAGGAAATGAATAGTTACATATTGAAGTTGAAGACATTCGGATTTGAGTCTAAAAATTCATGTGATTTCATGACATGAAACTCATAATTTTGAAAACACAATTTTACTAGTATATGTATATGTTTTTTTTGTATTTTTTGGTCTTGCAACTTTATTGTGATTTTTTATGATAAGCTTAAAAATGACCTATTTTATATAAGATTTGACTTTTTTTTTTAATATATAAAGTGGATCTAAGTTTAATTTCTAAACTTATGGTTTATTTATGGTAAAATGAACAATATATATCATGGTTATTTCTTTAGAATTCGTTGTTATCTTTATGTTAACTATTTCTAATGATTATTGGAGAAAAGGTGTCAATCTGTACATATGCAGTTCATACTTTGCTATAATTGTTGAATAAGACATTTTGAGCACTAAGCACCAGCTATAACCAGCCTTGGAGGATCTTAAAAATATCTCATATCATCTCCAAAGATTGTTATTTCATCACGACATTAGCTCCAGAGGTTCCTTCACTAGCTCCATAAATGTTCAATGGTTCTATGAGCGGCTCCTTAAGCATATGTTTGGAAAATAGTGAAAAATAGTTATCAAGAACATATTTAAACCCAAATATGATTGCATATTTAGATTCATCTCAAAAAATTAAGCAATTTAAAAAAACATCTTGATTCGAGTTCATATGCAAAAATTATAGTTGTTTTAGTATGGCTGGAAGTCCACCATAATCGCTTCAGAGTCTTCCCAGAACACTTCAGAATAATCCTATATCACTTTTGATTCTTCCTAGAACGCTTCTGATTCTTCCCATATCGCTTTGGAATCTTCCTAGATCACTTCAGAGTCTTCCCAAATCGCTTCAGAGTCTTCCCAAACTGTTTTGAAGTCTTCCCAAACCGTTTCGGAGTCTTCCTAGATCACTTCAGAATCTCCTCAATTTTCTTCGGAGTAGGATATTACAGCTCTGGGGATGGATACTAGAGTTACAGAGGTGAGCATAACTCTAAGGGTATCATTGTTATATATTTTTGGAAGTTATTCTAAAAATAAATATTTTGATAAGTGTTTTATTATTTATAAAATAAAGAAGAATCAATATTCATTTTGGTTCTCAATAATTAAATAAGATAATCATATTGTTAGTTAGAATTAGATAAGCTCTATCCATATTTTGTGGATATTGATGCTTTTTAGATATATTGAAATCTTAGTTGATAAAGATGTATGCCTTAAAATAAGGAGGTGGTTGGAAGCACAAAATTATAAATGCAATCTCCCACACCAAAGAATGTAATCTCCATTTTCTAATCAATTTATTCTGAGATTCCATTCCATCCATTTGTAAATAATGTAGATTAAAATCCTCTTCTTATAAATGAGTTGGCCACTCATTCCAAGGAAGATGGATCTATATATTTATATTTATTTTTTCCATTCTATAAATATAAATTTATGATTTTATTTTTCTTATGTCATGTAACTTTTTTGTGATGTATAGTTTGTTGTGAACCTTTAGGTGTTTTTTGTGTTTTCCTTTCTTTCAAAGTCGGTAATTTCATTTCATGCAAGTGTGTTTCAATTCATGTAATGAGTGTTTCAATGCAATGTGTGTTTTAATTTTTGCAAGTGTGTTTCTAATTCCTGCAAGTGTGGATTTTTTTGTAGAAGGGACCATTGCCAAATATATCTTTCTCCTTTTGCATATAGCTTTCAAACACCATGCCTTGATTGACATTCTTTAATGAAGAGAATTAACGACCCTCATCACCTTATATAGTTGTCAAGGGCATTTATGAGAAATATGTATACTAGATCATTTCATGAGCTTTCCAACAGAGATTCCATTTTCAAATTTTGAGTAACATTCAAGCAATTATGACCTTGACAAGGTGAAATAATATTTATTTTTGGTATTCTATCCAAAAGGCTATCCTAAAATGTTGTTTGGATCATTTGAACTTCCTTGAGAGGTAATATGACCAATTACTCCTAGTCCCATTTTTTTATGAAAATAAGAAACTTTGAGTGTAGAAGTTATTTCCTTTAACTTGAGGTGGTCCACACAAAATACATTTTTACTCACTCTATAAATGTGTTAGAGTAGGGATGACATGATCTTCCCAATCATGTGTTTGGGATGGATTGCAAATACTATCCCATATTAAAGACCAAAATTCAATGGCCTCGTCTCTAATGTAATGGGTCTCCACATTAATTGAGCATATTTTTTAAGGATTTTAATTTTATAATAACTTTGGTTCAGATTGCTCAAGAAATGAACACACAATAAAACCCAAAATATTTCTCAATTCAAACGGGATGTCTTATTCATGTAAGAGATTACAATATAAAGAGTTTGATCTCCTTGTTTCTAGGAGTCAACACTCATCCCTCAAATCTCTCTCAATAGCATCTCAACAAAATATATATGTGAGTCATAATTAATAACTCACTCAATGATATTCCTTATATATTAACATAATTAGTTGTCCACGAAAACTGATTACATGCTAAATATATTATTAATACTATCCCAAGTTATGTGAGCACTAACACATAATTTTCCTAACATTCCCCCCTTAGCGTGAACATAGTAGAAAAACATTCACACTTCCCACATCAGTATGTACACTTCTAGTGGAAAGCCAATTCTTCAAAACCTTCCATGGTTTTTATAGGTTTACCACTATCATGGACATAAACAAGAACCCATCAACTATTCACCTCACGTAGATATCCATGAACCTTGTCAAGATCCATGATTTGCATTACATATGTTGAGGCATGAGCATCTAGTACAAGGCATAGTAAGGTCATATAAGACCATAATTTCATGTCTTTAGGTGTGAGAATGTTGTAAAAGGTGCATATGTGTTGTAAAAACACCTTGACATGTTGTCAAGGGTGAAAAGTACTTGTAAAAGGGAAATAAGTGCTTGTAAAAGTTGAATTAGTTGTTACATAAGGCTATAAATGCCATGTCACCATGTTTAGGATTCTATGCACGAGATGTTGAGGTGATATACATTTGTTTTCCATGTTAAGAAGGTTATTGAAACTGTTGAGACAGTCTAGGAGTTGGTCTAGGGGTTGTTGAACTAGTTTAGGATCTAAACTTAGTCAATGAACACCTATTTCATAGGTGATTCGATGAAAATTAAGGTAAGAAGATATTCTTGAAGTGGAATAATGAATATTATGGCATGAATGATGATTTTGAATGTAAATACATATCTATTTGAAGGAATTATGCAAGATTTCAGTTACTGTGTTGAAGAACCATGCTTAGACAGTGGCTTCAAAACCCTCAATGCCTCGTAAATGATCAAATTCACCTGACTATTAGGATGAAAAGCTTCTGCAAACATCAAGGATCATGTGCATATTTTTGTAAGATTTGAAATGACTTGTTTTAAATGTTATTGAAAATTTAAGCCTCTTGGGCCTGATTTAGGGCTTTGTGTATCTTTTAGTTGCATGGATGAAATTGATTGAATTTTTCACATTAATTTTGTCTTGATAAAACTTATCAATCATCCAAATATCGAGAGATTGGTTGTGTATAGTAAAAGATCATATGACTATGTTTTTGAGCTAAAATAGTGAATGTACAGGTGCACAGAATTGAAGGTAGTAGTCAAGATTTCAATCAAAATTAGATGGATCATGAAATCAAGTTGGTATGAGAGGTGGAAGAAGGTCTATTTGATGTCTGTGAATAATATTTGGGTGTGTAAGAAAATAAATTTCCATCATTCCAATGAAATCTAGATTGTGCAGTTGGTAATAGTGAGGTCAAAGCACTCTAAGAGCTACTATAAGAGCAAGTTGAGGATAATATGATGAAACCATAATGCATGCAAGCTTGGATGACACCTAATCAGGTTGTTTGATGTGTCTGAGTGATTCTAGGAGGAATCTAGATACATTTGTTTCCATTATTTGGGTATAGACAGATGTTGTAGTTGTAAGATTGTATTAAGACATTGTGGAACTTGTCAAGAAGGTTGAATAGGCAAGTTAGTCATAAGATAGTATTTGGAGGTTATAGACACCTATAACATGATAAAGGAGGCTGGTTTAGCATGAATCCGTACCATGGAAGGATATTGCTTGTAATTTAGACCTTGAGTTGAGCATACATGAGCCAAGAAGGGCTAGGGTAGAGTATCAATAAGTCATTCTTGAGGACCATGGTTAAGAGAGTTAGTAAGAGAGCTTGAAGCCTTTGGTGGATGCCTTAAACATATTCAAGCTATTTTGAATGGTCTAATGACTATACTGTGAGAAGGACTCCATTGTGAAGGTAACATGCATAAAAGAGACATCCCAAGAGGTATGTATGTTCATAAATGGATGTTTGAAGCTTGAAACAAGTTTCAAGTTGATTTGCATGTGAAAATAGTAGTCTTACACATCTATTGGATAGTGATCACAAAGTGCTCACCTTTGATAAGTGTTGATATCAAGTGAACTCTCCTCTAGTGATGTATGTCATACATGAGCTTGTAAATTATCTCAAGGGTTAGAAGCATAGAGAAAGGTGTTCATAGCCTAGTAAGGTGCATAGGACCTATGCGGATGATCCTCAGAGTAGGGGTAGGTAGAAATCAATTTGATAGAGCAGGTTTGAGCTCTCACCATTGAATAACGAATTTTTTGAATGTATAAACCTTCAATCATATAACTGATAAGTTAAAAACTAGGCTAGTCAATTAGTGACCCCTGCACCACATGTGTTTTTAATGTCTACAACATTTACATTAGGGGTTAACAAAGGAAAATTTACTCACTTTTTCCAAAAATGAATAGGAATGTACTTGTTCTTGTTACAAACACAACACACCATAGCAAAAAGAAATATACAAATGAAAAAAATTTGCTACCAAATATGTTGTGCGGCCCCCTCATTGGTGATTGACAAGAGGATGTTATTTTTCATCCATTTTTTTATGCCTCCATCCTTCAATATGGAACTACTTAATTTAGCGGAATGTAAACATGAGGCTCATTTTATAACCCCCCTCCAAAACTTGGACATCATGTACAAGTGATAACGCGCCCAACTGAAATGCGACCAATTTTTTATCTATATTTTTAATTTTTGAACTTTGACAACATAACAATGACTCAATTTGACACTTTACATACATTGAATCACAATAATGATTTTTCCCTTTTTCTTAATAATGCCAAATATTTTTATTAAATGTTATATGGAAACAAATGACATTATATTTATGATATATAGATACTCTATACTGACAAGGGTTTTAGTACTAGATTACAAAATTCAATAAAATACTAATTGAAACTAGACTTCAATTACTAATATAGAGGAGACTATAATTAGAAATTAGACTCATGAACAACACAAAAGGCTATCTTAGTAACATATTTTTGGATGATATAATGAAACTTGTTTTACTTTACTTAACACCTAAAAATAACAATGACATTATAATGAAGGACCCTTAACAATTTTATATAGACTATAAAATAAAACTTGACTGAATCAGCTAACAAAATTATAACACGGTAACTAAGAGCTAAAATTGACAATAAAAGTGTTTTCACATAACTTACTATCAAAATTTGAACAATACTAGGCGACCCATTAATGCATGTAGTAACAATAGACACATAATTCACAGGTACAAAGAGAAAAATAAAGGATACATGAGAACTAGATCCAATCTTCATTACAATTTATAACTATTGTTGAAGTTTTCACCTTGAAGAATCATACTTTGATAGTCTTTATACGCCCACCACATGAGTTGATATCACGATTTAATAAAGACATATGCAATAATGGGATCTAATAATGTCACTACATGTAGACACAAAATCACGCACTTGGGTACATTTCTAGGTCCTAACAACATACTTGTATTTATATGATTCTTATGCGAGAAAACTAGTAATTGACAACTATCTTTTGTGTCTATGCTTTGTTTCTTGTCTTCTTTCTGCTCTTTCACACCCTACAACCTAGTCATTATTTTACTATTTTATCTTTCATAACTCCGGACACTAGTGCCCAGATTAGACGCCAGCACCCAAGTACCCCTGTCCTCTTTCTATCTTACTTGCTTCTTTTGGGCATCTTTTATCTTGTGGGCATCTTATTTTTTATGGGTCGGTCTTCCAGTTTTCAATTACAAAACTAAACCAAGGGAATCATATAAATACAATGTTATGTGACAAAATAAGGGACCAAGTTCTAAGCATCTACTATCATCACCTAAGCTTGCATCCAAAGGCATCTAAGACCACTAAAGGCATCCATCTAGATTTCATTCCAGGGAAAAGGGACTGCATTTTTTGCATACACTTTAGGAAGGGGAAGTTCATGTTTCCATCTACACATATATTTACATTGGTACATCTAGCTATCACACGCTATCATGTGTACTTGCAAAAAGGCTTCCTAGGGCACGATTTTATTATACATGCACAAAAATTGCATGGAGTCTGAGATGTAGTGCAACGCTCGGTCATAAATTCACTCAGTCAAGTGACTTTATGGGTCCTGACTCCCCATATTGCATCTTTTCTTTTTGGGATATGATGTAGTTTGATTATTTTGTAGGTCTTCATCTCTTTGTAGGTTACAAAAAAATTCGGTGATCATACAGTGACATACAAGTGACCAAATTTGAAGGTTGGGGACACTTCTGCGACACAACAAAAACTATTTTCTGAGCTCCTACACATTCACAGGTTCCTAGTAGAGGTCCCAGGAACCTAGGTGCCCTAGTCTTGTTCTAGGCACCCTGGTCTAGCCTAATCCGATGACTCCATAATTTACAATGAGTTTTTGCGACAATCTTCCCTTCCTATTCATCAGTTTTGTTGTCCATAACACTTCGGGTTCAAGTACGAAAGCAGCTAAGTCTTATACTCTCTCTCTTGTGCTTAGGCTTTCATATTTCATTATCTTATTGCTTGTGTCAAAAATTTACTTTAGAATTTATTAATCATGTGTGACTCTGCAATATCTATAGTTTAACATATTAAGCATTCATTTCTACATTTCTTAAATCATTGGGTGAACCCAAACTCATGATCACTCTTAGATCCTCCTTCATCCCTAACATCATTATCCCAGGATCCTCTCATAATAGATGTTTCCATTCATACCTTTTTTCAGAATCATCATGATTATGTAAATAAAATCAAATTTCATTTGGCCAATACTTACATTCATCCTCCTACTTTTCCTGACTATGTGCATCATAAGTTTACTCTAGCATTATCTTTCAATGAAGAGTACATTACTTTCACATTAGATGATTTTCCTTCTCAAGCTATGTTAGATCATGATCCCCCTCCTTATATTCATGTTTGCGTCAATAATTTTGGGGTTAAATGTGCATTAGTTGATAATGGATCGGGACTTAACATTTGTAATCTAGCATTTTTCCATCAAATTGGCCTCTCTGAGGCCTCTTTGGCTCCTTCCTCTATGTCTATCCATGGTTTTGACAATATTCCCAAGCGAGTCTTAGGTACTATTACATTTCCCATTACTGTTGGACCATATATTATACCTACTCCATGCCACGTGATGCCCAATAATATTAATTATAATATTCTTCTTAAGCGGCCTTAGATCCATGCCATGCATGCGGTTCCTTCCACTCTTCATACATGGATTAAATTCCTTTATCACATATTTTTCTACGAAGTCCTAGCAAATTTGTAACCCTTCACATTTTTTAATTCTATTGAGCACTCCATAGAAACCCTCATCTCTTCTACATTTAATCTGCATTTCACCAAATACAACTTTGGTTATAAATATTTGCTTCGTTATGGTTTCGTTGGTGCTAGTTTAGGTTAACATGGTCAAGAAGTCATAGAACCATTGGCTCTCCCCACTGAATCTAATAAATTGAGCCTTGGATATCATCTTCCATCTTCTTTAGAGGCTTATGTTGTTTTACATACTTCTTCACTTCCCCTCTGACACCCATAACTCATTAGTGATTATGCTTCTACTGATTGGCCTAATTTGGACACTTTTGCTACTGATGAGTCTTTGTTAGAATACATGGGGACTTATGATCATCTACCTTCTTTCCATCACAAGATAAAACTCCCATCCATTCTCAATGTTACTGTCTACTTTGGTGAGTCAGATACAGCTAATGAAAACATTGATGCTCTTGACACCATCCCTATCAATCTGTATATAGTGGACCAAACGGCTCTTTTAAATGAGGAAACTATTTAATATAACCTTGTCACTAATTCCAACCCACACATGGTTTTATTGGCCGCTTCTCTTACCCCTGCTGAGCAACATGATATTCAACAAGTACTCCAGGAATTATCAAACATATTTGTATGGGTTTATAGTGATATCCCTGGTATAGATCCTTATGTGGTTATGCACAACATTATCCTCTACCCTAGGGCTAAATAAATTCAACAAAAGATTCGTAAAATGAATCCAAAGTTTTCCCTCCTAGTCAAAGAATAAATACAATGAATTTTGGATGTCATCTTTATTCGCGTTGTGTATTATCCTGAATGGTTCTCTAACATAGTACATGTTATGAAATCGGACAGCAAATTCCCTTGTTACACATACTTTCGCGATCTCAATAAAGCTTTTCCTAAGGATAATTTTCCATTGCCACACATTGATGCCATCATTGATTCCACTATTTGATATGAAATTCTCTCTTTCATGGATGGCTTCGCCAGCTACAATCAAATTAAGATCAACCCTGAAGACCAAGAAAATAATTCATTTATGACACCATGGGGTACATTTTGTTACATTGTTATGTCATTCGGCCTTAAAAATGGCAGGTCCACTTGTCAATGGGAAATGACACACATCTTTCATGATTACATTCATAAAATCCTTGAATACTTTGTCGATGATATACTTGGTAAATCACAAAATCATTCCACCCATGCCCAAGATCTTTGTACACTCTATGAACATTTGCCACAATACAAGGTATGGCTAAATCCAAATAAGTGTGTTTTTGGTGTCATAAATAAAAAGCTCCTTGGTTACATTATCTCCCAATGTGGCCTCGAAATAGATCCCAAAAATATTCAAGCCATTATTGATATGCCTCCTCCTCGTAATTTGCATCAATTACGCCCATTACAAGGAAAACTTCAGGCCATTCGACAATTCATTGCACAACTTGTTGATAAAACTCAGCCATTCACACGTCTCATGAAAAAGGGTAAAAAAATTATTTGGGGTGATCAATGTCAACGAGCATTCAAGGCTATCAAATCATATTTATTAATTTTTCTTGTCTTTGTGCCTCTCATAGCCGACCACCCATTTTTATCGTACATCTCGGCCACATTCCATGCATTGGGGGCCCTCCTTGCTCAACATGATTATTCTCAATATGAGAGGGCAATATATTACATTATCTACACTTTTCTATTCTCTAAATGTAATTATATCTATATCGAAAAGCTATGCCTCAAATTATTCTTTATTGCAGATAAGTTGCGACACTACCTTCTTAATAACGAGGTACACATAATTACCAAAATTTATTCTCTACATTATCTATTATCTCACACACATGTTTCATGCCAACTTACACGATGGGAAATTCTAATTACTGAGTTTGATTAAAAATTTATCCTACAAAAAGAAATCAATGGTCAAATCATTGATGATCAGTTAGTTGATGCTCCTCTTTTAGATACGTCACTCATCTGTGATACTTTCTGTGATAACTTTACTACATACAACATTGACACTAATACTTAGACCATGTATTTTGATGGATCTCATTTCCACTCTGGCACTAGGTCCGGGATAGTTTTTATTACTCTGCATAGTGATTATCTCCCCTTTTTGTACCGCTTAGGGCTCTCATGCATGTAGACACAAAATCACGCACTTTGGCTAATTATTTAGTCTCGGTCTCAAACTATTATTCATATGGTTCTTGAGTGAAAAAGAGTACTAATTAACCCATATCTTTGGCCATCTTTCTTTCTTTTTTGTTGTTACTCTTGATCTTGCACTTGTACTTACACAGTCTATACCTTCATATTATGTTTCCCTATTTCTGACTAGGTCGCCCAACCAGGACTAGGGAATCCCAGGCTCCCTAGTCCCCTTTGGGCACCCTAATCCTCATTGTACTTTCCTCTCATTTTTTGGGCACTTTTTAGCCGTTTGAGCTTATTATATTTTTGGTGGTTGGCCTTTTCAGGGTTAATTACGAAATTAAAGGAAGACAACCATATAAATATAAAGTTATGTGACCGTAATGAGGGACCAAGCACTAATCACTAGCAATCTCCACCTAAGGTTGCATCCATCCAAAACATCTATAGCTACATTTACATACATCTAGCTCCATCACAAGGCACAAAGGCTAGTTCATCTACATCACACTTCATAAGAGGGGATTCTGTTATTTCCATGCACACATTTATTACATTCTACATCTAGTTATTGATCATTACTTCACAAAGTGTGACATACACAAGAGCAACCTAGGGCACAATTACATACACACACACCTAGAAATACATTAGTTCTGAGATGTATTGCAGCGCTCAATGAAGTCCATCCATTTAGAAGTTAAGGAAAATCTGACCCTTCATATGTATCATTATTTTTTAGGGTTTTAATGTTTTCTCTAGGGTTTTACAGGTGATTATTCATTGCATATCTACAACAACATTGGTGATCATATAGCGATATTCACGTGATAGGAAGTGAACACAGGTGAATACTCAACGACACCTTAGAGGAGGTTTCCTGGTCATTTTCGTAGACCTGGGTGCCCAAATCTCAGACCAAGGTACCCACAAGTGCCCCTATCACTCTCTAGGCACCCCACTCCAGTAAAATAGCTCAGAGCTACAATTTATTAGGTTCCTGTGTGACGGTTTCCTCCTCCTGTTCATCTGGTCTCCACTGTGACATAGTCTCGTAGCATCATTGAATCAGCTAAGGCCTTCTTAACCATCTTTGTACATTAGGATTTCACATTTCATTGCTTAGATTTCTTGGGTATTATTTCAATATTTTATTACTTCATTTATTCAGTTATTTTACTGCTCCTATAGCATTAGAGTACACTAGAATATTCACATTTTAGTTAATAATTTTGGTGAACCCAACTTTTGATTCATCCTTCTTGCTTTGTTGTTTCATCATCATGAGTATCTCAATCAATTAATTCTTGCTTTCCAACCCTAACTTAAGGCATAGGGTCCAGCATCTCCTTGCTACTACTCGCATTCCTACTGATATGCATCCAGATTTGGTGTATAATACATTTTTCAATGCATTTTCTCAACATATTTCTTTTCCATCTAATCCCACTGCTGATCTTGTTGTCTTAGATAATGATCCTCCCTTGCATATCATGATTCACATCTATAATGTAGGTGTCAAGTGCACTCTAATTGATCATGGATCTGAGCTTAACCTTTTCCCTAAGTCATTCCTTGAAAAATTAGGTCTTTCCACTACCAATGTTAGTCCATCATGTCTTTCTCTTTGTGCCTTTGATGGCTTTGTTCATCCATGTTTAGGTTCCATTACTCTATGTATCACTATAGGGCCAAAAACTATTAACACAATTTTTGTTATCATTGACTTCTATATTTCATACAATTGTTTACTTGGTTGGCCATGACTTTATGCCATGCAAGAAGTTTCATATATCGTACATCACTGTGTCAAATTTCTACATGAGGGTGTCGAATATACTATTCTTCATGATTATCGTCCATACCAATATTGTGACTATGATCCCAAAACCACAATTAGTATTCCAAGGTCTGATACTACTGAGGAGCCACAACTAATTAATGAGCTACCACATTTACCACCACTTGAGGGTGTCATTTGCATGATAGAATCTACACCAGCTACATCTATGCATCCCCCTGATACTAACACTACTATGTTTTTTTATCAGGGGCATGTCTCCACATCGGAGGACACTTTAGCTCCTCCACCGCCTCATGTGTCACCTTCATCACTCTGACATCCTTTCACATGCAAAATTTTCATGGATGATTCTTATTAGGAACCCATTCCATTCAATCCTACTTGTGATGACACTATATGTAGACATGAGGGCTTGACTCACCTAGGGTTTTCTTTTGAGGATCTCTACCTTCCATCGTACGCTTCTCATCTTTATCATGGGTTTGTTCATATCATTTCCACCTATAGCCTATTTGTCTTTCACTTCACATTATTTCTTACACATGATCCTCACTCCTCACCACTTACATTAAAACAATCATGGCTTGATTACATTGGAGGTACTTTAGACCCTGATCATTAGGACATCTCATTCCCTTCTTCATCATGTACACACTTTGGGGGGCACAACATTTTTATTCCCCCCTAACATCATGTGACATCCTATTCTCTCATCAATTTTTCCACATACTTACATATGCATCTACATCATCATTACCCAATGACACACTCTTGTGCTTCAATTCACACTTGACTGTTGAGGGAATTCTATACACATGAACCCCACACACTACACTATGGGCTATACACATTGTGCTTCTTCATACATCATACATTTTACATCCTACATCTTATACTTTTCCCTATATACATCATACGCACTATATACATGTCTTATACCATACATCAATTCTTGCACATTACGCATCACACTACGTCTACTCAATGTATTACACATTCTACTCATCTACTTCTATGTGTTGCATTCATTACCCTATGACACACTCTAGTATCATGGTCCATAATGGAGTGTTGAGGGTATATACTACAAATGGACCTCATCACCCTTACACATTTATCATTCAATCTTTTCTCATGCGACATACCTAGATTAAGTAATATACACTTTAGATGATAGGGTCACTTCTTCTAGCATCATCTTGTGATAGGATACATCACCACTTTTGCTTACATCATTTGTTGGTCTATGCTTTATGCTAAATCACCACTCCTTTCTATTCATCTTGTCATGATATACGCATCGGCTATAGCATCATGCACAATTCATCTTTAGGTCGCATATTTTCACTACACACTCATCACAACATGTTACACACAACACATAGTTTGACCATTTCCCAATGAGGCACTCTTGTTTATGGTTCATTCTTGACTACTGAGGGGGAATACTAAATGATCCTCATTGCATACAATTATAGTCACTCATGGGGCACACGGCTCCCATCATTCACTCTACACTCTATTCCACCCATCCACGACATACTACATTTCATGGTTATATTTACTCTTGCTTGCATGTTATTTTATATGTACGCTTTATTACACATGTTAGATATATATCTTGTATTTCATTATCGTTATCATACACACATATGTGTTCACTTTATTTCTAGTTGAGATCGCAAACCATATAGAGATACTACACGCAACATGGATGCTTAGAAGTACTACCACCCCCACAGCAGCTCCTAAGGGCATTCACTTTCGTACACTACAGGTGATATTGTTTCATTTTTGTTCAAAGCACACTACTTTCTTGGTTTATACATGTTTTGACATAGGTTTATATTTCTAACATGTTAACGGGTGTTTCATGTGAAAAATTTCTCATGCAGGGATATTTTCTTCCATTCTTGTTTGATACATTGTATGCTATTGTTTTTCATTGTATGCGGGCTTTGCCATTTATTTTGTGTGTACACTTGCCTTTTTTTTTATGGCCTTGAGTGTCTTGTGACACCGTGAGTTATGTCTCATGTTTACAACCTGCTTTGTGCATCCTACATTTTCTTTTTAGGTGTTTACCTTATTTTCTTACACATTGTCTGTGTAGCTTACCCTTGTTTTCAACATGTATGCTTGTTTGTAATAACACTTGTTTCCTAACCACATGTTTTTGTGTGCCCTGGTTTCTACCAAGCATATTCCCTTCCCCCTACAGAGCATCATTTCAGTATCAGTGGCTAGTCTTCTTTTGGGTTACATTCTCCTATTTGTGATGTCGCATGTGCCCCCAAAGAGGGAGGCATCATTTGGGTTTAAACGCGGTACTGGTATAGTTCAGTTTTCAATTTTTTTCCATGACACAGTGGGTTACATAGCGATTTGGTTCAAACCATTCTATAGAACTCCATACACAATGGCTTTTAAAGGGTAGATTGTCCTTAGCATTATGGGGAGCAATTATAGGTTAGAGGATAAAACATACATTCCTCTCTATAGTACTTCGGCTAGTGGCATTGAAGCGCCCAATAAACCATATTGTACAACGATATATTTTGTTCTTGGGAAGCAATTATAGGTTGGAGGATAAATCAGACTTTCCTCTCTACACTTCTTCAACTAGTGGCGTGAGATCACCCATAAAAATCGCACTTCATCGACATTTACAAGATCCTTTCTACACCCTTTTTTTCTCATCATGGATCAGGTGAACGTGTTCCATTTTCATTTTCATACTTTTCTTTACATTTTTTTTACATATATACACACATTTTTACACATTACACATATACATGCGTATTTGACTACTTGATCATATTCTCTTTTGTAGGTCCTTCCATATGGGAAGAAAGGAGTCAAAATCACACACACAATACTAACCATGCAAGTACATCACACACATTGGCATCTACACACACGTCTAGACCCTAGGTTCATTTTCATCACTTTTTTTACGATTTTACATATTTAGTATCAAAACTCCATATTTGTGTCACTCCACACTTTGTCTAGTCCATTGGCACATTTTCTACATCACTCTACATAGATATCAGGTGCGAAAATCTATCTACTTTATGTTACCGATCATTCTTCTCACCAACATAAAGTGGGGGTAAATGTAGACACAAAATCATGCACTTTGGGTAATTATTTAGTCCCAGTCTCATACTACTATTCACATGTTCTTGATTGAAAAAGAGTATTAATTAACCCATGTCTTTTGCCATCTCTCTTTGTTTTTTGCTGTTACTCTCGATCTTCCACCCATACTTTCCCATTATGTACCTTCATACTATGTTTTCCCTATTTCTAACTGGGGGGCCAACCAAGACTGGGGCAACCTAGATGCTCTGGTCCCCTTTGGGTTTCCTGATCCTCTTTGCACTTTCCTCACTTTTTGGGCATTTTCTAGCCATTTGAGTGTCATATATTTTAGGTGGTTGGTCTTTTTGGGATTAATTATGAAATTAAAGTAATAAAACCATATAAATATAAATTTATGTGACCATAATGAGGGACCAAGCACTAAACACTAGTTATCTCTACCTAAGGTTGCATCCATCCAAGGTATCTATAGCTACATTTGCATCCATCTAGCTCCATCACAAGGCACAAAATCTGGTTCATCTACATCACACTTCATATGTGGGGGTCTATTATTCCCATGCACACATTTATTACATTCTACATCTAGTTATTGCTCATTACTTCACAAAGTGTGACTGGCACAAGAGAAACCTGCGACACTATTACACACACACATAGAACTACATTGTTTCTGAGATGTAGTGCAGGGCTCAGTGATAAGTCCATCCATTTGTCAGTTGAGGAAAGTATGACCCCTTCATATGCATCATTATTTTTTAGGTTTTTGATGCTTTGTCTGTGGTTTTGCATGTTATTCTTCATTGTAGGTCTACAGCGACATTCACGTGACAGGAAGTGAACATAGGAGAATACTCATCAACACCTCAAAGGAGGTTTCCTTGTCATTTCTACAGACCAGGGTGCCAATGGGCATCCCTATCCCTCTCCAAATGCCCCAGTCCAGTCAAATAGCTCATATCTATAATTTCTAAGGTTCCTGTGTGACAGTTTCCTCCTCTTATTCATCCAGTCTCCACTACAACATAGTCCCACGACATTATCAAATCGGCTAAGGATTTTTTAACCCTCTTTACACATTAGAGTTTCACATTTCAGTACTTAGATTTCTTGGGTATTATTTTAGTATTTTATTACTTCATTTATTCAATTATTTTACTGCTCTTATAGCATTAGATTACACTAAAATATTCAATTTTAGTTAATCAATGCACCAATAACATCATTGAGTATGAATCCCTCATTCTCAGCCTCACCATCACTCATAATATCCACATACATGGTGATTCACAAATCATTATTATTCAAGTTAAGAACACTTATCATACTAAACAAGAACATCTAGTGTCATATAATTATCTTGTTAAAACTCTTTTAGCTACATTTGAGTCTTATTCTCTCACCGCCATCCCCCGAAAAGATAATCGTCATGTGGATGTTATGGCTAGTGTGACATCACCTATCCCTCAATATATCACTAATGATCATGCTACCTTCATCATCTGACACTTGTGAGAGGCTTCTACGGATAGTTCACCTCTTGAAGCTTATGCCAGTAGACGCAGTAATGACCATCCCAAATGCTTCACTCCAAGCTATAACTTTCTTTATTGAAAAAACATCCATGACGGCCTTTAACCTCATGAAGCTTGTCAAATGCACTGCGAGGCAACATGATATGTCATCATTGGCACAGAAGTATTTAAATGATTATTTGACAGAAATTTTCTGTAATGTTTAGGATTTGAATACATCCCCATGGACATATCTCAAGTACATGATAGTCTATGTGGTGGTCACTTCTTCAAAAAAGCTATGTCACAGAAGATTTTACACACGGGATACTATTGGCCTACCATGGAGAAATATTTCCTAGAATACACTAAGTGTTGTGATAAATTCCAAAAAACATAACAATCTCCATCATGCACATGCCTATGATCTTCAGCTGATTGCTCCATCATGGCCCTTTTCCTTTTGGAGTTTTGATCTTATATGAATGATAAATCTTGAATTGGATGATGGCCACAAGTATATTATTACCACCATGGATTATTTTACCAAATGGGTTGAATCCACACCACTGCAAACTACCATTGGTCCTAATATTTGTCGTTTCATCACCACTCACATAATTACGCGCTTTGACATTCCCTATGATATTATCACTGAAAATTGTTCTTATTTCAAGAATAAGGATGTTAGACGACTCTGCGTGAAATTCAAGATTAAACAATCATCATCCACTCCTTATTACCCACGGGGAAATGGCCAAGTAGAGGCCACCAATAAAACCATCTTCAAAATATTACGTAAGACTGTTGATACTAACAATGATGATTGGCATAATCAAATTATATACGGTCTCTAGGATTACTACACTAGTGTGCATATTCCCACCAATTCTACACCCTTATCGCTAGTTTATGGAACTGAGGTCGTCATTCCACTAGAACTAGAAATACCTTCAATATGGGTCTCACTTAAAGGCATACTCAAAGATAATGAATATCATGAAAACTAACTACACATGAGCTTTAAATGTTTGATTCTCACCATGTACAAGCTCTCAAAAATATTTGATTATATCAATCCTGCATCGCCCAAGCATATAAGCGCAAAAATCACCCGTGTGAATTCAATGTGGATGATCTCATGTTAAAAGAGAATTAAAAAACACAAACTCCAAATCTCCTATAAAGGGAAAATTCAAGCCTAACTGGCCCGGTCCTTATATCATCACGAACAAGCTTGGGGACGGTGTTTATCACCTTACCACTCTCTTGAGTAAGCCACTTAAGAACCCCCTTAATGTGATGCATCTTAAACGATATTATGCATAAACCATACTCACTACCCTATAACGCACTCTATTTCCATGGTTCATACTCGACTATTGAGGGCCTAAATTTGAAAGGAACCTCACCCCATTTACTCTTTACACTCTATGCTTTATTTATCCATCTTTCTAACGTATACATTCAAACCATTTCCTAATGATGCACTCTTGTTCTATGGTTCATTCTTGACTGTCAAGGGGGTCTTTTATAAATAAACCTCATCTCACTCATACACACACATCCACTCAGATGGCACACTACCCCTATCACATTAACATTTCATTTCATTCCACTCCACTCATCCCCAAGATATTGCATATCTTGGTTGTATGTATTCTTGCTTACTTATACTTACATGTACACTTCATTTTCCATGCTAGAAAAATACATAGTATGTCATTATCTTTTCTATATACACATGTGCATTCACTTGTTCTCTAGTTTTTAATACACATATAAATAATGTTTGGCGTAGTACCTTTTACCAATCCCACCAAGGCTCTTGGGGGCATCTACTTTCTCACACGTCATAAGTGTTATTGTTTCATTATATACTACTGACCTATTCTTACTAGCACACTAATTTCCATTGGTTTATACATGTTTAGACATACTTTTTAACTTTCTAATATGTTAATGGACGCTTCATGTGTCATTTTATTTGTAATAACTATTTACCACCATGGTTGTCTACTACACTTTGCTTGATATTTTATTCCATTGTATGTTATTGTTTGTAGGCTATGCCCTTTGTCTTGTGTGCACATTGTATTCTTTTGGCCACTCCGCCCTTGATTGTCTTGTGAAATTTTGAGTGATGTATCATGTTCGAAACCCACTTTTTCACAGTCTATCTTTTTTTCTTGCTTTCTTACACATTGTCTTCTACTTGCATAACTAGATTTGATTGCACTAGCACATGTTACTAGCAATCTTGTTTGCATGTGCCTTGATTTCTACCATGCACATCTCCTCCCCCAGCAGGATTATCCACTTCAGATCATTTTCAGGTCCTCTCCTTTAGAAAACATGCTCCTATCAGAGTCGCATGGACCCTAAACAAGGGGAGCATACATTGGGTGAATCACTCACCCTTTATAGTATCTCAAATCCATAGTTCAGATATACACAATATAGAATCAACACAGGTTACAGTTTCATAAATGACCTATAACCTAACTTGGGTCCTCAATTCAACACAGGCTCCAATGCCCAGATACAAACACTAGCATCTAGGTGCTCCTGACCTTTCCTAGGCACCTATGACTAGGGTTAGTTTCAGTTATTTTCTTAGTTCAACATGGTTCATAGAAGTTTTCACAATAAAGGTACAATCCTCTAGCAAATAGAATGCATTCTTTTTCCATTTTCAACTCGGTATAATATGGAACTAAACACGGAACAAAACAAGATCACACCATCAGCAATGGTGTATAAATGTGAATTAGTCATGGAAGGAGGGTAACACTAGACTTATCTTGTTGAGAAAATAGAGTATGCCACTAAGGAGATGACACAGAATATTCACGCATGGGAAAAAGGTGCATTTGAAGGTGTGGAAGGATAGGGAAGGAAACTCACGCTAGAACAAGCTAATTTGGGACTTATCCATTTTCATGGATATGGGCTATTTTTTGAGATAGTGTACGGAGCACACAATGGGATGAAGACTTGCGCGACATGCAAATCTTATTTTGGCGATGAGCATCTACTAAGCTCCATCCATGAGTTCGAGATGATAATAGGATTACTACTACCAGTTAAATGTGAGAGATCTATTATCAGTGCACTTGCATGTGTGCATATTATTGTAAAGGTGCATGGCTATTTTCAGCATGCCACCTATTTTGGGAAGTGCATGTAATGCAATGAAGGGAAAATTCCCCACCCTTATAAATATGTATGTAGTTTGAGTGATACAGATATACAGAGGTGTTGAGACTGAGATACTAGATCTAGAGAGTTATGTATGGAGTTGGATATTGCCAGCACTGATGCACACATAAGCTTATGGTACCAATGTCTATAGATGTAAGAAGCTTATATGTATTACTGTGTTCTAATATAATAGGTTGTACATTGGTTGAATCAGGTGTTGAATATGACTATGCAACTAGTTATTGACATGGATAAATCTTGTTATAGTTTATCATTTGACTCATGGTTCTTTAAGATCTAGATCTAGAATCTATGCATCTATAGAAGGGTTATGTTTAATTATGGATCTGACTACATTGATATCTTCATCATGCTAACATATTGCATAAGAAACCCTAAAGAGGGGTCTTGGTACCTTTGCACACTTCGGGTGAGCTCTCATTTCTAGGCTGAGTGATGTGCTAGCACACCTGGGTTTATTCTTGGTAAATTCTAGGTTGCATCATTAGTTTCATTGCCGAGACCTCTTTTCCAATTGTTTTCAGGATGGTACGTGATGAAGACATACCGGTTGACACTAAAAAATATTGAGGAGTGGATAAAAGATCTGGAAGAAGAGTACGCACGGAGGTTCAGCACTAGATCTGAGTTTAATGCACTCACGTGGGTGGAAGAGAATTTGTATGATTGTTTATACGAGAGTTTCTTTGCTATTTTTCCAGTAGAATTGTACGAGTGGTTGGTTGCTTATGCATCTAAATGGAACTGGAGGTATCACGCACTTGTCTAGACATAAGATGAGTTTCAGTCCCTTTATGATGCTGACCTAATTTGGATGTGTGTTGTGGATACATGGTTCCATGGTGTTTTGAAATTATATCTTGGAATATTCCATTTCCACATATTCGTTCCTGGAGGTAGTTGAGTTCCAGTTCTTACACTATCCCAGGGTAACTTATTTGTAAGGTATTCCAATGGCGATCAAGATCTTGATGGTAACCCTGAACTTGGAGGAAAAACCGATGGCTAGATAAACCCCACCACACAGGTGTAGGGTAGGAGTAGGTTTGGTGAAAGATGGCAGTACCTAGTGGTGGAAAGGCAGAGAGAAGAAAGACAAATTGAGTTTAATGAGGTGTGTGAAGAGGGAGATAGACAAGAAATAGTGAGATATTACAGAAGTGAATGGCATTGAGGAGAGAGATGACTCACGAAGGATTTAGAGATCTCGCGTGGGAGGTCATGGAGTCAGAGCATCACGAACTCCCCCATTTGGGAAAGCATGATAGGAAACCCTCCTTTGCCTCACAATGGAAGTGCACCAGTAGAGATGACCTGGGCCACATGTCGTGCATCTGAATCTACCTGATAACCTAGCTCTTGCGCTTGGTTTTCCAATATCTAGTACATCTACATAATTATCAAACTACTTTGGGAAGTAGGGAGGCATGAAGTAAGTCATATAACAAGTACATTTATGGTAGGGAAATTGTCCCTCATTATTGTTTAGTGACACCTTTTTAGGTGCATCATCCACGCATAGAATCTGAGCATGAAATAATTTTGGACTCTCTTCTGGAAGTGGCACCACCCTCGCAGACAGTCATAGGAGTCTCAGTTCAGTATTACTATTGGGACATAGGGTAAGTACATCTTCTGGTCCATTTTTGGCTATGGGTAGAGGATCGGGAGGTATAGGTGGCTCTAGTATCTAGTTGGATCTGGTGGTTTTGGAGGCAAGGAGCAACACAGAAGGTTTTGGATCAGGAGTGGACAGGGTCCACACCAACCACTATAATATTTATACGGAGTTTGTCTCTCCATCTTCTAGGAGTATAGAGAAATAGAAGATATTGTCGGAACATGTGCACATGTGTGAGATACTGTGGCACGCAAAATGAATCATGGCTCCTGAGCGCAAGGCAAGTCAATTTGTACCACTACATTACAAGGGCACGCCCACAGTCTGGTACAAAAATTTTGACCATGATCAAACTTACATAGATTATGTAGCATTAAAAGATGCTTTCCTTGAAAGAGTTCTATATCCCTTAAGTTTGAGCAGAAGAATATTAAAAATGCTCAAGGATATTAAGATTGGGCACTACTAAGAGTGTTCAAGGAGTATGATGCTCATTTACAAATACCTTATTATCTAAGCTTTCTTATGACATTCATGCAAGCCAGCATGCACAATGGTTTGTTGGAGGTTTTGATTATAGCTTTTGGGAGCGAGCTGTCACATAATACATACACTGATCCACGTGAAGCACTTAAAGTAGCTTTATGCACTCAGGTAGTTGTCAGTATACGACACTGGAGTCAGTCCATTATTGGAAGCACATATTGCAGCTATGGCAAAACATAGTTGGAGAAATTATCAGAAAATTTTGCACATGAGATGCGCACTCTGGGATATGGTGTACAGGATTGTGAAGTAGAAGGGCGCACCAAAGATAGTTTTCCCTCACAGGTCAATATGTACATTTAATACTGATGGACTATGCGAGATATGTCACCTAGAACCATGATGTTAGTAAATACCCCACTATTACAACACGCGATAATGAAAAATGTGTCTTGTTTTCGTAAAACATTCTCCGGTCCACAATGCACAATACAGAAGATTGCAGGTTGATTGGGCGGATTCATGATGACTATAGATATTGGAGTGTGACAGGCAGGGGTATCGGATAACTCTAAAACAATAAAAGTGAGCACCATGACCATGAATCATACTCACAGTGCGCTATGAACGTAATGAAGGGATGGTTTGAAGGAGGGTCATGGCAAAGGATCAAGGGTACCGTGGTGAATTTCGGAGGTTAAGGCCATGGTGGTGGATGAAGTGAGATTCCCTCATAGAACATGCTTTACATGCGGATCTCCAGACCACTACAGGTGTCAAATGCCCTCAGAATATTACATGTTCTTTATGTGGGAAGAATCATAGCTACAAGGAATGTCCTGGATCTATATGAGCATCTTAGCAAGAAGCATAAAAAAGAAAAACAAAGGCGCATGGATGGTTCCGAATACAATGAAATATGGAAAATTATTAGATGCCAAAAATTGGCACTCAGACCCTGAAGTATTACCCGTGAAGATTATTACATGCGTTGAAGCTGTGCGTGCTAGTGAGGCGTTATAGCAGAAGCTTATAATTACAAAAGAAGATGTCATGCATGTAAGGTACTCTAGATCATATGCATCAAGAAGGAGGTGTATCAAGAGACTATGGAAGTACTCAGAACTCTTCAGGGTGAAATACAGTGTCTTAAAGAGAACAATCACGGAAGATGGAACAAAAGAAGGTCTGCAGTTGATGGACCAATCTGATATTGATGACTTAAGGGAAGTGTGACACAAGATGTTGTGCCAAGAGAACATCATTCCGTTGTTAGGGAATTGGTTGAAGGGAAACACTCTGCATGCTGATAGTGCTAAGAATGGGTGATCAGATCCTGCATGCCAATCTTCCACCTCATAGTCTTGGATTATGACAAGGAAATCAATCTGAATGTTGTTGTGGATGGACGGCTTTTTAGTAATATATTGATTGATACAGGTGCGGAAGGTCAATGTTCTTACCTTAGATGTATGGGTGCAGATGGGGAGACCTCCATTGTAGTCCATCTTCTAATGTAGTATGTTCATGGCTAATTGTACTAAGGCCACTCCCATCGGGGTCTTGAAAGATGTGTCTATCACTATACAGGGGGCTCAAGTTCACTGGGGATTTCGAGTTTTTAGAACTTGCTAGAAGCATATAGTTTCTCAAGCTCTGCTTGGGTGACCCTTGGTGCTACATAAAATAATATTGATCTATGGTTCAACAAGGGATATATTAGTTTTGAGAACAAGGAAGAAAGAGTTATTATCTCTTTTTTAAAATGGGAAATTTGTGCCTTATATTGAACCTTTGAGTGAGGAATACCTGAACAAGATTTATGTACACAGAATTTGGGACTCGGAGGTTCTTGAGCCATCTAAGGAAGGAATCCTTCAGTGGGATGATGCATAGTCTATTACTGATACCACAAGTATTGCTTGTGATAATTGGTCTCATGGCACCTTATTAGATGGTTGGGCATGAAGTAAGGAGTACATATTCATGGAGAAGCAAACCTCGTTGTATTAGGAGGATAGGTAACAACTTTGTACCTTGGTACACTGGAGAAGGATACCCTACGGTATTCAAGCGCACCATGGAGGAACATTGGACAGACCAATTTGAAAGAAGAAATATGTTAGCATATACCCTGCACGGGACAACAGTGCGTTGGTGGGTGGCTCACAGGGATAATCTTATAGAATGGAATGAAGTCAGGATTGCTCTAACAACTCAGTTTTCCAAGAGCAATGAACCTACTCAAATCTACACATATCATGGTAATCAGCCTATTCAACACCACGTTCAGTGTTGTGAGAGGCTCTAGACAGAGGGGCAGGAATCTTTACCACCCTCGCTATGGGTGTACAAAATTTATTCTACTTTACAAGGTTACACACACGCTTGGTATGTATATGTGGAGCTACATAGAGAGACTAGAAATTGGAAGGATTTGATTGTAGGAGTGGTCAATACTTTTGACTACTTCTCTACTAAACCTCCAGTGAAAGAGGCATTAAGGGTTATAAAGCGTTTAACTATGGGAGACAATGCATAGTCAGAGGAACTCATTCAGGATTTATTTGGTGAGACAGACTCAGAAGCGCACTCTGATGAAGAAGAAGAAAACAGATGCCACGCTACTTAAGCACGATTGCTTTTAGAAAGAAAAAGGAAAGATGGTCTATATAGTGGATGATGAGGAAGTAGAAGATCTAGATATAGATCATTCATTGGTCACACGTTAGGTGTTGGACGGTGTGTTATAACAACGTGTGTGCCTATCATGAACCTATGAAGACAAATAAAGTGAACATTGGCACATAATGAGGCAATAATTGGGGATTATTGGTCTGACTCTAAAGTGGCAAAGATCATTGAGTTACTACGTGATTTTCAAGACTTATTTCCTGGGGGCTACCATGAATTAAAAGGTGTGCATGAATCATTAGGAGATACAAAGATTAAGCTTTTAAAAAGGTTTGTGCCTGGTTAGGAAAAGACCCTATATGATGAACCCTAACCTTGTGCGTAAAAGTTAAGGAAGAAATTGACAAGATGTTAAAATCTAGAATCATCAATCCCCTAAAAGAATCAGAGTGGGTTAGCCCCATGGTCATCAGTATAAATAAAGATGGTCAGATTAGGATTTGTGTGGAATACAGGGAACTGAATGTTGCATGTGTGATTGATCCCTTTCCTCCACCTTTCACAGAGGAGATATTAGAAGGCGGTTGCAAGACACAAATTCTTTTACAGATGGATTCTCTATGTATCATTAGGTTAGGATTGCATAGGAGGATCAAGAGAAAAAAACTTTCACCGCTAAATGGGGATTTTTTGCATATATTGTGATGCCTTTTTGGTTTGAAAGAACGTGACTGTTGTATTTTTGCACATAGTTGTTGTAGCATTCCATGATTTTATTCACAACTTCATATAGGTTTACTTGGATGATTGGACGTTGCATGGACTTGTTAAGGATCATTGTGAAAAATTTCACTTAATGTTTGAAAGATGTAGACAATGAAGCGCCTCTTTAAACATCAAGAAGTGTGTGTTTACTACACCTTTTGGCACTTTGTTAGGGCACATCATCTGCAAGGAAGGTTTGTTAGTGGATCCAGCTAAGGTTGTATTTATTGTAGGCTAGGGAGAGCCCTACCAGTCAGAGTGAGGTGCATAGATTCTTGGGTCACATAGGGTACTATAGAAAATTTATCAAAGGATATGCTAATATTGTTGCACCCTTGGAAGATTTACTAAAGGGAAAAGGGACATTCTATTAGGGAGAACCGCAATAGTGTGCATTTAAGGCATTGAAGGAGATACTTACTACAATGCCTATTCTACATTTTCCCTCATGGAACCAACCATTTCATGTACATGTGGAAGCCTCTAGCATGGCCATTGGCATGGTGTTAGCTCAGCATAGAGAAGGAATTATAGATCATCCTATATGTTTTGCTAGTAGAAAGTTGACTCCTGTAGAGTAGAATTATACAACTACTGAGTGCGAAGCCTTGTCAGTGATCTACACACTGCATAAATTTAGACAATACTTGCTACCAACACCATTTGTATTTTATATCGATCACATGGCATTGAAATACTTAGTAAAAAATCATGTTTTACAGGGGCACATATGTCGATGGGTGCTCTTACTCCAAGAATTTGATTTCATAGTTATGGTAAAACCAGGTAAAATTAATTTTGTCCCAAACCATTTATCAAGAATTCAGTTAGGGGAAGATGTGCAGACAATTGAAGATACCATGTCAAATGCACACTTGTACAGATTACAATGTGTGCCTTCAGAATTGGAGGATATTTATGTCTTTTTACGTACGTGTATGGCTTTAGAAGGAATGAAAGCCTTAGAGGAGAAATAACTTGCAATTCGTGTGGCACCTTTTATGTTGATCAGTGGTGACCAATACAAGTTAGGTCGAGATGAAGTATTGCATCGGTGTGTACTAGAGCACGAGTGCATGGATATCATGGAAGAGGATCATAGTTGTATTACATGTGGGCACTATGTAGGTGGAAACCACTGCGCGCAAGATTCTACTCATTGGATTATGTTGGGAGACCCTCTACAAAGATTGTAAAGCATATTATAAGGCGTGCGATCATTTTCAGTGCCTTCGTAAACCTTGGAAAAGAAATGAAATGCCTTTAAGACATATTCTTAGTACAAATCCATTTGATAAATGGGCTATAGAATTTTGTGGGTCCTATTTTTCCAGACGTACGTAGAACTGGAATCGCACTTCATCATCACTTACACAAATTATCTTACAAGGTGGGCAGAAGCAGCACCTACCAAGGATTGTATAGTAGCTACAACAGCCAGGTTCTTATGGGAAAATGTTCTTATTAGGTATGGATTCCCATTGAGCTTGACAAGTGATAGGGGTACACATTTTTTGAATGAGACAATCAGGATACTATTGGATGAATTTATGATTGCACACCATAAGACTACACCATATAATCCTTAAGAAAATGGGATTGTTGAGGCCTTCAACAAGATTTTGAGCCCAGACATTAAAAAAAAATTGTGATTTTGGAAGGAAAGATTGCCGATGATAAAGTCTTTTTCATGCTTTGGGTGTATATAATAACATACAATAGGTTGAACAAGGCCACACCCTTTCAGGTTGTGTTTGGCATTAGAAACAGTTCTTCTTAGGGAATTCATGTTACCTTGTTTGTGTTATTACGCTCGTTGGAGGTCTAATTGATGAGAAAAACATTAGAAGAAAGAATTGATAAATTGATATAGTTAGATGAGAGGCACACCATAGCACGTTGGAGTCAGAAGTAGGAAAATTCTAGACATAAGGAATGTCATGATAGGCACATCAGGGAAAAAAATATTGAGATTGGATAGATGGTTCTTCTTTATGATTCTAAGTTTCTGCGCCATCCAGGAAAGCTTAAAGTGCATTGGTTGTGACCGTATGTTATCACTCATATACTTGAATAGGAACTTTCTAGTTAGAGACACTTGATGGAGTATAGTTACCCTATTACTTCAATGGGAGTAGGTTGAAGCCTTACTATAAATAAGTCTTCTTGGTGTTTGTAATAAGGCAGTGTTGCCATTTAGAATAGGTTTTCATTTTTGTATTTCCTTCTTCATCGCTATGCTTTGTCAATTTAGTTTGGTGTTTTGTGTAATAAGTGTGTTTGTTCGTTGGAAGCTAATTACCATCTAAAGTATTTTTATGTGCAAAGGACTACACATACCATTGTTATGGGGTGGTTATTCACAACTGAGTACACATGAGAACAAAATTGTTACAGGTGCTAGTTAAATGTGGAAGGATTTGTTAGTAAGGATATTGCTTCTAAAATATGACCATAGATGGAGATAAATGAGGGAACAACATAACACGAGCTAAGCAGGGACCATGGAAGCTACCAAGGGAAGGTGTAGTGGTGAGATACTCATGCACGTGGAAGTGCGTTGAAGAGAAGTATGTAGCCAAAAGGTAGGAAGGTGCACTAGAAGGTTATAGTTGGGGCGTGAATATGTACCGCACAGAGATTGTGAAGTGGTTAATTAATGAGAGGATTGTTGGTAGATGAAGGAGCAATAAATGCACTAACTTTTGGAAAATCTATATAAGGACGTGATGCGGGTTAATTTTTACCTTTATGATCACAAGTATTTGAGCAATCTAAGTGTGACCAAGCCAAGTGAATCATTTTGAGGTGCGGAGCATTGTGAAACTAGACGTGGAGAGAAAAATATTGTGCGGAAGAGGATTGCATTCCCATTGGTGAAGGGTTTGAGCAAAGCAGAAGCATTGCGAAGGAACTAGGGCTCGTGGTTTCAAGCTAAGGCACACAAATTTGAGCTATGGTTTTGAGTTTACTTGTTACAGATGAAAAAAGGTGGGATTTTTACGATGGCGCTGAAGAAAGCACCTACAACAAGCATGAAAGGAAAGAATAAGGTAGAAGTTGAAGTTGAAATTTCTCCTAAGAGTGATTTTTCAGAGATGCAGTACCCAGAAGGAGTAATAGTTGGACAAAAGTGAGATTCCCACATCCGCAGATGAAAAATAAGTGACTACAACCCACTGTACCACTAAAAACAAGGGAGATTTTGGACATTTTACTTAATAAGAAGACCAACAAGCGTACGATTGAGGATATGCCAATGTATGACGATGCTGAGGAAATTTTTTCGTAAATGGGTAGGAGTTTATCAGTTGTATGAGCTCCCATATTTTGGAAAATATGAACCCGTAAACCAATGGCTTATGACTTGATTCCATGAGGACTTATTTTATTCCTCCAGATGAAGGGTTAGGATCACAGCATCCCTGGTTTTAACACTGACAGGATTGAAGGGCACATGGATAGACCTTGTTAGTGATCTGACTGATAAAGCAATGGTTATAGAAACAAGAAAGGATTTGGGGGTATACCAAGGGTCCATGTGGAATGGACATAGATAAACTAAAGAATTTGCTTGTGGTGCATGCAACCACACATCTTCTCACCAAGCTGAATGACTAAGAGAGGTGGTCCCAGGTGATCACCATGTGGCTTCATATTGCAAAGCAAATGTCTCAAGGAGTAGTATACAACTTATCAGGCTATATTGCAAAAACCATTGTTGAGGAAGCGCGCACGAAGGAAAATATAAGTTTTGGTTTCATCCTACTTCTCTTGTATGTTTAGAAATTAGAGTTCCCGATGGGCCAAAGAACAAGATCTAGGATTTCCCCTTAGAAAATAAGTCCCTCGCAGAGAGGTTTGAAAAATATTTATGTGAAGGATCAATGAATGCGTTGTTTAATCGGAGGGTAGAAATGTGGTATGACCAACTTTGTATGTCATTTTAGGAGGAGTGGCACATTCCTAAGGAGCTACCTTCAGTATTAGGCAAGGTAGTATAGTTCACAGTGTACCAACACTTCTGCATCGCACATTTTTTCATGAGGGATGGGACATGGAGCCCATGGTGTAAACTACCTTATGCCTTCATATTGCGCTAATTCCAAGCCTTAGTTCACATATTTACTAATGCGCACCATCTGAAGGTCAATGCAGACAAGGTATATTGTAACTACCACACCCTCAAGAAGACATATGTGTATCTGGGTCAAACTACCTACATTGAGAGGCTCATTTCAGACATCATAAGTATGAATCTAGTAATCTTGGCTATTGGGGACAATAGATCCAAGCTCATATATCTTTAGCTTGATCCTAGGCTGGAGAATAACAAGTATGTGGAGAATGATTTCAAGCTCCCAGGGCCGCCTAAGGGTAAACATATAGTGGACAATGTGCCAACTCCAAATCCTGAAGCGATTATAGAGGTAGACGAGGAGGAAGAAGAGAATGAAGATAGTGGAGGGCTTGGATCATAGAGGCCAGAGTTAGCCCACAGACAGAGTGGAGATTTAGCGTGCGAACTACTCCACCTTAGGCGCAAGGAGGCAAGGACTTAGATGAGGAAGCATTCCATGTAGATCTTTGCTTTAAGATGGTATTCATAAGAACAAGGACCCAAGGCACAGGAAATCCATAGAAAGAGGCAACTGAGAAGAAGAGGAGAAAGCTACATTTGAATGAGGAGGTGGAGGATTGTATAGAGAGCGCATATGGGACCCCAGTGTAGCCATAAGATGCTGGAGGAACCCCAAAGATGAGGACATGAAGGGATGAAGAGGAAGGGGTGAATGAGGTAGAAGAAATGGGAGCATGAGAAAACCTCACGCGCATGATACTACTCAAGACGTCGAAGGACCAACTCCAAACCTTAGCGCTCAGGTTACTAAGGGGCCAAGAACAAAGAGAACAATTAGATAATACATTGTACCGAGTATGGGCTATGCTGAGAACACAAGTAAAAATCATCCAAGCCCATTTTCAAAGAACAGGTGGACCTGAAGGAGTTATATGTGTGGGACCTGATGGACCTAGACCAAGGCCACTATGTGTGCAAAGAAACAAATGTCTTGGTCCCATTCAAACTCACATGTCCGAGCCATATTTTGATGTATGTGAGGAGTCTTGTGTATCAAGAACAGTGAAGAAGGCACCTCAGAGCAGACATATGAATATAAAGCCCACTCTCATGTCTGATGAGCAGGTGAGCAATGCCTTGGTTAAGGTATCTACAGAGGTGATGCAGAGGAATATAGATAATTTTGTCACTATTAGAACGTTGTTTGAAGATAACAAGGTAAAAAAATTTAGAAATAACGTGTCTAAAAGGATATAAGGATCTAGAGAAAAATAATAATGAGGCCTTCATTGGCGTGGCAGAATAAATTGGTGACTATGTCTTGAAAGCAAGAGCACATCTAGATTATAAGGTACCTGAGAAGTTTCCTTCGGTTATGCATTATGTGCGCACATTAGTTGATTTAGTGCTTGAAGATGGACCAATTTGGATGCCAGCGCCAAAGGATCCTAAACAAGAAGCAGAGAGAGCAAGGGGCCTCCATGGTTAGGAATATTTCATCTTATGTGACATTGCTCCATACTTTATAGGATGAGCTAAAGAAATAAGATCAAGATCTGAACATATGTGCAGCACCAGAAGTAGTGATTAGGATCAGAACTATGATAGAAGATAATGAAGTTTTGAAGGCAATGAAGGATGAGACTTTAGGGTGCATAGAAAGATTAGCATTAGTAAAAAAAAAGCATAAAGCCCTTGCATTAGCACAAAACCCACATAAGGAGAGGTTAGATGAGATGGGAAAGCTCATAGCACAAAGATGGATCTTTTTGAGGGAAGGATGTCTGTTATGGCCAATATTGTCCTAATACTGCAAAATGAGAAAGGATAGATTACCCAAGATGAGTTGGAATCCATAGCCACAGATGTTTTCAGAAAAGAAAAGAACCATGTTGGATGAATGACAAACATTGGAGGCTAATATTAAAATAGAATATCCAAAGTTGATCCTCCCAGTTGAAGTTGAGGGTGCTGCAGAATAGAAGTCTATTCTTTGTATAGTAATTCTTTCCATTCTTATCCTTTATTATTTTAGACAATTCTAATCTAATTTGGGGATTTTAGTCCCACATGTACCAAAATAAAAAATTTTCCCAAAAGGAAAACCATAAAAAGGTGCACCTCATTCCTTTATACTTTACACCATGTTTTGATTTGCATGGCATATAATAAATATGATATATAGCCAAATTGAATCCTTGCTTAAAGGCTTCAATGGGGTTAGTAGATGGATATCCAAAATGACCAAGTATTCATTTGGAGAGGCCATTTCACCTTGTTTGTAGTACCAACCATAACCATTCAATTTCCCTCTTAAGTCTATTTAATCCCCATGTTAGGTAATTCAAGCATATTAGTAGGCATGTTTAGTTAGATTTTGTCTTATTTTCATACTAGTTAAGCATTCTTTTAAGATTCTATCTTATTGTTACATTCCTAGAATTAGATCCTTGGATAAATGGATGGAAATGGTGTTATCTTTCCTTGTTTACTCATGTAATTTGCTTTATAAATTTTAGGGTGCTTTCATTTGGCACGCCTGGTGGGACAATACCCCATTGCATTCAATTTTTAAGCTTTTTAACTTAGTTTCAAATTTTTTCATTTCATGTTTTTAGATTAGTTTCAAGTTTCCTAGATAAATTTCAAGTTTTATAGTTTACTTTCAATCTTTCTAATGTACTTTCAAGATTTTTAGATTAGTCTCTCAAGCTTTTTAGATTAATTTCAAAGTTTTAAAGTAATTTTCAAAGTTTTATAGATCGATTTCCATTTTTTAAATTTTTTTCAACTAGATTTAGTAGTAGAAGTTGTGTTTTCTTTTTTTTCAGAATATAAGGAGGTGAAGCCTTGTCAAAATTCCCAAGAAATATCAAAGATTGGACATTTTTCAAGAAATCTTCTCAAAACAACATTCATCAAAGCATTGAGATATGTTCAAAAGGAATAGTTTTCTAAAAATGAATACCCTAAATTCTTGGTAACTACTTACTCCAAATTTATTTTTTCATTTTGTATAGCTCCTCAATACCTTTCCAACGCAAAAAAATGAAATCATTTTGAGGTCGAGAGCAAAATTTATGGCCTCCGGAAGATAGGTTGAGCATCTACAGGAAAAAGGCGCTTGTGCATGAATGTGAGTGTATGTGCCTCACTGGAAGCACCTGTGCATCATTGACTATGTGAAAGATGATATAGGGCCACTTGTGTGTGACTGTGACCACTTGTGCACTTTAAGGTAAAATTTTCTCCAAATTCTAGAACTTCAATTTTATGATTCCTATCAATTTTTAAGGGTTTTTTAGATGTTTTTTGTCAAATTATTGGTTTTAGAGAAATTTTCCTAACAATATTTTCCTAGGGTTTGATAAATAATTTTTGAGTAAATTGGGTTAAGGTTTGAGGAGTGATTGTGTTTTCATACTTTCATTGAGTTTGGAATAGAGTTGTGTATTCTCTTCTCTTGCACCTAGTGTGATCTTGAGAACTAAAAGCACCTCTAAAAAATTCTTTTTACTTCTTGGGAGTAAGTAGGAACAATTATCATTCATTTTGTGCTTAACAAACCTTCATTTTTTTGTATATGCTTAAAATTTTAGTTTATGAGATTTTTCACTTAATAAAGAAATCAAGGCTAAAATTTGTGTATGCTCTTCCCTTGCACCTAGTGTGATATTGGGAATCAAAAGCAATATTAGTATTTCATTAAGAAACACTTGGATTAATTGGGAATAAACCTTGTTTTTCTTTTACAAATTTTGATGGTAGTTAGCTGATTTACAAGCATTTTTCATTGTTATTTTCCTATGATATTGTGAATCTTTTTGGAACTACTAACCATTTGTGTGAAGGACCTAAAAAAAATTATAACTACACGTGTGATTGTAGGTTTCCAAAAGGAGTGCTACAAAAACCACATTAAACTCTAAAAGATAAAAAAATATACCACAATCATCACATTGTATTTGTAGGTTTCGGTTAAGAGCTACAGCTCGTCCGCTCAACTAGGACATAACCCCTTTGGCATAAGTCTTAAGCTACAACAATGGGTTGGTCCTAGGAACCCTAAAATAGTTCATGCAATACGGAACCTTGTGAATGAAACAAGAAAGTGCTTCACACTGCCAACTTGTCTAGTATGCCTTGGCGAGATTAGCGTCAAAGATATTTGTATCGCAACCCCAGTGAAAGTATAACTGAACGCAATTTTATTCTCATTATACTTAAGGGGGTAAAGTAAATTCAAGATACTCCTTGGGAAATCTTGGTAAATTGAGCTCACTCTAGATATATTGTGACACCTAGAGAGAGAACCACCTAGGAAGATTGCCGACTTGGAGCCATTGTTTTTGTCTTAAATAGTATAGTAGAGATCTCTCATAGAAAGACAACTTTGTTAGATTCAAACTCTTGTTTTTCAAACAAGGGAGATAATCTCTTAAATTTGAAACCATGTGATATTTCATCATGAAATCTACTTAGTTTCATTTTGTCTTAAATTTAACTTGTCCTAAGACAAGGTGAAACTCTTCCAAAATAACACCAAGTTTATTTCAACACCACTTGGTTTACACCCTTTTTTTCTTATTGCCCATTTTTGTACAAAATGAAACAACATATACAGATACCACTAGATATCGTGTGTCCACCAATTTTGTATTATACTTGTGTGACTAGGTTGCAATGTCGGAGTGCAAGTGTTGAAAGTGTGCATAGTATGTACTCACAATCTAGTAGGCCCCCTTGTCTCAAAAACCCATATTTGAGACTTATTATCATAGTAGTTAGGTGATTTCATCCTTGTCTTCTTCTTAGTTTCTACGCTGCCCACATTGTATCCATATAATTGAGATATTTATGTCTTGTTTCCATTGTGAAATTAGGCCTAAATCTCTATTTTGTAGAGTTACAATGTTCGCGCACATAGCAATTTCTTGTTATACTTAGACGTAGTTTTTACATCCTAACATTGTCTTGAGTTTTGTGAGTGTTGAGGATAATTTTTTAGCATCACGATAACATCATTTTGACAGTAGAAATCTTGCTTTCATGAAAGTTTGATTCACGTGTCTAAATAGTGTCGTTATGTTTCTCAAATTTTTATCATCCATTTTACGAGACTTGGACTTTGTTAGTGTTTAGAAACTAGTTTTTATTATATCTTGTTAGAATATTGAGTCAACATTCTCTTATAATTTAGGCCTTTTTTGTTTCAAACTTGACCTAACTGGTGATGTTGTGTGTCACTATTTAGTTGCAAACCTATCTAGACAAAATCTTAGAGAATAAAATATTTGGTGTAACTAAACTTTGAGAATTTTACGTCATTGTATTATTCTAAGGAAAACTTGTGCCATATATTTCCTTATTAGGGTAGCTTGTTCATTATTCTTTAGATCGTATGTTTGTTTTGAACTATTAATTTTTTGGCTATTCTATAGGGATATGTAAACTCTTCAACTTTGGAATTATTCACAAAATCACAATTAATCGTTGGTGTTTACTTTCTATTGGAAAATAAAAGACATAGCTAGTGAATGAATTATTATTGTGCTTAGAATCAACAATTGTAGTAAAGGAAAGAATATAAGCTCATAACACCAACAATTTTATCTTGGAAAACCTCCAATGGAGGAAAAACCAGTCGAGAAGGGAAATTACTCTTTCGTCCCACTTCTATTGGCAATTTCAAATCAACAAGTACAAAATTTACAGTAAGTATGAAAGGGAAGTAGATAATATCTCAACACTTCCTTTCAATTACTTGCTTGCTCTATCTCAACACTCCTTTCTTCTATAAAATACAATTTCTAGCACTAAGACTTCTTGCTCACTTGCTCTCATGCTTCGATGATCTTGTACACTTCTACAATCATGTATTTATAGCCTTTCTCATGTTCTCCCATGCACTGGAGAATAGGAAAGTTCATGAAGGAGAAGAGAAACAAACATCCTTTCAAATTTAGAGGTTGTTTGTTTTGTATTTTTTTTTCTATCCGTAATGGCCATGACCACCGCCCTATGCAGACCGGCGGTCCCATGACTATCGCCCTATCTGTGTGTGGCGGTTCTATAACCGCTGCCCTGCACCGGGCGGTGGTCATGTTACTTACAAGACAAAACCTCTGTTTATTGTTTTTCTTCTTTGTGTTGATTGTTTCTGATGAAGTAGAGTTATTTTGGATCCCTATGGATCATATAGTCACCTTGTTTTAACAACTTAGGGTTGTTACGCTGCACAAATTTGACTAAGGTCCCTTTTTAGTAAACCTTAGTGTAAATTCTTCACGTTGTATTTCCTATCTCGAGTATGCCTACTACAAGGATGGGATCCCGAAAGTTAAAAGCCAATATATTTTGAGGTGACAACCCTGTTTTATAGGATAATCTCATGGTTGACCATAGATATGGAGAGGAAGATTCTCCTCATGCAGATGCAGAGCTTCATTCCCCCCATTTTAACAATTACATTTTTCAAAACAAACATTAGGTTTTTATGTGTATTATGGAACTAGGAGCTAGGTTACCTCCCACATTAGACCCTTCTCTCATTTCCACAACGGGTCGAGGGGAAGAGGAAGTGGAACATCCTCATCGCCATATAGATGACATATTAAACCCAGGTCACACCTATACTTCTACATGAAAAAAATAATGAGGAAGTACCTTTTTGAAAATTATGGAGACTATCATTTGCCTCCTATTAAAATTCATTGCAAAGACCATGAAGAACATATTCATCATGCACAACCTCCTCCTAACAAAGATCGTCATGAAATACCCATTAAATAGGTTACATTAGAACAACAGGTCCAAGCCCTCACTCGTCAATTGGAAAGTTTGGCTTCTCATATACAAAAGGAACAACAAAAATTTGTGAAACAAAATATACCAAAGGCAAAACCTAAAACTCTATTTTACAAATTCCCAATAAACACTCCTCGACAGGAGACACAGAAGGATCCTTATGAGGACACTTTAGACAAAAATTGTGTTGGGCATACACCTAGATTTAATCCTTCATATAGGCCTATGCCACACACGTAAGATCCACTTTTTAATCAAGAGTGGTCAACTATGAAGAATTCCTTTCAAGCCTTACAAGAGGGCCAAACTGGTAAGAATAACAAGACGTATCTATTCGATGAGTTATGTCCCTACTCATTCGACAAAGCCATGTTACAAGTACCTTTCCCAAGACACTTTGATTTTCCAAAATTTGAAAAATATAAGGGAAAAATATGACTCAATGTCATCAATACTAAAATAGCTAGATGCAGTTAATATGGTTAGATATCCTAAAACTATGCCTTATGAGGATGACGTGCCTAAACCATCATAGTTTAGAGATAATGAATATTGTCAATTCCACCACGTTAAAGGTCACAAAATAGATAAGTGTTTGAATTTGCATCACTACATCCATAACTTAATTGAAAGTGGGGTGGTGGAGATGGATTCATCCACTCCTAACAAATCCCCAGATATGAAGACTCTTCCTAAACATAATCAAGACAAGAATGCTAATTGTGTGTCTAATCAGGAGAATCATTTTAATGCTCTCGTTGGTTGTGTAAATACACATGTTGAACAAGTCAACACAATAACCCCTGGGATATCCCTTAGACTATGTATGTCTAAGCATGTTCCAAAAAATATTGATTATCACGCAGTTCCACATATTTATGACAATAAGGAATCTAGGTTTCAGCATTTGTATCAAAGGATGCCTATCACAACTAGACCTCGTTTTATTCTTCATGCTAAAGAACATGTTCACTTACCTCTTCCCCCATCATCAACTCATGGTAAGTGGTATGATTCTAATTCTTCCAAAAATTCCTATCCCAATGATTATAAGTCTTCTAATTATTCCAAAGATTCTAATCCTAATGATTATAAGTCTTTGGATTCTTCTGAAGATTCTAATCTGAATTATTCCTCTAATATGACTCCTAAGACATGGTCCTCCATGCCTTCACAGGACCACATTTCTCAATCACCTCAACAACCCCTTATTTCTTCAAAGAGCTCTCGGACTCAAAGTTCTTATAATGAATCATCCACATCAACTCCCATGTCACATTCATCCAATCAACCTCTTGTGGTAGAAATAAATACCCACACCGATTAATTCATTTCAGAATGAAGTAGCCATTAGATAATTTATGAGGGTACATGAAGACATTCCTCTAGAATTTTGTGAGTAAGAAACCGTTTTAGACCTCGATACATTCGCATATTGGGAGGAAGAGATTGATGCCTTTTTGTCAGAAAACAGAGGAAGACCCTAAGATCACGTTTGTGTATTGGGAGGAAGAAATTGATGTGTTTTGTCAGAAAACTAAGGAAGACCCTAATATCATCGAACATGATCCTCTTATTCTTTTGTCTCCACATTCTTCATTGAGGGATGAAATTCCTGGGTCTAGCATTGATCCAGGGCCCATCTTTTCATTACCTAATCATTCTTTATCTATCAAGATTCCTCCATCGCAATCTTACCTTGGGTCACCACCTGGTAGCCCATCATCTTCTTCTATATGTGGGCCACCTCTAAGTAGCCCCACATCCTCTATATATGGCTCACCTTCTGGTAGCCCATCTTCATCTATACGGGGGGCACGTCCTAGAATTCCCTCATCTTTGATTCTTGGGCCACGTCCTAGGTAGCCCATATTCTTCTATATATGGGACACCTCCAGGAATTCCTTCATCTTCAATATTAGGGTCACATCCTTGTAGTCCTTTATCTTAAGTCTATGGGATACCTCTTGGTAGCCCATCCTCTTAATTCTTGGACCGTATCCTTTGCATCCATCATATTGTTCTTCTATCAATGATTGTGGCAAACTCACTGTCATTTCTCACATAAGTTCTATTCATCCAATTTATTCTCCCACTTCTCAGGATTAGACAAGTCATGTTATAGCTTCTACGAAACCTGAATGGTTCCTTCATCCAACTACGATAAAAATTTCCAAGAGCTCCAAATCTCAAAATAAATTCAAATGATCTTAAAGTTCATAATCAAAATACACATCAATGCACCCATCAAGTATGGTGTAAAGTGTAGAAACCTCTGAATAATGACCTCAAGCTCCCACACACAAAATCTACGTTTCATGATAAAACAAAATCATCTATTGAGTATGAGCTCACCACAATCATTGAGATCGGGTATAATATGACTCTTGATAAGCAAACATGCCTAGTCTTCCTTATCAAGGAAATTATTAACATTGTTGTTGTGGATCTTAGCACGCCAAGTGACCTTTTCGGTCCCACCTTTCAAAAAAGATAAAATACAAAAAAATGAGAAAACATTTCAAAAAATCAAAGGTAAACGAACACACATTGTAATCAGGTATTGCATACACATGGATGTTCTTTCTTCCCTTCCTTGTTATCCTTCTGCTAGTCTTCCTACCATTTTTATCCCTTCGGGGATATTTTGGTTATCCTATTCACACGCATTTTGCGACATGTATCTCTATGGTATCCATTTGACTTGGTCATTTATCACCTTGGTAAATTAAAGAACGACTGACCTTATAGAGTTTTTCACCATTTTCTTTACGTTTTCGAAGTGACAAAATAGATAAGGGTAAAGGACAAGGAGGAATACCTAGGTAAATTCTCGTCGGTTCATGATTTTTTCTTGCATTCTAACTTCTTGATCCAGTAGATGATTGTGAGAGATTCCTTTTGGCTAGGAGGAACTACCTGTAATAGAAAACAAGACCAGCAAAAAGATAGATAAATGATATATAACAGTGGACTTCCTAGTGTATGCTAGTTCCGGGAAGTGTGATACTTCCTAGATGGTTGTCAATCCACTATTTAAAACAAGTTAATGTGAGAAAGAAAACAAAGTCCTACTTATAGTTGATATGAATTAGGTATCTCATTCAAGTAAAATAAGTAAATCTTAACATAACAGGCTAGGCTATGGTTAGATCAATAAAGGAAGATAGTTGGCAGGGTGCTGGAACTGGTCAGGGTCAGATTCTGGGTTGTTTAGGTCAACTGGTGAGATGATTGTTGGGTCTGTTCTTGGTCAAGGTATAAAACATAGAGACCGACATCGGTCAGGTATGACCGATGTTTAGGTTTACTAGTGTAACGGTCATATGATGGTTTTGGTCACTCAGTAAGGTTGTTTGCGTTTTGGTATGGTCGAGATAAAAGAAACGGTTGGATATAGATCGAAATGGCAGGGGCTGATGGCTAAGGTCAATGAAAATGAGGTGAGGGGAGCTGTGGATGTAGAAGGTCTATGGAGATCTCAGGTATACTCAGAAATGGATATTAGGTCAGAATGGATGATTTTTTGGTGTGGGTAAGGGAAATGGTTGATTCTACCAAGCTATTAAGCAATGGAGAATGAACATGCAAAGTATAAACTAATAACAGGGATGACAAAAGTTAATATGCTGAAATAAACAATGCTAGTAGAGATGTACTTACTGTGATGTAGATTTGGATGACTGAATGGAGGTGGCTGTTGATCAGAAGAATGGTGTTGGATATCATAATAGTGTCTCCTAGAATGATTATGTGAGTGCAATGCTTCCAAAATCTATCCTAGTGATGGCTCTGGATGTCTGGATACGTGAAAGGATGTTGGTTTTACTTGCATGTAGCTCTGATCTCCTTTTTTTCTCTCAGAATGTGCCAACCCAAAAACAAGGTAGTTTGGGTGAATAAATGGTAATCGTTGATGGTTCTTGTGTTGACTGGTGTCAGTTTAGGGGTGACCGTTTTCGGTTAAGGTAGGATTCCCTAGGTTTACTAAAATGGGTAGATCTTTCTAATTTATTGGGCCCAAGTTAGTTTATCCGTGGTATTAGAACGAAACTTCTCTTCTAATGAGCGGGAATGTGGTTAGAGAGATTTTAGGGATTGATTTTATGGTTAGACCAAATCTTAGCTCATTAAGGTAAGTAAGACTTAGTTATTGTTAGTTATGGAAACATGTCCAAGAATAGGTCTAGGGTGAGGTGGTTGGATGAGGTGTCTAGGTGAGGTGGCTAGGTGAGGTGGTGGGGTAGAAATTAAGGTAATTAGATATTAAATATTGTGAGGATACATATTAATTTAATTAAATTAATTAAATTAAAGGTGATGTGGGGTGGAAGGGGCCATGGTTAGATGAGTATGATTTAGCTGGTTATTTGAAAAAGGACCAAGGGGAGTGTGACCCAATTTTGGTGTCTACATTTTGCCCCTTTTGTTGCATAGCTTGTATTGGTAAGCGACGCTGACAAAAATAAGATGTGGTTGCCCCATGTGTGGGTGAAGGTGATCCCCCTCAAACTAGGAACTGATGTGGTAGAAGACAGAATCGGTGAGTGGTTTGATAAAAGGTGGATGTGAGGAAGAGGAAGGTGGACAATGGGGGTAATTGGGTAAAGATGCAATCGGGTAATCTAGGTAATGGGCCAGGGTCAAAGGTAGCAACAGTCAAAAAATGCACACACGTATAAACTGTGGCACGGTACTAGGTTGAAGAGCATGCAAACTCTACATTGTCTAAGGTCGATAGGTTTATCCAAATAAGGTTAAGGTGATTCTGGTATCCAAGGTATAGGATATGGTGTGAAAAGCACTTTGCAGGTCAGGTGCAGGAATGTTTAGGTATGTTCCAGTACACCAAAGGTTAGGTCAGGATAAATGACATAGAAACTAGGCAAGGTAAGGTCATTAGGTCAAACAACATGGGTAACAGTGTCACAAGGTATAACGAGCACATGAGGTCATAGGTCATTAACAATGTTCCAGGTCTAGGTAGCTAGGTCACGACAATAGGCAGGTAAGGGCCGAGGTACGGGTAAAATAACAAGTCCCTAAACGTAATTACAGGTTATTAAGAATTTTTTGGGTCTAGGTAGGGTCACGACACGGGTAGGGCTGAGGTATGGGTAGACAAGAAGTCCCTAAATGCAATTAAGGATAGGTATAGGTAAGTAGGCATGGGTCAGGTTACAATAAGGGAAAGGGTGAGTTCAAACGGTGGCTAGGTTGGTTAAGATGTTGGTCAAAAATGGGGTAATCATACATAACTGATGATGGTCTAGGTAAACCAATCACGGTTTATAGAGGTAGATGACCGATGTAGGTTTTGGTATAACTGACTATGGTGTGCTAGGGCATAAGACCGATGTCAATTTAGGTATAACTGATGTCAATCAGGTCGACATGGGTTTATAAAAAGAAAAAATATGTAAAGTAAGAGTTCATTTATACATTTTGGATTTTGTGAAAATGATAGAGCATTAAATGATTTGTGCTTTGTATTTAGAGGAAGGGATGAGGGACAATATATTTCTGAGGTGGAGATATCTAGTTGGTCTAGAGGACCCTGGTAGACAGATCCATGAGTATAGGGGGGATAGATTGTGATTGGGTGGAGGTCAGGAGGATTGGATTTGGTGATTAGACATGGCAGAGGTGGGAGAGGGATTGGGTGGACCATTGGTGCAGGGACCCGACATGCCACCACGGATATTTTGTAGCATGATGAGGTAAGATTCAATCCCTTTCCTTGTTGTGTGAGGTATATTGGGTATATAGGTCAGGTAAGGAAAATGGGTTTTGGGGGGAAAAGGGGATTTTGAATTTGGGAAGGAAAATTAGTTAAAATAGGAATGGGGAGAGGTGTGTTTAGGTGAACGAGAGGTGGGGAGGAGTTGAGGGTAGATTTAGGTAGGAATGGGTGGGTAGAAAGGTGGAAGAAGGGACTTTGTTAGGAAGAAAGGGGTTTGGGTGTTGTGGATTTCTACGTGAACAGTGAGCGGTGTCAATCAAGGGGTGGCCGAATCGTTGGTGTTGTCGAGTGGGTATCGGTCATGGATAAGGTGACCAATACCGGTTTGGGAGAGACCATGGTTAGTTAATGGTAACTGGTACCAGTCATCATGTGGAGAAAAAGGGTCCAAAAGAGTCCTTAGGGTGGGTGGTTGAGATAGATAGTGGGAAAAGAAGATGTTGTTGAGGAAAATCGTAGCATGGGTACAAGGTTGAAAATAGGTATGGTTTGAGTGATAGTGGGTCAGGGTTGGGGTGGGTAGATAGAATATGTGATAAGAAGGTATGTTTTGGGGGGAAAAGAGGGAGGGTAATAGGTGTAGGTAAGGTGTCAAGAATGATTTTGGGTATGATCAAGGTGTATTAATGGGATGTGTTGTTGGATGCTACGGAGAGAGATCAGATGTGGATGTGAGATAGGGTGGTGCCCCTACTTGTGACAGTTCAAGGAGGTGTGACAGTCCGAGGATTGGCAGCATGTTACAGAGGTTGTCCTGATTGGGGCTAGATTTTATTGAGAACATGTAGTATGGTAGTCAATTTTTATGGTCACCCTCATCGATAGATGGGATTTGGTGACCAACACAATCCATCTACCAACGGGTGAGATCACACGCACCCTGGAGGATGTGTATAGGATCTCGTGGTTATCGATAGAGGGGACACATGTATATATAATATCCTCATAGGCATCTAAGGAGCTGATGCTGATAGTATTTAGTGAGGGGTTGGTGGAGTTGAGGTTCTATAGTGCCAGCCTGAGCTACGGAGAGATGTACTAGACCTTTCCAAAGGAGACTAGGCTATGGTGTGTTGTTAATGGAGGAAGTTTGTTATTTTGACATTTCTAGATGCAGAGGGTGGGAGATTCCCATGATCATTAATGGGGGTACTGTAAGGTATGGTGATAGACTAGACTTGTTTTGCATGGGTGCCAACATTCTTGGTGCAGCTATACAGGGATTTATGGGCATATGGGTGGCTACGAAGGTTCATCTTATGCTACACTTTCCTACTTCATTGTTGGGCATATGAGCACATATGTGTGTGTGCACCCAGTTGGTATGCCCTGGTCTAATTTATTCTATCTAGGTTTGGTTTGGGTGCATTAAAAGTGATGGGTTCCTATTATTGGAGAGTTTCGAGTGACCAGGGTGACACATGATGTCACCTACTATAGGCATTTGTTAGAGGGGTTGTCTATCCTGTAAATCATTTGGAGACCATATGTGGGTTTTCCCTTATACAGACAAATGACTGCTGAGTTAGATGGATTACAACTACTTAGATGAATAGAGGGGCATCATGCAGGAGAGACATGAGTTGATACCCATGAACAGGGTTAGACAAAAGTTTAGGCTACTACAAGATATACCACCACCTTTCCCACAGTACAGGAGGGATGATGTGGAGAGGCCTCTGCCTCTACCACAACTGACAATGCCAACAGGGTAGGAGGAGAAGTTGAGAGACCAAAGGATTGATGATGCCAAGGTTAAAGATAGATACATATAGTGGTGGGCTGCACACTTACGAGAAATACCATAGAGGCTGGGGCAACCAAATTTAGCTACAATCATAATGCAGAGTGATTCCCTACAGGGGTAGGTGACAACCTTGATTACAAAATTTGGTATGGTGTAGGGGTAGCTGGTAGGGTTCATGTTACAGGCACATGTGGACACTTTACAGGCCTAGGTCACATAGGGACAGGTACCCACACAGGGTGGAGATGGAGATGAGGTATAGGTGGCTTCCATACATGCACAAATTATAGGTTTACAGGGCCAGTTCACCACTGCACAAGTGCAAGTTATGGCTCTTCAGGCCCAAATACAGGAAAGATTGAGATAGGGTCCCTTAGGATAGTTACAGACATAGGGACAAGGTCCCTCTTTATAGGTATTACTGGGACAGGGTCCCTAGAGACAAGTGTAGGGGCCGAGATTGATGGCACCACCACAGATAGTACCGATATGTTGGTTGAAAGATATGTTAGGTGAGGTCTGATATTATAAGGTTATTTTAGTGGTTGTAGGGATATATTTTCTATCCTATTGGGAGTATAGACCATAGTAGGCCTCGAGTGAGAGGAGGAGGTTGTGCACCCATAGTGTGGAGAGCACAAGGGGCCATCAAGCTCTAAGATAGGGTTAGGGTGAGGCCACCAATTCACAGAGGCCAACCACAAGTGAGGTACCAATAGAGCTTCAACTAGGGTAAATGATGGGTGATAAGATGCTAGTTAGATGTCATTAAGGGGTAGTGGAGGAGGAGGAGACAAGTGAGATAGATATGGAGGATATCTAACAGGGGGATGTCTGATAGCCATATATACCTCCTATTTTGTATAGTTGTGTATTTTTTATATATATCGGCCTGCGTGCCGAAGAGAGTGAGGATGTACATGAGATTTTTTTAGATTTTTGATGATATACCGGCCTATGTGACGAAGATGGTGAGGCTACATCTGAGCAATTTGAGATGATTGTGATTATTATTAGGATATATGTTCACATGTATTTTTATACAGACTTTCCGATTGATAGATGATGTGTGTTTATAGTATGAATGGTGTACATGTTTTAATTTCCATTATTATATATATATATATATATATATATATATATATATATATATATATATATGTGAGTATATCCAAGATTAGGCATGCTAGAGTCATCTAGGCATGGTAGAGTTAGGTCTATTCAGGCATGATGGATTCAGGTTAGAGGCATGGATGGAGTCCGGTCATAGGCATAGATTGAGTCTAGTTGGCTTAGGCATGATTGGGTTTAGGTTGTAGGTATTGTTGAGTTAGGTTGGTTTAGGCATGGTTGAGTTTCCAATTCATTAATTTGTGTAATTAATGATGATGTTGATTGTGTTAAGATGCTTTGTAGGAAAATGATATGATAATGGTAAAGAAATGGTAGACAAGATGAAATGAATATATGAGTGATGATGGTGAAGATGTTAAGCAATTATTGTTTATGTGGTTTAATTTCTAATGATTGATATAAAAGGAAACTAACTAGGGTAGAATGTGAATAAGAAAGGGGTAGAGGGAATTGGTTAGGGTAGAGAGTGGCCGAGCTAACCTCCAAGGGCCCCATGCCCTCAAAGTGCTACCTATATAGTCTCGGCGAAAAGGGACCTCAGGCCGATGTAGTTCTCCCATAAGCTAGGGAAGATTATGGTGAAATAGCAGAATGGGCTAATAGGTGTGAGGCATGGGTGATGTAGGTCATAGGCATGATTGAGTTTAGGTTTAGGATGGTTGAGTGATAAACATGTGTCAAGGGTCTGGTCCTGTATAGGATAATCAATAAGTAATGAGGAAGGCGAAAGTAAGAGATGGTTTTAATTGATAAGAACCCTAATGAGTCTACCATACCCCAGATGGGCTTATGAATGTAAGACCCTACAGGCCTTCATAATGGACTATTCTAAGGGTGAAGAAAAGTCACATGATCACTGAAATGTTCTCGTTTGCGGCAAGTACCTTGAGTAACGAGGAATTTAGGTGAAAAAGGAAAGGGGGTGAGAATGGGAGGTTTAGCTAACTTAGTTACGACAACATGTATTTCGGAACAAGAAACCCATAGAATCCAAAATCAAGTCCATGATGAAAAATTTCATCTTTTTCCTCTTCTCTTGCTTATTTATTTTTTTAATAGACTGATTGATGCGGGAAGTCTATATGGGATGGGTATATTATCTCCTTGAGGTCTTTGTGAAGTTGATTGATGCAGGAAGCTTCTGAATAGTTTTATTATATTTTTGTAATGACTGTATATAGTTTTCCTTCAAGGGAGCAGTCTATTGATAGTGGTAGAATATAAAGAAGAGATGTCCCTTTTGAGGGAGTCATCTTTTGCTAGAAGTTTGACTCAAGGAGTTGTATCCCTTTTTTTTTTAGATGTTTAAGTCATGGACAAGACTATAGAGGATGATTAGGTTCTTGTTTTAGAAGACAAGATCATAGTACACAAAGATTAACTATGAAAGAGGTGGTTTTGAGTGATGAATGACCATGGGATTCCATCTTGAAGAAGACAAAAAGTATCCATGAGAATCATGCTATGAGCAGAGCCGTGGTACTCATATTGAAGACAAGGCTAAAAGGTGATGGGTAATCACATGATTCTTGTTTAGTCATGGATCCTCAAAATGGGTAATTATGGAAGGTGAACAATGCTCAAGGGATGAGTGATCAATTGACAGAAAGTGATATAGGACTTGATATCAACAATAAAATGGTTGAAGATGCAAGGCATTAAGGGGCTCAGGTTCGGGTTTACCTTCGAGTGAAGACAAACAATAAGCACCTGATCCATAGGCATGGGTAATGATATAGGGTCCAAGCCAATTAGGAGAAAATTTACCCCATTTACTTTTCTCCTCTTTGGTTACATGTTGATTTTCCTTCAGGACGAGGTCACCAAACTGAAAGGTTTGTTCATGAACACATTTTTCATAGGCACGTTTGATACATTTTTGGTAGATTTGGAGATGGTCAAGAGTGTTGAGATGAAGTTCATCTAATAATTCAAGTTTTGCCAAATGATCCTAGTGAAAGTCATCATCATTGAGCATGTCTTGTAGTGAGATGTGAAGAGATGGAATCTAGACTTCGAGAGGTAAGACAACCTCAGTACTGTAGACCAGAGAAAAGGGGGTGGCAGCAGTTCGAAGTGTGAATACTAGTGCGATAAGCCCACAAGGTGAAAGGAATGTGTGTATGCCAATCCTTCCCAGTATCATTGACTACCTTCATAAGAATTTTGTTCAAGGTTTTATTGGTTGATTCAGCTTGACCATTGGTTTGCAGGTAATAGGGTGATGAGAAACTGAGTTGGATGCCAAAAGCATCACATAGTTTGCGTAGGGTTTTGTTTTTGAATTTTTTTTCATTATCTAGTGATAATGCGGTGAGGGACACCAAAGCAACAGATGATGTGATGGTTGATGAATTCACATATTTTCTCAGCTTTGGTGGAAATGAGGGGAATGGCTTCTACCCATTTAGTGTAATATTCAGTAGTGGTTATGATCCATTAGTGGTGATTGTGAAGAATGGGGGTTGATCTCACTGACAAGATCCAAACCCCATTGAGAAAAAGGCCAAAGGTCTCATACAACTTGTAAGGCATGACTAGGGGTGTGATGGAGATTAGCATGTTGCTGGAATTTTATGCAACATTTGACATAATCATAACAGTCACGGTTTAGGGTTGGCCAGTAATAGCCTAGGAGAAGAATGCATTTTGCGATAGCCAAACTGCTAAAGTGACATCCACAAATGCCATCATGGACTTCCTTAATGGTGTAAGAAATTTCAGAACTTGTAAGGCATCACAAGAGAATGTTGTCAAAACCACATTTGTAAAGAAGACCACCCATGATGACATAACATGGGAGACACTTTTAAGAAAGGCACGTTGTCCATTACGAGTGAGATCAGTGGGTAAAATGGAAAGGGAAAGATAGTCTATATATTTCTTATACCAAAGGTCACTTGGGTCAGGAGAACGGTTTCGATAGAGTAGACTTCATGAGGAAAATAAGAGGGTGATTGTAGTCTTTGTATGGTGACAAATATTTTAGAGTCAGTGGGTGAAGCAGGTATCTGAGAAGCCAAGCAGGCCATGGTATCTAAAATTTATTGGTAGAACGTGGGGTGGTTTGAAGTGTGTAACGGTCGAAGGTGGTCAAAAGTATGTCCACGTGATGCTTATACTTTTGAAGTATCTCATTACGACACTGGTATATACCATTGACTTGGTTTATGACCAACTGAGAATCACCAAAGATGTTGATTGATTTAACATCTAAGGCATAAGCAACATGGAGACCCAATACAAGTGCTTCGTATTCAACAATATTGTTTGTACAATAAAAATTGAGTTTGAAATACAAAGGCATAGGTTCACCATCAAGTGGAATGAGGATAACACCAGCCCCACCCCCACACTGACACTTGGAGCCATCGAAGAAGAGTGTCATTTGGTAAGCAGGTTCGTCCAGGGAAAGGGTAGCTATAGACTCATCTGGGAAGTCAAAGTTAGAGGGTTGATTCCCAGAAATAGGTGTGTCGGCCAATTGGTCGGCGATATCCTGGCCCTTGATGGAATTTTGATGGATGAATTCAAGGTCGAGGTTGGCTAGAAGCATAAGCCAATGTGCGACACATTGATTTTGATAAGGTTTGGCATACATATAGTGTAATGGGTCAGTATTAGTAATGACGAAGGTTTTGTGGTTGAGTAGGTAATGGTGGAGTTTGGTGGTGATGAAAACTAAGGCTAGGAAAAGTTTTTCGGCGTGGGTATATCTAGTTTCATAGTCAAGAAGGGTACGACTTATGTAATAAACCACTTTCTCTCAGTGTTGGTCATCGTGATGAGCGAGCATGCACCTAGAGAATGGTCAGTGGTGGAAATATATAGGTAGAAGGGCTGGTCATCCTTAGGAGGAATGAGCACTGGTGGTTGAAGTAGGTATTGTTTCAAGGCTTCAAAGGCTTTATGGCATTCATCATCCCATTTGAATGAAACATCTTTCTTGAGAAGATGATGGAATGGTTGACAGTGGTTGGAAAGCTGCAAGATAAAACAATGAATTGATTATAACTTTCCTTGTAGGCTGCAAAGTTGATGGAGATTAGTGGGTGGCAGAATTTCAAGAATAGCCTTGATTTTAGTAGGATTGACTTCTATGCCATGCAAAGAAATGATGAAACCTAGGAAATTTTCAGAAAGTACCGCAAAGATGCACTTTTTTGGTTGAAGACAAACACAATATTTGATGAGGTGGTCAAAGATGACTTTAAGAATGGGTAGGTGTTTGGTTCAATGCTTGGATTTGGAAAGCAGATCATCTACATAATCCTCCAATATGTGATGCATGATGTTATGGAAGATGTAAGTCATGGCTCTGCTGATATGTAGCACCAGTGTTTTTGAGGCCAAAAGGCATGACTCGATAGCAGAAAGTCCCCCAAGGGGTGATGAAGGAAGTCTTGTGTTGATCCTCTGGGGATAGTAATATTTGATTCTAGCCCAAGAAACCATCCATGAGTGATAACATTTCATGGCCAGTGGTGAGATCAACTAGTTGGTCAATGCCTAGTAGTGGGAAATCATCTTTGGGACAGGCGAGGTTGAGGTCATGGAAATCTATGCAAATCTGGAGTCCCCCTATGTCACTTTCATGACAAGAAATATGTTAGAAATCCATTGGGGATAATCAATGGGTAGAATGAAGGAAACTGAGAGAAGGCGTTGAAGCTCTTCTTTGACCAGAAGAGAAATATGAGGATGCATTTTCCGTAGCTTTTGTTTTATGGGTTTGGCATCAGGAATGGTTACGATATTGTGAACCAAAATTTTTGGGTCAATACCAGGCATATCATCATAGGACCAAGGAAAATGTGTTGTTATGGTCCTATAGGAAAGAGGTGAAGGATTCTTGTTCAGTAGTGTCTAAGGATTGGCCTGATCTTTAGAATGTGTGGGTCATCCTGAGTATTAATGTTGATTTCGATAGTCGATTCATTCAACATGGTTTGCATCTCAGAGGGTAATGACCAATGAATATAAGAGTCTTCTGCACCAAGGTAAGTGAGGATGGACTCATCATCCTGACATTAAACAAAATTAATTGAAGGCATATCATCATCGATAATGTTAGGATATAGGAAAGGGAGAGAAGAGGGAGCCTCGCCACCGCGTTTATAGGTCAACGGTCCCAAGAAAATGGTGTTTACAAAAAAAAAAGTTAGGAGGTATAGATTCAGGATCTATGGACTACAGTGGGCGAAGATGGTAATGTGGGTGAATGAGAGGGGGAAGACTTTCTCATTCTGTATAAGGTTGATGTAAACCTTCTTGGTAGGTGGAGCATCAAAACCAATGCCACTATGGTCATTATGTTTATAAGAGGTACAAGAGATGACAATGTGGCATCCTTGTTCATAAAAACCAAATCCAAATCCTTTCCACATGCACCAGATGGAGGAAAGTGTGAGTGAAACAGTGGATTGGCGAGGGAGTGTAGGTCAAAAGAAAATGGCTAGGTTTGGGATGGAGGTTTGGGTTTATAGGTGGCCATATAAATTCCCCCATATGTTAGGTTGGTGTAAAAGTGGGGAGGGCCATAAACAAAAACATCACCAATGCAAATGTCATAACTAGGGTGTTGACGCAGATTTCCATAATCTTGTGGGGTGAGGAAGGTATCGATATTGTATAGGCAGTATTCCCCTAGAGTGAGGTGTTGAAAAGCACCTTCTAAGGGATCAGTAGTTGGTATTTGGGTAGCGAGTATGGATGGTTTTCTAGATGAAGGGGTGCTAGCGATAGAGGATACAACTGTAGTGGGGATAGCAAGGTTAGATGTAGCATAAGTAGTGGTAATTTTGGTGGATGGAATCATGGGTGAAGGTGAAGTGGTTGTGGTGGCAGTTACCTTGACCGGTATAAGCACATCATTGGGTTGATATAGCATGTTATAGGTCTTAATAGGTGAGGGGTTAGTAGGGATGGTGTAATTATGTCCCTCGTGTTCAAATTTGAGGCATCGATGTAATGTCAAAGGAACAAAACCCATAACACGGATCCAGGGTAATCCAAGCAACAAGTTATACTGTAACTCCCCTTCAAGAACATAGAAAAGTTTCGGGATGGTGTGGGGACCAACGTGGACATGGAGAACAATGGTACCTAAGGTAGAGGTCATGGAATCATTGAAGGAACACAACATAAAAGGGTTACCATGCATGTAATTGGCAGGTATTTTCATTTGGTCATATGCATGGGAGGAGATGATTTTAGTTCTAGCACCACCATCGATCATAACGCGTCGTATGCATATGTTATTGATGAAGAAAGAGATGAAAATAGTAGGATCAGGGTCATCTAATTAGAAGGGAGTGATCTCTTCATCAGAAAATCTAAGGGAAACCATGTAGCAAGTGGGTGGAGGTGTAGAGGAAGGTAAAGACCTAGTGATAGAGGCTACGTGGTGAGGGGTAATGATGGATGCCACAGGTGTGGGGTCATTTGGTAAGATTTCAATAGATTGAAGGACATGTATAAGGGCTTGACAATGTGACTCTGAGGTTTGGATGAGGTCATATAAAGACATTTTGAGGGGGGGTTGGTGTAGTTGTTTTAGCATTAAGTGATGTGTGACCCCATTGGAAATGTGGTATGCAGGACCTTGAATAATGACTTTGGGTGTGGGTGTGGACGGTATATTGGGTACAGGGTTGGTTGATGGGCCACTTGCTTTCTCTTTTCCTTTTTCTTTCTAAGCATGGGTGGAAATGTTGATCATGTTAATATGAGGGGGGGAGGTAAATGGAGAAGGTGTACGATGAGTGGTATAACAACATGACAAGAAGAAATATAACGAGGGAGAAAAGCCTTCTAAAGTGAGCTAGGTGCAACAACATTTGGGTGGTGATTTGGCCAACTCTCTTGTACGAACCATGTTAATTTCAAATCTCAAGGATGGATCAAAGAGTTATGGGTTTGGAGATCTTGGTTGCTAAGTAGGTGACGAGAGAGGATTTTTTAAAATTGATGAAGGTGAAATGGGGTCCTCATCAAGAAGATAATCATCGTCAAATTTTTCTTCAGGAGGAAACAAGTGGACAAGAGTTGTTTTTAGAGCCTTACAGTTCTCTACATCATGTCCTGGAACATGATGCTAGGCACAAATTTTTATTTCGTCAAACCCTTTTGGTTTGGGTTTGAGTGGGTCATAAGGTCTAAGAGGTGACAATGTGATGATGAAAGTTATGAGGAGATTCATTAAGATTTTTGCATATGATCCCGCTAGTGGATCACAATGGGAGGTGAATGTGGGTTTGGGTGTAGGTATGGCTGATTGTGGAGGAAGAGGTTTTATAATAGGGGGAGAAGGTTGGGCTACTAGTTTGGTGTGTGGTTTGATCTTAGGTGTTGGCTATATTTGTTTAGGTAGGGGCATGGTAGTTGAACTGGAAATGAAATGTTTGGTCGGTTTAACTACCTTGTTGGAGGGTAGTGAATTTTTAGCTTTAGGTTACATCTTTTTGGGAAAAGGAGATACAGGTGTATGAGATGTGGGGGGAAAAGTAGATGGTGGAAGAGGGTGGGTTACCCATGGGGGTAGCCGAGGTGCTATAGAGGTAGGTGGTGTGGATTGGGTAGGAGACGTGAGTGAAAGAGAAGGACGTGTAATGGGTAGTGAAGAAGTTATTGACGGTATTGGAGGTATGGGTGGTAAGAAGGTTACAGGTCAGGGTGGAGATTTTATGGGTCACTTGGGTATATTAGAGGTTTGCGATGGGGAAATGGGTTGCTGCATTCTTGGTTTACCGGTGGATGGGGGTTGTTTGGCCAGGGTCAAGGGGCGAGGTCCTAGGATGGACGGAAGGGTATGAACGTGATAAGGGCATGATAGGATGAGCTTGGGGTATGAGATAGGTATTGGATCCTCATTTTAAGGGCTAGTTTAAGTTCTGTATTACTTTTGGAAGATGTAGCTAAATATAATTTGATGGGTGGGTGAGTAAGGCTAGTTGTTGGTATGATCTCTGAGGTAGGGGTAGGTTTACGTAAGGGTAACGATATAAGAAAGGGTATTTGTTTGGGTGTAGGTGTATATTGGGCTATGGGTAGAGGTGTGAGTTGGGCCAGGGGGTGGTGTCATGGAAGGAATTGCAATAGTCATGATTGTTTTTGGTTTGGTTTCCCAAAACACTTTTGGATAGATAGTGGATGTGTTAATAAGGGACAACTGCATTTGTGTTGAAACGGGAAGTAGAAGGTGTCCCCAAAGTAAGGCTCTATTGACATAGTCTAGGTAATCAACCAAGCATTAGAATGGTACTAACATAGGGAGGGGTTGACATGGGTCAAGTGGCAATTCCCATAAAATGTGTTTAAGATATAGGGAAATGGCTAGCCTCAAAATATGTGGGTAAGAGATCCGAAAGTAGATCAGCAAGATCCTGAAGGTCTGATGGTGAATGGTTATCTATAGGCAGTGGTACTTCTATAGTATCCTCCATGGGTAGAGGAGAGGATGGGTCAGCTGAAGTGGACTCTCCTTATGTTGGTGTACGTGGTGGACCTACATCTTTTATGAGTAGGAGAGGTTCCACTTGACAACTACTTAGAATTTTGAGGGGTTAAAGGCGGCGTGCTAATTATAGGATCTTCCATGGGTGAAGGGGAATATGAAGTGGGTTCCTCTATGGGTAGAGGAGTAGATGAAATAGTTTCTAGTGCAGGTAGGGGAGCACGGGCTAAGATTTAATCTATATAAGGAACATGAGGCAACTAGGAAGCAACTGACATGTCATTGAAAATAGCGTGGACACCTCACGGACATTGCCATCATTGTTTGAGGTATCACCAAATTGGTTGGAAGATGGGGCATGATTAGGTAATGGTTTCTTGAAGATATGCAGGTTTTGATTAGCGGGTGCATTTGGGCTATCCAAGACTAGATCTTCTAGTGTCCAACATTTCTTGGATAATATTCTTGAAGGTGATGTAGTTATTGTTGCTATAACCTTTGACATGATGATAGTTACAAAATTCATGTTCCTTATACCATGAGGACATGGGTCACTTAAGGTCAAAGAAAGTATGTGGTTTTATACATGGGAGGGTAATGGCACCAAGCCTTCACAAGATTTTCCAATACAGAAGAATAAGATTCTCCTATGGAAGTGTATTTTCATTGTTCTTATCTGAAGAGGAAATCTTGGATAGGAGAGAGATTAGAAGGGGGTTTGGCTGGGATTGATTGATGAGGGGGACCAGCTTTGAAAACTATGGCATTGGAAGACCCTTTGGGTTTTGAATAGTTTTTTTAGGGTTTTGCAGATGAAGAAGCATAATTTTATTTGAATGTGATGATCTTGCTACGAAGTTGAATCTTCTTTTCTTCGATAGCATGAATTTCGACTTTCCATGCCATAGTGAATGCCTCGTCAAAAGTAGAGAAGGGTCTATACCTGCAGGGTTGGTGAGATGTGTTGAGGGTAATCCCGAGTAAAAAACTCTATGAGTTTAGTTTGAGGTAGTTAAAATGTGAGTTGATTGATTAGGTTGCGCCAACGAGTGATGAAGTTAGCAATAGACTCATCATCATATTATCATGTGGAATAAAGATTAGTCATGGTAACCTTCTTGACAAAGTTGATGGAGAAATTATCTAGGAAGGCTTGTGTTACTTGATTAGATGAGTAAATGGAGTGTCTTGGAATTCCATTGTACCAGTTCAATGCAGGTCCTGTCAGGGACATTGGGAAAGTCCTCAAAATTAAAGCGTCATCATGGGCAATCAAGTACTTTACTTGTGAGGGTCAGTATAAAATCATTCTAGGACTTGTGAAAATTCTCATACATTTGTGCCATGGAGAGGCCAAAGAACATAATAAAATTGACCTACCCAACTTCCTGCATGTCTTTATTTCTTCTACCATAGAGAAATTTCGCTGGGGCACCAAATATTTAAAATTTCAGGGTTTAATCCATTTAATCTGTAAACATCATTTTATCCAGAAACGAAATGGGCTAAAACAATGGATCAAGTTTTAAAGGAAATATGATCACAAGTATGAAACACAACCTCAAGCACAAAACCCTTGAAACAGAATCTTTGACAGAGGCAAACCCTAAAAAGAAACTAAATCCCTCTAGGAAAATAAACCAAGCAACGAGTGGAGGATAGCCCTTAAGTGGAAGAGCAAGAGGCAGTAGCAACAATGAGGGCGATGAGGTTCACACCTCAGGCTTCCCCACCAGCATCTCGATTTCCCCAAAACTTTGTTTTTGATGAACAAATAAATGAAACACAACCCACTGCTGCGAGACCCCCATGGCTAGACGAAAAAAATATTCATGTTCCACGGAGAGCCTAGCTCACTGCAGGATGAGGAAGCCCTTACCCCAAAAGTATTGGCCCTCTCCAGAGTTGAATTAGAGTTGAAGCAGAGCAAAGATATGTTTGAAAAGTTGCAGCTTGTACTCCAAGAGTAAAATGAGTACATTTCCCAACTTAAAATGAAAAAGAATCAGAAATTCAGCAGCTCTAAAACGATCTGCAAAGCAAGGATTAGATTATTCAAGAGATCCAACAAACTGCTGAGAACTTGTTTGTAGAGCTACAACTCTAAAGTCTGAAAAACAAGAAGGGAAAGTCATAAGCACCACTGACCAAATCTCCCAAACTTATTTTGTTTTTCCACAAATTGTGGTTCTAAAAGGAATGGCAGCATGGATGAACCACTACTATGAGCTCGGGAAGGTAGAAGAAGAAAATAAAACCTTAAGGGAAGAGAACAGGCCTTGGCAAATAATCTGGCATTAATATGCCAACTATATGAGAAGAGTTTTTCCTGCAGATCACCAGTAATTTTCTATGCTCTATTTTTAAGAGAGCAGTTTTATAAATGGCAGATTTCTAGGGTTCGGTTTACAGTCCATGGATTTTGTAAATGTTAAATAGTTCATAGCTGCATATGCAACCTATGATACATCTGAAAGAAATTTGTTATGTGAATTTTGCTTGCTTGAAGAGACGATAATTCCAATCAATATGTATGTTGGAGAAGTCCAATTAAGGTCTTTCATCTCCACACTCCGGCATCAAATAATCTCGAGAGAACAAAGAGACAATTTCACAAAGGAGGAGATCAGTTCAGGCCTTCCCATAAGACATGACTTTCCAGTACCTGGTAGGTTTTAACAGCAATACAGGGCATACATTTACTCTCTTCAACTGGTGGACAATTATAAAGAAAGTATTTCTTCATGTGTGGCAAATTTTTGAGCATATGTTATACCAAACTTCAATACAGCATTATTTGTCTACCGCTAGAGGTGGGATCTGCTCACTGACATCTATAAGAAAAAAGAAGTTATTTCTCCTAACCTTTGGTGGTCGTCGAGGATGGCCAAGGAGGTAGGAAGAATTATGTCAGACTTGGAACAGGAATCACTTAGCATGCGATTAAGACCACCACTCATATTGGCACCAATTCCTCGATGGACTAATGATCAAGAACAACCAGATAAGAGTTCTAACAAGTGGAGGAACGCAATAATAGAATTCAAAGGATACCACAACCTGGAATTAAAGACATGGGCAACATTTAACAATCAATACAACTGCAATAGAATTGTGGAATCCCTGGACAACAATTGGATGAATTTGTAGCATGAGGACCTGCTAATCCTTAAGTAGGGGGGAGTGATGAGCCTTTAGAAATCAATATTTCAAGCCCAATTTTTGTTACTATGTCCATCTTACCTTGTATTCAACTAATATTAGTTTTATTATAAATAAAAGTTTTGTTTGACTTAAATATATGTTTTGAGCACGTGTCTTAGTTATTTTTTTATCTTTTCTATGCCTGCTTAAACGGTTGATATAAATTGATTTTTTTGGTGCTAACATACATAAATGGAAGGACTCACTCGGCCAAGTGCAAGACTCACTCAGCCAAGCACAGGACTCACTCAACCAAGCACAAGACTCGCTCAATCAGCACAGGATTCACACAATTCATGGAATTGCCTAGTCAACACCAAGTCCATCACGGAACCTGACCTGCTTAGGCGGCGACCGCTTCTTTTTGACATGAAGATCATTTAAGTTGACATGGTTCAGTCAATGCATTAAAGACCCAACTTACAGTAACTAGTGAAGGAAAACTATTTCATGGAATCCTCCACCTTACGACGAATGTGATTACTTGAGTTCGTCTAAACTTCCAAAGATCTCCAGATCTAGTAAAGTACTGTTACAAAATTCCTCCATCAAGAAGACAAGTTCAACCAAAAATCTTCATGCACATCTGTACATCAAATTGACAACTACTAGTTATATGATTGTTCTCTTATAAACCTGCTTAGTTAATTCCTAAATGTAATTCGGAATAATAAACTTTATTAAAAAGGGAACTAGACTCCACCTAATATATAAGGGGTGATCATTATAGAATAAGGATTCCATTTTTAAGAAAGATAGTAAGTGCATTGTAAGACAAACTATTGACAAATAAAGAGCACGCTTCTGGAATAAACTGTGTTTTCTTGAGTAGACATTAGCAACCGGATCAGAGGGAAGGAGCAAGGGCCACTCCTCTCATATACCATTGTAATTCGTATACCATTGTCCTACAAAACTTCACTTTTATCTCGAACAACCATCCTATTGGTGTCGTATCCGGATAAGTCATGAAAGGAATTCCTCCATGTCTTTTTTACAACCATTTTCTTCTTAGTTTCTTCCTCTTTCCTTCTCTTCTTGTCAAGTTGGGTCCTCCTTTTGGCTCTCTTCTTCTTGTTTTCTCTTCTTCCTGATGTCCTCATCCAACCTTGCAATTGTTTCTACAAATTGTTCCTACAAAATGAAGGTGACCACTTTCTCCTACGGTTCTCTAGTTACTATATAAGTTTCCCCTTCTTTAAAACTACTGTCTGAATTCACAGTCTTCACCTTCTCTTGCTCAATTTCATCTTCTTTGGTGTCCCCTGAATTCAATCTTCTTATAGGCAAATCCCATAGTTATTTGCACCTTTTCTTTCTCTAATTTCTCTCCAAACCCCACTACACAAGTTTCTCCAAATATCTCGTTGTCAGCCCTAGTTCCTCAATCTATGGACTCAAGCCTCTTTAAATCTGTGATTTTGCTCATCTCAAACCCTAAAAGATTTTGCAAATGGTCTCTTTGCATGCACATCTTCTCCTTATACTCATGCATTTATCACACTCAGTAATCTCCATGCACTTGCAACTTTTGATTTCTCTCGATTCATGCTCCCACTCTTCCAACATTCACCTCCAACTATCCTGTGAGGTCACCATTTTCTGCGCACAATCCAATATTATCTTTTTCTAAGCAATACTTTTGTGGCATTAGTTTTTTACACCATATGCACCTACCTTTCCCTTCTTCCAACACCAATCTTGGGCTACGCTCTCAAACGCAATGATTAAAACATATTCACTATTTTATCTTTAAATGGGATATTTCATACCCTAATTTTTACATTGGCTTTTCTTACAGTTGTGTGCTTGTTTTTGTTCATCTTTGCGCATCACTTGAATCGAACAATCGTTTAGTTGCAGATGGATCAACAACTAGGTTGGCCCAAAAACTTAGGCATTTGGTGTGAAACCTATGAAGGTCCCATGAGACTCGTTTGGTTGGATTTACAAACCAAAGTTGGACTCCCCTTGTACCTCATGCGAAAATTTTCTTACTTGCACAACATATTTCTTCCCCTTGTACGATTACATGATTTTGTGTTACATATACGAATGCAAAATACTTGGAGAAAAGTTCGCTTATTTGAGTGTAAGAAAATGACTTGAAACCAATTTAGTAAATTGAAACTATCCTAGAAAGTAATAAATATTTTTTAGGTGCCAATTTCTTGTTGCTAGCGTTATTTATGGTCCTCTGTTTCAAGAGATAAAATTTTCATGCTCCATTCGCATACGCCCATCTTAATAGACATGAGGCACCATTTGAATTTGGTAACCACTTATGCATATTTGGTGCGATATCGCTAATCTCTTTCTCAGCAATTGTGGTTTGTTCTTGACAACTTCTTTAACCAATTTTTCTCTCATATCTATATCTACCACCACATTCTCTTGTTCTTTCTTCTATTGGACATGACTTTCATTTGCCTCTATGCATTTCATGGCTTGCATGCCTATTTCTCAATTACCTTTCTTAAAAAACATATTCATAACCTCCTCAAAATCCAATCTTCTTTTTGTGTTGACCAAAGGAATAGGTGGATTCCGCATAACAATCTTCTCTACAATCTCCACCTTCGGCCATTGTTCCTCTTTTCTTATGCTACATGTTGCTTTCTTTCCCAGAAGATCATTGTATTCTTGGATGTCTTTGGGCTCACTAACCTTGCAACCTGTAGAATCCATCTTTGCATTAGCTAGGCATCATGTTTCACCAACCCGTTTCTTACCAGGCTAACTAGTGTTTTTCATCGAACTCCCACACAACCCCAACCCGTGAAATCATATGATTCTTGCAACTACCTAGCACATGTGAAACTAGATGACTCAGCCTTTTCCTAATCCTAGTTTATCTTTCCTTCTTCTAATATGATCCATAGGGATCCAGGAAGACACACCACTTCATCAGTTCCATCAGCACCAAGAAGGAGAAATAAGAAAAATGGAAAAAAAGAATGAGGTAAACAGGGGTTCTGGAAGGAACCGTCACTCTGTGCAGAGCGGTAGTTTTAAAACCGCCGCCCTGTAAGGGCGGCAGTCCTGAAACCGCCACCCAACCAAGGCGGCGAGTCCCCGAGACTGTCGGTCTGCTCAGGGCGGCGGTCCTGACACTTTCGAACAGAAAAGAAGAATGGAACGCGAATGGACGCGAATTTGAAGCACCCAACCATGTCTCTTCTCCTTTCATGCCCTTTCACATCCTCCAATGCACAGGAGGACATGAGAAGGCCTATAAATGTATGAAAGGAGCAAGCGAATGGAGAGGGGAAGATCCAAAGAGATCGAGAAGCAAAGTTTAATGAGAGCAGTGAGCAAGATCTTCAGTGCTGGAATGGAATTGTAGGAGCAAGGTGTAGAAACAGAGCAAGCAAGTAATTGGAGAGAAGGTTTACATTGTTGTTTCTTTTCATACTTATTGTAATCTGTAATTGTCTATATTAGACCAATAAAAGTGGGAAGAAAGAGCAGTTACCCTTCCCGACTGGTTTTCCTCCATTGGAGGTTTCCAAGATAAAATTGTTGGTGTTGAAGTTTTGAATTATTTCCTTCTCTGCAATTTCCTTTCTATAGCACTAGATAATCAGTCACGAAACTCTAATTTTTCAAGCAAATCTGTCATTTTCCAAAGTTGAAAGTAGAACAGCATAGTTGTGTAATTCGTAGAGTTCCAAAGTAGAAGTTTACCCCCAGTGTTGTAATCATGACAACTCGAGTAAAGAGGGGGAGTTACATTCCCATAATAGAAGTGTAACTCCCAATGACGCATATGACGCACTAATGTGATGATGTACTGACACGTAAGAGAATCTCATAATGACCCCTAAATGACACATGGACCTACAATCTCACCTAAGTGAGATGACTCACCTCATGATGTGGAAAATACACACCAACAAGCTTATGCCATTTAGGACTAACTGTGTGTATTTAAAACAGAAGTTTTTAGTTAGGAATGCGTCCTACGAAGAAGGATATCTAAAAAAAGAGGTTTCAAGTATGTTATGGCGGGGGCGGGCCGTCCTCTGAGATGATGACTCAACAGAGGCAACGAGCTAGGGAGTACCTACCAATCGGATCGTGTGATCACTGACATATGTTCTTGGGTAAGATGTTGTTTAAGAAATATGTGTATATTTAGATTTTGTGCAAGTTTGGTAAGACACAGAGAGAGAGAGAGAGAGAAATGTTCTTTCTACGATTTTTTGTGTCAACCATCAGTTGGGCATGACTTCCAGTAGATAGGTTACCCTCAGTTTTAATGTGAGCTAATAATGCAACAAATCATAATGCAATGCAAGTGTTTTAAACCCAAATCGAAGTGTGATATTCGATGTAGCGAGTGATGAACAGGAAGAGGGATGGTATTTCACTAATGCAATGCAAAAGAATGGAAGATGTGTTCCTTTTAAAGCACCAAAAATACAATTGTTTTTAGACAATATAAAGAAGGAGAATGATTCCAAAGAAGAAAATTAATGTGGAAGCTTTTCGAAGTGAAACAAACACACAACTTTCACCAAGGGATGAATAAATGCAAAAGAACCCTTGATGTGTCCCACAAGGCGTGCCAAAATGTTTCATTATTTTCTTTACATTTTCGAAGTGACGAAACAGATAAGGGTAAGGGCCAAGGAGGAATACTTGTTAAATGTTGGTCAGTTGATGGTTGTTGCGCGAGTTCTGACTTGCTTACTTTTGGCTATGAGGAACTACCTGTAATAGAAAACAAGATCACAAATAGATAGTTAAATGATATATGACAGTGGACTGCCTAGCGTATGCTAGTTCCGGGAAGTGTGATACTTCCTAGATGGTTGTCAATCCACTATTTAAAACAAGTTAATGCGAGAAATAAAAAAAAGTCCTACTTTAGTTGATATGATTTGGGTATCTCACTCAAGTACAATAAGAAAATCTTAACATAACATCCTAGGTTGTGGTCAACTCAGAAAGGTAGGTTGTTGTCAAGGTGCTGGAACTGGTCGGGGTCAGATTATGGGTTGTTTAGGTCAACTGGTGAGATAATTATTGGGTCTGTTCTTGGTCAAGGTGTAAAACACAGAGACCGACGTCGGTCAGGTATGACCGATGTTGTTTTATGTGTAACCGACGACGGTTTTATGTGTAACCGACGACGGTTATGGGTAACCAACATCGATATGGTTGAGATAAAACAAACTCGAATAGATCAAATGGCAGGGGCTGAGCTGAGGTCAAATGAGGTTGGGAGAGTGGATGAGAAGGTCTATAGAGATCTCAGGTATACTCAGAAATGGATATTAGGTTAGAATGGTGATTTGGTGGTGTGGGTAAGGGAAATGGTGGGATTACAGGCTATTAATCAATGGAGGAATGAACATGCAAAGTATAAACTAATGACAGGGATGACAAAAGTTAACTATGCTAAAATAGACAATGCTAGTAGAGATTTACTTACTGCGATGTAGATTTAGATGACTGAATGGAGGTGGCTGTTGATCAGAAGAATGGTGTTGGATATCGTAGCAATGGCTCCCAAAATGATGCCGCGAGTGCAATGCTTCCAAAATTTATCCTAGTGATGGCTCTGGATGTCTGGATACGTGAAAGGATGTTGGTTTCACTTGCTTGTAGCTCTGATATCCTTTCCTTGCTCTCAGAATGTGCCAACCCTAAAACAAGGTTGTTTGGGTGAATAAATGGTAACCGGCGATGGTTCCGGGTTGACTGGCATCGATTTAGGGGTGACCGACGTCGGTTAAGGTGGGATTCCCTAGGTTTACTAAAATGCACAGATATTTCTAATTTCTTGGGCCCAGTTAGTTTATTTTCGCGGATTAGAATGACAACTTCTCTTCTAATGAGCGGGATTGTGGTTAGAGGGATTTTAGGGATTGATTTTAGGGTTAGACCAAATCTTAGCTCATTAAGGCAAGTAAGACTTAGTTATTGTTGGTTATGGAAACATGCCAAGAATAGGTATAGGGTGAGGTGGCTGGATGAGGTGTTTAGGTGAGGTGGAAATTAGTTCAATTAAAATTATTAAGTAATGAATATTGTGAGGATGGGTATTAATTTAATTAAGTTAATTAAATTAATATTAATGTGGGGTAGAAGGGGCCATGGTTAGATGAGTATGATTGAGATGGTTATTTTACAAAGGACCAAGGGGAGTGTGACCCAATTTTGGTGTCTACATAGAGATCTTATCACAATCAACATCTAAAAAACTTGTTGTGAAGAAATTTTAGACATATTTGTTGACACTAGCCAATGTCGTCATCACAATCACGGCCCCCTCCTTCCATCAAGCCATCAGTGGTTCTTAACCCCTTGTCAAACAAGAGATCTGAAATAAGTTTTCAGAAAGCAAAAAAAATCATTCAAATCAAAAAGCAAAAATCTGAAAGCAAATGTTAAAAGCAAAAGTAACTTGATATATAAATCTCTCTTGGGGTATTTCCAATAATCTCTTCCGGGGCTATGGATGTCTAACTAGAAGTAGAGAAATGTTATGATTAGAATCAAATGCATCTCCGTCGAGACTATGGACGCCTAGATGGAAGCGGAGCAATGTACGGCTCTCCTTCCACAATCCATTAAAAAATCAACTTTGAAAAATAAATCATTCCTACACATTGGCTAGGGTGTCTTCACTTATTGTCTATAAAATCTTCCCTCCAAGAGGTGATAAATTTCCACGTGCACACACAGGATATCGATGAGTAAATAGGATTAGTATGTTACCAAGTGTCTTTTTTTTGGACCTTGTTCAAACTCTTACTCTAGTTTGTATCTTGTCTCATGATTTGTGCCTTTAGCTAATTGTTTCTTCATCGCAAGGCTTCTAAGTTACATTCACAAAATTCACATAGTTGTTCTACTTAGTTCAGAACATCCATGTGTATAATATTGTATTTTTTTCATGTTGTTGGGAACCTTTGTCCCCTTTCACAAAAACAATCTTCTACTTCTTTTTATCATGTGCTTCTTGGCCAGCTTACGTTAGGGGCATCCTTGCTCCTTCCTAGCACATCATTGGGTTACATTCATCAACATGTTGAACCTATCTATATTGGCCTTGATCCAACTTCTGTGTGTGAATAATTTTCCTTTGAATATTCTCATCTAATGTTGGGGGCAATTTTACATCTTCACTTTCTTGTGCATACGCGTGGCATTTTTCCCTTGTGCGTCGCATCTATCACTAGGGGCGTCCATGTTTCTTCGTTTCCTGTACATAGCTTCAGAAAACTTCTAGCAAATCAAAAACATTCAAATATGTTTCATAGAAAACTCCCAAAACATTCAAATATGTTATTTGGAAAAGTCAAAACATCCAAATAAACAAATTGGTGAGAAAACCTCAAAAGCCCAAAAAAGTTAGTAAAACAAATTCAAGACCCCAAATTTATGTTGGCATTGTGTAGTTCACTTCAATACCTTTCTATCGCAAAAAAATGGACTCATTTCGAGGTCAGGAGCAAACATTATGGATTTTGGAAGATAGGTAGTACATTCAATGTTGCACAGGCACCCAGGTGCCCATGCTACAATCAAAAACTTCAAAAATGACCTAAACACTTCCAACACATGCACCCAGGCACGCTTGTCTCATGCACACAAGCACCCAAGTGTCATTGTATTATGCACAAGCACCCAGGAACCCTTGTGTTTCTCCTTTTCTCCCGTGTAAGCACCTTTTCTCCCACGTAAGCTCCTAGTCACACAGATTGATATTGATTGGTCTCAATTTCACAAAAGATAAATTCAAAAATCCAAATTTATCTTAACATTACATAGTTCACTTTTATTCCTTTACAATGCAATAAAAATGGATTTGTTTTTAGGTCAAGAGAAAACGTTATGGCCTCCAGAAGATAGGTAGTGCATTCAATGTTGTACAAGCACCCAGGCGCCCATGCTAGCAAACTAGCATGCAAAACTCACCAAAGTGGCTCAACACAGGGGCCCAGGAACCCATGTTGGCCAACTATAATGCAAAACTCACCAAAGTGGCTCAGCACAGGCGCCCATGCTGCCTCACAAAACTCAAAAACTCAAAAAGTATCATAGCATAGGTGCTCCCCTGAGTGCACAGGGGCACCCAACATTGCGGAGGCCATAATGTTTTCTCTCGACCTTGAAATGAATCCATTTGTTTTGCATTGGAAAGGTATTGAAAAAATATACACAATGGTAACATTAATTTTGGATTTAGATTTACCAAAAAAATATAGTTTTTTTAATTTTGTAAATGGCTTACATATAGCTGAAGCTTGTATCACCTACATTATCCTCAACATCGAAATTGGTCCTCCAAAACCATATTTTTGACATTCTTACTTGTTCTTGTCTCAAACGACATACAGATCATCATGATCTGCCTCCATTAACAAATTTGAGTCTACTTATTATTTCGGTACTCCCGTGCAACAGTGAGTTGTCAGATGTTGTGTCATAATGCACGAATGCTTTCCATGAGACTACTTGTGTCCTCCATTTTTCCCTCGCATGTGTCATTACTTAGGGCATCATTTTTAACCCTTGTCGTTACAACACGAACATTCGGGAACTGCATCTTGATAACAAAAACATTGTTACAACCAGTCTTGAATGATTGTTTCTTTGAGTATATGTGATTGTGTTTGTTTCTCTGTTAGGTTAATTGGTTTACTTTCTCATATTGCATTGCATTATGTACGTTGCATTGAGTTAAACATTGTTTTACTTTCTCGTATTGCATTGCATTGTGTATGTTGCATTGAGTTAAGCATCGTTGTACTTTCTCATATTGCATTGCATTGTGTATGTTACATGGAGTTACGTAGCAATGGACAAATGTTAGTAATTTAGCTTTTAATGTTATCTTACATTTTTGTTCATTTCAATAAAGGTCGATGATGTAGACCTAGGGGAAAAATGATATAAACAGGTTACTTATTGAAAGGTTGGATGCAAAGATTGGGTTTGTCCTATATCCTCCATTAATCATTTCTTATCACTTATCATTTATTATCACTACTAAATTTTTTTCTAAAAACCACCCTGGGCAATAAACAACCACGTTTATCCCTATTCTTATTCCTTATCAATACGAGAGGGTTTCACACTCGTTCTAACCTATTTACTTCTACTCATTTCAATCATATTTTCCATCGTCGATTAACTTCTTCTATCACCCACTCGACACTCAAGGGGGCATCCTTCATCCTGCTAATTTTTCTTCAAAAATTTACCTTGTTTACATTTGTCTACTATGTTTGAAGTGATGTCACTAACTTCACCTCAAACAGGGGCAAATGTAGACAACTAAATTTTACTTTTGCAATCTTATTGTCAAAATGCATGTAAATCACTCTTATTCTTCACAATTTCATTATAATTAGTGTTCTTTACTAATTAACTAATGTGCCTTGCCACTTTGGTCAGTTAACAAGAACTTCATTGATCACCAAACCTCTTTCACATTCAGGATGCCACTTTACAATGAATTGTAATTCAAAATCTTCTTCAAAACAGACAATTACCATTTATAAGCTAATTAAGCCTATTTTGCCCTTGTTTTGGTCAATATACCCTAATATTGGCTTAAACCCCCTCTTTTAACCACTCAAAATCACCTCATTCACCTCTATAATGTCTCAACAAGCTTCAAAAAGCTTATCCTAGCCTCCTAGCTAACCCTAAGCGGTCGATTAAGGCTCCACACCTCTTAATCACTTGGTAATTCACTAATTGTGATTAGAAAGGCCCTAATCATGATTAGCAATTCTAATCTAATTTGGGGCTTTTAGTTCCACATGCACCAAAATACAAGTTTTTTCCCAAAAGGAAAAGTATAAAAAAGGGTACACCTCACTCCTTTATACTTTACAACCATGCTTTGATTTGCATCTCATATAATAAATATGATATATAGCCAAGTTCAATCCTTGCTTAAAAGCCTTCAATGGGGCTAGTAGATGGATATCCAAAATGACCAAGTAATCATTTGGAGAGGCCATTTCACCTTGTTTGGAGTAACAACCATAACCATTTGATTGCCCTCTTAGGTCTATTTAAGCCCATGTTAGGTAATTCAAACATTTAGTACGCATGTTTAGTTAGATTTTGTATTGTTTTCATACTAGTTAAGCATTATTTTAAGCTTCTATCGCAATGTTACATTCCTAGACTTAGAACCTTGGCTAGATAGATGGCAATGGTGTTGGCTTTCCTTGTTTAGTCATGCAATTTGCTTTTTAAAGTTTAGGGTGTTTTCAAGAAGTTAGGCTACAAGGTCTAAGTGTAGTCCATTATGAGCTATAGTAGTGTTTCTGATAGGTACATAAGAAAACAATTTGGTATGATGGTCCACAAAGCTATCAAGACCTAGAAAGAAGAAGTACATCTTGAGGTTGATCAATGAAGATTGATCAAAGTTTGTAAATATCAAGGTGTGTTGTCTAAGATCCATTTTTTAAAATTGGTACAGTGTTTCAAAGGTATGTATGAAAGTATTAGAGACTGTACATGAAATCTCAAGAGGTCTCAATATGATGATATGTTGAGGGGGAGAAAATGTGCTCAATATCCCTAAGATGTGGAGTTGCTTATGTTACACAATCTTTGTAGGTGATCTATTGTGTACTTAAGTGAAGAAGTGCGTCACAACAAGAGTTTAGTGATCTGTAAATAGAAGAAATGTAGGCTACAAGTCATAAAAGATAGTTAAAGTAGGGGGAGGTACTTTTGACCCTCAAGCAGGAGTTTTAGATGGCATAAATACTATGTAACAAAGAATGATGGTGAGGAGTGCAAGAAACTTGACAAATCTCATACAAGGACGAGGTATGTTTACTCATTGAATTAGCTACAGTATTTTAAGGAGAAGCATGTGAATGGGCCTAAAGAATCAAGTTGTTTTAGTATGATAGAAAATTTTGAAGCGGAACTTATATGCTCTGAACTCCCAAGGAAGATAAGAATAGAAATGCTGCAAAGTTTGAATGGTTGTTTTTATGCTTTTATGAGTCAAATTTACATTATACTAGTGATCAGTAGATTGTGTAGATGTAAAATTACAAGCTACGGGACTATAAAAGCCCTCTTGAGGCAAGGGGGGGGCTATCTTGGTCAAGCATCAAGTGAAAAGAGTTTCAAAGAGATGAAAATGGTAGAGTTGTTGATGAGTTGTAGGTATACCTCATGGGTAAGCAATTTTTTGATTCAAACAAGTATGATATCATGCAAAGAAGGAAAACTATACTGAAGTGTTGATTTAGGACTGAGCCAATGAAGTTGATCATTCCATATGGCTTGTATACAAAGTAAGTGCTCAAATTTTTGTGTTTTTAGTTAGAAAATGATAGTATGATTCGAGGGGGATCTATAAGGAGTTGATTCATGATGTATGTGTGCTTCTAAAGAAATGATCAACTCGGAAAAAATGGTTTAAAATGTTACTTCAGGGATCTAGGTCCTAAACTTGAAAACAGTCCATGGATGATAGAGACAAGAAAGATTGTGAATGTCATCATTTGAGATAAGCCTTGTTAAGAAGGTAAGAATATGTTTTTAAGCCCTGAATCATGATTGTTGGCATGTATGAGTGCTTTTTTAATCTCTTCTTAGGTATGCTACAATGCTTCATGATGAGAAAAAGGTCAAAATTAAATGTTAGTGAGGTATGACAGGTTTGTATGCTAGTTTTATGACTTTGGTTGATGTTTCCCAACCAAGAGGTGATCTAAAGATCCTAATAAGGATAAGGCAATGTGCTTAGGTATGTAATTTGTCATTAATGTAAAAAGGGGGAGAAGAACTAGGTGGTTTTCCATCAATGACAAAGGGGGGAGATTGTTGGCATGAGTGAGCATTGTGTGTTGTCATTGATATAAAAGTTCAATAATGACAAAGAGGATGATGGGGGAGTGTTATAGGTTTCTTGGCATGATGATGACATGGAGATTCAGGTTGCTTCATGATTACAAAAGTGGAAACAGTGAGAATGGCTTGGCCTAGTAGGCCTAATCTAGTGAGAGAGCATGATAATTTGAGTTGCATGGTGGCTTGAGAATCATCGTAGAGGCATGGAGAGCTTGAGGAGAGAACATTTGGACACTCACATGAGTTTCAGAGTGCATGTACAAATGGAAGACTCTGTTGCAGGTGCTCATCTAGACCTAATCTAGGTGCTTGGAGGCCCAAATGAAGCATGAGAGTGAGTTATAGATCCATGTGAGCTCATGGAAGCATGGAAGGGTGTGACACATGTTATCACAAGTGTGTTAGGGCCTTTTGGAGAGTTTGGAAGCAGAGTCATGATGTTTGCCTACTTGCTCATGGTGCAAATTAGACCTAATCCTAGTGTTTGGAGGACTAATGGTCACTTGCAGGTATGTGTGAGATCTTGAGGTTATTCATGGAGGTATGTTTATGTTGTTTCCATCATGTAGAGGCAGTTTTAAGAGGTTTCATGATTGGTTGTTATGCTAGTTTACTTGGTTATGGCCTAGATCATGCAAAACCCTAATGCCTAGTCATGCAAATGAGATGGTATGTGAATATGCAGACCTATTTGAGTTAATATGTTGATTGGGGATGTTATAAGAGTGTTTTGTGGTGATGTGAGAAAATTTTAAGGTTTCCATGATGAGAATTTTGCAAGATATGAAGGTTAAAAACAGGGTGCTTGAGACTTGCTTTTTCCAGCTCAAAGTGACAAAAATGCTCATGGTTGACAAGTGTAAAATTTGAATGAGAATCTGAGTCTTTCAATTATGTTTGTGGCATGGAATTAATAGTATCTGAAAGTTGGAATGAAGTGAAATGAGGCCCCAAACATTTATGAACGCTTGCTGAGAAGCTAAGTCACTTTTTATGGCTTTGAAACCCTAGGTTGAGAGTGACGGAGAAAAACTTCTTGGTATGGAAACACAATAGATTGGTATTGTAAATGTGATGATTTTATGTTTTATATGACTCCTTCATATTTCTCGAAAGGTATGATAAAGCTTGTGAATGTATGTGGGCCCCACTCAAATAGGAAAGTTTATGAATCTTTTCAATTTGTTGCAAAGTTCTCCATTGAAGGTATTAACTAAATCACCATTATGAAACAGTGGGAGTTGTAATAGATGTCCATGATAGTTTCAGGTCGTGGTTTAAGTCCTAGAGGGCAAAGTATGCCCTATCTTTGAGGACTAATTTTTGGGCCTAAAAGGGCAGTTTAGTAGTCTTGGCAAATGGAAGTGTTTGACCACTTGGGAGCATGATGATGAAATGTAATGAGCTTGGGGGTTTTGTAAACATCAAATGTGACATGTTTCATGTTTTTATGAAGTTCTTAAAGTGTGTTGAATCGCCATGGTTGAGGTCATAAGTTGACCTAGTTTTGATTGGTTCAGGACATGACTGCTTTGGCTAGAAGATGGATGTAGAAAACCCATGTTTTAGATTAGCTAATGCTTGTTATCAATTGAAGAGTGAAGAGGGATGAAATTTTTTCCTGTTGAAGGCATTTATAAGTCTTTAAAGTGTCAGCAATGGTGTAAATAGTTTGAGTTTCCAAAATTGTTTTATGGGAAGTTCAGTTTGTTGAAGAGAAAAAGTGATGTGGTTTTCTTTTTGGATGTTTCATAAGGTATAGCATACATGGATGTGTTCTACGGGTCATTGGATTTCCCATGAGTGGTTACATGGTATATTTGAGGTGTTCTTGTGTGGTCTTGAGCTTCATAGGGGAAGACTGGTTCCTGAAAACAATTGTTTTGAGTAGGAAATTATCCTACTCGATAGTGTTATTAAGAAATTGATTGGTACAAAGCATGTTGCGAGCATGGATGGTGTTTTTGACATGTGTGAGGCCTTAGGAGGCTTGACTAAGCAGGATGATGTGTTTGGAGGTCTTTGATGAGCATGGTGATGGGTTTTTAAACCTTTTTGAGCTTGTTTGGTGTCTTAGTGCATGGTCGACCTACATGGATCCACTTTATGAACTCATATGAATATTTTGTTATGTTTTTATGTTGTTATGGTCAAGATCTTGGTTTAAGACTGACCTATGTTATGATTTTGAGTTGAGAAGCATATAAAAGTGCATGTTTAGTTTAAATTTGAACTAGTTGAAAGAGAGGGAAAAGTGCAAGCTAGGTAAGAGAGCAAAAGTGGTTAAAGGGCATAAAATTAGAGCTAAGAGAGTGTGAAACGCTGAAAAAGGTTGAAGAGCTTGAGTGCAAGGGTGTACATCCAAATCAGTTCATGTTTGAGCTTGTTTGAGCGAGTTAAGAGAAGGTATGTTTGAAGAGGGTTTGAAGGTATATATGAGCCGAATCTTTGATCACAATCAGATGTGTGTGTTGGAAGATTTTCTTTAGTGGTATTCTTATTCAAAAAAATTGTGATGATTCATATTCCCATGAGTCCTTTGTTGTGAGTAATATCAACGAGGGTTTCTGTTGGTGCTCCTTGTGGGGCTGGTGTCTCACTAAACAAATCTTGTGTGATGAGCCATATTCATACAAGTATTTTGGTTTGAGAAATATAATCAAAAGTTTTAGTGGGTTTTCTTCCCTTCGAAGATTTTCCACGTACATATTGTGTCTTGTGTACTCTCTCTTATTCATGTTCATGTGGATGGTTGTTTTATGTTGTTAAGCTCACAATCAATGCATGGTTGAATGGTTAATGTTTCATACAAGTTAAGTTGAATTATTTAAAGGTTTTGAAGAAATGATTCACCCCCTTCCTCCCCCCCCCCCCTCATTCCATTGTGATTACAACACTTCCCACACCAACCCGACCATGGGAATAGTACAACAAACACAATGTTGTGATGTTATGTCATAGGCAACCCAATCATGTAATCGATGATGATGGATTCTCGTGGCCTAGATGGAACCTAAAGTGGTGTGTAAAGTCATAACATCTTGTTCATGGGCTTTGTGATGCAATAAAGAATGCAAGACTAGATGTAGCACTACATAGTTGTGTGAATGTGTGGCTAGTAAAATTGTGACTACACTAGGATAAAATCTTTGTAATGTTGAAGTGTCTTGGCGTTGTACACCTCCCAAATGAATCTCTAGTGAGGTGCACCATCAAGTACACAAAGGCATCAAAGCTTGTAGAGAAGCTTTTGAGACAAGTAAAACTCTTGAATCTATTCGCCCTGCAAAAGATTAGTAGATGCATCTATGAATTCCTTGTCAACGAAATAGCCAAATACCTAGTCTACAAAGTTGTGGTTGTGTGTGTCCAATAGTGTGATGAGCTCATGATGTGATGGTCAGTTGAGGCAATAAGAAGTCTTATTATCTTGTCCCTTCTTGTGTTTCATAATGAGATGAAACTCTTGGAGGTAAGTCATCTACTTCATGTGGCACACCTTCTCAAGCTTACTTTGCGTCTACATAAACTTAAGTGGCTTATAATTTAAATGAATGATCATCTCCTTACCTAGAATATAGCATCGTCATTAGTTGACTGCATGCACAATAACATACAATTCTTTCTCATAGATGGAGTGCCGACAAATACTCTTGCAAAATATGTTAATATATTGTTAACAATTAAATTAAGAAAAGAAGAAGAAGATTGTTTTGTATCTGAGCTTTTTTCCCAAAAAAAATAAGAAATCCTTTGTAGAAATCTCATTTTCAGTATATGTGTGCCATTTTTCTATTCTAATATAGCTTAAGATTTCGTTAGCATTGTTAAGCTCAACTGTTTTTTCTCTTTTAAGGTAAATAATGTGGATCAGTTTGTCTACCTTGTAGTCATTATTTAGTCACGATTGGTTTGGCAGTCTACCTTCTAGAGAGTGGAGTGCACAAAATATGAAAATTAAGACCAACTGTTATAAAATTCTGGGATGTGTTTGTTTTTACCATCATTAGACGCTAATATTTATAACATGTTTTATTTATGCTTCCATTACGACATGTGGTGGAAGGTTTAGATGGACGAGTGGAATGATTTTGAGTTGGATCTAAGACACGGACTATTAATAATTATGAAGGTAATGATAACAATTTTTGGTTAAGGTGGTGGCAAGCACCTCTTGAGAGTGGGGGTTGAGGGCAGGGTTTTATGTGTTCTTATTTCCTCAGGAAACACAGATGAACACCATTTTGTGAAAAATCTATTACAGTTACTGATTATTAACCTCCTATCTTGTAAGATTATTTGATCAACAAATATTGGAAAATAACACAACTGTAACTTCACAAATACAAACACATAAGAAATACCCAACAAGGTGAACACAATATTTTCGAACAATTGTCCCTGGAAAAACCCCGTAGGGAAAACCAGTACTACATATGAGAAATATATTAAACTTCAGCAAATCAAGAGATACAAATACTACTTGCCTCTTACTGGCAGAGCTCCGACAATCTCCTAATCCTCCTGCTGATATTCCTCCACTGCTATCTCCAACGCTATCACTGCGCCCTTGCTAACACTGCAAGACTATTTGCTAACACTGCAAGTTTCTCTCAAAACTTCCTTGTTACAAATGACCCCAATGACCCCCCTTATATACTACTCTCGTTAAAAATCAACAGCTGAGATTAATACAAATGAACAGCTGAGATTAAAACAACTCAATAACCATAACAACCTTGGTTATGAGGGGTCACCTAAAAGGAGTCAATATTAAATAACAATTGTTCTTATCCTAACAATATTTGTTTGACAAAAACAACTATTTCTCTAAATTCTAGGCTGTCCAAACTACCCATAACATATGGATGAGGACAAACAGCTGTCCAAGCTACTAACTACTAAGATTAACACATTTTCCATAATTAGTAATATTCACATAAGGTGAAGAACAGAGCTCATTCTCAAAGAGTCACTCAACTGCTTCTTTTTCTACATCTCTCAGCTGCTTTTTTTACTATGTAAGGAAAAGAGAACCTGACACGTGGTTTCAAATCTGTAATGAATTGAACTTGAAATCTAAGGACAACCAGCTGCGAGATGCTTGGGTATCTGAATGTATACATAATACTGGCGGCTAATTAGACTGCCAAAAGAGAGGCGCATGTGAAATCAAATCAAGGACATCGCCATGTAAGAAGAGTATGAAGTTCGCAACTAAGAAGATGCAAGCACTAATCTGCTAAATGAAACTTTTGGGCAAGTTCAGGGTGGTTCGTCCTCATCCTGGTGCGTTTCGACTTTTTTAATCTGATTCTTTCATATGCTTACGATAAATGTGTATCAAAATGGTGTAAATGTTAGTGTTGAGTCTCATTAGTAGGAGGCTAGATTGAGCCATTTTTTATCATCTAGCCTATGAAACAAAGTTACTGGTCTACTTAATCAGACTCTGTAAAACTTGTAGTAAAATATAATACAACTTTTTACCAATGCAAAAAAAGTTAATACAGAAAGGAACTATGTCACAATTGGAACCCTCCTCAAACTCCATTCTCATCGGAGTAGCTGTTCTGTCACAATTGGAACCCTCCTCAAACCCCATTCTCATCGGAGTAGCTGTAAACTATTCCAAAAACTTTCCATAAGGACCAACTGCATTTATATGATTTGATTTCATGATTTTTTTTCCAAAATTGAATGGGCAAATAAATCATACAGTATTTGTCAATAAAATTAATTTCAAAAAACCATACTAGCACTCGAAAGCATCTTTAATCGGGAGATATTAAATAGAATACAATGTCCTCACGCTATCTAGCTAGATAGCACCAACAGCAAGCAATCAAAACCATGCCCTGGAATTCCTAAATTACTCAAACATCACCGAGACAGAGAGAGAAGGCGGCAGCCTCTTGATCTGAAATCTTTTTGCATTTTTTTCCTAGCTGGCTGACTTTACTGGTTCAAGGTTTCAGCCAACTCAGACAGGAACAAAGCCCCCAGCACCACTGCCGTGGATAGTCCTTAATATATACCTCTCTGCTTAGGCCTATGATATAGAACGTAAAAGACCTATTACGATGGGTCATGATTACACGTGTGACAGGTACAACAGTGATTTGGTGTCTTTCACATATAACTCTTGCAGTTGGCGGAACAGGAGCCCTATCAGTAATAATATCTGAAGAAAATTTGTTGAGGGCAAATGAATCTGAAAAGTTTGCCGGCTTGCACTGGTATGCTTGAGTGTTGTATAATTGTACACCTTTGGCTCTGTGAAACACCTCATCAGGCACAGATGCTGCACTGCTACAGGCACTGACTTTTCTGGTTCTAAGTGTCCTCCTATTTAAGTATAAAGAACATCAATTACATATTTGTATTAGCTGGCATATCAAAATATTGATAACAACAGACTGCTAAATAAGACCAAAATAGTGGAGTTGAAAGCCATCAAGCACACAAGCAAAGTAAACTGGGCGTAAAATCTCAAATTTGGTAAAATCCTTCCCATAGATAAGAATTTACATATAAGTTAATAAATGCTCTATACACTTTCAAGCAATTTTACCATAAATTATCCCATATCTTTCCCCCTTTTGTTTTTATATGCAAAGTGGGGTGGAATTGTTTCAGAGTTTTTTTCAAACAAAAAATAATAGTTTGCAAAATGTCTACCATCTTGTTATAGCAATCCTTCGGGCGAGGAGAGAACCATTTCCCCGACACTTCTCACACTTCAGTAATCCACGGGATTGACATGTTGCACAAGGAAGCTTTCCCTCACCTTTACAGTTCCCACATCTGTAAGAAAGAAAGAAACAACAATTAGCAGAAAATAGGAACAGAAGCTCAATATATGCCTACAGTAAAAATTCTTGACACCTGTACAATCAGTATAAACAAATTTGAGAAAGCGCATACCCACATACCTTCCCAAAAAGGCAGAAAAACTTACACTGTGTCTGATCCATCAGCATGAGCAATTAATCCCCTTCCACGACAAATGGAGCATTCTATCATTATCTGTGCCGTATAGAATCCGGGATCTCTATTGCCATTGCATGTAAGACAAGCTACTTCACCACGCCCAGAACAAGCTGCCATGTTCTCACAAATCATTTAGAAAACCATTTTAATTATATACCAAATTTGGGTTTTCAACATGTATGTAAAATATCCGCCATATGCAGTTTTTGAAATCCTACCTGAACACTTATCTACAGCTTCAGAATGGGGCACTTTCACCCTGGCCTCCTTTCGTGATACAAACAGAAGTGGAAATTCAGATCTCATATCCAATTCCCATGGTCCAGGCTCTGGACCAGAGACAGACCCATCTATTTTTCCACCATCATATGGTTCTACCTCTTCAATGACATCTCTTTCTTCAATGAAAGTTTCCAAAGTACCAACATATGCATTGCAATCTTCCACTGCATGTATACGCCATCTACGAGCAGGCCGACCTCCCCAACAGCAACGATGGCCAACATGGTCTATAAGTAATTGTCTGATTTCTACCTCATCCAGCACCTGCACGCTGAAAAAGCGATGCACAGTCCCTACACTATGTAAATACTGTCATCTGGCTAAGAACAGTCATCTCTAGAGTCCTTTACAGCAAAGATTATACCAATACTAGTCCTGCCCTTCTTTTATGACATAAATGATCATAGAGAAAATCAATGCTCCTTTTTTACAACATCCTTTCTTTTTGAAAAGGTTTGCAATCTAGTATATTTAGTAGTATGGAAGGATAACAAAAACTGCGATGAGATAAGGAGAAAAATAATCTCAGGCCAGAGAAAAGAAAGAGGACCACCACACGGCAGGTGCCCAAACTCAATACAAACACCAAGGACAAGCAAAGAACAGCCAGCTAATAAGAACAGATGGCCAACCAGGAAGAAGGAAGAGAGGAAATAGAGGAAACTAAGAACTATAAACATAACAACAGAAGAAAACAAAATTTTGAGAAATACTGCATTTCCTAGGTCAGATTAAGATGAGTTTTCCATTGTCCTGATCCACTTCCTTTGGGATGTTGAAAAGCCACTGATTCTGTTCTTCAATTCTGGAAGCAGAAGCCTCTCAGACAGGGGGAATTGGTGTGTGAGTTGAAGGTTGGAAAGTTGGAACTTTTCCTAGTCAGAATGGTTGGCATTGGAGTAGAGCAGCTGGCCAACCTGTTTCTTTCATGATGACTTCTGGGGTATTGTTCATGTCTTGGAGCACATCCCCAATGAGAGCTTTGAGGAGCCATAAATCACAATTTTTTCCAAAATCTGTAGATGCATCTGTTGGAGTTCTACATTCCTTTTCAAGAGTTCTATTATTTCTTCATGCTGGGTTGGGATGGCTGTTGTGTGGGCTTGAAGGGCAGCCGAGTTGACATTACATTTTCCAAGGATGTGATTCAAGGCACCATGGTCACTTAGCTTAAATCCCAAAGTTTCTTGGTTTAAGGAGAGAGCTTATCTCGCTACTTCCTCAATTGCACCAGAGAAGACCCTCATGGTTCACATTTCCCAAGGATGTGAAACAAGGCACCATGGTCGCTTAAATCCCACACTTTCTTGGTTTAAGAAGACAGCTTATCTTGCTACTTCTTCAATTGCACTAGAGAAGACCTGCTGGTCTTTCAACTGCATTTTGAGGTCATTTCACATTTCAAAATGTTTTGCATTGACTTTATTTTTGCTTAAAAAGAACAGTTTGCCCCATGTCTTCACACATCACAGAGTTATTGCAACTCCCTCCCTACACCGTGTTTTCACTTTTCTGCAAGTGCACGATTAGAGTTCATCACGAACTCCACACAGTCGACGTGTACACGTTGCTGAAGCACGGATCTTTCTGAGAAGGTTAACACAAATAGCACTGCAGTTTAGTGTGTGGAAAGTTACTTTATTCTAAATAATGGGTTTACCATCTCTATGCAAATCAATTCAGTTTTCACATCAATATAATTGTATGTGATATTTCCACATCTTTTGGAGCAGTCTTTCCTCCACTATTTAATGGATTTGCAGGTGCATTCCATATTTTAGATGTGTTAGTTACCCCATTAGTCTTTATTTTGCGTAATTGGGTGCCTTCTATTTGCAGGTACACTACATGTCTGCATCATGAATAGAGGGAACTGCGTCATCACTGACAGAGTCAACAATTAGCAGAGGCTTTCAAAGTTAGATGTAGAGTTGCAGTGCATTCCCATCTGATGGTCTCTTTTTTGTTTCATTAATAATGTCCCATACCCCTCTCACCATATAGAAGACTTTCATTCTCCAACTCCGAATAGCATATAGTTGTCTTTAGTTAACTTTTGGAACTAAGTTAAAATATGAACCATTTGCATATTTGAAGATTTAATGATACAATAAAATGTTTCACCGTTTGAGTTGAGGATTCACTTAAAAATCAGAAGTCCTCCAACAAACAGTCACAATGTCTCTCTCACCAACAAACAGTTATGACGTCTTTCTCAGCATAAAACTTCCATCACATAAACATTGCTCTATTAGATCAAGAAACTACCAAACAATGAAATATCTCACCACAAGAATTTCTGCTATCATCAATGCTCCTTTCATTTGTGCCACACATATTGTAACTTGGATGCAAGCTTCTCACTCACCTCTCATACTTCATTCTCTTATGTTTTCAAAGTCTGCTCCATTTATTTGCGTTTGGCCTTTATGGAATACCCTAACACCTTGGCCTCCTTGAGAATCTGAACCCTCTCTACCTTAACCCTAATCACCTGCTGCAGGCTTTTCCATCGAGGAGCCTCCCATCAATGACCTCAGCAACAAGCTAGAAACTTAGGAACACTTGGTCAGTTAATTTGGCATTTGCTTGCAGTTCGGACAATGCTTGCCCACATGCCGTCATTTGCTCTTTGAACTCCATGTGAGCCAAGTCTTGATCAACCTTCTTGCCCTCTTGTTGGTTACTTGTTTTGTGTTGTAGAGAGGATCTACCAATTTATCCAGTTGGTCCATCAACACTAATCCATCCAATGGGACCTCTTTTCTAAGTTGATCATTTGCCTCCATTATTTTTCTTCATATCTGTCGGGCATGCAACTTGATGGCCCTTAGTTTGCTTTGCACAAGGGAGCACTTCCTCACAACTTCTACTAGTTTTTCCCTTTTTCTCCGCATTGTGTAGTTAATAGTAATATTTTGGCGGGAGACTTCAATTGCCAACATGATTAGGACACTCCCCACCTACTCCTCTAATAGTTTATTAGGGTCAAGGAAAATAAGGTCATGATCTCCTATCTTCATGTACTTTACCTTTCGGTGTAGGCCTCCTTCAGATGCCTCGAAATAGGGCCTATCCAAATGCGTGTCTATCGCAAATGATATTTGCCTCCTTGTAAGGTCTGAAAAACTTCCTCCGCACATAGCCTCCCAAAAGAATAGGCTTTCATCAGTTATATCCTTTTGACAACGCATCCTAGTGTTTTTTTCTTCATCTTCCTCTTTTCCCTCGCCACTCTTTGTTCACACGCTTTCCTCTTCGGCACATTCATTTCCTTTGCCACTTTCTTCTTCACCACTCTCTTCTGAGCGTTCCATCCCGCCACATCTTTTCTCCATGTCTTTGTCTTTTACAGGGCTTTTTCCTTTGTCCACGCATGAGCAATAGCACCTACTTATATCCTCTTCACTACCCGAAGTAGTCTTTGAAACTAGAAGTACAATATAGGGGTGAGGGCCTTAGACGTCAACATCTTTGCTTTCACTCTTAGGGTCTTTATGACACCTCTAATGGTGGAGATTCCTCCACAACTCCACTTCAGGCCTTTCTGCTCTGCTTCATCCTTGCATTCACCCATTAATTCTCTTCACGAGTTATCTTATGTTTCTAGCATAGGCTCTTTGGTCAGGCCTTCCTTTGATAGGATTTCCATGAATTGTGATCCACCCTTGGGAAGATCCTTTGTTGGTCGGCACTGGGAGGAGTTCGTGGGTGCTAGGATGGTGTATTTGGTGAAAGATGTAGCGGAGGTGGATTTGGTGAGCACCACATGGGTCTTTGCTTGGGTGACTGCGGGGGTGCTCGTGGCTTCTTTAGCATGAAGCTCGGGGGCAGTGTTCGTGACACCTCTCAGCTAGGTGTTTTATCCTTTCCCTATTCTCTACTTATGTATGGTCGGGAAAGGTTCTACACATTGATTCATTACATTTGACTAGCTCATTTCCCTTCTAGAGTGCACTCTTTGTCCTTCACACCTCGTGTCCCACCTACTCACAAGCTCCCCAGGTTCTCCTTCGCTTCAACTTGCACATGTCCTCTTCTTCAAAGTGGTGTCGTTTTCTTATGGAGGAATTGCTTGGGCCTAAGCGTCCTTCACTCACTTTGTGCATTATTATTGTGTGGTTGGAGCACGTAGCCTACCTTGTACAAAAACACATGCCAATCGTTGCTTGTGGATACTTCCATTGGCAAATCTATTGTTGTGCACTCCTCATTAGAATTTCTATCCGCATTTGTTTCCATCTTCGTAGGGCACTTGAGCATGGTCTTGAGCACCAAAATGCTCTCATCAATCTCTTCCGCCTTAATTTTCTTGTGCTTTGAATTGGAAGCCTGACCTAATACGCACTCCAAGTATTCTGTCGAAAATCTAAATGTAAGTTTCCACCATCCTAACTACTTATCGGTGTTTAATCTTATCTTTGCCAAAGAGTTGTGTTACATTACCCCGAACTCCACATAGGTTGTGTTGGTGTCGAGCATTTCTAACGGGATGCATCATTCAATTTTGAATGCCTATGCATATTTCTCATACCATTTATCCATCTTGGCCATGTATCCTTTGTTATAGACAATCGGGTAGGTGTACTTCTTGAACCATTGTTTTGGCGACAGTTTGCTTTCCAAGAATTCCCACACTTGGTCACCATGCTCATCTTGGACGTTGATTTCATCTATGACGATCAAGATTAGGATCGTGACCCATTTGAAGGTCTTCCTACTCTCATACGCCTTCAACAATCTCTTCGCATGTGAATTTGCCACTATTAAATTGTTTTCCCTTTGAGGCAATCATGTGGGCCAAGTACAAGTAGGCTTAGTTGATGTTATCCCACCACCCTAATGCAGAAAACTTTGCGTCAATCAGACATGCAGCGATGCATGTAGTGGGGTTCTCCAGCTTATCAACCAGTATTATGAACCTTTCTTTTTTGCTCTTCAGTTCCTTGGCTACACTTTCGATTGTACTCGTGTTCGTCCCACCACCTTAATGCAGAAAACTTTGCATTGATCAGACATGCAGCGATGTGAGTAGTGGGGTTCTCCAGCTTATCAACCGGCATTATGAACCTCTCTTTTGCACTTCATTTCCTTGGCTCTATTGCCTTTTTTATGGTCCATTGCCTTGATTACAAATGGTAGGGCTTCAACCAACTACCATTAAAATGTCCTAGGAGTATTTCTTCGTTCAGTGTGTGTAGTTTGCATGCACCAATTTCCAAGATATCGCAGATAATGCGTGGACCCATCCACCTGATGTCCAACTTGATAGGGTGTTTGGCGTATCTGGAGTCATATAGGAACACGTGTGCACCCTTTCCTAGCACTTTGTTCTTAATATGCTTGTCATGTCATGTCTTTTGGTCAGTCCTCTCCACCCCTTAGCTCCATCTACCTAGTAATTGATTTTCATCCAATTGCATCAGCACTTCTAACCTATGATTGATGCTTCATGATCATCTAGGCCTCACGCACATGTTATACGCAAGGAGAGTACAAGAAATTCAATTAGTGTGACTGCATCCTTGCCAAACACCAACTACAATGGTGTAAACTTGGTCAACCTTTTGGAAGTTGTTTGATATACCTGTAAGACTACAAAAACACAGGCATCCCAATCCTCCTAGGTTGCAAATCTTTGTTAAGGGTTGTGCCTAAAATTTTGTAGAAGGCCTCAACCATGTCATTCACCTATGGATGATTGGGGTGGCTTTTTGGTGTGCCACCATAATTTCAGCAAGAAGAATGCGCGCCATTTCAGCGAAGAAGTGGCTTCCTCAATCACTTGTCAAGCTAAGAGGACATCCATACTTGCTTATAATGTTTTCCCAGATAAACCTCGTAGTGGTGGTTGTTGTACTATCCCAAGTGGGTATTGCCTTTACCCATCTAATCAAGTAATCCGTTGCAGTGATGATGTAGCACACTCCACTTCTATGTGTTGCCTCTGCCAATCTTGAGCTAAAATGGGGATCAAAGGCATCTCATCTCCCTTATTAGGTTTCCCAATCAGTTGACTTTGCACCTAACTACATAGTCCTTGGCATCCCTAGATAATGCAGGCCATTATAGGCCTGAGAACAAGATCTTTTTCCTAGTCGCTTCCCCAGCATAGTGCCCAATTGCAATGTCATAGTAACCCTCGCATAAGATTGCTTCATGTTTATGCTCCAAATTGCAGCACCTAGGGAACTCATCTTATCTTAGCTTGTGTAATTTCCCACCGATAAGTTAGTATAGGGTTGTGCATGTGGCAAGGTTCTTTTTCTCTTTGGTGGACCATCCTTGAAGTCAAAAATGCAACAATATCGTCTAAATCCTCGAGGACCCTACTTATCTTATATAGGCATGCATTGGGCATGTCGTTTTCGATATTGTGCACAGCCTCTCCGGCGTTGATCTACAAAAGGTGGTCTGGACCACAATTCTGCTTTCCAAACATTACCACCACAAAGAATTCTAACTCTTGGAAAGAATTATCTATCAACAAATGTGCCCATGAAAGATCAGTTTATTCACCAATTACTTCAATGCCTCGTGGTCAATGAATAACACAAAAGACGTTGCCAAAAAGCGTTGGCAGAACTTTTGCAACACACACCATGGCCGAGGCCTCACGTTAGTGGCAATATAGTTGCACTTTGAGAAGGACACCTTTCTCCTAGAAAAGTAAATTGGGTGATCTACATGGCCTTCCCCATGTTGGACCTATATCGCCCCAATGGCACTCCCGAAAGCATGTATGTGGACATGGAATGGTTTCTTCTAGTCTGGGAACTGTAAAATGGGCATGCTGGCCAACTTCTCTTTCAATGTTTCAAATACCTCCTATCACTATATCCATATGAACAGCCCATTTTTCTTCAACAGTTCTTCAAGGGAGCTAGAAACTTTAACATTGTTCCTTATAAACTTCCTATAGTAGCAAGCGTGGCTCAAAAATGTGTGCATGTCTATTTGGGCACTTGGTACTTCTAGCTATAAAATCACCACAATTTTGGTTGGGTCCACCGACATTCCTTCTTTGCATATCATGTACCGAGGAAAAATCTGAATAGGATTGCAAAGATACATTTCTTAAGGTTGAAATTGATTTGTAGTTTCCTACACCTTTAAACATTAATCTCAAGTTCACATGGAGGTTCTTCACCAGCCCATGGACGGTCCAATTGTTCTAGAATACTTGCAAGAACTTATGGATGAAGTTCTTGAAGGCCTCCACCACGATTCAGGAGAATAACGCAGGTGCATTCTTTAAGCCAAATGACATCACATTATTTGTGAGCAAGCCCCATTTTGTCTCAACGGTGGACTTTGTCTTATCCTTTGCAATTTCAACCTAACGGTATTTGAAAACCCATCAATGAAGGTGTAAATTTCGCATTGCACCACCCACTAGAATTTCTTCACTGAAGATGGGCAAAGGATCATTTACACATGCATCATTGAGGGTGCGGAAGTCCACGCAGATCCAGATGCACCCATCCTTGATGTTGATGACCATTAGGTTGATCCATTCCGACTCTTCTAATGCATAAATTAGTCTAAATGCCAGTATCTTATCAATCTCTTCTTTGACCTTTTCCCTGAGGTTTGGGTTCATTTAATAAGGTCACTTCTTAACCGGTCTAGCACCCTCGCACAATTTTATGGTCATTTTCCCAAGAGTGTGTGCTCGTCATCTCATGATACCCCTTGAGGAACAAATTCATGAACTCTTTCGGGCATTCAACAATGTGTGCAAGCTCCTAGTTCAATCAATAATCTTCAATGGTTGCAATCCAAAGGTCCGACTCAATGCCAATGTTCACCTCCTTCGTGTGCACAGGCTTATTGTAGTACTTATAACTTCAGGAATCCAATATAGTGTGCTTGCCAAGAGAGGTTTCCATGTTCAAGTGGTTAGTTTCTTTTAGACCCTTCTCATCAACTTTCATGAGGGCCTTCACCCTATTGGTCACACACAGCCAATGCCCCGTACTTGGTGCCAATCACTTCTATCCTCATTGTTGTTGGTGTTGGCATCATCTTCAAACATTTTAGGCAACACATATCCCTTTTCCTTATGCGTGTTTTTCACCCTTTCCTCCATCAGTGTGTCGCTGTGAAAGATGGCCTCCTTGATGACCCATGAGGGCACGGTGGATCCTAGCTTTGTCAAGAGAAGATGAAGGTGTGCACAGAGCCATCCTTCACCTCCAAGTTTGCAATCTCTCATCTCATCTCATTGATGGAACATGCTCACGCCCATGCTATCAAGTTGTTGTAGAGGGCATGAACCCATAGATCCGCTAGTAGGAGATTTGTAGGATTGGTCCATACCTCTTCACAAAAGCAAAAATGTTCTTTAGAGCAGCAACTTCCATCATAACTTAGAAACCCTTTCCTCAAATTGTTGTGCTCGAAGTGCCATTCGGATTGTGTCCTTGATATTAGCCCATTACAGTAAATGGGGCTGGCAGGTGGCCCACCATCATGCAACTGTGCTTTTGATGCAGGGTATGCCTTTCAACCACTCAAGGAAACAATATTAGTCAAATTATGCAAAATGCCCCCTTAAACAGTCATATAAGCCTACTAGCCCTGCTTTTAGTAAAATTTTGAGATAAAAAATTTTGTACAAAGTTCCACCATGAATCATAATACTTTTCAGATACCCATTTGGCCGAATAAAGTGTCAGTGAAGACTCTTAGAGGTGCTCTTAAGGAAAAATTTGCCCAGTTCACTATGAGGATGTTCCAATTAGGTCTAAAACAGGCCTAATTCAAAACTGTTGTTAATATTTCCATCTGTACACCATGAAATGAAGTGAGACGTGGAAAAACTTATTTAGGGAATCCTACAGTCCCTATCTACAAAATTTGGGGCAATTATATCGAGAAATGTGCAATATATAGCAATTTTACTAATCCAACCTTAGGCTGTCCTGTCCCAGGGAAGCAAGCATAAAAAATGCATAAAATGAGCAAAACAACATTTCAAGACTTGTTTCCACTTGGAAAAGTTCTGTTTTGAGGCCCTATAACTTTGATCTTTAGGAACCTATGGTTGATCATGCACAGATTTACCCAAATTTTAAGATTTTCTCAAAATTGAGCTCCAAACCAGCCTGAGAGGAGTAAACAATTCATATCTTGAACAATTTTTGGTTTCAAAACCTAATTCCAACTTCTACAGCTCTGTATGATCATTCCTCAACATTCTCCTTTAGATACTATGCCTTGAAAGTGTACGGATCATTCCCAGCTATAAGATTTGCACGTTTTCCATGGTCTAGAACCCTGTTTTGACTGTGTTTCTTACTAAAACATTCAAATTAACTTCTAAATCAATGAAATCAAGATCCAAAACATACAAACAAGATCAAGGCATCTCATAAACTTTATTACAAAAAGAAAATTACAAGAAATCCTTATCTTATTCCTGCAACCCTGTTATACACGTTGAGAATCCTTCATCCTCCTTAGCTCATTCTCTTTGTAATCATGAACTTTTGACCTTTTTATGCTTGGTGAAGATTTTGAACGTCTCCTTCTACTTTGGTTTGATACTAATCAGGTTGTTGGAGATGTACTATGCTTGAAATTTGCTATCTTTGCCTTGGAATCTTCTTAACAACCTTGTTCTCAACTTAGAAAATGACCTTGTTTGCAAAAAATTTTAATTACATTTTGCCTTATTAGGCTCTTTGAGTACCTTGGTCTGAACAGATTCTTAGACACCTTCTAAGACCCCTAATATCCCCATACAACTCATCATGATCATTTATCCATTACAAATATTCATATATTTACATGTAAAGCATTTTAAATTTTAAATTTTGACTTCTGGAGGAAAAACTTGCTAGAGATCTAAACTAGTCTAGAATTGACTTCTAAGGCCTTAAACGTGGCCTTTATTGCTTGCTAACACTACCTAAGATTCTAAACACCATTTCACCATATTTTCAATGATGCTCCCACATCAGCTTTTTGGAATTTATAACAAGGATCTAGCTCACTCTTCTTAAGGAAAACATGCCTCAAGGTTAGTAACATATGCATCAGCGCAAGTAGAGCCATCATATCAAAGGTCCATATTCATCACTGGAGCAACTTTGGGCCTCAATTCCCGTGTGGTTGCTCGCTTTGACATAGGTTTGGATCATGTTTGCCTTAGCACCATTTGGGCTTTCTCTTTACCTCTGCACACCTTCTCTAGGTAGCTTCATGGGCCTCCCCCACTGAACACTTACAAGTATTGCTTGTAGTATCTAAGGCCGAGGCGTCACTCTTCCATTCAACAAATCCATCCTCATATAGCTGATGTAATACTCTCCTTAGACCATGACATTGTAGATGTAGTTGATATCCTCATCTACATATACGCTCTCTACAAAGGTGGTCCTTGATTTGAGTCAAGCAAGATGACCACTCAGAGCTTTCCATTTTCGAAACTCATGTAGTGCTACTTAAGGCAAATGTCCACATTTTCTGAGCACCATGGCCTCCCAAGTAGGGTCAAATAGTTGTTCGCCTCTGCAAGTTCAATCACTTCAAAGTCGGCTTTGAAATTCGCTCCAATGATATCCAAGGTGACATTCTTTATTGTGTTGTTTAGTATGGTGCGTCTTGTTTGCCATAGAAAAGATGTTGGGGATTGGCTCCAAAGCTAGTATCCCCATTCTATTCTATGCATCCTTCGTGAGGATGTTCACCTTGGCGCTAATATTGACTAATATATCACGCACAACATACCCATTGATCATGGCATCGAGTAGTAACTCTTGGTCGAAACTTGTCTACTTAGCTGTTGTGAGCTCTCGGCCACCACCTTTTCAACTCCTCGCATCTTACCTAGAGTTTCCGCCATCCAATCTTTCACTAGGGTAAGTACCCCGTTGGTCTTCAACAATGCTAAGATCTCCATTAGCTTCGCCAATTTCTTTTGTAGAAAGGCCTTGTTGTTGCCGCTCTTGGATCCATCCTGCTCTTTGATTTATCCCTCAATTTACCGCACCACTTGGACTTCACCCAATAGAATCCTTGTGACATTCGCGACCTCTTGTAAGATCAACTTCTAGAGGACACCATCTAGATAATCCACAACTTTCGTGGCTGTTCTATGGATTAGTTCTTGATGTGCCACCATTCTCCTTGGCTAGGTTTGAACCCCACTACACGTAATGACATTCAACTTGGGCTCTACCTTGGCCTCTTTGCACTCCCTTCTTTGGCACCCAATTTCCTACTTTTATCATCCCAACACCCTTTGGCGTGTGTTGGAAATATTGTCATTGATATCAAAGGAGTTGTTGATGTCACAAGAGAATGCATGGAATAGGAGTCATTGATGTCAAAAAAGAGTGCACAACAATCAAAGAGAAAGTGTCTTTGATGTATTACAATGATAAAATTTAATATAATAACAGTGAATGTAATGAACAACAATAACATTGTATACCAGCGTTTTAATTATGAAAGGGCCAACGATTTCATCTAAGGAAATAAAGGAAATAAACAAATATTAAATACAAGCCCAGCCGACCCATTTAAAGGAGTAAAGAAGTTAATTAATATTAATTTGAGAGACATATCTTTTGATAGTCGTCCCCCTTGGGAAGAGGCACATTAAGGCTATAAAAGATAGACGAAAAGTTTAGAACGACAAGCAAAAAAAATGAAATAGATACATCAATTGAGAGAAGAAGTGAAAGAGAGGAGCGGAAGTAAAATGAGAATATCATTTGAATAAAGAGTAAGAAGGAAGAGCAGAAATATAAAGTGATCTGATTTCATTAATTGGACCAGTGTCCATGTTGGAAGTATGATCTGATTTGTGTGTATGAAGAGAGTCGGAATTGCCATCATTCGATTGAAGAAGCAACTACATAAGGTGGAAGTCTATATTGTTGAGGTCGGTGCCTCACAAAATTGGGGATTTAGAGTCTCCAGTGGGTTGATACTCACGAATTGGCTGAGTTGGTCCTTGACATTGGGGATTGATGTCTCTATTAGGTTGGTGCCTACGAAAATTTGTAAAGCATTTAATTTTGGGCTGGATTTGGACGGTAGATCCAAGCAGTCTTAGTTTGTGGTTTTTCTCGAGAGAGAGGGTTTTCCACGTAAATTTGGTGTTGCTCTATGTTATGTTATTTGAATGCTTTTAAATGCTTTAATTGTGCATATAAGTTTCAATAAGTAAAATTTTATCTTATACTGATTCACCCCCCTCTTAGTATAAGTATGTGCTTGACAATTGGTATCAGAGCAAGTTCCTTCGGATACAGTCTAACCGCTAGAAGATAGATCTCAGAAGCACACATGGCTACTCATCATATTCAAGAAGGTTTCTCCATAAACAAGGCCCCATTGTTTGATGAAACAAACTATGCATTATGGAGCATAAGGATACAAACATATCTAATGGCCCTTGGTTTTGATATTTGACAAGCAATAACTGGATATAGACGGAAAGAAGGCTCGTGAAAATAATGCAAAAGCCATGAATGCAATTTTGTGTGGCTTATCATAATTAGAATTTGTCAAAGTAATGCATTGCAATTTGGCAAAAGGACATTTGGGATAAACTTCAGACCATTTATGAGGGTGACGGCAAAGTAAAAAAGGCAAAGCTCCAAACTCATAGGAGACAGTTTGAGAGCTTGAAAATGAAAGATGAAGAAAATGTTGTGGCATATCTTCTTCGTGTGGATGAGATTGTTAACACCATCATAGGGCTTGGTGAAAAAGTTAACGAATCCGAAATAGTTCAAAAGGTACTAAGGTCTCTACCATTAAGATTTGATGCAAAAGTTTCTGATATTGAAGAGATGAAAGACCAAGTCCAGTTGAAAATGGATGAGTTACATGGAATTCTTATAGCCTATGAGATGAGGACAGTATCAAAGAAGCCATCAAAAAGGGAAGCATCCTTCAAAGCTTCAAAGCAAGGGAAAAATAAAGAGTCTAAATCAAGTGATGAACAAGATGATTCAGAAAGCTTAAAAGGGATCCAGCAAATACAAAAGTGGCTTACCTTTCAAGTGTTTCAATTGTGGTAAAATAACACATTTTGTTGTTAAATGTCCACATAAGGATGATAGCGATGATGAGGAAAATCATAATGAGGAAAGGTATAAGAAGGAAAGCAAACCTCAATACAAGAAAAGCTTCAAACAAAACGAATATAAGAAAATTTTGGTAAGCACAAGAAAAGACTCTATTCCAAAAAGGATAGTAGCTCAGTTGAGGAAAACGATGAGAGCATATCAAATAGTGACAGAGAAGAAACTTTGTTCATGACAATAAAAATAAAAAATGATCCCTCTACAAGTAAAGACACCTTAGAAGAGGAAGAAGATGTCGAAAATGAAGGAGAGGTAAATCTTGAAAAAGAACTCATATGTGCTTTAAGTGAGATAAAAGTGATAAAGAAAAAGAATCTGAAACAAAGATTATAGATTCAAAAATATGATTTGGAAACAAAAATGTCACGAAGTCTAGAGGAATCAGAAAAAATGGTCATCAACCTAAAGATTCAACTTGAAGAGGCAATGAAAATAGAGGAAGAGGTGAGAATTCAATTGAAGACAAAGGAAGAAGACTCTAAGAAGCTAGAGTCTGGAATTGTTACCTTGAGGAAGGAATTGGAGAAGACAAATACTCAATTGAAAAGCAGTTTAAAATTTGAAAAGAGCACCGAAGTTCTTGATGATATAATCAACTGTCAAAGGTTACCATTCATCAAGATTGGTCTTGGCTATGAGGTCAAACAAGAGTTAGTAAGAAGAATCTAGATTCAAAAGCTAATGAGCTATCAAACAAAGAAGATAAGATTCCTCAAAAGATCAATCCTCCTAAAGAAGAAAACAAAGGTGAGAACCAATGGCACGATGTTCCCATAAGAAGACCATTCTTTCCAAAACAGACTCATATGATCAGGAACCAAAGTTCATTTTATGGTTATTGCTTTGCTTGCAATGACTTTGGTCATAGAGCAATGGAGTGTAGGACACATGCAAGAAATAGGTATGCATGGGACAATGGCAGAAGTACTTATGAAGTTTTAAGTAGAAACTATAACTCATCTACCCTATTATCGAATTACAAAGAGAATAACATTGTATGTTATAATTGTAATAACTATGGACATATATCACAGTTCTGTAGAAGTGTTGTTGTAGAACCCCCTAGACAGAACAAGAAAGTGAATGCTCCTGTTGTAAAGAAAAGAGAACCCACAAAATTTTGGAAACAGAAGCAAGAGGAAGTTAATTAGGACAAGGAGAAATCTATGATTGTGCAAACGGCATTTCATGCACAAGAAAAAGGGCAGCAATGGTATATTGACAATAGATGCTCAAGGCACATGACCGAGGACGAGCAAATTTCTCACCTTGAAGGAAATAAGAGAAGACACGGTAAAATTTGGAGCTAATGCCACGACACGGATAGCTGGAAAAGGTACCCTTAGCCTTGATAATGGGAAAACAAAAATAGAAAATGTATTGTATGTTGAAGGCTTGAAGCATAACCTTCTAAGTGTCAATCAGATGTGTGATCAAGGTCACGCTCTCATATTTTATTCTCAAGGTTGTCAGATCAGGAAAACAAACACATTAAAAATAGTTGCAGATGCAAGCAGAACAACAAACAACCTGTACATACTCAGTGAAGTCAAGGGAGAGAAATGTTACATGAGTCAAATTGATGAAAGATGGTTATGGCATAGAAGGATGGACCACATATGAATTTCGATAATCTAGTGAAAATCAGCACTAGACAAGCCGTAAGTGTCAAAGATTACAAAACCGTCAAACATTCTTTGCAAGAAGGGTCAGCGTTGGAAACAGATATGGGCAAGTTTCAAATCAAAGGAGTACTCAACAACTAAGCCATTGGAACTAATCCATACAGACCTTTGTCGACTTACAAGAACGCTAAGCATACAAGGTGAAAGTTATTTCATGTTGCTCATTGATGATTATTCTAGAATGGCATGGGTCACTTTTCTAAAAGAAAAATCGGAGGCGTTCGAGAAGTTAAAGCTTTTAAATCCTTGGTGGAAAATGAAAGAAATTTAAAGATTAAGTGCTTGAGATCAGATCGAGGAGGTGAGTTCATCTCAAATGAATTCAATGATTTTTGTGAGCATCATGGAATAAAAAGGCATCTCTCTACTGCAAGGACTCCACAACAAAATGGAGTTGTATAAAAAAAGAATCGAACTGTTCAAGAAATGGCTAGAACAATGTTAAATGAATCTAAGATATCAAACAGGTTTTTGGAGAGAAGCAATTAACACTGCAGTCTACATTTTTAACAAAGTACAAATCAGAGTAAACAATAGCGAAACCCCTTATGAGTTATGGAAGGGTAGACCAACATCAGTCAAATATTTCAAAGTGTTCAGGTGCAAATGCTTCATTAAGAGAGATGAAGAAAACGTGGGAAAGTTCGACTCAAGAGGTGATGAAGGTATTTTTCTTGGATATTCCTCAAAAAGTAAAGCTTATGGATGTTATAATAAAAGGCTACAAACAATCGTAGAAAGTGTCAGTGTAAAGATGGATGAAACAAGGCCTCAAAAAGTAAGTGCACAAACAAATGATCATTCAGAGGGACCAAACTTCAAAGAAGAAGAAGAGGAGGTAGAAAAACAAGAAATGGAACGGAAATATATTAAGGCACCATCAAAATTTGTCCAAAAAAATCATGCAGGAAGTTTAATTCTTAGTGATAAGGATACTGGAGTACAAACTAGAAGAAGAATAGTACGTACATCTGAACAAGTAAACTTTTCTTTGTTATACAAAATAGAGCCCAAAAATTTTGCAAAAGCTAGCAATAACAAACATTGGATCGATAGGACAAGTAGTAACGACTCAAACCTCTCAGGAACAATAAGGGGAACGGCGATATGGGAGCAACGACGAAAGAGAGACGAACGTACCCTAATGGCGAATCCCGAGCAGGGTGGGGCATCGCTTTAGGTTCTAACTCTGGTTCACGTAGTGGCGAGGCAGTTTTGAGATCCGAAGGAAGCAGACAAGGCTAGATAAGATCTAAGGAGAAGAAGGGCGATGCGAGCGTCTCCAGAAGGGATCTGGCGGTCATTCGTGATTTCCTCAACTCGATCGAGGAGGAAAGCAAGCATTATTTAATACGGATTCATACAAAAGACCTTTTGCGGGAGCCCTTTAATCCTATCTCTAGCAGTCCCCCTATTGGCATGTGTGTCCAATGCTCCTCATGAGTTTCGTGACATGGACTAACCGCCTCTTGTAGATCCTAACTCTGGCGATTATAGCGGAGACTAACACCTATGGGTTTTGGTCTAACGGCAATCTTGGTCCGACAAATGGTAGCAAAGCGACAAGTCTCGAGTTTGAAACTCACTCAAGTAACGCTGAGGGGGAGATTGTTGGCATGTGTGTCCAGCACTCCTCGTGAGTTACGTGACATGGACTATCCGCCTCTCGTAGATCCTAACTCTAGCGATTGTAGCGGAGACTAACACCTATGGGTTTTGGTCTAACGGCAATCGTGGTCCAACACCCCCTATCAGCGATAGCAAGGCACGCTCCTCGACTGGAAACAGAAGTCAAAGCAAGGATCTTTCAACGGGGGAAGGAACTTTCACAGCAAAGCCAAGTGGCGGAACAGACTCCCCCAATGTTGTGGTGCCTAACAAAGCTTCCTTCAAGGAAGTCATTCAAAAAAAGAAGGGGCCCGGTCCACCCATTTCTTTGGCATACATTGTTGATTTGGCCGATGAAACGCCCCAGTTGAGTGTAGAGAACCCCGAGGTTTTGGCTCATATGCTTTCCCTTTCTCAGCTTGCTATGATCGGAAGATTCAACGGCATTCGGCCATCCTCCTCTGCCCTCTCTTATTGGATTTCCGAAAATTGGTCAAAGAACTGTGAAGTCTCCTTCTGCTCCAAAGGTTATTTTGTGGTGAAGTTTAAGGAGGGTAGTTGAGTATCAAAAATGTTTATCAGATGTTCCATGGTTTTGGGAGAATGCGGGTTTATTCCTCACGCCTTGGTTCCCAAAGTTTGATCCGAGCTCCTCCGTCATTAAAATGCATGTGTGGATTCGCCTTCCGAATCTCCCACTACATTTTTGGTATGCTCTTGAGGATATCGGCAATGCTTTAGGTAAATTTTTGAAAGCGGATCTCATCAGGGAGGCAGCGGGTCTTCGTACCTTTGCCATATTTTGCACAGAAATCGATTTAAGCAAGGGATTGCCCAACAAGATCCCTCTGAAAGTGGGGAATTTTCAGCACATCCAAACCCTAAACTATGAGAACACAGCATTCATGTGTCGTCTATGCAAAGCTCCAGGTCATTTGCAGGCAAATTGCCCCCATGGAAAGAAGAACCAACGAATGAAGAGCACGCTGAACAAAGGGGGCTGGAACAATCCTTCCTCGTTCCCGGCTCGCAAACCACATCATTTGGGAGTTTCCGAGGAAGCTCATTCAGCAGATTCAGGATATGGTTTAAAGAACCCTATTAACATGGCCTCCTAGAATAAGAAGGGAAAAAGTTAGCAGGGGGCAGCGTGAAGAGGGGACGTGAATTCGATAAATCAGAAAAATCGGATTCTGATCAAGAACTAAATCCTGATACATCCAACAATCTCATGTTGGTGGTCCAATCAAAATAATTGGCAAGAGGTTAAAAAGAAGGAAGGCAAAAGGGGCGTTATGCTAATATGTTCGATTACTACTCTTCGTATGAGGAGTGGTAACAACCCAGAGGCTTTTTCACCTCCATTCGTTTGGTTTCGATATTTGTGTGTTTCGTTTGGCCATTGTATGCAGGTGGGATCCCTCCGATCCCCTGGTTCTAACTATCTAAAAAAAACAAACATTGGATCGATGTTATGGAAGAAGAATTGAATCAAATTGAAAAGAATGAGACATGGGAACTCGTTCCTAGACCAAAAGACAAGAATGTAATTGGTACCAAATGGGTGTTCAGGAATAAGTTGAATGATGATGGCCAAATAACAAGAAATAAAGCAAGGTTGGTTTGTCAGGGGTATGCTCAAATAGAAGGTATTGATTTTGAAGAAACCTTTGCACTTGTTGCAAGATTAGAAGCCATTAGAATGTTTTTGGCATATGTTGCTTTTAAAAACTTCAAAATTTATCAAATGGATGTAAAATTTGTTTTTCTAAATGGAAAGTTTGAGGAAGAAGTATTTATGAATGACCAACAGGTTTCCTTCTATCAAAAAACAAGTACTATGTGTGCAGATTGAAGAAGGCACTATATGGGCTAAAGCAAGCCCCCAGAGCTTGGTATTCAAGGCTTGATAAATATCTATAAAAACAAGGTTTTAAAAGGGGAATTGTTGATAGTAATCTCTATATCAAGATTGAAGGTGAGAATCAGTTGATTTTTGTGGTATATGGGGATGATATCATTTTTGGAGGAGATGGTAAACGAATGTCCCAAGAGTTTGTAAAAAATATGCAAAAGGAGTTTGAAATGTCCTTGTTGGGTGAGTTGTCATTTTTCCTTGGTTTGCAAATTTCTCAATCTAACAAAGGAATATTTATCTCGCAAACCAAGTATATAAAGGAGATGTTGAAGAAGTTCAGAACGGAAGACTGCACACATGTTAGCACACCCATGGTTACATGATGCAAGTTAAGTAAAGATGATGAATCTCCTAAAGTGAATCAGACACTATAGATCCATGATTGCCAACTTGTTATACACCACGGCATCAAGACCAAACATCATGCAAGTTGTAGGCTTAGTAGCACGTTTTCAAGCAGCGCCAAAAGAAACACATGTGCAGGCGGTGAAAAGGATATTCAAATATCTAAAAGGCACTTTGAACAATGGCTTGTTGTAAACAAGAGGTGAAGATTTCACATTAACAACATACACAGATGCAGACTTGGCAAAAAGTGTTGATGACAGAAAGAGTACAAGTGGAGGAACATTCTTTCTTGGCGAAAATCTTGTGTCATGGCTAAGCTAAAAGCAGCCTTCAGTTTCTTTATCTACGGCTGAAGCAGAATACACAACAGTAGTGTCTTGTTGTACACAAGTCCTTTGGATGAAGCAAATGTTAAAAGATTTTAAGATAGAATAAGAACATCCAATCTCAATACTCTGTGATAACAATAGTGCAATAAATATTTGGAAGAATCTAGTTATGCACTCTAGAACAAAACACATTCCAATCAAGTATCACTTCTTGAGAGAACAAGTTGCAGTTCAGCAAGCAAAGATGAAGTACAATGCCACAAAGGAACAGATAGCAAATATCTTCATGAAGGCCCCTCCCAAAAGAAACTTTTGAGTTTCTAAGGCAGAAATTGGGACTGATCCATTCTTCATCTAGTCATTAAAACCGTCAAGAGAAGCATGGATTATGGGGGAGCTAATCATTGCATTATTTAGCTCCATGGATAGTTTAGTGATATACATTGTGATTGTGTTGTATATCCCTTTGCCATTGATGTCAAAGGGAGAGAGTTAAAGAAAGGAGCAGTACAACAAAAGGAAGAAGTCCAAAAAGGGGGAGCAGTACAGCAAGAGGAAGGAGTATTCTAGTTGGAGATGATTATTTCTTTGTAAGGTTGCTATCAATGAAAAAGGGGGAGATTGTTGGAAATATTGGTGTTGATGTCAAAGGAGTTGTTGATGTCAGAAGAGAATGCACGGAATGGGAGTCATTGATGTCAAAAGAGAATGCACAAAATAGGAGTCATCGATGTCAAAAGAGAATGCACAACGATCAAAGAGAAATAGTTTCCTTGATGTACTACAGTGATCAGATTTAATATAATAACAATGTATGTAATGAACAACAATCACATTATATACTAGTGTTTTAATTATGAAAGGGCCAGCAATTTCATCTAAGGAAATAAAAGAAATAAATAAATATTAAATACAAGCCCAGCCGACCCATTTTGGAAGGAGTTAAAGAAGTTAATTAATATTAATTTAAGAGACATCTTTTGATAGTCGACCCTCTTGGGAAGAGGCACATTAAGGCTATAAAAGATAGATGAAAAGGTTGAGAAAGAAAAGCAAAAAAAATGAAATAGATACATCAATTGAGAGAAGAAGTGAAAGAGAGGAGCAAAAGTAAAATGAAAATATCATTTGAATAAAGAGTAAGAAGGAAGAGCAAAAATATAAAGCGATCTGATTTCATTAATTGGACCAGAGTCCATGTTGGAAGTATCATCTGATTTGTGTGTATGAAGAGAAGTGGAATTGCCATCATCCGGTTGAAGAAGCAACTACAGAAGGTGGAAGTCTATATTGTTGAGGTCGGTACCTCACAAAATTGGGGATTAGTGTCTCCAATGGGTTGGTGCTCACGAATTGGATGAGTTGGTGCTTGGCATTGGGGATTGGTGTCTCCAGTAGGTTGATGCCTACGAACATTTGTAAAACATCTAATTTTGGGCTAAATTTGGACTCTAGATCCAAACAATCTTGTTTTGTGGTTTTTCACGAGAGAGGGTTTTCCACATAAATTTGGTGTTGCTCTATATTATGTTTTAATTGTGGATATAAGTTTTACTAAGTAAAAGTTCATCTTATATTGATTCATCCCCCCCTCTCAGTCTAAGTGTGTGCTTAACAGTGTGTTCTCATGCTTTAAGGCCATCTTCTTGTAAAGCTTGAGGCATTCCTCTACCATGTGCCCAACTCTACAACACCCGCTACTACAATATGTTGGGCAATCCCATTGATAATGATAAAGGGAGCCACATTTATAACAAGTCCTCAAGGGAATCTTTCACCTCCCCTTACTCCTCCCCTACCTCTGTAGCCATAACCCCTTTCATATCCTTGTTTTTGGATGGACAGTCCCATGGTGGCCTAGTGCATTTCCTTTTCTCGTGCTTCGCAGGCCTCTTCAATGATTCGGCAATGTTCAAAATCGTGTGTGCTCGAATCAGACACCTTACATCATAGTGATACGTTCACTTGCTTGGCTCTTTGCAACATCAGGCAATTCTTCACATTGTGATCTTCGTGGCACATTTTGAAAGACCTCAACAAGGCCCTTACACTTTTCTTTGGGCAGTTGTTCTTATTGTCCCCCTCTACATTGCAGTCGGTGCAACAGAGCCCACTGTGGATATTGTGTGCACTATTGGTCATCAACAATTGTAATTAGGTGGACATGCTGGAGGTTTGTGCCTTGATAAAGAGGTTGATCCCTGTATCTACGCTCACAATTGCTTCTACCCATATAATAGCCTCCAGAGCTTTTCACGGCTCCACAAAGGTATTCATTGATAGCACCTTCCAGAACAGCATGAAGAGACCGCCTTAAACTATTGCACGTGTTGGGGGGTGGAACTCGTAGAATAACTTTGAAATCAAAGTCTTAAACCGTGTATTATAAGAGCGCAGACTCTCAAACACATGTTGCTTAATCTCCTTTAACGGAGTTATGCCCTATTGCTCAAATTGAGGAATGTCAAATTCCTCGAGGAACCTTGTTTTGAGTAGATCATAATCTACCACCACCTCGTAGCGATCATGCTTCATGTACCACATGTGGGCGTGATCTAGGAGTGTTGTTCTATATTTGCCCGCCTTCATTTTTGAAGAGGTAACCCCCTTCTCCCTCGATGATTTCACATAAATGAATGCACATGATATGTTGTGTTCTCTACACCTCTATATCCTAGCAACTTCATTAATTGATTGTAGTAGAAATGTTACACAGGCACAACTGATGCATTTGGTGTGTTTGGGGCAACCCCTTTCCTCCCAACATAATCGGTGGATTCCCTTGAGCTTTGTTGGCACTTGGTGGTGTCTGCATGGTGTTCACTGTGCTTCCTATACCCAGAACCTCGATCGTAGAATTTGTCACTATTGTTGTTGTATAAAACTTCAATGGCCAATACAGAATCAACGGAACTGTAATAGAAACTATTGGCTTATCATTCTTGTAAGCTCTTATACTCCTAACAAGTCAGCGCTCTTATCAAACTCTTTCGTTGTTTGATTGATGATAGTGTGGCAGCAAGTGTTTGGTGGTCTTGAAAGTGGTGAGTCCTCGTAGCATCCTCACTTTCCATCTCTCCTTTCCATATAGTGCTCGCCGCATCCATGATCAGCTCTTTCACCTAGTTATACTCTTTTCGTGGAAGCTCCCTCTCATCTTGATCTCCCATCCTTGACATCTTGGCACCCCTTCCTAGGTCTACTCCTGCGCTCCGCTCCTTCCACACACCATTCACTCACTTATGAGAATGGGGATTTTACCTCCTCATAGGTAGGTTCTCAATCCCTTAATCTACTAGCAACATCTTGATTTTTAATGGAATGGAGCGAATATACATGCCTCGCACCTCGCACATGAACTTGTACTCTACCTCTTCGGGCACGAGTAGGTTGAGACAACACGAGTAGGTTGAGACAACAAACTCCAGTAACTTCCTAACGTGCATCTCCAACACACATCCATTGCACGCATCCACTTTTTCATTTGTCTGTTACAGTTGTTTGTTGTGTTTCATTGTCCACAAGTATTTCCTACCCAAGTTTCTATTCTTGTCAAGTATGTATGTCATTATCCATGCATACAAGTGCTCGGCGAACTCACAGAAAAATACTTCGTAGAGCTTTTTGTATATCACATCTTCCGCCCATTTTTTTGGACTTCTATTCCAACAGCTCAAATGTTTCATCGCATAGTCAACCTCTTGCTCTTCAAGCCATTCTTCAACATGTTGCAAATAGATTCTTTCTGACATTACCTATAAAACCCATCATCACAGTTAGCAAGGTCCCCACAACGGAGCCAAAATGTTGGGGTTTTTATTCTACTCTAGCTTCTTTCCACTACAAGGATATATGTGCCCCAAGCACATACCCAATCACGCTTCACTCTTCACATCAACATATCACTTGGGGATCTCACCCAAGTGCTCCCCTGAGGCATTAAGAGATCACCAAGCACTTGCTAGTTTGGGTTGTTTATTTAACACCATTAATAGAGTGCTTATGTAACCATTCATGCTGATATCATCTACATTAACTAATCGATCCATATATATCAATGTGAAAAACCAACCATCCATGCTCTTCAGAATCCACGCAACACGTAATAGATAGACAAAATGACTCATTTGAGATCAGATCAAAGCATATTACATGTTATTGTTCGCATACAAGATATATAGACACTGCACTAGCCAGCAACATAACAGTACTCACACAAGCCTTTTTTCCCTTTAATAATGGCTACAAAGGGGGTTTATAAGCACAGCAACGACATGTTCGTACCAATCGGCTAGTTCAGTCCTTGAGCCACCCAACCACCTATAATTACATGCTCCTATGCTCCATTGCTTGTCGGTTATCATGTGGTTTCCTCTGTTAATTGTGGTGACCTTGCTTGTGCTAACACCATCTAGCACAATGGTTGACTTCCCTTGGCAAGCGTCACTTAACGTAATCAGGCCATGCCTTTGCACTTACTTCTCTGCGCATGCACCCAATGCCAAAACTTAGGGTCAACATTACCCGTGTAGCTTTGATACCTTATTGGGTTTACACATAGTAAAACATTAAAAAGAGACATCAACAAAAAAGAGGTATGAATGGGAGGTAAGAATGAGGCATCTTTATTATAAATTGATGTCATATTTATACATCGCCACAAGATGTTAGAATAAAACCACAATACCTAATCAAGTTATTTAATTCTGATCACACGTCACATATATTTAATAAGTCTAACCTGAATATTAAATACACAAAATATAATCTACCGTATTTAAAAGGATAATATATTTCCAACAAAGATGGAAAAGATATTGATTATGTTAGCAAATGTAGACAAAATAGAATGAAGAGGAAATGGATTGCACATCAAATGAATGTCTCCTTCATTTTATAATGATTGGGAGTAGTTACAATGTAGTTGGAATAGTTATGTGACAGTCCATAACTGAAAACTACCAACATGTGTGCCTATAAATAAATTCATTAATACGCCCCCTTAATGACTAAATTGGAAACACCGACAAGATTGTCCTAAAATTTTACAAACAAGGAAGGACCAAGAATTTTAGTTATCAGATCAGCAGGCTACTCCTTAAAAAGACAGAAGTGAAGAGAGATATCACGATAATAAAAGTAATTGTCGAATATAATGATGATGAATCTCAATATGCTTGGTGTGAGCACAATATACATGATTTTTGACCATCTTCAGTACACCTTGATTGTCACAAAAAATGGAAAGTGGAGTAGGTGCAATCTCAAGAAGCTGAAGATCAAGGAGAATCCAATGAAACCAAATTGCTTCACAACTGGCACTTACAGCTGCCTTGTATTCTACTTTAGTGGAAGAGATAGCCATAATGGGTTGAAGCTTACTCTGCCATGAAACAACTTCTGAACCGAAAGAGAAGATGTATCCAGTGGTAGATTTCTAGGCATCCACTGAACCTCCCCAATCAAAGTCTGTATAGCCAAAGAGTCTGAAATTTGTGACTTTGTGATAGAGAATGCCAAAGTTAAGAGTACCTTTGGCATATTGAAGAAGTCGTTTTGCTGCTCCTCAATGTGTGAGTTTCGGTTTACACCAAAAAATGAGAAAGATAGCTAATAGCAAAACATATGTCCGACAGGGTGGATGTAAGATATATTAGGCTGCCCGCCAACTATCTATAGAGTGATTCATCTATTGCTGGTGATCATCATGAGTTGATTACTTACGCCCGACCTCCATAGGTGTATAAGGATTACAATCAGACATCCTAAACTTCTACAACATATTTGTTGCATACATGACTTGAGCTATTAAAAGCAAATAATCATGTTGCCAAAATTCTACACCTAGGCAATAGTGTCGAAGGCCTAAATCAGTTATGTCAAAAGCAACACATAAATCTGATTTTACCCATTGAATAGCAGTGGCCCCACTACCCGTGATGGCAAGATTATAAACATAAACAATAAGTATCACAATGTCATCACCATCACTTTTAACATAAAGATTCGGATAAGAAAGACTTCTTCTGAATCCGAAATCTTGTAGGTGTTGTTCTATTTTAATATACTAGGCTCGAGGAGCTTGCTTAAGCCCATACAAGAACTTATTAGCTTGAACACCAAATATTCACGACCACGTGCACCATATAGACTTCCTCCGCCAAATCTTCATTCTGGAAGGGCACTTTTTACATCTATCTGAAAAATCTTCCATCCAAATTGAGCAACAATTGAAAGAAGCAACCAAAAAGTGACCATTTTTGCAATAGGAGCTAATGTCTCCTTATAATCTATTCCCTCCTGTTACGAGAACCCTTTTGCAACAAGACGTGTCCCATCAGCTTTGCACTTGACTTTGTATACCCATTTGCAGCCAATGGGTCGTTTCCCTAGAGGCCACTACACCAATGTCCACGTATTATTCTTCATCAAGGCATCATACTCTGTTTGCATTGCAGTTTCCTATTCAGGTATGCCTTTTGCTTCGGTGTATCTTTGTAGTTCAATGATTTTGTGAAGATCAAAAGGAGCAAAACAAACAAGCTCTAAATCAACAATTCTATTATCAGTCCGTCAAGGTTGTGCATCTGATTGAGGCATTTCATCCTCTCGCACATCTTGCAAAGTGGAGTCAAACCACGTAGGCCTTTGTATGACTATAGAAGTTTGTTCAGAATGAGGATTCAATTCAGGTTCATGTATTCTTTATACCAGTGTATCATTGGTGGGTATCATAGATTGTTGTGGTGGAGTCCATGGAGGAGTATGAGATAAACTAGACTTTTCATTGGGTAAAGGAATCACAATATTTTCAAATGTGGCTTGTTGATCACACCCAACTGCTTGTTGATTACAGCCAACAGTTTGTTGTTCAAATGCAAAGAATGACTCTATTTCTTTCGCATCAACATTATGACTAACAATTACTTTGTTAGTGGAAATATCAATTAGCCTATAAGCCTTAGACTGATCAATATTCAATATTACCAGCAAAGAAATATCTTGTACTTTTAGAGTTTACTCTTTTTATCAAGAACCAAAGTATATGCAGCTGAACCAAAAATACGAAAAGTTGAAGTTCGGGTTTGGTTTTTAGACCAAGCCTCTTCAAGTGTAACGTCCTGTAAAGCTTTACAAGGACTCCAATTGATAATATATACCACCGTGTTTACTGCTTCTCCCCAGTATTTTAATGGTACGCCTCTACTATGCATCATGCATCGAGCCATTTTCATGATAACTCGATTCCGTCTCTCAACCACCCCGTTCTACTCTATGGTATAAGGGCCTGTCAACTGATGATGAATTCCTTCTTTACTGCATTAATTATTGAACTGCTTGGAAGTGAATTACCCCCTTTATCGGATGTCAATGTCTTGATCCACAGGCTTGCTTGGTTTTCCACCAATGCCTTGAGCTTCTCAAAAGAAGCAAAACAGTTAGACTTCTTTTTAAGTAGACCCACATTTTTCTCGAATAATCAACTACTAGCAAAAGAAAGTACCTCACACCAAGAACAATGGGAGACTTCCATGATGGCTCACAAAGATCTGCATGAACAAGATCTAGAAGCCCCTTGGCACGCCAAGCAACTTTAGCTGGAAATGGCTTCCTTTTCTATTTTCTCGCCAAACACCCTACACACATATCATGTTTCTCTTGAATAGTAAGCAAACCAAGAACCATGTTAGCTCTGCTGAGTTTAGCGAGATACTAAAGGTTGAGATGTCTATATCTCTCGTGCCACAAAATGTTGGTAGTACTCTCCACAACTAAGGCATGTAAGTTAACCATAGCAAGATCAACCAGCCTATACAAGCTTCCTTGCCCAATGCCTGGGGCAACACCTTTGTTTAGTTTTATATCAAACACAATGCATTTCTTCCCAGAGAAGTTTACAAAAATATTGGGGTTTTCCGTCAGTTGACTTATAGATAAAAGATTTGTATTCATGTTAGGTACATATCTAACATTTCTAACATTTAATATGACATTATCATTCGATACTATTCGGATATTCCCTATCCCTTCTATTGCATGAGATCTTCCATCCCCTAATGAAACTGAATCAGAATTGAAATTTGTGTGAAAATTTACATACTAATCTTTTTAGCACATGAAGTGTCTTGATGGTTCAGAATAAAATAAGCAACACCTCGTAGGGCTATCATCCGAGCATGATGCCATGACAGCATGCTCTTCTTCAGGTTCTTGTTCAATTGCTGCCACATTTGTTTTTTGTTGGCAAGATCATATTGTCTTTTTTGACAATCCTTCTTCACATGACCAAGTTTATGACAGTATTAACACTTGACTCAATATTTAGGAGATGCTTTTCCACGTTTTTCGTTTCCATTTCCCTTCCGATTCAATGGAAAAAGCGCTTTTTGTTTGTCCAAAATTGGACTCAAGTGTCTTAATTTGTCTTCGTTCCTTTTGTAATAAATAGGAACTGACTTTATCAAAAGTCAAAGTCTAATTTTCAGCCATCAAATAGAAGGCTTCATCAAATGACCCAAATCATAATGGCAAACTATTCAGCACCAACACCACCATATCATCATCATCTACTGTTTTGTTAATGGAGGCAAGCTGATCTCGGAGATCTTTCATCTGAAGTAGGTGCCCTCACAGCAACCCACCCTCTTGCAACTTTGCTGAAAACAAGTTCTTTAGGGATAACACGTGACTCTTCTCTGAAGTCATATATTTGTCCTTCAAACTGATCCATAGATCACTCACCAAAGTGGCATTGCAGACTTGTGGTATCAATTCATCAGATACCAACAACTTTAGTAGTAATAGGGCTTCCTTATGACGTTTGTCATAATCCGCAAAATTAGTAGCAGGCCTACTTTCATTGCCACATTATTTTATCACAATCACAAATTTCCGTGATGGTCAGAATTTTACTGCTCCACATGTTATAATTTTGCCCGGTTAACTTTTGTGCCTCCGGCAAAACAAAATGAAGCAGAAAGAAATATAACAACAGCAATGAGCGGAAATAGATATAACAGCAAACCTGGGCTTGAAATTCTGATTATTCAAAACTGTTGGCATGTGCTTGCAAATTTCCGTGCCCTAGAGACATTTTATCTCTGAGCAACGCACCCACGAAAATGTATAAAAAATTGTTCCTTTTTCTTGACTCACAACCAATTTTTCATGAAAATCGTAACCAGAACTTTGTGTAAACACAAGACACGACCAGAATATTTCTTTCCTCAAAAACATGTTGTAAGACCATTCCGTGCCCTAGAGAAATCTCAATCTTCATTTTGTGCCCTAGCAGAGTCTCCAAAAGCATGTTTTCCTTCACTGTGCCTAGCAGACTGGTATTGGTATTCTTCAGTTCATGTCCTAGCACAGGGCTTCCTCGAACTGTTCTTTTCAAAATATGTACTTCCTCGCAAGTTTGCTCAGATTTCAAATGTTTTTGAGTACTAGAGGCTTTGATACCGATGTTAGCAAATGTAGACAAAGATAGAATGAAGAGGAAATGGACTGCACATCAAATGTAAGTGTGTCCTTCATTTTATAATGATTGGGAGTAGTTACAATGTAGTTGGAACAGTTATGCGGCAGTTCATAACTGAAAACTACCAACATGTGTGCCTATAAATATATTCATTATATTCAATAGATTCAATTTCCCTTTGGATTATCAGTTAAGCTATTTTGGCTTTGGTGGAATGGTTTCATATCGTGCTGAACCCAACACATATGACTGATACTTCAGTAGTGAGGGGGCCAGGATTTCTGAATCATCATCAAGCCCTTGTGCGCCAGTTCCCCCTTTCCAATTATGACTCTGCATCTCTGCCTTGTCCAATTCTGTCTCAGAGAGGTTAAAAACATGTCTTAAACTCTCCTTTGGTCCCACGAACTAAGAAGTACAGCTCATCATCTCAATCAACTGAATTTGACAATTTTCCAGGATTCAATTCAGACCATATTGTAAGGACCTTTTTAGTCGGATAGATATTTCAAAGATATTCTCTACTCTTTCTGTCAAATGTTTCTTTCTCTAATATGAACAAAGGGTCTAGGTGCTTCTTTATGGTGTTCATTACTTATGGCATAATAGCTACAATGTTTGAAAAGTTCCATAGATTTGGTATTTCTGTAGATTTGGGAAGGAAGGAGGTGAGGTTCACTGAATTTGAGAGTTTTAAAATAGTTCAGAAAAGGTTTAGAACTGTGTGAGATAAATAGAGTATGCCGAGCATAGAGTTGCACTATACAAACTTACCAATAATCACAAATCAATTTTTTTTTTAATTTGGAAGAAAAATCAAAGTGGAATTAAAAAAAACCCCACTGATCTATAGAAGATGCTTCAAATATCTGGAAACTGAATTTTGGGGCCCAATCTCAGATTCATGAGGAAGAACCATTGAGTTTTTTAGTGCAGGAGTATCATTTAAGGAAACATGAACACGGCAAAAAGCGTGCAAACAGTTAGCGATGTATATGAGTTTTCTTAGGTTCTTTGGAGAACTATCAGGACTTACGTCATGGCCTACTCTAAAGTGCATTTGACACCAAAACAGATCATCTCTTACACTTTTAAATACCTTGTTTTATCATGATTTGTGATTGTAAAGCATTACTAACCCAAAAAAAAAGTCAATTTCCACTTCTCTTCTCAATGTTTGATTCTAATAATAAAATGGGAGGCAGCAAGAGTAGATTCTACCACTAATAAAGCAAAAAAATGACTATTGCATCGAGCTGTTGTACCAATTCAAAGACATTGAGTGCTTTGAGGTTTTGTGGGTAATGATAGCTGTTCATAAAACAGGATGAGAGTAGGTCACCATCATAACAATAATATGATACTTGAACATGCTAAGCTGCCAAGGTACAGACTCTATTTCTATTTGCATGTTTTTTGTTGATTTCAGTTATGCTTCTTGTCTAAGATTTATATACCTCGAATTAAAATGCTATTTAAATTTTCACACATGATGTTGTCATATATCTAATATTATCTACACATTTTGGGATAATGTTGCATAGTTATTCAATTCTGGCTTTGCACCTATACCATCTTATGTCATGAAACCCAAATTTCCATCATCTTGATGTTGTTCAGTTTATTTCAATCCAACATTTGTTTAAACATCCAAAAGGAGACAAAAAATAATAACAATCTTATACTTGAGAATCCTACGCCACTTCATGAGTAAAATAAGTTTAGTGCATCTAATAATGAATTTTACTATTCCTATTCAACTTTTGTTTTCAATGCTAACATTTCATTGCAACATCCTAGGGCATGAAAATAAAACACAAATACTAAATACTCGTCCATCTAGATTGACATTTGATTAGAAAGCAATATCCATGCAGTTAAAAGTAAAACATAGTGAAATGTGTTCGTTTCGACATGAACGCCTTTGAAGTTGAGATAGGAAGACATTACCTGGCATTTCTCTCGAGATAGTCTTCCTTGAAAACCTGTTGCGTGTCAGTTGAACCTGCAGAAATTGATTCTAAATCTTTCAGTGCTACTCATTCACACCTAATGGCACTAATCTTCATTCATAACATATGCATATAACAAAAAAGAAGACCAAGCCACAAAATTAACACTAGTAAAAAGGTAGTGTTTCTTTAGCTTACACCACATAATTTGCATCTACGAAAGCATGTATAGTCAATAATATGGTTCTAACATAAAAGCCGGAATACATTAATCATCTATATGATACTGTAATGTCAAAAAACAATGTCAGTATTCAGATGTCCAACTGAAATCAGATAACCCTTGCCTAGAAAATAGAGTATGCAAACGAATTACATAGCCAAAGAAAATAAGAATTTTTCTAGCATCTCAAACCTAGGTATCCTCCCCTACACTTATTAGCCCCTAGCTTGAAAATCTGAACTGATAAATCACATCTGAAATTACATCTTTTTTTCTCTTGTACCTCTTGAAAGCATAATACTTTTAATTACTTTATGTTTTTAAATATACTTGCCTAACCTATCAAATTGAATTGCATATCACTAGATTCGTATATGCATTCAACGTGCACATACCATACTGAGTTAGATACAATGATATATCTGGTAAGCATGATGATCATGGAATTCGAGCAACTCCACTTACACTATGGGGGCAACCTTCCCACATACAAGTGGGACATGCCTGACATTAGGGTCATCGACCCATGCATCTGCAATTGACTCTGTGTTCTATTCAGTTCTATTGACATTCATTGTAGACATGACAGCTGCTTAGATTACATATCGTGCTCTAGCTTATAACTTACTTATGTGGTTACATGTATACATTTACATCGATGGAATGTGTATCATGGAATGTGTATCATCGCTTGGCACTTAAATCTCCGTGTGATTAGTTAGTGAAGGTTTCAAATACAACTAGGAGTGCAAAGTTCCCTACTTAACTCCCTTGATTTACATATATAAATGCTCCTAGCAACTTTTTCAATGAACATTGTGTATAAACAAAGGGAATATCAATAAGAGGGTTTAAATTGAGATTCTAGTGGCATGTGTTGATCCGTAAACTGCCTCTTTTGAACAATAAATAGATCCTGTTCTAGTGACAAAGAATGATAAATTGACTTAGTTCCTTTTAACCAATATAATGTGCATTAAACATTCACAAGATACTGCAAATTTGAGAGATAGAAGACAAAGGAGACAAGATTTATCCTGGAGAAACCCAATTAGGGAAAACTCCAGCTGGGTAACCAATTGCCCCCCTTTCACTATGTAATTCTCCAAAATACAATTCTACTGCCAAAGAATGGCCTTCAAGAGGGATTCAGACTCCCTCTAATTGTATTTGCTTGCTTACAATCCTCAACAATGAAGAACTTCAATTGTAAATGAACAAAACAAGAAAGAACTTCAACTTCTCCTCTTTGCTCACACTTGAATTCAATCCAAATCACCTGCTTGAATGAATAAACAAACTTGTATTTATAGTTGCTCTACCCTCGGATGTTTGCTTTTATTTAATTATGTATTCCTATTGGGAAGTCAAGTGCTCCAATAGAGGGACTCAATTAATTAATTAGTTAATTTGATGAGCATGTAGGCCCAAGTTATAAAAGATTATTAAAGTACTTTATGAGGCCGGCCATCATTGAATTGTTAGCACCCCTTATGATATTAAAGGAGGTTGTTTGGCCAATTGATAATTATGTGCATTTTTTTTGGAAAAATTGCTTGTTGGTTGGATATTTTGTCAGAGACAAAATATGAGGTTCAACCACAACATGCCGGACAAAGTCCCACCTCTATTAAGGGGAGGCGACCTGTTTATTACTATTTTACAAACACCAAAGAGTATTCACAATATTTACACTATTTTAACCATTGGGGGTTGGGATCTCATCCCAGTAGATGGGTTTGCTTCAAAAAGGAAAGTAGATCCAGAATGGAATGGACGAAGGGTTTAGAAGAGAAAATGGAAGGGAAATAGAAGGGAACCGAGTGAATACTTGTGCTTTTTCTATGGCAAACGCAGATCCGAAGATACTAACACAAGAGAAACAATAGTGATAAACTGAAAGAAAACCCAAAGAGCAATAAACTGGAATTTGAAGGAAGATATGATGCATCGAACTTAAGATCAATGCATTCATCAAAGTGACATTGAACACAAGGTTTGTAACGTGGTCTCTTCTATTCCTTATATCAAAGATTGAAAATACAAAGTTTTTCTTCTCTTCACAATTCCAGAAAATGGTTTTCCACCACCAAGTATGAAAGCCCTTGCGCCTTGAATAATCCCCCATTTTACAATGCCACACCAATTTCTATAAATAGAGAAAGAGGAAGAGAGAGAGAAAGGGGAGTCGTTGGAAAACATTCAATGTTGTTGATTGATTCTTGCACAATGGCTGAGTCAACATGTTAATCCATGTAAGGCAAAAACATCCAAAATATTTGCATGTTTGATTCAAAGATGGAGAAACATGTGAGGACTTAGCCAAACTTCCTTTTTTTTATCTAGACATTGAAAGATGAACTTGAAAACATTGTCTGAAAACTCCTCTGAATGCTCTGAAACAACAGTTAGAACTTCCACCTTGATTTGCACAATAGAAAGTCCGAAAAGCCTTCGTCAGGTTTTCCTCCCTACTTGGCACCTCCGGAAATCCGACACACTGGGCGGAACTTGTTTGATGTTTTGCAACTTGAGAAACCCAGCACACTGTCAAAGAACTGAACTTGTTGAACATGTTGAAAGATTCGACACAAGCAAGTTGGGTAAATGAACCTATTGAGCACCTTGAAAAGTCTGACACAAGCAAGTCGAGAAAATACAATTGCTTTGCTTGACAACCCCAAAAACCCGATACATTGAGTCGGGTTTTTTTAATCATGTAGGACAGGTCTAAAATCCCAACTCAATCCAAAATCATGGAAATAAGGATAAAATCGCACTTTTCTTCTCTTGAAAAGGAAAACAATTGAGAAATCATACTCAGCAAAGTAAAACAAGGAGAAGAAAAGCGGAAAACAATCTAGCAGCCATGCAAAACCAACAAGGGAGAAAAGGCAGGCAAAACCAACACAAGAATTGGTAAAAACCTAGGAGAAGAATCATACTCACCTAGAAATGAAATGGGTTTAAAGGAAAATCGAGAAAAGATGCCCAAATCACCAAGAAAATCGTTGTCGGGGTTTCTAGGGTCGTGAGCAGGTCCGCAGTCAAAAATCAAATTTGCAAGGTGAAAACAACATGAAAACCCAAATATATAAGCAAGATGCATAAATTATATGTTGGATGACACGTATGGGACCAACTTTTACTTGGCAATAAATGCATTGACCGGGCTCGGAAGGTAGACCACACAAAACATGTCTTGCTTATATGTTGTCGAGTTAACACAAAAACCTGACACAAAGGAGCACATGCTTTTCGGGAATCCCGGTTTGATTGACATAAAACATGTGTTTTTTAGCTAAGATGTTCTAATGTCTCACCCCCGAAAACCCAACATACATAGTGTATCGGGTTTCGGGGTTCGAAAGACATGGAACATATGACATGCATTTGCCCTCATATGTCCCAATGCAACTAACCCCCAAAAACCCAACACAAAGGGCTTGTCGGGTTTCGGGGATCGGGGAACATGCAACATAGAACATACTAAGATGCAAGATGTTCTGATGCAAGGAAAACCCGACGCAAAGAAACTGTCAGGTTTCGGGGATCGGGATGCACTTAACATGTAACATGCCAAGATATATGGTGAACCTAAAAACCCGAAAAACATTGCAAATGGACCCTTAAGGCTAGAAACTTCAAATTCTTGGAAAGGTGGAAAAATTCCAAAGGCCCCAAAGATGAAAAATTTGGTGGGTTACCCAAATTTATCGTAAACTCAAAATTTGGGATAACACTTGTGAAGCATCTCTCTCCCTCTCCTAAGGACGAAAACCCTTGGAAAGTTTTGTGTGAGGACGAAACCCTTCACCAAGTCTAGGGAAGACTTCAACACGGGAATCTCCACCCCCTTAAGGGATTTTTTGCTATTGTAATCTTTGTTTCCATGCCTGAGTGAATTGCCCTAAGGTGTCATTTGGTCAATAATTAAAAATCTTTGCACTACTTCTTGTTAATGTTTGGCCTTTCTAACATGGAGCAACCTACTTTGTGGTATATTTTGGCTTGTAAATTGGTTGTTCTAAGTGGGGTGACCAGCATAGAGGAGTAGTTTGGTGTGTTCTTGCAACAATTTCATGGATTTGAGATTAGAATCACATTCTTCATATTATCAGAGGCCAAGATCGGAAGTTTTATTAATTTTGGAAGTGTGTTGCTATTTTTCCAAGCTCTTTGAAGTTAGTTACACTTCTGGAATATTTAATTAATTTCTGCAGTCTGAGGGTCTATCTAAAAAATCAAACCGTCCACTTTCAAGCTTGCAATTCATATTTTATTGCATGGAATGATTGTTGGGAATTAAAAGATAGCTGATTCAAGGGTTTTTGAGGGCACAAAGTGGGTTTGAAACCCCCCAAAGACGTCACTGCCCTAGAAGGGTGTTTGTTGGCAGCATTTGAGGGTCTCTATATATTTATTTCGGTCACTAACAACTTATTCATAATCTGAAAATTGCGGTTTGTGCCCAGCTTTGCATAGTTTCCTAAGAGTCCCAAAAAAAGGGGCATTACAAGGTCTTACACCAATATATTTGTTCTTGAGCTAACCGTAGGGAACACGTGTATTCGGTTTTCACAAATTTATGATTTCATTTAAGCATATTGCATTGGTCACACTTGTCAATTGTGAGATAGCATCTCTTCTCTGCCTTACTTTACTTTTGTTGTTTCTTTTGGAAAAGAAGTACCCTGTATAACTAACATCTTTGTATATATTTGCATCAATTGGGTTCGAATCCAGTTTAATTTAGTGAGTCAAGCAAACATCAGAACTTCCGTTGAAGGTAGTAAAAGGGTTGCATGCGGACTTCCACCATTTGGTCATTTGTAAGGCCGCATATCCGCAACTCATGCATTGATTAGGTCCTAAAACAAGCGGAATTAGTTTCTCCCTGACTGTTGAAAGGTGTACAAAACATTCATCAACAAGAGGGATGTTGAAACACACAAGTCCCACTTGGTTCTAACAACAATTGTCTCCTCAAAGTTTGCAGTGGGGTTGGGGTCGAAAAATTCACAAATTATTATGAAACCTTGGCTCCCACATTTTTTTTGGCAATGGGGCAATGACCCTGAAGGATTGTTGGGTCAACTCCTAACTACAAAGTACATGTGAGAGACACCAAATATGGACATTCCAAGAACTACATCAACAGGCTTTAATCCTCTATTGGAATTTCTGATTTCATTAGTATGGCAGCAATTTGACTAGTTACCAAATCCAGTCAGATCCGGATTTTTTAGCCGGCCCAGATAAATTCAATGCAGGTCGGCCCTGGTTTTTTCAAAAAAAAAATGCAATAAGAAGAGACCCAAAAACCTTATATTTTAGTTAATAATAAATCTATTAACATTTTATATTACATTATTTAACATAGTTACCTTAAATCTCGGGTACAGATGGTTAGGAAGGACCAAGGGACAAGTTCTCTAGGACAGCAAAAAAAATCTCAAATTTTGGGGACGGCAAGGGGACAACCATTAAAATAATATTTGAGTATTTTAAATTTATTTAATGAAATGTAGGATTTTAAAATGTATTTCATGTGTTTTAGGTACTTTCGAGCTTAGAATTAAATGTTTTTGGTATAAATAACAGATTTTTTATTAAAATAAATCCAAAAAAAAAAATTTAAATAGGGCATGTCCCTTCCAAGTCCCCAAGTCGCAGAAACGTTTGAGGACATCACCAAAATCTAGGGCACACGTCCCCGCGCAACACTGTGTTATTAATGTTTTCTTGGTATTTTTCAATTTTTGCATATTCGTAAATTTATGTTCATATATAATTTTTATATATTTCGCATCAAATTTTTTCAAACTTTTTCGGAAGTTCCAAATTTTAAGATTTTTCCCCTCCCGAATGGATCCATATTTATGGACTTCGTAACTATGCCAAGAATGGCCTCTTTTAGATACTAAGCAATGGTGAATGGGTGTTGTTTTGGGAAAAAAACTAGGATTAGCATTGATACACAATTATCCCAATGGAAGTATCAAGTTATGCAATGGCCGACTTGTGGCACCAATGTTCAACGAAGACTTGTCTCCAACCACAAAAATGCATTTTAGAGACTTGCATTTCAGTGTGTTTTTTAAAATATATTTTGTACTCTTGACCTAAGTAACCGGATTTGGAAAATTTGATGTAAAAATATCAAAATTTGTCGAAATACCAAATATGACAAGATTCATTTAATTTCGATGAAATTCATTAAAATTCTTTGAAATTTGTTAAAATTCATTAGAATTCATTGAAGTTTATTCTTTATTGTTTGAATATTTAATATAAAATACAAGGCATAATACTTCTTGTCGTTGAATTTAATCACAAATTTTACAGCTAATTTTTGTAGTAACGAAATTTTTACAAATTGCATCCTCCACAAATTTAAATGTTGCAATGCAGCAACTTAGCTCTTGACCTGATATAATGAGATATCAAAGATAAATGTCAATATAATTACTCTCATCTTTTGTCACTATCTAACATCTTTACTTTGTAAAGTTATTAATGTTTTTCTTAGGCTCTATAATATTGTTTTCTCTAAAATTCACACACACACACACACACACACAGATATATATTAATGTTTTTCTTAGGATTTGTAAATTACATACCGATAACACCCACCAATGCTAAACTGAAATATTTTTGTATTTTTTTATAAAATTCTGGGAAAATTCAGCGCACTACCAACCACTAATAAACTCACAAATTTATGACTGCGGATAAAACCTTGTGTTTCACTTGTCAATTCTCTTACTCAGCACATACACTCTATTGGAATTGATTAGGTGTTTTCTATCCTCCAAAACTGCTCCAAAATGTCCAGAAACGTATTCAAGGTGCCTGGAGATGCATGTAAACTGCCCAGAACTGTATAAGTTGCCCAAAATACTGCTGGAAACTGCCCAGAATTGTATAAACTGCCCAGAAATCTGTTAGGAATGGGTTGATATGGGAATGTCCATTAACAATTAGCCAATACAGACCTTGTGGTTTGTTATTCCCTTCCAGAGGTGGCGCCAAGGTTAAATTTCGCTAAAGTTGTACTTGTTGCCCCTTACAAGGGTGACACCAAGGCCCTAGGTATGTTGTAATTCTATTAATATTCCATCCAATAACCTGTAGCTTCTAGAAATATGTTTGTAGTCTTTACAAACCTGTAATTTAATTCACTAGTAACCTCTGAATGAGATCACCCAAGAGGAATTGGGATTTTCGTCTCAAATACCTTAATGCAATTGAGGGGTTTCATCCTCACAAACTGAAGTATAAACAAATGCTCAACTTTTCCATAAGGAGGGGTATTAGACAGTAGATAGGTAAATCCCAAATGAATGCCCAAACCTCCTTTTATATTTTTTCCATCTTATTTTCCAAGTCAGTTGCTTCATGTGGGACTTAGGCACTTTAATCAATAAAGTGACTGTCTTATTTTCTATTCTAGCATTAAGTCACTTAAAATAGAAGGTCCTCTTCTAACTTCAATACTAGTAACATAAGTTGCCTTTAATATTGTTTCTGGCCAACTTAATCCTAATATACAATTATTTCCCTTTTTTAAACTCCCTCGTAGCCTACAAGAAATAAAAATAGGTTTCGGGTCCTCCGATTAAATTAATTCGAGAAAGGGGACAGTACATTCCACCCTTTCGAAAATTGCTTGCCCCTAAGCAATTGCAAACTGGGATGCTCAAATATCTCTGCACCCTCCCAAGTAGCATCCTCTATTGGCAAATCCTTCCAACGAACCAGATATTCTGTGATAGTTTTGTTACTCAACTTCTTCTCTTTGGTTTCCACAATGGCTTTAGGAACCAATATGAGTTTGCCTTCATCATTCAAAGGAGGCAACTCAATGGAAGGAATAACATGCTGCCCCAATGCCCTTTTGAGGTATGATACATGGAAAACATTGTGTCTTTTGCTGAGTACAGGCAACTTCAATTCATAAGCAACCTCCCCAATCCTTCTCAAAACCTTGTATGGACCATAAACCCGTGGTTTAAGTTTCTTTGCACCACTCTACTTGATGGAAGACTGTCTGTAGGGCTGCAATCTCAAGAACACCATGTGCCCCACCTCAAAACTCTTCTTTATACGATGCTGATCTGTATAGAAATTCTGCGGGTTTTAAACAAGTTGGAGGTTCTCTTTGAGTGCACTGTGTATATCTTGGCTTTAAGCAACCAACTCCCTTACCCCTAGCATTCTACTATCAGAAAGAACCAAATCCACAAAGGAAAACACATCATAACATATAAAGCTCTAAAAGGTGACATACCAATGGACATATGATGAGTGGTATTGTAACAATGCTCTCCCAAGTAGAGCCACTTAACCCAATCTATCTACTGCCTTGTCACATAGTTTCGCAGATATCCCTTAATCCATTTATTCACTATCTCAGTTTGCCCATCAGTTTGAGGGTGATAACTATTGCTTGGAGTCAATTCAATGTCTGTCAATTGGAATAGCTCTTGCCAAAACAAGCTCATGAACCTGTTATCCCTGTCACTAACAATATGTTTTGGCATCCCGTGGAGTCTAAAAACTTATTTGAATAAAACTTCAGCCACTATAGGAGCATTAAACTTAGTTGGAAATGCAAGGAAATGGGCATATTTCATAAGCCTATCAACCACCACACAAATGCAACTCTTACCTTGTACTAGAGGATGTCCTGTAATGAAATCCATAGATAAACTCTCTCATTTTTGGTTCGGAATAGGCAATGCAACATTTGACAAACCATTGGCGCAAACCGTTGATCTCAAGGAGGCTCGATAATGTTCTCGAAATGTTCCAGGTCCATTCTTCCTAGTGGGGCTTGACCTCCGAAGCTCCACTAATTCAGGGGATTGAGCAACAGAATCCTCCATGTTTCTCACTAGAGCCCCTTGGGATATGGGGTGTCCCTCCATCGTGGCGACACTTTGGTTACTAATCACTCCCTCATGCAACTTAATTTTTCTTTCAGTTATTTTCTTTTTTATATTCATATGCAACTTCAGGTTTGTCCATTTGTTAGAGCAGTTAGACTCTTATGTTGTTAACAATAATTTTGAATTCAAACTTGGATTAGAGTTATTGCCTCATACTTGTCGGTTTGGATCATCCAGAACCTGGTAAGAAACCACCCATCCAAGCCTCGACAACATTGTGTTTACCCGTTCATTTCGATTTGTTTTGTGTCACCACCCACCAATCTTTCCAATGTCTTGCCCAGTCCAATACACCCCTTGAGCTCCTTCAAATGTGTCTCTAAGGAGCCCCTCCGAGTAGGCTACACAAAGGCTCCCACATTTTTCAGAGTTCAGGCAGTGCCTTGCCTAATTGCATTACTTTTCAGGGGGTGGCCCCCATCTTTGTGTTACTGCTATTTGCCATCTAGAAAGCATACAAGCCCGTTTTGGATATATGAGAGGCCAATTCAAGCCATTCCGAAGGGATATCCAAGAACTCCAGGCATGGCTTGATACATGTCACGCTTCTTACTAGGTGGGTACAAGGGTTGTGATCCTCCTAACCCTAGCCCAAGGCTAGGACTTGAAAGAACTCGCAAGCCACTACACCCTTCGCAAGTCAAGACCTCACAAAATACATTGTGCACGCAGCCACCTCAATTGTAAGGCTGCTCAAGGAAATCCTTACTCAAGAACGCCCCCTACACACATTCAAAGGGTGCACACCGTCTGCACAAAAGCACATCTCAACCCACATGAACGCAATCACCTACTCATGCGAGATTCAAAGCACTTCCTTGGCCACCTCCACTCTAGCATCTTACAAAATACTGCCATAACATCAATAGACAACCCTAGGCAATGTGTGATCCAATTAGAATCTAAAACATTCAACTTTATTGCTTGCACGAATGGGCCACCAAAGGTCACTTCTGCATACCATAAAATGCTTCGAGGAGAGAACCGCAAAAAAAACAAAAACAAGCTACATAGAGACAAAGGCACATCCAAGATGGAACAAGGAAAACTAGTCCCAATGCACATGCGCAACCACTCGGCCCCTAGACGTGTAAGATTATGAGCGCTTCCTCGGCCCCCTCCTCTTTGGCATCTTACAAAACACTTCCGTAACATCAATGGACGACCCTAGGAAATGTGTGATCCGATCAGAATCTGAAACATTCCACTCCATTGCCTACACGTATGGGCCACCAAAGGTTACTTCCGCACAACATAAGATGCTTTGAAGAGATAACTGCCGAAACGAACAGAAACAAGCTACATAGAGACGAGGGCACATACGAGAAGGAACAAGAGAAACTAGACCAAATGCACAAACACAACCACTCGGCCCCTAGAAGTGCGAGATTCCGAACGCCTCCTTGGCCACCTCCTCTCTAGCATCTTACAAAACACTTCCATTAAATCAATGGACAACCCTAGGCAACATGTGATCCGATTAGAATCTGAAACATTCCACTTTATTGCCTATACGACATGGGCCACCAAAGGTTACTTCCGCACAACATAAAATACTTTGAGAGAACTGCCAAAACGAACAAAAACAAGCTATATAGAGACAAGGGCACATCAAAGAAGGGACAAGGAAAACTAGTCCCAATGCACACGTGCATAGACATGCAAGATTCTAAACACTTACTTGGCCCCCTCCTCTCTGGAATCTTACAAAACACTTCTATAACATCAATGGATGGCCCTAGGCAATGTGCGATCCAATCAGAATCTAAAACATTCCACTTTGTTGCCTACACGCATGGGCCACCAAAGGTTACTTCTGCACAACATAAAAAGCGTCAGGCAGAGAACCGCCAAACTAAACAGAAACAAGCTACATACAGACAAGGGCACATCCGAGAAGGAACAAGTAAAACCAGTCCCAATGCACAAGCGCAACCACTCAAACCCTAGACATGTGAGATTATGAGCACTTCCTTGGCCTCCTCCTCTCTGGCATCGTACAAAACACTTCCATAACATGAATGGACAACCCTAGGTAACGTGTGATCCGATCAGAATATGAAACATTCCACTCTATTGCCTATATGCATGGGCCACCAAAGGTTACTTCCGCACAATATAAAATGCTTCGAGGAGAGAACCTCCAAAACAAATGGAAACAAGCTACATAGAGGTGAGAGCCCATCCGAGAACGAACAAGAAAAACCAGTCCCAATGCACAGGGACAACCACTTGGCCCCTAGACGTGTGAGATTCTAAGCATTTCCTTGGCCCCCTGCTCTCATGCATCTTACAAAACACTTCAATAACATCGATGGATGACCCTAGGCAACGTGCATTCCACTCAAAATTTGAAACATTCCACTCTATTGCCTACACATATGGGCCACCAAAGGTTACTTCCGCGCAACATAAAATGCTTCGAGGAGAACCTTTAAAATGAACAAAAACAAGCTACATAGAGACGAGGGCACATCCGAGAAGGAACAAGGAAAACCAATCCCATTGCACATGCACAACGTCTCGGCCCCTAACCGTGCGAGATTCTAAGTGCTTCCTTGGCCCCCTCCTCTCTGGCATCTTACAAAACACTTCTATAACATCAATGGACGACCCTAGGCAACGTGCGATCTCATCAGAATATGAAACATTCCACTCTATTGCCTACACACATGGGCCACCAAAGGTTGCTTCCGCACAAAACAAAATGATAAAATGCTTCAGGGAGAGAACCACCAAAACGAACAGAAACAAGCTACATAGAGACGAGGGCACGTTCGAGAAGTAACAAGGAAATCCAGTCCCAATGCACAAGTGCAACCACCCGAACCCTAGACATGCAAGATTATGAGCGCTTCCTTGGCCCCTCCTCTCTGACATCTTACAAAACACTTCCATAACATCAATGGAAAACCCTAGGCAACGTGAGATCCAATCAAAATCTGAAACATTCCACTCTATTGCCTACACACATGGGCCACCAAAGGTTACTTCCACACAACATAAAATGCTTCGAGGAGAGAACCTCCAAAACGAACAGAAACAAACTACATAGAGGCAAGAGCACATCCGAGAGGAGCAAGGAAAACCAACCCCAATGCACAAGTGCAACCACTCAGCCCCTAGACGTGCGAGATTCCAAGCACTTCCTTGGCCCCCTCCTCTCAAGCGTCTTACAAATCACATTGATAACATCAATGGACAACCCTAGGCAATGGGAGACCAAATCAGAATCTGAAACATTCCACTCTATTGCCTACATCGATGGGCCACCAAAGGTTACTTCCGCGCAACATAAAATGCTTTGAGGAGAGAACCGCCAAAATGAACGGAAACCTAAAGGCCAAGGCACGTCCATGAGCTCAACATCCAAGAAGGTATGAGGAAGACCATTCCCAATAGAGACGAGGTCACATCCATTAGGAAACAATGACACCTTTCCATTGCAATCACACAGGCTCAAAGGAGTTTTCAATGTAAGGAACAGAGAGTGTTAAAGAGAATATCAATGACATAATTGCTAGTAACATGTACTCAAAGCCCGCAAAATCTTTAAAAACAACACCGATACATGAGAAGGGCCAGATTGCTCACGGACTTATGTGAATCGTTTGTCGCTCCATTAAAGGAGAAAAACCCAACAATTGGCACCATAGCCAAAAGAGGGCTTCCCCCATCCTCATTACGCCATCAATACCATCAAGGAATCAACACAAGCACACTCGACCACACCCAAAAAATTGGAGGTGGTAATGAGGGGGAACACCTACATGTTCCGAAGAAACCTCCAAAAATGGTGGGATAATTGCGTAATACATGCCACGTCAATTACTTGGTGGACATGGGTTGGACAGGGGTTTTGACAAACCTAATAGTGGCCCAAGGCCAAATCTCAGACTGACCCAAAAGACCCCGCCATTTCAACCCACACCCCTTTTGGTAAAATACTCTTGATTTTCCACGTGTCCATTTTTGGTAGCTTAGAATTTCTTTTTCTATAGACCTGCAAGTTGTTGGATTGGGCACTACTCCATTTTTTGTAGATGAAAATTAAATTTCGTTTATGTTATTTAGAGCTCAAAAGGAGCCTATTTCTGTTAAGTTTCTTTGATTTGTTGGAAATCGGAATATGTTTACAAAACAAATTTTGTTCAAAATCTTTCAGCCCTTATTTGACGACCTAGAGTATTCCTACAAATCTATATACATCTTATATCCCCCAATGTATTGCCTCCATTCCACCATTCTTAAACTTTTTGATGGATTTCAATAAGATGCAACCACATGTCCTCAAATATAAATGAGCATTTCCATTAAATGGCCTACTTAGGAGCAAAAATCAAATGGAAGGCGAAAATGTTGATGGCTCGATTAAGGACTAGTTCACATCATCTGAGGTGTGAAACCAGCGAATGAACGTGGCCTAAAGAAGAGTGGGAAAAGAGAACGTGCTTTTTTTGTAACAAGGGGGCAATGGAGACAGAATGGCACTACATCATGGAGTGCACAACATATAATGAGATACGAGTCAAGTATGACCACAGCCTGAAAGTAGACGATCTAACGGCCTTGTTTGAGGAAGAGAGGCTTGACAAAACAATAAATTTTCTGATCAAGATTCGTAGTAGAAGATTTGACATCAAAAAGGGAATGGACCTTTCGCAAGACTAATAGTGCAGCCCATGCAAAAAGGTCAAGCAGCTATGATGGCTTGGAACCATAGTTCAAAAAATCGTTATCGCAATTAATCGGCAGGCCAAATTTTGACTCGGAAATCGGGAATCAGCAATTTATCTGCATTAATCAGCAACTTTATCGCTACTTTTAAAAACATTTAAATTCATAAAATAAACTTAAATTAAATGTAAAAACATTGTTAAATAATGCGAGAAGCGACTCTATGAGTCTATAGATGATTTATCTTTATTATTACTATTATAAACGATTTATAAACATTGTTAAACTTAAATTAACTATTATAAATGATTTATCTTTATTATTTATGTATGCCTATGTAATTAATGTATAACGTATACAGTATATACTATTATATATTAAATATCGTCTACGGCATATAGTTTATTATAAACTATTATAAACTAACTATACACTAACTATATACTAAATAAACTATTATAAACTAATTATACACTAACTATATACTAAATAAACTATTATATACTAACTATATACTAATTAAACTATTATAAACTAACCATACACTAACTATATACTAAATAAACTATTATAAACTAATTATATACTAAATAAATTATTATAAACTATTATAAATTAACTATATCGTCTAGGGCATATACTATTATAAACTAATTATATACTAAATAAAAAACTCAAAAACCTAGGGCCACAAATAGATTATCGAATAACTATGAAAATAAATTAAAAACGAATTTTTAGGAGGCCATGAAAATGGTTGCAGGAGGCCACGAAACCAGGCACGAAGCCACAAAATGCTAGAAAACAGGCACGAAATGCTGGAAAACAGGTCGCAGGACAAAAGACGAGTTGCAGGAGAAAATACGAGTCGCCCAAGACAAAATGCAAGTCGTTTTGGTCATTTTTTGCATTTAATCCCTAAGCCAAACGATTTTCCACAATTTTCAGGTGAGTTTCCACGATTTATCAGGGTATTTATCGGCTCTGCAAAAATCGCGATTTTTTGAAAGTTTAATCGTTTTGCTTAGGGTAAATGATAAATCACGATTATCAGGCGATTTATCGCGAGTTCTAATACTATGCTTGGAACATTCCTGCTGTGACTCTTGGTCTCATAAACTGGTTGGCCTCGTGGACGTTATTAAAATCTTTCATTCATTCATTTATGGTTAGTTTGGTCATGTCCATATGCTGCTAAGCTCCATAAGCCTCTTCTGAGATGAGGAATCAATCTAGCTTTCCTGCTATACAATGGTTTTCTTTTCCTATCACACCACAAGTCTACAACTTGGAAGGTTTCCGTATTCACCATATGATACTTTTCTAAGAGAGAGCCTGGTAGTCCCACTTATCTCTTATTAAGTTAATCGCCACCTTTTTTCTGGTCTTCTGATCTTACTAGTTTGAAATTTCCATCTGATATTACTAACTTAGTCCAATGATTGGAGAGCAATGTTGCCAGATCTTTTAATGCTTTGTGCTTAAATGGTTACAGGGGATAAGGATAGATAGCATTGTCCTTTCAGTGTTAGAATTCATAAGAGAGGAACTCTCCTCCTAGTCCCCAAAAGAAAAAGTCCACTAACCTTATTACTATTTTCAGAGTATTCTACAGTACTGCTATTCCTCCTGCTCTGTTGGTTAGATATGTTTTTTATTTCCTTCCATTTCCTTAAAGCTAACTCATGTTATAAACTCTGAAATGTTATATGTTTTACATTTTAGATACTCATCCTCCCCCCTTAAATAGGACTACAACTTCTGCTGAAGCCTAAACCACAACTTCTTACCAAAATTGTTTGACAAAAGCTGCCTGCTGGAAAAAACCATGGTGACGTTGCTAGAAATCAGAACACAAAAAAATTGTGGGCATTGCTGTTGTGAACAACAAAATCATTACCCTTTAGTCCTATAAACTGTGGGTGTTTTCTTCACAAGAAAACATACACATTTTGACCCATATTTTCAATGGAATTTCCTATTAACCCTAAAATTTGAAAAATTTGTAGCTACAGTTTGAAAGTGAACAGTTGATCTTCAAGCTGAACAAGGTTTTCATTAAACTAAGCAAGGGTTGTGGAATTGCTTTTTGCAATCCAGGTCTTCTACTCTGCCACTTATTTGTCATTTCTTTTGACATGATAACATGTTCGTGTATTCCCTGGCATTTTTCTGGGAATCTATAAGGACCCTCAGATATTCACTTTCCCGAATATAACTTTGAACCCAAGCCTGGCAAGTATTGCTGCAGGTAAAATTCCTAAGTACATGGCAGTTGACAATCTCATGCGTAAATCAAAACAATGTTGTAAGATGTTCTAATAAGCATGATTTTGTGTTTGAGCCCTGATCCTCACAGCTCAAGATCAAAAGAGATTGCAGAAGCGCCTATGCATACCTTTTCCATACAGATAATAGATATGAGCAATAATATCAGGACTTTCCCAGAAATTTGTAACCTAAACACTACAAGGCTGCAGTCTGGCTTAGAATATACAACATAACTAGCGCTCGGAATTTGCAGACATAATCCACAAGGTCAATCTTATGGAACCCATAATATAAATACATAGTTTCACCATCAACACCCAAATGCCAATGGCAGATGACACCAAGAACCAAAAAATACAGGTCCCCTTAGGCCCTCGCCTGGTAATAAATCCCCCTTAACTTTTCTACTTCTTACTTCAACCTCTAGTTGTTAACTGTGTTTCTTCTAAGATAGAACTTTCTCCCCTGTGTAAGCAAACTGAGTTGCAGTAATATATAGAGTCTCGAATTTTAAAGGTAAACAGCCCGTTTGTTGCTTAAATACTACTCATAGTCATGTTGACTTTAGGGGGTGAAGAGGCCAAGGATAAAACCCCTTTTTTATTTACAAAAAAAGAGAAAAAAAAGTTGCTTTTATTTCTTAACCTGAGAGCTGGCAATTAAAAACTTTAATCATTATAAACACTTTCAAAACTAAACAAAACACCAAAGCCCAAGGAGGCCAGATTTTGTAGAATTCAAGCTTCATAACCTAACCTAGAAATAATTTTGTAGAATTTAAACTTCATAACCTAACTCAGTCAAGAATTTAGTAAAATTTGGAATCCATCTATTAGCTCTGTCAATAACTTTGTAGAAATCAAAATCTATAGCCTAGCCCAGTCAATTATTTTGTCAAATTCAGACACTGTGACCTTGCTCGGTCAATAATTTTGTAAAATTTAGACTCGGTGACCTAGCTCAGTCAATAATTTTGTAAAATTAAGACTTCATAACTTACTATAACTCTATTTCTAAAATTCAGACTTCATAACCTGGCTTAGTCAATAATTTTGTAAAATTCAGACTTTATGACCTAGCTTAGTCAACAATTTTCTTAAATTCGGTTTTCAGAAGCAAAGGAAGGTAGTAAATAATTCCTACACCGTACCAAAGCACACTTTTTAAAAAAATATGAACGGTAAATTTTGAACTACTTCGCATTAAAAAAAAGTGAATATATTTTTAGAATTACCATGTGTGGAAGACTCTGGAGTAGTAAGAAGGCCACCCATGGATCCACGCAGGATACGGATCTGAGGACGCTGCGGATCGGATCTCCTGCCCAGTCACCACAGCATCAATCTCAACACTTGCAGGCTGCCGTGGTGCTGTACCAACATACTGGTCCCTGCGCCCACTCCGCTAGCTGACCCTCTGCATAAAAACAGAATTAGTGCACGGGAGTTGAAACCCCTGACCTCAGTGCATGCATTTTGACCAAAACTACAGTACATTCAATTAAATTCTCAGTTAAATTTCCTGGAGACCAAGGAGCGCAGTCTGTTATTTTTCATGGACCAGCTAGGAATCTAACCTAGGACTTTCACATGACTATGCTCGGCATGTTGGAATGCTCTGCCACTCGAGCTAGTGGATAGGACCTAGGGACTTTTTCGTGGCTATGATAGGCATGCCGTATTGGTCGACAACTCGAGCTACTAGTCCAGCACAGTCTGAAGCGACCAGCCTTGTCAATTGGCTTTACTACAAAAACCAGCATTAAATTACTGAGAATTAAATTTCTCGAAGAGCATCAGCCCTGCCTGTACAACAGAACCAGCTCAACACCATGCGATGACAAAAACCAGGTAGAATCCTGCTCACAGTGCGACGGACATCAATCAAGTCCACTGTCTTAAACCTAATTCTCCGGCTCTAGACAACATTGATGATGCCTTTTAACTTTGAGACATCAATTTTTTTCTTGATTTCCCATTTCAAGGGCATTTATTTACAGTATTTAATTTCGATTGCTCTGGAATATATAGTAAATATAAAAACTAACTTGTTATTACAAGTGCGAGTGATGCTTTCTTAGTTCTAGAAGAAAATGTTGAATAAATTAGGTTGGAAACAATTGGGGTGAGAAATTACGCGCAGAAGGGTAAGGAGCGAGAAGGGGATGTGTGGTGGACGACGTCGATTGGTCTGCCATGGCCGCACCGCTCAGCAGGTATCTCAAATCCTCTTCCCGCTCCTCTAGATCCTCGGACTTAATATTAATTAAAGCGATTTTCTACCGTTCCTTGCGTTGGCCAACCATTCTGTTTCCGGGCACGCGGGAGAGACCGTGTGGGTGGAGTTGTATACGGATGGATATACACTTTGACTTCCAATACTACTGCAATACCTAAGAATTTTCTTTTTAATTCCGCGTGTGTTGTGCTGAAACCCTGTAGAGATATACATGTAATGATATATACATCTCCACCTAATGTTCTCCTTTGGTTTTCCCCGTGTGTCCTTCCTGCCCGCCCGAGTATTTCGAGGATGACGAAACTAGCAATGCGGATGAAGTCGTTTGCCCAAATGTAATAAAAATGTGAGTGAGATGAAAGATATTTTCTATTTTCCCTCGTTGAGATGGTGTATTTTGGTGTAAGAGAAGGGAAGTAAGGAGGAGTTTGAGTTGCAAGTGGAATGAAAGGCAAGCATGAGTTGCAAAGTTGTTTTCATTGTGAGGAGGCAATAGGATGTGTGCATAGTTAATTGTGGATATAACGATTTAAACTCTTTTTATCATAGTTTAGGGTTATTATATCTAAAGTTTGATGGTACTAACTTAAAAACATAGAATGGGAGCTCCACTAGTTAAGGAGTAAAATGGTCTTTATTCTATACTCTACCCTATAAGTAATGGATATTGGATATGTCGTGTGAGTTGTCTAGTGTTTTGTTGCTTGCAAAGTTAAGGAAGATGCATGCACCATTTCGTTAGCTTTTGATGGTATTTTGTCTTATTTCAACCTTTGAAAATACATGCAAGCGAAGAGTGTCTTCCATAGAGGCACGTAGATAACCACAGAGGCACGTAGATAACCACAGAGGCACGTAGATAAACACAAAGTTTGATGTGAAAGGAGACAATAATAATCTTTTTCAATTGTGTCAAGTTGTAGATAAGTTCGAATAAAATGCTCGTTGATCGCTTGGAATGTGTGTTGCGAGTCATGGCAGGAAAATAGTGTTACTCTTTGTAATGGTTATACTATTTTCTAAGTTGGTTTGGTGCGCTTTAACAGTGGTATGACTCTTTCCGGTCTATTTTAGTCAACAATTGATATATACAAGCATCATTAAAAGGGCATGCATTAAGCATTTCATGGGATATTGTTTATATCAAGCGTGAGATTCTCTCAAATTGTCACAAATGTAATAAAATATTATATACAGGTGTGCCTTAAAAATGAAAGACACTCTTAATGGAAAGACAATAAAATAAAGATGTATTTTTTTATTTTAGATAACTTCATGAGAGAAAAAAGGTTATTCTCTACAACTATTCTGCATAAAATGCAACACTATAAAATAAAATCAACTAAATGACATAATAGAGCCCTAGTCGTTAAATATTGATGAAAGAGTGTTCATAGGTAAGTATGAGCAATGAAACACACACACCTCTTGATGTGCTTATTTTCCCCCCCATTTTCTTGTAGTTGTTAACACCCTTAACCGACCAGGTATGTGAAAATGTCAAGAAGCTATGATCTTGATCTAAAATTTTAGTTATGACGCTATTGTAGACACATAAATTTGGCAATGCAAATTACAATCTCCAAGCGCAAAAGAACCAAATTTCCTCCATCGGTAAAGCGAACAAGTGTATTCCTTCCATGCTTTGCCTCTTTACTTTACTATGCAAAAGTTTGAATTTCAAAGTTGCATATGTTATTCAAAGTTGAGTTATAGTTCAATTTCTCCTATGTATGTTGACTACACTCTATGTTGTGTGTTTCACCATTGAACGTGCCAACACCAACATGAGAACAACAATAATTGAGCAAAGATAAAGTGTGTGTGAACACTCAATTATGTTTTTCCTTAAGTATGCAATTTTTAATTTCACACTTAAAGGGGGGGGCAAATGTAAACACATAAGTTTGACAACTTATCCTTTAGAAATGATAAGTTTGGCTTTGTTCATATAATATGAATTATGCGTGCATTCTAAGCCTAATTGACATATCGTTCTCTCTCCCACATGACTTTCTTAACTACACACATTGTTTTGTCGTTCACTCACTTAGTTTTATTCATCCAAAGTAGTACTTTACTCCTGAGTGTCTTTCTCAAAATCATGCTTTGATCGCATGCACTTCATGTATGGAGCCATACAATGTGGTAACAAATCATATTATGGTCTAGGTTGACATGTATGGTCTCATCTCCCTCTCTTTAACAACTCTTTTCTTAATTTGAATATATTTTATGGGTTGTTTCTTATCCTATAGGTTGGCCTTAGTGTGATGCCTAACCTATGAAAGCCTATGTAAGAAAGTATAATTCACTTAAGAACTCGCATAACATTCTCAAGAGCACCTATTACAAATTGCACTCCAAAAGCACTCAAGACTCTCCTAAATAGCCATAAAGCAACTTCAAAAACTATTAGAGTAGCCACCACACAAGTCTGAAGTAGTCAAACTAGGTTCAAAGTATAGGTTCCTCCATTATCAAGCCTACAAACGTCCTAGAGCCGTGTCTTAGTAAGAGAAAATCTAACAAAGCATTGGCAAATGTTTTAACAGGTAAAGGGGATCAATTTACTATCTAAAACACATCACATTATATCACTAATACACCGAGTATATCTTCATTCTATCTATGGTTACACCCATTACTTGTTGTGTCAATAGACACAATGAGTACGATATGGGATTGGCTTAGATTTATATACACTATTACACCTACACTAGGAAAACTACATGGAGTTTGTTCTCGCTTGCAAGGGGATGTATCCTGATTCTTGGATTGGTTCAACAATGGTTGAATGTCATGGTTAGTCCAACTCCAGTTACACACAAATTTGCTATTTTGTTTTCTAATTGTGTTCATGAAGTGCTAGTGTAGGTGTTATAGGATTTCATTTATTACATGTTCTTACAAAAAGGTGTCGTACAATTGCAAACCCTAGCAACAGACAATGAAGCATATTTATAGGTTGTTAATAGTCACCAAAAGTTATAGAATCCATGCCTTTATTGGGCCATGATTGTATAGATTAGGACAAAATTGTACAACACCCCAACAAGATTTGTACAGTTTCATACATAAGCCTTTTGCAAACACATACTCAAGAAAAATAACTTTCAGGTTCTTATCATTCTTTTCACCCCAGTCTCCACATCCAAATCACCTTTGTTTCATCATAATATTTATTTGTGTTTTAAGTAATCGTTACATCGCTCTATCATCGTTTATTGTATTACTGGCTATATTTTGAGTTATATGGTTAATGTGGATTAATTAATTCATAATATTCTACCTATAACATTCTTATGTTTATCAATAGTAAGGGAATAAATCTTATCAAACCCTCTCGTATTTTATTTAGGGTGTAAACAACTTCAATGATTCCCAATTATGCACAAACCACGATGATTTTGGTAAATGCACCACCTATCTGAATCTATGACACAAAACTAGAATTTTTTTTACACTCAAACAACTTACAAATGAAGTTGATTGAGAATGACTTACTCGAGACAATTAAAAAATAATTATTTGAAGTAGTGGGTCTATTGCCTACATGGAATGAATTTGCACAAATTGTAGTCAAAAAATCACGCACTTACTACTATAATTATACTGCCAAGTATGTTGTTTTATATATGGATCTTGCATAAGAAAAGTATTCACTAATGACCCATCCCCTAGTCTAGTCGTCAGTCTAGTTAGTCTTTGTCATTGTTTGTCTTACACAATCGTCACTCACTCGCACAGTTATGGTTGTCTCTCAGGGAGTCCTAGTTGTCATTGTTTACTCAATTTTCATCTCTAGTCTTTGATTAGGGTGCCTGGGAAGGATTAGGGCGCATGGGGCACCCTAGTCCTCATTTCTAAGTGCCTTGGTCCCCATCACACTTGGTTTTAATTTAGACATTCGAGGTCGGTCTTTATGGTTTTCCCTCGCATCTCCCTAGGTACTATTCAACATGTCGGGTCATTACTGTTGAAATATGAGCAAGATATCCCTATATAAACACAACATACATACTACCTTATGGGCAGACTATTTCTACTAAGGGATAGCTATCTACATAGAGCAAGGGACTACATTTGGGCACTATTCTGCATCACACACTGTATAGGAAAGGGGAGTCTATTATATTCCATCCACTATTTTGCATTCTATCTAGATATTGCCTGTTATTTCTATGTCATTGGTGTTAGGGCATCCTGTGCACATTATTTCACACACAATCACACAAAACTACATTGGGCTTGAGATGTAGTGCAATGCTTAGTCGTAAGACCACCATTGTGGATGCTAAGGATAGTCTGACCCCTTCATATGCATCTTTCTATTTTTTAGGGTTTGATGTTTTGTGTGGGGTTTTGCAGGTGATTCATTATTGTGGGTTTACGGCATCATCAGTGAAGCAAGTGCGACATCAACATGACAAAAGGTGAAGTATTGTGAAGACCTAGCAACCCTTCCAGGATTAGGTGTTGAGGTATTTCCCCAGGCGCCCTAGTCCAACCATATATGTCTCTGGTGTAATTTTCTGAGGTGTGTTGTGACTCTCTGTTCCGCCTATTCATCATTTCATTTAGTCCCAGACCACTGTGAGGTAAGTCCATTTCAGGTTAGTACCTTTCCCCTTTCATTTCACTTTATTTGATTTATTATTTAAATTATCCAGTGTTTATATTTCAGTTATTACATTTTTGTACTCTTAGATTAATTCTAAAATTCTAATTTTAGTTAATCATTTTGGTGAGCCCGTAGATTAGAATATATTTTCCTAGGATCCACTACAAACCCTAATGCCTAAGGATATCTCTTCTCCTTCTCGGCCCATCATGTCTCATGTTAGTGTCAATCTAATTTATGATGAAGCTGTTATCGTTGAGCTCAATGCCCTCTATAGCAATCTTACTATTATAAACGACGTTCAAAACGATGCATCTCCAAACTGAATCCACTCTGCCCACTAGCTTTGAAAATTCTTCTATTGGATATGTTTTTGATGTGATGGATTTTACTCATTGTACACCATGTTATACGGCTACTCATGATCCTCCTTCTGATATCTCTAAATAAATTCTAAATTATTCTCTTATTGATTACATGTTTGGTCTCGACAAAAGCTCTCATACTGATTCTCCTCCTAGTCACATCACTATTATGGCTACATCTCATGCTTCTCCTACTTCTGATATTGTTTCTCATGATACATCACATACTAGTTGATGCATAACACTCTTTCATATCTAAGTCTCTATCTGATATCGATAAAACAATTGATAGCCATGATTCTACTACTTTCCATGTAGTTGAGTGTGAATCTACTACTCCACGTTATTCTGAGGTTATATCTCACACAGTGCATGAGTCATCTCCATCTATTAGTTCCTCTCCTCCTACCATTTCATCTCCTCCTATCACTTCATCTACATATCTTACTTCATCTTCTTCTATCGATGTATCTCCATCTACTACTTCATCTCCTAGGGATAGTTCCAATGCTAGTCCTACCGTTGTTATGGATGTTCCATCTCCCTTATCTCCTATAGATTCTTTGGCACCTACACCTAGTGTTCCTTTAGCATCATAATCTCCTTTATCTTCTCTTAATGTCCTTATGATTACTCACAATGGCAAGCTACAACCACTTCACACATTATTGCCATCTTCCACTATTCCTTCATAAGACATCTTATCTCTCATGCATGTCACGGGTCAATTACAATCTCAGGTTCAATCACTCACTTTAGAAAGTAAGGCCTATTATGCTTCCATTGATAATAACTCATTACATGGAAACCCTTTTCCTAAGAAGATTCATAACTCTGCATTTCCTAAGGACTTTATCATGCCTACATTCACATGTTTTGATGGTACTGGTGACCCTCGTTTACATCTCCAACATTACAACATGGTTATGGCTTCCTATTCTACTGATGTACTATTGCTTAAGGTCTTTCGACACAGTCTTACCGATGATGCCTTACAATGGTACACTCATCTTCCATTTGGGTCTATTAACACTTACTATGACATGGAAGACACTTTTCTTTGTCGTTTTATCATCAACAATGGAGCTAGAGTTACTTACGATCATCTACCTACTTTACATTAGGGTACATAAGAACCTATCATGGATTATATCTTACAATTCAATATTTGTATGCATCAATTAATGTTCCACCCTATCAATCTAGAGAAGCAATTCATTTTCTGTCATGGTTTGATTCCCGCACTCAAGCAAAGATTACAATATGACACATGTGAGTCATTCATACTTTTGTGCTATAAATTCATTGACCTAGAACAAGAACTTCTTGCGACACATGTTATCGATCCTCCCTTCTTTTTATTATTGTTATATCATCTAGTTCTTCTCCACTTCCATTAGTTGAGTGTCCTACACAATCTCCATCTCGACCTAGCAAACAAGCTCAACCTACTATATCACAAAAGCATTCTCCCTCTCCTACTCCATAACATGTTTCATCTCCATCTACTTAGTTTGTTTCACATGAGCCATTGCACTTATCTAATCACGCTTGACCACATGATGTGTTGCGAACTTTACTTGACAAGCTTCTAATTCGCTTACCCTCTAACCAACATCATCCACAACATCGTCTACAGCGTTAGCGTGATCAACCCTATTGTAATTATCATCATATCAATGGCCATAGGGATGATGATTGCTTCGCCCTTCACGATAGATTACAACAATTAAAGGATAAGGGCATCATTTCCTTTGGCTCTCGCTCACGTGAGCAATCCATATCTCCTCTACCTTGTCAGCGAGTTACTTCTCCTCCATCTGGCGATCAAGTCATTTTTCATCCATCACCACAGGTTGTCACTCACGCATGCTCTCCACCGCGTCCATCAATCATTGCACCATCACATCCACCACATCCACTTCATCCATCTCACCCACCACATCATTTTACTGCTTCACATTGGCTTCCATAACCTTCGGCATTTGTACATCCCACTGTTACTCCACATGATATTTAATTTGGTTCATATGCTCGTGTTGGGTTCATGCCACATGCTTCCACCACTTCACATCATCTCGATCTTTGGAAGGTGATTGCTATCACCTTACTCCCTGATGACACACTTATGTTTTTACAGTTATTACAGGACTGTTGAGGGATTTCTTATAAATACCTCTCTTCACGTGCTTCGTTGATTTATCTAACGCACTCTATCAGTTCCTGATGATGCATTCTTGTTTTACACGGTTCATTCTTGAATATTAAGGGGTCTTATCTAAATGAACCTCATCATCTATATGCCGAGGGGCATCACTAATTCATCCCCTATCTTCATCATACTAACATGTGATTCCTCATACTATCATATATCAATTGATCATTCATCTCAATTTTATTTGTGCAATCACATTATATATATCATTTATCATCATAAACACTACGTCATCATCACATTACACATTTTGTCTATCTATAGATACAAAATCACGCACTTTGGGTATTATTTAGTCCCGATCTCATACTACTATTCGTATGGTGGTTTTTGAGTGAAGAAAGTACTATTTAACCCATGTACTTTGGCTATTTTACTTTGCTTTCTGTCATCACTTCTGACCTCCCGCATGTACTCACCCAGTCAGTTTTGTCATTATGTGTTGTTCATATCCATGATTGGGGAATCCAGGACTGGGGTGCCTCAGGCGCCCTTGTCCCATCTCGGCGCCCTGATCCTCTTTACACTTTACTCTTATCTTTTAGGCACTTTCTAGTCGTTTAAGCTTTTCATATTTTTAGTCGTCAGCATTTTCGGGGTTAATTACGAAATTAGAACAAGAAAACCATATAAATATAAAGTTATGAGACCATAATGAGGGACCAAGCACTAGGCATTTATTATCACCACCTAAGGTTACATCCATCCAAGGCATCTAGAGCTCCATTTGCATCCATTTAGCCCTATCACAAGGGATAAGGCTGGTTCATCTGCATCACATTGCATAGGAGGGGAGTTTATTCTATTTCATCCACCATCTATTTACATTTCTACATCTAGTTACTACTCGCTACTTCACAAAGTGTGATTGACACGAGAGCACCTAGGGCACGATTTTCACACACACACCTAGAACTACATTTAGGTTTGAAATGTAGTGCAGCGATCAGTTAGTAAGACCACCATTGTGGCCATTGAGGAGAGTCTAACCCCTTCATATGAATCTTTATTTTTTTAGGGTTTTGATTTTTGGTTTGGAATTTTTTAGGTGTTCTCTTCATCTTTGATTATCAGCGACATCCAACACGGTTCAATGACATATATGCGACAGAAAGCAAAGGCTTCACATCATTTAGCGACTCTATAAAATTGGTTTCTGGACCTCCTACACAGACCAGGGAGCCCATTTCTCAGACCAGCGCTCCCCATGCACCCCCATCCCATTCCAGGCACCCCAATCTACTTAAACATCCCAAATTTGCATTTTCTGGAGGTCTTGTGCAGTCATTTCTTTATTTTTTTCATATGGTCATCAATGCGACACATTCCCGAGGAATTTGTGAATCAACTAAGCCTCTATAACCCTTCTTTTCACATCTAGGGTTTCATATTTTGTTTACTTAGTTGCTTGGGTCATTTCCTTTACTTATTTATATGTCATTTACTGTTTTTCATAGTATTAGATTAAACTAAATTAGGCCCCCATTTTCCATTTTAGTTTAATCATTTTGGTGAACCCGAACAATTATTCCCTTCGTTTTGACAATGTCATCCCCTTATCAAGTCATGGCTCTATCATCTTATCCTTCTTTTGCACCCACTCAAGTTTTTGGCACAATTAATACTGTTGTTGATTTCATGCAAATGCGTACTCAAAATCCTCCTTGCTTTGTTACACCCAGGGATGATCCATCCATTAATGTAGTTACTACTCACCCGACTCATCTTCCTACAACTCCACCTGTTTCAATCCCTTCACCCATCACTTCGTCGACTCCTCCTACTATCTCTAAGGGTTATGACATCTTCAAATAGCTTAAAAATACACCCACCAAGATTTCTCTTTATGACTTATTGCGTAGTGCACCAGACTATCGTAATACGCTAGAAGCAACCCTTCGTGTTATTCATATAGAAAGGGACAACTATGTGGTATCCTTTGCACATCTCATACAGTCTCTCTGAAATCTACCATATGTTATCTCTTTCACTAATGAGGATCTATCACCTTTGGCTAAAATAAATCCATGTGCACTCTTGCTCATTACCGTCATCATTAGTACCACTTGCATCAAGTGAGTACTTATTGATAATGGGTCAGCCATCAATCTATGTGCTCATTCTCTTTTAAAACACTTGGTTATTAACAATAATCTAATTTCTAAGAATTTCACTCTCATTTGAGGTTATGATTCTACCACTCACACATGTTTAGGAACTATCCCATTACACATTCGAGTTGGGCCTAAGACCATTCTTACTGACTTCTATGTTATAGATGCTTCTTTCCAATTCAATATGTTGCTAGGAAGACCTTGGATCCACGCAATACAAGTAGTTCCATCTACAGTCCACCAATGTTTCAACTTCTTACACGATGGATATGAACATACTATCACTACATATCCTTATCCATTCAATATTGTCACATAGACCCCATTACCGCTATGTTTGTTCCACCTTTGCAATGTATCCCATAAAGTAGTCTCGAAACATATGACATTGGTCAGTTTAGTTCTTCGCAACCTTCTTTTGACACTTCAAGTACTCCGTTTATTTCTACTCATACTAAAATGATTATTTGACCTACCATACCAATGCTAATAAACACTTCTTTTGTGCCCATCGAGACACCTTCCACTCCTCCACTTAGTGTAACTCTTAGCAATATACTCGATAGAGCCATCCAACATGATAATGTTAACACAAATGATTTTGAGGACTCTGATGACAAAGTCGAGGCTATCGAACTCATCGATGAAGCATTAGGCCAACTCAATTTTACACCTATCGATGTAAACAAATCCTACTTTGAATACACCTTTGTGGCCGATGGCCTGGGAGAATATAAGTTTAAGACCCCTCCTTCTACCAATGTTATGATACTTCATCAGGGATTTGTTAACACTGTAGAGGTTGTTTCATCTCCTACCATGAATTTTGTGTCTTTACCACCTCCTTTCACATGCACATTACTCATCAACTCTTTTTGGCATAACATTCTGATCGATCATATTTGCTCAGATACTATTTGCACACTTGAAGGCCTAACTAGACTTGGTTTGACACTTAAGTATATCTTACCACCGATTCAGTCACCTCATCTTTATCATGGCTATTGTCACATTACAACTGCTTATGGCCTTTGTGTGTTTCATTTAATGATCTTTGTTGCACGATCCCCTCACACTTGGGAAATCTTGGCTTGATTATATTGGCAGTACTTTAGACGCAAACAACACTTCTCTCACATTTCCCATGTCGTTCACCAATGTCTCTATCACTAATGACTCATCTCCCACTGATGGTCTCAATCTTTCTCATTGGTACACACACGATTGTCCACCTATACTCTTCGCTGATGAAGAATATGCAATGAACGTCTACACACTACGTCGCAATGGTTCCTTGTACGATCCACCTCATTCTATTGCTTATCATGTCTCCAATGTCGCTCCAATGGGATTTGATCCTAAAAACGATGATCTTTTACACAATGTCGCATGACAACATTCACACCATTCACTTAGGGGCATAACATCCACACATACCACTCATCTTATCATTAGTACATCTCTTATACTTGCATAGTCATACATCAATCTCATAGCATATGCATATTCATCTACACTTTAGCCTTGACCATTACCTGATGACACACTCTTGTACTTCAGTTCACACTTGACTATTGAGGGCATCTTACACACATGAACCCCACACACTGCACAATAAGCATTACACATCTCACGTTACACTATACATATTACACATTTTACATATCACATGGTCATCTCTCATCATTGCATATACAACACACATCTACTTGTATGTGCTGCACTTACTACCCTATGGCGCACTCTAGTTCCTCGGTCCATACTTGACTATCAAGGGTTTACAAATCAAATGGACCTTATCATACTCACACTTTCATCATTCTAAATCTTACCATGCGATACTCTTAGGTTAGTGACATACATTATAGGCTGAATGGTCACCTATTCCTTCTTGTAGTGATATACGTTTTAGGCTATATCATCACTCCTTCGATCATTTTCTCGTGATATACGCTTCGGCTATAGGGTCACACACACATCATCTTTAGGTTGCATATCATCAACACACATACGCATTCACCACAACATGCTACACACAACACACACAATTCAACCATTTCCCGATGACGCACTCTCGTTTACGGTTCATTCTTGATTGTTGAGGGGGAAAACTAAATGAACCTCACTGCATACAACTCCATTCACTTGGGGGGGCACAAAACTCCTATTATTCGTCTTGCATTCCATTCCATCCATCCACAACATGTTGCATATCTTGGTTGCATTTATTGTTGCTTACATTTGTTTGCATATGGTCGTCTTATTACACATGCTAGATAGATCTCTTATATGTCATTATCTTTACCATATACACATGTGTGTTCACATCCTTTTCTATTTGTGATCGTAGATATAGATCTCTCACATGCAACATGGATGCTTGGCTACTACCAATCCCACAATGGCTACTGGGGGCATCCACATTCGTACACTACAGGTGTTATTGTTTCATTTTGTTTCATAACACAATACTTTATTGGTGACACACACTTTTGACATATGGGTTATCTTTCTAACATGATAATGGGTGCTTCATGTGAAACATTTGTCTTGTAGGATTACTTGCTTCCATGGCTATCTATTTGTTTGTCTACTATTGCTTGTCTCTTGTTTGTTATTGTATATGGGCCTTGCCCTTTGTTCGGTGTGCACACTTTTTTTTTTATATGCGGCCACTACGACCTTGAGTGTCTTGCGACATCATGAGTGATGTCCCATGTTTGCAACCTGATTTGGCAATCTATGTTGGCTTCTTGCATGATTACTTGCTTCCTAGCTTACACATTGTTCGCATGGTTCACGCATCTTTTACATGCATGTTTGTTCGTACTAACACTTTGTTTTCTAGGCACTTATTTGTGTGCACTTTGGTTTCTACCAAGTGCATTCCCTTCCCCCTACAAGGCAAGTTTGCACAGTCAATCCTCTTTTGGGGTTGTATCCTCCTATCTGCGACGTCACATGCACCCCCAAAGAGGGGGGCATCATTTGGGACCTACACACTACACAACACAAGTACGTTGGTTGACACATTTCACGTCAATGTGTAGATGGATGTATCCACTATCAGGGACCAATACATGACACCTGCAACAAATAGAAAAACACATTAGATAACCATCACCATCACATAAACAAATATCAAAATCACAACATAATTATATAAATACTAACGCTTTGTTATAGCCGATGCCACATAGTCGGGGACATGTGCTTGCCCCTGTCCCCCTCCTCCATGTGGTAATCCCATCACATCTGTAAAGAATTGAAACTATAACACCCATTGATGCATTGCCCACCATGTTCGATATGCCTCCATACACCCCGCATCGTCTGTTTCTATCGGCTCTATTGCCGCATCGACCTTGTCGGTCCCAGGAGGTACTAGCTGCTCTCCCATGGGCCCTAGACTAGCTCTCACCCTCCTCAGTGCTCTAATGGCTCTAACCCACACATATGGCTCTTGGGGCATGTCCTGAGCCATACCAAACTGTCATGATACCCACTCCACCTAGAATAACTCAATCACCCTTGGAATCAATCCTCCAACCACATAGTCCTTTGTATGCATTGTAGCTCTACTACATCCTCTGACTATCCCCCATAGTCTCGGTATGGCCTCCACATCACTACCTCAACCTCCATATGATCTATCATTGCCCTATAGGTATCAATATCTATCTTACGCCTGCGCACACCAACCCACCTGATAGCAAATATGTCTGGCCTAGCCCACTCTGCTTGTAGACCACCAACTGGCCTCAAAACTTCTATATGCTCCTAGGCTCATACATGCAATAACGTAGTAGCTCCAATCCCATCTCCATGCTCCTCTTGTGTAAATCTATAGAGATCTCTATACACATGGGCCAACACACATTGTGTCTATGCATAACTAGTACTCTCCTCCTCTATGTGGCAGCAAATATCATGCATCTTATACAATATGCCCACACCACCTCCCTCTACTACGATAGATGAAGCAATAACCACAACTATAAACTTCCACAAACGTAGAACCCCTGACCTCAAGAATAACATCCAAACTAATATGGGCCCCGACAAGTATGTGAGTCCCCACAAAATACCATCTAGTGGCCCGCATCTATCTATCCATATCCTCCAAGTGGATGACCTCTACTCTCTCCCCAACAACTAGTAATCGCAGTATGCGATATACATCCTCCAATGTGATTGTCATTTCACCAGTAGGAAACTAGAATGTACAAGTGTTCGTACACCACCTCTCACAAAATGTTGTCAACATAGGCATGTTATGGGGCACATCCCCCATCCTCGTTATGTGTCATAGGCTAGCATGGTCCATAACCTCCCAATCATCGTCTAATAAACCCAACCCCAACAATGTAATCAAGTGACGACCCCTGCGGAACTCCCTCAAATGGATATCCCTCTGCATAACACAAAACATCACCAAATGCAACATTAGAACACTATAAAAACCCATACACACTTGCTTATGAAAGTACTACACAATAAAAATCACATTTGCACCACTCTCGACTGAATACACACTCTTTGGATTGGGGCACCCAAAAACAAGACTAGGGCGCTCAGGAGCAGGACACTAGCGCCCAAGTCTGGGCACTCCTGTACAGAAGGCCACTAGCGCCTTCACCGCTCTTGTCCAGGTCTTAAATGCCGAGAAAAGTTAAAAATCACAATTTTCAAAAATTCACTAAAAACGACTACTACACACGCATTTTAAAAAAACATCATACTTATCAACTCCGTTGTTGTACGCGATGCTACGGTGGTCGCTATAATCTCAAAATGGCTAGGTCGTGCTGCTCTCACTTGCGACATCCTTATACACTCAGAGCTCACTCTCACACTCGCGCAAAAGACAAATGAAGTGACTAATCACTTTTTCACCTTGCTATTTATAGTTACTCTTCATTGCCTACTCTATTATAGTCATTTTTTTGTGGTCATTGTCTCAACTAATACACACCACACGATTTTCATCATATATTGAGTGTTTTCACTCCGATTTATACCCTGTTTGTGGTATTCTTTTCAAAATTCCATCTACCATCGCATCATACACCTAACACACATGTTATCTCTCCTTTATGTTGTCTTCCACTCGATCTATAAATATTTTGGTGATATTTATCATACACTATCTATCTCGTGTTTACTTTCGGCTCAACGTTCGTTCTTATCATCACTTCCCCTTTCGACGAAAGGGAGGCATACAATTGGGGTCATCTTATAATTCCCCTTACACTATTATGAGATCATTCAACACTATTAATTCATCATTTTCAAACATTGACTAATGCACTACGCGATAATTCATCAATTTCCATCAATTCCCCCTAATGACCTAACCTGGGGGCAACAAGCGTAAAATCTCTTCATGCAATATTTCACCGATTTCTATCAATTCCCCTTAAGGACCTAGCCTAGGGGAAACTAGTGTAAAATATCTCTAGGAGTAACCAATAAAAGCGAACAATTAATCAACCAATCAACACGTTCAAGTCTCTAACAATTGAAATCACACCGCTTAATCAATACAATACAACACATTTGGCCTCCTAGATGACCTAACTTGGGAGTTGCATTCTTTACTTTCCTAGATGAACTAACTAGGGAAGTTATTCTACATTTCCCATTTTCTTCCAAATGACCTAACTTGGAAGCTATCACACATTGTGGCGACACCCGTGGAGTGGGGGAAATATTTTCTTTCCTATACCGCTCCTATATGGGTCAACTATTTTAATCAACTTATTTGGATCCAAAACCAATGAAAGTTTGATCTAAGTTTGTATGCAGTGGCTAGATATTGAGGATGTAGTTAAAGGTTGGAGAATAACACACCTTTCTCCCTACACTCTTCCTCTAGCGGCAGGATGCACAAATCCTCCAGTCAGTTTTCATACGCATGCTAATCGGGTTTAGAACTGATCACTCCCTACTCCATCAAGTCGTCATCGTACAAAACTCAAAATCATAAATCATTTAACATCACAATCATCACTCTCATTTAGTGCATTTCATTGCGATATTACGTCTCTCACTACGATGCATGGATCAACACGTTGATCCATGGTTTGTCATGTTGTACATGTTCATTCGGCACGCTCCTCTACCACATTTGTGCATTCTTCTACAACATGGGCTTCTCCAAATTCTCTCATGTACACATCTCTAACTACTTTATGTTACCAATATTTCACTCACCAACATAAAGTGGGGGCAAATGTAGTCACAAAATCATGCACTTACTACTTGATGTATTTTCTTGTTCGTTTCAAATTAATGAGTTATCTAGTCAAAAAAGTACACAACCCATAAATGTTGGAGGGTTTATGTTACCTTGGATGTGTGATGTGATGGATATGGGCTTAAAGTGATGATGGATCCTCACTTGTAGCTAATGGTCTGCAAATAAGATAAACTGAAACAAGATGGATTAGATAGATTTATGCAGGAGTTGCCCAACAAAGAGGACCGAAAAGTGATTAACTTCCTCGGTGGATGTCAACCCCTGTTTTACAGAAAAAGTGATATAAATGATGGATAGACAAATATCATGCAGAAACTTGAAGAAATACATAATTTGAAAGTAATTAAGATTGGATTTAAATAGCTGATTTGATTGAATAAATGTAAATTAAAATGTTACCTGGTCTGGGTCGATGGTGACCCAGACTATGTAGAGGCAGGTCGACGAGTGACTTGGGAATGTTGGATCGGGACTGTAAGAGGAAATATGCAGACCCTGCAAGATTTGGATGTAATCTAGATGCAACAGAGGCTTGTGTATGCTGGAGATCAATCTTCAGAAGGGATATGAAGGAGCAAAAACTAGAGAATGACAAGAAACAAGAGATTAGAAAGGGTAGATTAGGAATCAGGACCCTGGTCGATGACGACCATGGTGAAGCGAATGACTAGGATGTGGATAAACTGATTTTAATGCACATAGAGGAGCTAGATGGTGGTTTTAGCAAGCTGGGAGAAGACTACAACAGTACAGATGTAGAGATGGCTCTGGAAATGGGTAAAAACATAGTTATAGAGGGTCGAGTCGACGGTGACTCAAGCTGGGTGATGATGGCAACTGTAGCAGAATAAGGATAAGGATGAAGGTAGATTGATGAAAAGACAACCTACAAGATAGAAGGACACTGGAAAACAACCTAATAATGGAGTCTCGAGTGTTGTTGGACCTACAAAATGTTAGACAAGAAACATGATAATAGAAGAAATAAAACAAGATAAAAGCAGAAAAACCAATGATAAATCTCATAAAGGATGTTATGTGAGTGATGGAGAAGAGCTTCCAAGGGCTGCAAGGAGGGTCTATGAGATGCTCTATTGTCGGAAGAAGCATTGGCACGAGAGTAGTCCACAAAATCATAAAGAAGTTCACGTCTTTTGTATGCTTCATTGATGATCTTCTGGCCGTATTATGGGAAAGGAATGAACTTGGTTTTATAGGGTCGATGACGACTGGGCTGGGTCGTCACCGACTGTGGGGAAATTTTCCCAAAGGGATGGGATTTTGTGATTTTGATCATGGATTTGGGCTTTTGATGAGTTAGAAAAATTGCTTTAAAGCATGTAGGTGGGAAGGGATGCGATAAGGATGAGTTGGGGAATAAAGATAGGTTAAGAAAAAGGCATAGAAAAGCGAGGGGATATATATTTAGAATGAAAGAACATCCTAAATAGAAGGTTTGATTAGGGCATGTGGATGTGGATATTAATTAATTAATTAATTAAAGGGATTAATTTAATGTGAATTAATGGGCATTAATTAATAATTAAGATTAAAAGCGGATGGATTAATTAATTACCTAATAAAATCATGTGCATGCGAGTGATCAAGGGTATAGATACCGAATTTAGGTGTCTACATTTTGCCCCTTTTTGTTGAGTGGTTTAAGCTAGCAAGCCATGAGACAAAAATGATGAGATTTGGATCGATTGATGAAAGGTAGATGATGAGCTCCCCCTCAAATGGGGGATCGATGAATACATCAAGGGAAATCGATGACACATTTGAAAAAGGTAGATGATGAAGGGCGGGTGGGTAAAGAAAAATGGGTAAAAGGATTACCAAGGCAAGATGCCCCAGGCTAAAAGGATCACAATAACAATAAAAATATGGTGGTGACTCCAATATCACATCGGTAGAGGACAATTGTGGTCTCAATGGAGACCGACTACAACGTTCTACGGCCAGTGAGTGGGTGAAGACCACTGCAGTATGGATGCAAGCCGGGATGACCAAATGGGTCATAGGCAAACATCAAAGTATACACAACTAAATGTGAAAGGTATGTGAAATCCTTTGTACATGAGGAATCGAGTCGAAAAGGTATGCATCTGCAAGGGACGAGGATGAAAAGTTATGGTGCCCCAACACAGGACATGAAAAATGGACGAGAAGGAAAAATGAAAAAGTGGGTGATGAAATAATATGCCTAAAGGGGGAGAGAAGTATGGTCATAAAGAGGTGGACTTTGTGCGCAAATTATGGTAAAGGGTTGTAATGAGTAAAATGCCCAAGGAGGGAACAAGTATGGCCACAAATGTGGACTTTGAATGTATAAATTAATGATTTGAATGTATAATAAAATGCCCCAAGAGGGAAAATGAATATGGCCACAATGTGGACTTTGAAAGTATGGAAATGAATAATAGATTAAAAAATTCCCCTGAAGGAAAAATAAATATGGCCACAAAGGTGGACTTTGTGAGTAGATTGGATAGGATTGTAAAATAAAATGCTCCTAGGAAAAATGAATATGGCCATAAATGTGGATTTCGAGATGCACAAGGGGATGATTTGAAAAATAAGGAGAACAAAATTCCCTAAAGGGAAATAAATATGGCCACAATGGTGGACTTCGAAGTAAAATTCCCCAATGGGGAATGGATATGGCCACGAATGTGGACTTTGAGAGGAAAAAGAGGATAGATAGATGCAAGTAATGGTACCCTAGACAAAGGACACAAATATGGCCAAAAAGGTGAGATAACAAAATGTGAGATATGATGCCCCAATGAAGGAACACAAAAATGGCCACAAAAGCGGACTTAAGATGAGATAAATTGAGATAAGATTTGAGAAATAGATGGAAAGATCATCGATAGATGGACTAATATTAGATGAGATCAGATTGGATAACATTAGATGAGATAAGAGATAGATGATGTGACTTAACAATGGTGATCTATAGGTATGAATGAAACTATGTCATATCAAGGAACATGCGAGGAAAATATGCCTCCAATTGCATTGGAGGTAAACAAGAGGGGATCCAGGTAACGCAAGGCACATGCGACCAAAACAAATGTTAGTATAACCAACGATAGTTGGTCATACCAAAGATCATAAGGAAGATGGATGAAATGAACTCATAAACCTAATGTCGACATGACAAAGGGGTTTGAGATGTAACTTGTACATGGGAAGAGGGTTCTCCAAAAGTGGTGTTCCCTAAAACTATGCCCCAACTCTGGGAAGGGGAAAGAACAAACTGATCAATGCGGGAAGTCTACTAGAAGAAAGTTGATCAATGCGGGAAGCTTTCTTAGATGATAATAAAATGGAAGGTTGATCAATGTGGAAGCCTTCAAATTCCATAAAGGAGTAGCCATCCTTCGAGGGTATGGTCTACTTTATACATAATATAGATGGCAAGAATAATATATGATATCATCCTTTGAGGGATCAATCTATTTATTTGCTTTTGACTTTGATTTTGCATGCTTTCTTTTTTCTTTTTCTTTTTTTTTACATGAACAACTGTCCTTCGAGGGATCAACTTGTTTTTGATAACTTTGATTTTTGACAAGAGCATCCATGATTTTTTATTTTTACATGGGGGAGAGCTGGGACTAGCTAAGTAGACCACTTAAGAGGGGATAATGAATGTACAAGAGACACCCCTGGACCCTTTGCATGGTTCCAATAGGTGAATAAGAGGGTGATGGATGTGATGATCATGGAGTTCTCACCAAGAAGGGAGAACCTATCCATAAGGAATATGTTATGGGTAGAAGCATGGTGCCCATATTTAAGGTCACATCTAGGAAGTGATGGAAGACCACATAATTCCAAATCATCACAATGAGAGATGGAAGATGATAAGATGGAGGAATGATCTAAAGATATGACTAAGAGCATTGGTAGACATGCTAACAGTAGAATGGTCACAAGTGCAATGTGTTAAGAGGCTCGACTTTCGGTTTACCATCAAGGGAGGGAAAAATTTCCATGTAATGTTTGATTAAAGTCACGTTCAAGATAGGATGAGAGATTGATATGATGAGGAAGATGATGAGATAGATAAGTGAAGTTAAAAATAACTATGATATGCTACCCTTTAAGGAAGTGAAAATATGTGTCCCTAATGAGACAAGTAGATGGTCCCCCAAGAGAGGGAAAAATATGACCACAACGGTGGATTTAGGATGAGATAAAAGATTGGATAAGACATCATGAGATAGATAAGATGGAAACTATGCGCTACCTTTCAAAAGTGAGGAAAAGAGAAAACAAATGCATCCAGTAAGAGGAAAAAATGGCCACAAGAGTGGGCTTATGATGAAAATATGGTGCCCCCAAGAGAGGCACAAATATGGCCACAAAGGTGGACTTTGAATGAAAAAGATGAAGATATGGTGCCCCAAATGGAGGCACAAATATGGCCACAAAGGTGGACTTTGATGAAAAATATTAAAATAGATGGTGCCCCTAAAAGAGGCACGAATATGGCCACAAAGGTGGACTTTGATGAAGATGAATGTCCTTTGGTGAAAATGGTAAAGAGAGGCATGAATATGGCCACAAAGGTGGAATTTGATGAAAAAGGATGAAAAATGGTCCCTCAAAAGAGGACAAATATGGCCACAAAGGTGGACTTTGATGGAAAATGAAAAATGGATGGTGCCCCAAAGAGGCACGAATATGGCCACAAAGGTGGACTTTGGTGAAAATAGATGGTAAAATGGTCCCCCAAAGGAGGACAAATATGGCCACAATGGTGGACTTAGGATGAGATGAAATGGGGAAGGAAATATGGTAATAATTGGATTTTGAAATGAAAATAGTGGCCCCTAAAAGGAGGAAGATATGGCCACAAGATGGAGATTAAATGGATGAAGATCCCTCAAAAAGGCGACAAAAGACCAATCCTAAATTTAAGAGCATCAAAGGAAGCAGATTGGATGGATAGGAAGAAATGCATTGATGTATGGATGGATAAGAAGATATTGATGTGATGGATGAGATGGGAGGATCAAAAATGAAGGGAGGGTACTCCCCCAGCGGAAGAGACTATGTCACATTTGGGAGATTTGGATGTGGATGAACATGTGTATGCCAAAGGGGATTGGATGGGATTGTTGATTATAACTTTAGATTTGGATTGGATAGATGGTCAGGGACCATAGGGATGATCGACAAGGAAAACAATACTGATGAATAAGGGAATACCTTCCTTAAGAGGAATGCCATGTGTAGGAGAGATGTGAAGGTATGGTGTGGATGAAGGAGGGGATTTGATGGATGAAAATGTAAAAATTGATTTGGTTGTGGTGGATGGAGAAGGAAGATATTCTTGAATGAGAGAGATTCATCTTTCTCAATAAGATTATGGACGATTGTCTGAAAGGCTTTACAATGCTCATTGTCATGACTTAGAGTATGATGATAGGTGCATAAATGCAATTGGGGTTGAACCATGATGGCTTCTTACTATGTGGATTAAAGGCTTTAATGGGAGGAAGTGTGATGGCAGATGTTTGGATTAAATGTCTAAGGATATCTGTGTAAGATTCGATAGAAGTGTTGGGAGGAAGGTGAATCTTATGAGTTTTGATAGGATATTTGGATTTTGATTTAGGGTAGGAATGGATGTAGATTGGATGGGTAAATTAGATGTCTTGAAAGACAAATCAAATTTGAGAGGAGGATGGATGGTTTGGATTTGGGATTTATCATTGGAGATGTCTTAGATGGAGGGACTAACCCTAAAATAGATGAGGATGTGCCTGGGATTGAGGAAATATTGGATTGATGAGAAGAGGGAAACTTGACTTCTTACGAGGATGCTGCAGGAGACTTTTGGGGATGTTTACCATGAGTCTTAGATTTTGATTGAGAGGATTTACCCTTGGCAGGGATGACAACAATCTCAATGGAGGATTTGAAGGTGTAAGTGTAGGTTTTGGATTGGTTGATGTAGAAACAGTTAATTTTGTAGAGGGAGAACGAATCCCCCTTATGTTTTTCTTAGGTGGAGGTGTTTGTTCCACGAATGTCTCAAGAGGTGTCGTTGATGTGTTTGTAAATGGAGGAGATGTGATTGGTGCAGTATAGTCATAGATGTGGATATGGTTGATGTTGAAGGGTTAAGTATAGGAGATTGGGATGAGATAGGTGGTGTGGCCATAGGCAAAGATGTAGGTACATGTGATGAAAATTCCAAGGTAGATGTAAGTGGGATTGTCAATGTAGTAGATGTGGATGTAGTTGGGATAGAAAGGGATGTAAGTGAGGTAGTGATGGATGTGTTTGGTGCAAGATGTGGGTATATTCAAAGTTGGTGTGGTTGTGGTAAAGGTAGGGATAGATGTAGATGTAGAACAGGTGGTAGAAGTTAATGGGATAGTGTGATGATCATAGACATGGTTGATATAGATGTAGGGGAAGGTATTAATGGAGTCATAGGCACAATGTCTATGATAGGGGCAGATGATGAGGTAGATGAGATAGGTAAGGATGAAGGTGTTTGATGTATCATATTGATTGAATAAGGATTGAATGTATAAGATGTGAAAGGTGGATATGGATTGGTCAATGGTGGATTTGGGAAGGGTTTTCGGAAGATATCGAGAGGTAGAGATTGAATTGGTGGGGGATTGTATAATGTTGGAAAGTAGGGACATAATAGGATGGTTGAATCTGTTGAGACATATATGGAGTAGAAACATCAAAAGATGGTGATTGTTGGATAGGCATGGGAGATGGAGTGGGCATGACATTGTTATAAGATGATGGGGGTGAAGTAAGATTCACTGGTTGACACGATCGAGAGATGACTCTATGGTGAAAGTAGTCATAGATGGGGCTAGAAGGAGACAAACATGAGATATCAATCATGGTAGGTGTTTGTGGAGTAGTAGTGATGGATGTGACCGGTATGGGTGTGGGTGTAGGATAAGTGTCAGATAGGTTTGGTTGTTCAATATAAGGGGTAGATGGATAAGGATGTAAGGAGTCTTGGTGTGTTAAAACCAAAGGGGATGTTGGATAGGATAGTTGGGGTTAGATTGAAATATTTGATTGTTGATGCACACAGGAAGTGTGAATGTGGGTGGATTTGGGTGATTAAATGGGCATTCCATTGGTAATATCAATTGAAGTAGGGATAGTGTTCACATAAGAAGATGTAGGTGGAATAGAATCCTCCGATTGAGTGGATTGATAGGATTGAGATATTTTAGGGGGTCTATGAAGTAGAAAGTCATAGATGGGGCTAGAGGGAGGCTCAGAGGCCTCTAAAGGAGTCAGAGATGGTGGTGTGGCTGGTTGAGGGGATATAGACTAGAGGGGAAATAGGTGAATTTGTTTCAAAAGGGGGATCTATTTGAATAATATGGTCTTTACAGGGTTGAGAGATATCAATGTGGAATCTCAAGATTACTGGATGAAGTGGTAACATCGTTAGATATATCACATTATTGCATGGTCTGATTTTGAAGAAAGGAAATAGTACTAGGTGTGAAATAAGGAAATATTTGTTTATGAAATGTGTTAAAAAAAAATCAAGCAACAAATTTTCATTATCCAGATTTAAGAAAGTGTGAAAAATAAAAGGGGGATGGATAACAAGGTACCTAGGAAAAGGATAGTATAGATCTGGTTTCAGGATTGTTTTGGCTTGGGAAATCTCAGGTGGCTTCTTGTTGGGTGATGAAATCCCAATCAGTCAATTGGGTGAGGAGATGTTTTGATGTGTGATTTATATGTGAGGTTTAGGTTGTGTGTGAGGATTGTGAAATGCAACAAGTTAACCTCCTACTTAAACTATGTGAGCAAGAAGGATGCAAAAAAGAAAGGTTCTTTTTAAACCCAAATGAAGTGTGATATTTCGATGAGGACACACACATAGAAAGGGAAATACAATGCAAAAAGGAGAAAATAAGGAAAAATGGAGAATACCTAGATAATCTTTTCCTTTTTATCTGCATTTTGAACGAAGAGTAGATTCCAAGTCATGAATCCCAACATGAGCAAGCAAAAGGAGAGGCCTCGTGCTATAGTGTTAGTAGAAGACAAAAAAAGCAAGAAAATAGACAAAAGAAAAAGGGATCACCTAAAGGGTGGTCCCACCAGGCGTGCCAGGAATGTTGATGTATTTTCTTGTTCATTTCAAATTAATGAGCTAGCTACTAAAGAAAGTACACAACTCAAAATGTTGGAGGGTTTATGTTACCTCAGATGTGTGATGTGATGGATATGGAGCACAAAGTGATGATGGATCCTTGTTATAGCTAATGATCTAACCTATAATAAGATAAACTGAAATAAGATTGATTAGATAGATTTATGTGGGGGTTTCCCGACAAAGTGGACCCAGAGAAGTGTTAACTTCCTTGGTGGATGTCAACCCCTGTTTTTACAGAAAAAGTGATATAAATGATGGATAGATAGATAACATGCACAAAACTGAAGAAATACATAATCTGAAAGTAATTAAGATAAAGATTTAAATATTGATTTGATTGAATAAATGTAAATTAAAATGTTACCTGGTCTAGGTTGATGGTGACCTAGACTATGTAGAGGCAGGTCGACGACGACTTAGGATGTTGGATCGGGACTATAAGAGGAATATGCAAACCCTATAAGATTTGTAAAATGCAATAAAAAGCCTTGTGTATGTTGGAGATCATCCTACAGAAGAGGATATGAGAGGAGCAAGAACTAGAGAATGACAGTCAAAATAAATATTGGAAAGGGTAGATTAGGAATCAAGACCCTGGTCGACGGTGACCAAGGTGAAATGACATCGACTAGGATGTGGATAGGCTAGATTTTAATGATAACAGAGGAGCTGGATGGTGGATCAATGGCAAGCTGGGACAGAGACTGAAACACATGTAGAGGCTAGAGATGGCTCTGCAGATGGGACACAAGTTACAAAGAGCCGAGTCGATGATGACTCAAGATGGGTGATCGACGACTATAACAAAATAAGGCAAGGTCGAAGGTAGATTGACTGAAAAAGTAACCTGCAGATAGAAACACTGATAGAACAACCTAATAATGGAGTCTCGAATGTTGTTGGACCTACAATGTTAGATTTAACAAGATAATAGAAGAAATAAGACAAGATAATAGAAAAAACAATGTAAACCTCCTGATGTTATGCAGATGATCAAGACAAGCTTCCAAAGGCTACAAGAGGGTTGTTGAGATGCTCTAGTTCAAAGAAGGATTCACAGAGTGGAAGAAAATCAGAAAGAAGTCGCGTCTTTGTGTTTTCTATGTTGTGTGTTCTTCTTGGCCATCTTTTGAGAAATTAATGAACTTGGTTTTATAGGGTCGACGACGACTAGATTAGGTCGCCACCGACTGCGGGGAAAGTTTCCCAAAGGGATGGGATTTTGTGATTTTGATCCGGATTCGAGCTTTTAATGAGAAGAAAAGTTGCTTTAAAGCAAACAAGCGGGAAGGGATGTGATAAGGATGAGTTGGGGGATAAAGATAGGTTAGGAAAAGCATATAAAATTGTAGGGATATATATTTAGAATGAAAACATCCTAAATATAAGGTTTGATTAGGGCATGTGGATGTGGATACTAATTAATTAATTAATAAAAGGGAATTAATTGATTAATTAATGTGAATTAATAAAGATTAAATGATTGATTAATTAATTAACAATGATTAATTAATTAATGTTGATTGATGAGGATTGGATAATGACAGGATAAATGGGCATTTAATTAAATAAGGGGGATGAATTAAATAAATATGTGCACGAAGGTGATCAAGGGTATACATATCGAATTTAGGTGTCTACACTCCTATAATCATATCACCAAGTATGATATTTTATATATGGATCTTGCATAAGAAAAGTATTCACTAATGATCCATCCCCTAGTCCAGTCATTAGTCTAGTTGGTCTTTGTCATTGTTTTTCTTGCACATTCGTCACTCACTCACATAGTTCTGGTCATCTCTCAAGGATTCCTAGCTGTCATTGTCCACTCAGTTGTCATTTCTAGTCTTTGACTATGATGCCTATAAAAGTATTAGGGCACCTGGGTCGCCCTAGTCCTCATTTCTAGATGCCCTAGTCCCCGTCACACTTGGTTTTAATTTTGACATTCGAGATCGGTCTTTATGGTTTTCCCTCGCATCTCCCTAGGTACTAGTTGGCATGTTGAGTCATTAGTGTCAAAATTTGAGCAAGAGATCCCTATATAAACACAACATACATACTACCTTATGGGAAAACTATTTTTACTAAGGGCTAGGTATCTACATAGAGCAAAGGACTGCATTTGGGCACTATTATGCATCACATATTGCATAGGTGATTCATTATTGTAGGTTTACGTCGTCATCAATGAAGCAAGTGTGACATTAACATGACAAAAGGTGAAGTATTGTGAAGACCTAACAACCCTTTTAGGATCATGTTTTTAGTTATTCCACAAACTAGAGCACCCAAAATTCAAACCAGGGTGCCCCAGGCGCCCTCATCCTTCCCCTAGCACCCCAATCACGCCATATCTACCTCTGCTGCAATTTTCTTAGGTGTGTTGCGACACTTTGTTCCACATGTTCATTATTTTGTTCAGTCCCAAACCACTGAGAGGTAAGTCCATTTCAAGTTAGTACCTTTCCCCTTTTATTTCACTTTATTTGATTTATTAAATAAATTATCTAGCGTTTATATTTCAATATATTTCAGTTATTACATTGTTGTACTCTTAGATTAATTCTAAAATTCAGATTTTAGTTAATCATTATCATCATCTACATTGTATTACAAATCTAAATCAATAAACATGAACACTATCCAACACATTGCATACATTACAACAATAATTACCACATCAAACATCATCAATCACATCATAATATCAATACACATCGAAATACAATCATCATATACCAATAAGGTTGTGTGTGTGTGTGTGTGTGTGTGTGTGTGTGTGTGTGTGTGTGTGTGTGTGTGTGTATATATATTGGTTACAATCATCATTACAAAAACATGTCATCATTGGGGGCAACTCCCCTACATCATATACAACAATGCAAAATCAAATCTCATCATCACTATCGCTCTCTAGTACTGCAAGAGCTCTAGAACTCGACGCCTTTCCACTAACTTTGTGTCGCTAATCTTGGCCTCGATACCTCTCTACCTACCTCTGTAGTAGTGTAACCTCGATAGATTACTCTGCAAAATGACGCTGCAACTCAACATAACATGCAAACACATCATGCGCTAAAGGAATGCCACCTACCGCCTCTCTGGGTCGTCGAGTCTCATTGCGTGCCTCGTCCCTCTCGCCTAGTAGCACAATACACATTATTACTGCTATGACCACTGGATCAAACAAATGGGCGTGCTCGTTTGTGATGTCATCTACACACTCTAGCATCCTCCACCTACAAGTACATTGGTCGACACATTCCACATCAATTTATGGATGGATGCGTCCACTATTAATGACCAATACATGTCACCTGCAATAAATAGAACAACACATTAGATAACCATCACCATCACATAAGCAAATATCAAATCACAACATATCTATATAGATACTCAAGCTCCGCTATAGTTGTTGCCTCATAGTCAGGGGCATGTGCTTGCCCCTCTCCCCCTCCTCCCTGTGGTAATCTCGATGCATCTGCAAAATATGGAAACAAAAATACCCATTGATGTGTTGCCCACCATGCTCAATATGCCTTCGTACACCCGCATCGTTTGTGTCTATTGGCTCTATCGTTGTAAGCTAGGAAAAATATACTACTAACAAGGAAGTAAAATACTAATAATAATACCTCCTCCTTCGCCCTCCGTAGCAAACCTCAGAATGGGCTAGGAAACATGGATTGAGCCTCGATTGCGTGATATGTAGGTGTTTTTCTTCAAGACGGAGCAAGACCTTCCTGCAACAACGATCCACTTACTTTGCACCAAATGGGTAAAATGATTATGGATTTGGGGGTGCTTCAAGATGGGGCTATTTAGGCATTAGGACGAAGTAGAAAGATGTTCTTTGCTCAAAGGATGCAAGAACTTAGACAGGGCATTCAAGCTTATTCTCCGTGTCTTAGAGGGGAGGGGTAAGACTGTATTTATAGCTTGGAGAAATGATTAACTTAGATTAATTTAAGTAATCATGGTTTGAAAATGTGGGCAAGATTAGGTGAGTGGGGACCATGAAGAATGGGTGAGGGTTGATTTTAAATTTTTAATTCATAAATGGAGGATTTTATGTGAGTGGGGACCACAAAGAGTGGGTCAGGATTTGATTTTGAATTTTTAATTCAATAGTAGAAAAACATGGAGAATAATGACATGTGGTAAGGATTGGATTATTTTTTGGATTTGAAATAGATAATTGATAAAATTATATTTGATTAATTCGAAGTGTATTTTTGTTGGGAATGAGGTAGGGGAATTAATTGTATTTAGGATAGATGTGAAATTAGGGTGTCTACATTTTCCCCTTTTTAGAAGGGTACTATGAAAATAGTGTCCTTTCAAAGAAAGTAGATGAGATGGAGGAAGCATATTCAATCTACTTTTCTTAAGCAAAAAGTAGAGCGAATGTTTGTTAGGGAGAATAAAAGGTGGTGAGTGACGGATGTCATGGTATCCTTCAAGACAAAAATGTCATGAGAAGATGTGATTATGGACAAATGTGATGATGCCCCCTCGAGAGGGCTGATGAGAATGGAATAAATGACAGAGCTCTCGAAAAGAGGAGAGATGAATTCTGTGAAGAAGAGGACGATAATGGAGTGGAAGAGACTAGAATGACCACACGACGCAAATGGAGAAAATATTCAATTGTAATGTCCCCTTTCTGTAATGTCCCCTTTCCTATGCCAAAATGGCCCAAAGCCAAGTCGAATTCAAACCGTGGTCATACCCAAGGGGCTGTGGACGCTGGGAGCTTTTGGGTAGGGGCCCCGTGGTTCTAATATCCAAGTTTTACATTTGGGGGTCACTTTTGGACCATGACGACTCAAAAAGGAAAAAGTAACTATAGTTACTTTTATTTGATTGGCCCCTCTATGGAATGAAATGTGCCTAGGGTTAGTGGGGCTCGTTTTCCAAGGAGAAGTATATAAGGAGCCAGGAGAGAAAGGAAAGGAACTTTTTGGCATACATTTTATTGACCCTTCACGTGTAACTATTGTTTGCACATCTACAGCTTATGGAGTCAAATCCCACAGGGACCCTAGCTTCGGTGGTGAGAGACCCGTCCCTAACTAGTAGGGCATTCTTCGGTAGTGAGATATCTACCCTAGTCTGTCATTTTTGGGAGCCGCTTTCAAGGTTGTGTTACCGATATATTATCAGAGGTTTCAAAGGAAGGGTTTTGAGGATTTTTGGGGGAATTTGGGAGGATAATAAGAGGGCTTCCATATCAGACTTACGACAGCCATTTGGGCTGGGCTTAGTATCACTTTGAAGGTGCCTCCATCAGTTTCCAACCCCTTTTCCAAGCGAGGCGACTTGCAGCATTATTTGGAGGGTTTTTCAATTGGTCCCCTTCAGTTTTGAAGGTTGAAATGTCATTTCCTATACCTGTTAATGTTATTTCCAAAGACCCTTAATTTTTGCTCTTGTATTTGGAGAGTTACGAACCTCTGAAGTTTTCCAGCTGTCTAGGGCACACTGTGCTTTTTCTGGCAGCATTTTAATTTGTGTAAAATTCCAAAAAATAGTTTTATTATGTCATTCATAATATTAGCAAGCCCTCTTTAAATTTTAAAGTAATTCGAGTGGATATTTTGGGAGATTTTAATTTTCTTTAGTCTGCTGTCCTTATTGTAAAAATATGTAAAAATCAGTATTTTATTTGGCTGCAAATTTTCAATATTTTGTGCATTTTTAAGTAGTATCCCATAAGGGATATTTTAGTCGGCCTTGAATGCTAGGTGTGAGGGTGTGTGGGAAGATGAAATGGGAAAGAGAAAAGGGAATGAATATGATTTGGGGTTGATTATGAGAAGAGTAGGAAATGTTAAGGGTCATGGAGATAGGAGAGGGATAAAAAAGGAATGAACGAAGTAGAAGAGAATAAATGAGAGGGATGATAGGGGAAGAAGGGAATGATGAAGGACAAATAAGTAGAAAACAGGAAAATGACATAGTAGAGGATGACAGTATTAAATAGAGAGATGTGCCAAATGAAGGAAGCAACATAGATAATAAAGAGGGATGTATGAAAGCAAAAGAAATGATAGAGTTGAGAAAAGCGAGAAACGGGCAAGGATAAATAAGAAGGAGAAGACGAGGTGGGATTAGGGGGTAAAATCGATGAAAAATTGAAAGAGGACGAAAGAAGAAGTAGAACAGAAAAAAAACTACGAGGGGCGAGGAAAGTGTGAAAAAGAGTAGAGAAAAGAAGAGAAACGGGTACAGAATGAACGAAAAGGTAGGGGTGGTAGAGAAAAAGAGAGGTGGTTAGAAGAAACATGAAAATCAGGGGAGAGGAAAGGAGGATAGAGCAAATACAGGGAGAAGATTGAAGGAACTGTGTCTTTGTGAGGAAGACCAAGGCAAAGAATATGGAACAGACCGCATGGAGATGCATGTGGAGGGTGGGATGATAAAAAAGACTGGACAACGTTGAAGAGCTAGGTTATCAATGGGGAAGTAAGGAGGAAACATGATGTAAAAAAGGGAAGAAGACAATACAAAGAAAGTGAAATAATATGAGGGGTGGGAGAGAAAAGAGAATAACAGAGAAAATGATGTAGAAGGAAGGGAATATAGAAAGGGGATAATAAGTGGAAAGTGAACAATATGAGGAATGTAAAGAGAAGAAAGAGGGGAGGAATGACACAGATTGGAAAAGATGTGGAGATGCATAAAATGAGGATACTAGGATTACAAGAAAATAGACAAAGGATGTATGATGAAAATAGTAAAGATATTGAAGAGGGCAAAGGGAATATGGGGAGATAGGGAAGAAGCGACAAGAAAGGGTGGGAGTGGGGGAAAAGAATAAGAGAGAAAAGATAATGGGGGATAAAAGAGGCAATGCCGATGAGGGGATGTTAGGGAAAGTCCACTAACAATGAGTGGTGAGGAAGTGTGAGAGAAAAAATGAAGAAAAGGAGAAAGGTAATAAGGATTGGAAAGGGTAACGCCAACAAAGGGACGTTAAGGAAAGCCCACTAACAATGAGTGGTGGGCTTAGAGGAAGGAAGGAATGAAGGGAAACTCTAGAAGGTCCAAGGGAGTGAATGAGGTCATGCGGGATGACGATTGATGATTTTTAGGGAAAGGCCACTAATAATTATTATTGCAGGAATTAAATATGATGATGAAATAATGAATAGAGGAATGTTAACAATAATGGTGAACAAATGTGTGGGTAGAAATGTGGGAGAATTTGAGAAGATGAAGTGAAAGAGTAAAGAAAATGGGAGGGATGAGTTGGGACTAGGTGAAAGCGAGGAGAGGATGCGGGAGATGAGGACAAACGAGGTGAGGATGAAGAAACAAGACATGAAAAGAATGGGAAGAAACAATATAAAGGATGATGGATCAAGAAGGAGAAAATGAGGGAAAAGAACGTGATTGTAGGCGGAAGATATTAGACGTAGGTTGTGAGATGATAGGTGGAGAAAGGATAATAGTACGAGGAAAATGTGGTTGGTTGGAGAGACCAGGTGGAAGAAGCAATCAACAAAGTGAACAAAGAATGAGGCGAGGGAAAAGTTCATAATGATGAGTTTAGCGTAGGGAGGACCTTGTTGTAAGACTGTCATGCAACAAAAATGGTTAAGTAAGATTGCCAAGCGAATGACATTGGAGATGACAAGTGGGAAAGCGAGAAGTGGTGTTTGCGAGAATGGAAGAGGAGGTGAAAGGATGTGATAATGGGGAATGGTGAGAAAAGGTTAAGGGTGAAGGGTGTGTAGTGATGGGGAAAGGCAAGAAGACAAATCATCCTTAAGAGGGACTCTTAAGTGAGATCGCCATATCGTGCGAGTGGTTAAGTAAGATTGCCAAGTAGAGGATGGTAATAGCGGGTGGTAAAAATATGTGATGATAGGGAATGAAGAGAAAATATGAATGGTGAGAATGTAGAGTGATGGGTGAGTGTAAGATGACATGGCATGCTTAAGAGAGACTCTTAAATAAGATCGTCATGTCGCTAGAGTGGCTTCGTAATATTGCCAAACTGACAGGGATGATATGCAAAGAGAAAGACAAAATTGTATTGGGTATAGGGGTAGAATGGTTGTTTGAAGAAGATGATCATGACGAGAGGCGGGAGAAATAAGATGGGGGAAATATGATGGGATGGGGGAAGGCTATAGGGCAGATCAACCTTAAGAGGAATTCTTAAGTAAGATTTCCATGCAACCGGAATGGTTAAGCAAGATCGCCAAGTTGAAGAAGAAGAAGAATGATGATAAAGTTGGTGGGAATTGGGTATGGCAAAATGGACTGAAGGGGAACACTCAAGTGAATTTTCCATACTACGAGAGTGTGTAAGTAGGATGACCAGGCATAAGGCGGATTTGGGGAAGGATGAGAAAAGAGTGAGTGATGTATGCCTGAGTGGAAGAGGGTGCGAGATGAGGTGATAATAAAGAAGAAAGGAAACAAAGGAGTGTAACATAAATGGATGAAGGAATATATGTATTGGAGGGCGGAGAGTGTGAGGAGAATCCTTAATTGGAATGCCCACATGGTGAGAGTAATGATGCGAGAATGAGAAGCAGAAGAGGTGGAATGGGAAGATGTGTGTGGTGGTGATTATTGTTTGATGAGAGGGAAGGTGGTGAAGAAGATTCTACAGCGGGAAGATCTTAGGGAGAGGGTAAACCTCCACCGAGGATCCCATATATAAGGGGTCATTAAGTAAGATTATCAAGCGAGAAGCATAAGAGTGAAAGGAAAAAATACAAATGGGTGAGAGGGGACATGAATGGTGAGAATGGTAATATGGGGATACGTGGCGGGGGAGTAGAAATGAGGAGTGAGGATGAATGGATAAAATATAGGGTGATCATGGTGGGGGAGGAGGAGTTGTTGGATAGTGAATACTACTTGAGAAAGATCTTCATGTAGGATTCACAAACTGCAATGGTGATCAAATAGGATTCCCAAACTAGGGAATGTATTAGTACGAGTGAATGGATGGGGTGAAAAGTAAGATGTTGATCATGCAGGAAGATACTCACTTGACGAAAAGAATCTTAATTTTAATATAGCACACAACAAGATGCATCGTGATATAAAAGATCAGGATGATGAGATTGTAATATGCATGATAGCATAGACAGGGGCCAGTAAAAAGGTTTGATGCCCCAGTACGATATGCAAGTGGAAGAGAGCATAGACAGAGGCCATATAGAAAGTATGATACCCTAATACGACATGAAATCAAATAACATAAGTATATTAGAGAGAACACCAAGATACATAGAATCAAGATGCCCCCTGTAATATATCAAGATACAAAAAAACAATTAATAATTTGTAACTAATAATGTAACACAATAACCAATAAATATGTCCCTAACATGTTCCACAGTGAGGATTGATCGGATGTGATCCCAAGCAGGGGTACAAGGACATAAAAAAGGATTGGGTCATTGTCCTCAAACAAGGAAACAATGAGAGTTGGATTTGCCCCAAGCGAGGATTCACACGAGGAGAAGTGGTTTGAATTTGGTAGTCATAAGGTGATTGGATCATTCGTTGGGGATAATAGTTCAAAGGATGAATCATGTTGATTATTTTGGAGTTTTTGCAATTTTGTGGAGTTTACAATATTTTTATTTTTATTTATTTATTATATATATATATAAATATATATTGTTTGTTTAGAGTTTTTTGGAGATTTTCCAATGTTTTTTAGATTTTTTTTTGGTTTTTTTGACGATTGTTTCTAATGTTTTTGGATTTTTGGATTTTTTCTAATGTTTTTGGATTTTTGACGATTTTCGAATGTTTTTGGATTTTTGGATTTTTTCTAATATTTTTAGATTTTTGATTTTAGAATATTTTTGGATTCTTGAATTTTTACACTGTTGTTGGCAATTTATGAACCAGAGTGCAGACTTATTTTGAGAGGTGATAAACCAAGATATTGTCCATATGTACCATGTTCCTCGTGGTAATTTATGCTTGGAATAACACAAAGTCTCATTCCATTGGCATGATATGTTGGTGATGATATGATGAAAAGAAGTCCAACTCCATTCTTGACTCCACACAACTAGTAAGATGCGAGGGCTCATCACCGCGAGTCAAGAAGGACGAGGGAGATAATGAATATAGAGACAAATGCTAACAACAATCCCTTTGGAAAATTGTGACTCAATTCTTCTTAATGTTACTGAACTAGTTTCAAGGACGGCTTTCACTCTATGAGTTACATGCTAGACTTAGGCAGTTATGTGGCTTGCTGATTGGTAAGATATGAGGTGAAGGGATAGTTCTCTTTTCACTTAGGCATCTAAATTACTTCTTTGGGGACTCTATAATTACGAGCACTGTAAGATTTTATATTCTTGAAATGACTCTCCATGCCTTGCCCCATGCAACCAGTGAGAAGCAAGGGCTCATCACCGAAGGTAAAACATAGGCGAGTAAATTTTTATTTTGTTTTTTGTTTTTTTAATGTTTTTGGAATTTTTATTAAGAATGACCCTCTATGCTTTACCCCATACCACTTGTAAGAGGCAATGATTTATCACCGAAGACAAGATGTAGATGAGTAAGGGTACCTTCCTCCATTCCCAGTCTCATACTACCAATAAGAAGTGTGGGCTCAACACCAAAGACTATGAAGGACAAAAGATGTGACAATGAATTATTCATAATTTATTGTATTGATGGAATTTTACAATAGTGTTTTGCATTTGGGAAGGAACGTCTGCCCCCAATTTTAGCCCCACACAACTAGTAGGACGCATGAGTTCAACACTGAATACTAAGATGGACAATCAAATGAACTAAGTAAAGAAGTTTAGAGCTTTGTTATGAAAGAGATAATGTCATTGAAGGGAATATATTACCATTAATAAGCTTCTAGGTATGACCATAGGTGAAAGCGACTGAAAAGGGGAGATATGATAAGAAGTATGATGCTCACAAACTTAATAGGATCTATATCAACACATGTCTCGTGATGATAAATATGAAGATGTGATTTTGATAATGAAAATATCTGCCAATGGAAATGAATATTTTTAAATTATTCAGAGATAAGTTAGACAGAAGGAACAATTGACAAGTTGTCTCCTGGAATAGGAAGCGCCTCAGGAATAAAATTTCTTTAGATGGACTGCATTCATCGGTTTATCAAGTTCCTGTCCATCTTCAGTGGCCAATTTATAAGATCTAAAGCCAAAATTATCTATGATTAGATAGGGCCCTAACCCATTGGGCTCATATTTGTCTTGTTTGTCTCGTTCTTTGGGTGTGTTCTTTTGATTTTCTTTGAGGTTGAGATCAGCGATCTTAGATTTTCTATGTTTGAATTTTTATGATAGTTACATTGTATCTGGTTTTGATATACTTGAAGATGATCTAGGGAGTTAAGTCATTTTTCATCAAGAAGCTTGAGTTCATTAAGGCGTGAATGTTGATAATAATCTTTATTGATTATGTCTTTGAGGGATATTCTAAAGGACGGGATTTCAACCTTGACATGTAAAATAGCTTCCCCACCATAAACAAGGGAGAAGGGAGTGGCTTCAGTAGGTGTGTGATAAGTTGTGTGGTAAGCCCAAAGAGTGGGATAGATTTGGTTAAGCCAATAGCTTCCATGTGTGCTGATAATATTTTCCATGATGGTTTGTATTATTTGATTTGTTGCTTCTGTTTGGCCATTAATTAATTTATTTGACGATAGAATCACAATTAAAGATGGAAAAGGTTGTGTGAGGATATTCCTAGGTATACGTACCTCGTAGGATGTATGCTTGTAGAAGTATTGACAAGTGTTAATCATTGGTGATGAGATGCCTGCAAGATTGATCATTGGAAGCACAATGGACATGACAGGTTGCATTGTCGCAAGTGTCCAAACTTGTTGTGGTTGTGTTTCAACAACAAGGCTAGAGATGTTAGGCGTAGGAATAATAGAATCAATCTCAACAATGTTTGATGATGGATCTCTTTTATAGTGTCTACAGTTATATCAAGGGTTGAAAGGGAGTCTTGAAGTGAGGTCAAGATCTCGTTAGATGTTGAAAGAATATTGTCGTCCAAAACATGTTCAATGTATGTTTGGGTTGAAAGAGAGCCTTAAAATAAGTTCAAGTGCTCAGTAGATATTGGAAAAATGGTGTTGTCCAAAACAGGTTCAACGTCTGTTTGGGTTGAAAGAGAGTCTTGAATCAAGGTCAAGCTCTCAGTAGATGTTGGAAGAATGTTGTTGTCCAAATTAGGTTCAATGTATGTTTGAACTAATGGAAGAAAACTCAAAGAAGATATGTATTGGTTTGGAATTAGAGAGTCTTGGCCTTTGTCGTCGTGATCTTGTGGAATTTCAGTATGTATAGGAGTTTCGACAGTAGTCAGCTCTTCATTGAAAGTCATGGTATTGGATTTGTCATTGGTTGCAAGAGCATTGTCATCAAGTTCTACAGAGATGATGTCATCGTCAATTAAGTCTTGGACGTAATTCTTAAATCACACATATTTATCTATGTGATGACCATCAATGCGATGAAAGTCATAGTATGTGTTAGGTTTGTACCAACATGGCTTAAATTCCCCTTCGAAAAAGGGTTTTGTAATTGGATATCTTATTAGTTTAGCCTCTTTTAGTTGATGAAAAACACTAGAGAGACTTTCTCCCAGGGGGGTAAACTGACGTTGGACTTTACGTGAAGTGATGTCTTCGTTAGGTTGTATGATTGGATTTTTGGGTGATCGTTCACTTATTTGGGTAGCCATATGAGAGAGTTGTGTTGTCATCTTATTAATTTGTTCTAATAACTAATTGCGTGATGTTTTTTTGTGAATTCATTGTGTTGGAAAGAGAGGGAGAATGAAAAAAGGTGTGATGAAGAACTCAACCTATTGATCGTGATATTTATTTTGGCTCAATCAAGTTTTAACAAGTAAGGTTATAAGGAGTAAGCTCAAACAAGCTACTTGGGATAAAAATGCGATAACTGAAAAAAACTATAATTAAAATGCTTTAGATTTGGCTTAAACAAGCTTAACATGCGACAATGTAAGGAGTACACTCAAATAAGGTACTCAATACAAGTGGGATGTAGCTTAAACAAGCTATGATGAATATGTTGATTGGTTTGGCTTAAACAAGCTTATAAGACGAAAATGTAAGGAGTACACTCAAACAAGGTACTCGATACAAGTCGGATATAGCTCAAACAAGCTTTGATGAATATGTTGATTGGTTTGGCTTAAACAAGCTTTGGATTGTTAATAGGAAGAGTAACTCAAATAAGTGACTCAACATAGTTGTGAACTCAAAACGAGATTTGAAGGGATTTGTGTCAGATGCAATTTTGATAAACTCGACGTTGATGAAATAATAAGTGAACTCAAACAAGTCACCCAATGTCAGTTTGATATAGCTTGAAACGAGTTATGAAAGATGTTTTGACAATTGATGAGATAAGGAGTGAATGTAATTCACTCAATATATATTTGATATAACTTGAAAAAAATCTATGAAGAGAGGTTTTGACAATTGACGAGATGGGGAGTGAATGCAAGTCACTAAATATCAGTTTGATATAGATGAAAAACAAGCTATGGCAAATTTGTTGTTAGTTGAAGCAAGCTAATGATATGAGTGTGATGTTTTGATCTTCATTATGGGATTGTTACAATCGTTTTGTTTGGTATTGAATCTGTTGAGAAATGGTTTTGCGGAACACGACTAGGATTTGAACTTCACAATGAACACATTGATATCGACCAAGTTTTATGATTAAAAAAATGCTAAAGTATTTTTTTTACAAACAATAAGCAGTCATGTGTATCAAATTGTTTTGTATCAAGAGGTAAATTCTTTAGGAATGATCATTGTTTCATGCAATCATACAAGTACATGGAATGATGGATGCAGGCTCTTATCACTCCAAAAAATATGTGTCCTTCCGATATACTCTAATATTGATATACCTAATTCTATACAAGAACAAAATTGGTACGAGGAACCCTTAGAGCACTGGAGGAGACTCACCACTTGTCTTCTTCAGTGAATCACCATGTCAAAGGTAGGTTTTTTGAAAGGTGGAAGGCTATGGGTCCTTATAATCCCTAATACAACTATGTTAGGTTGACTCACATGCTCCACACGACAGCATCACCTGTAAGGTGATACGTCGGGGCGATCGGCCGAAAAATGTGCGTACATTGTGATGAGACTATGTCTGGGAAGTGCGAATACAGATGCCTTGGTGCTAGTGGGAAAAACTCCGCAGTTTTGTTAAAGCTTTGAGTGTTGATGACATCTACCTCGACTACATGCAAAAACAAACCGATGAAGTGAGACAGGTTCATTTCCAATTTGTTCAGTTACAAAATGATACCGTACCTGAGCATGCTAAATTTTTTTGGTTTCAGCCAATTTCGGCTTTGAATGCAGTGAGACTTTTAGGATGACAAAGGTATAGGACGCGAGGGACGCACTGAAGTCACAAGGAAGAATTTAGTAGTTTTGACAAAATGTTAGAAAAAACGGCCATAACTTTTGAAGCTCCGTTTTTTATAAAATTAGATCACTCTGGAAGGCGCAGGAGCATACACAACCAACGACCGACACAAATGGATTTAATATTTACAATGAGGGTAAGTAATGATAGAGAAACATATTCGGCTAGAGGATTCTTAATGATTATTCCCGTCAAAAGACAGACTAAACGCCTCGTGACCCAAAATTTCTGATCACTCAGAAGGTGCGGGATAAAGAGCATATGCGGATACGAAATTGGATACAAATTTGTACCCGTTTTAATAATTAGCCCGACACATTAACAATCAAGCTAGATTTAATGATTATCATTCATCACATATTTTTAAGAAAAATGTGTTCATAACAGTGTTTTACCAAATTTGTTGTTGGTGCGTGGTAGTCAATGGGGAGCCTTTTGCAAGTACATATATAATCATTGGCAGAAAGGTTTGTAATAGGTCCTTTAGTTAAAAAATGACTCCTGCAAGGAAATCCATCTTGTTTCACTATGTGACATTTTCACATTAGTAGAATGGGATCATTGAAAAACAAGTTTTCAGATAGTTAAAGCTCTGTCAAAATTGCTTTGATAAAAGAAAATGTGCGAGCCCTTGTAGTGGACTCCTTAGCTAATGTGTTTGTAGTCCAAATTGTAATAAAGTAAAATAGCTATACATGAAGCTAAGTATCACTATTGTTGGGATGTATATAAACACAACCAACTAGTTTTCGCATTCTTCTTTGACCTTAAATTTAATAAGAGTAAGCATTTTAGAATTCATTGCAAGTGAGATATTACCATGCTGTGCGAACCAAGTTGTGAATCATTTTGCTACGATTATGGTGGTACTTTGCTTTGAAGGAGCACAAAGACAATTGAAAGGAAAATCTTAAGGTTTGTTGGATGTATCACCGCTTTATGTGGTGATGTTAGAGTTTGAGAAGCATTTAGATTGGAACAGTTATATAGCAGACGATTAGACGTGAGAGTGTGGACACTAGGACGAAGGAACAGTCACTAAAATAATTGAATACAAGAGTTGGAGTAGTGACCCATGCTTGAGTCCAGATCACACCGTGAAAGTATATGTGTATAAAATAATGATTCGGTGTTACACAGAGTGAATCACGAATGCTTAGAGTTGTTCAGGAGTGAATTACGAATGTCCAAGGAAGGTTTTGTGAAAAGGTTAAAGGCGATGGGGGGATGAATGTGTATGGTGTCCTTATAACTCCCCGAAGATTTACATGGATCGAAGGACATTTGTTGTTACAACTATTTAGGCAGGACTCACATGCGATTTGCACACGACAAATTACCTATAAGTGAAAAAGAGCAGGGGCGAGGTAAATACCAAACACTGTGATGAGACTAGGTCTCAAAGTGCAATGTAGATGCTAAATGTTGTTGGTGCGTGGTAGTCAAGTCCACGTCACCGATGTAGATTTGGTGGTGATGAAATCCACCTCGCCAAGACTACAGTGCAAAAACAAGAATGATGTGATTATAGGTGGAGGTTCTTTCCAATTGAAATAAATTACTAGCTAAAAAATGATAGCGTTTGAGCATTTTTTTTTTGGTTTCAACAGTTTTCTTAGAATGGCCGGTACTTTTGTCAGGATTTTTTGTTTGTTTTTGTGTGTTTTTTTTTACAATATTCCAGTGACACAGTCCTACAAAAAACAAATTAGTAGCTATCTTGCAGACAAAATGTTAGTAAATTGATTGTGGTTGTTTTTGATTTTTTTAGATCGCTCGAAGGTACAGGAAAAGAGCAGACACAACCAATGAACGAACAAATATTAATGATAAAACGAAGTAAAATAACAATTGAAATGATAGTTAGAAAAAAAAGCTAGAGTATCCTGCAATGTTAGACCAAGAAACTAAACAATCGCGACCGTTTCTGATTTTCCAGATTGCTCGAAGGTGTAGGAAAAGAGCATATGCAGATACAATTGGAACATATGTTTTGTAAAATTTTAATAATTATTGCAATTAATCGTGATTGTGAAATAATGATAATGATTATCTTCACAAAAAAAGAAAAACAATGAAAAAAGAGTGTTAAAACGTTACCTAGAAGTGTTGTTGTGGAAAATTGGAATGTAAGGCAAAAAATTTGTTTTGCGGAGCCCGGGGTGGCCTCTAGTGTGCAAAAGACAATGGGGAATGTAGAGTTAATAATGTTGGTGAGAAAGGTTCAAAAAGGTCCTTTATTGTTAAAAAAAAAGGTCCTACAAGAAAATGATTAGTAGTTTGTACCTGCACACAATGTTATTAGAATGATCACAAAAAATAAGTAATTTTAATGTTAAAAATCACAAAATTAAGTGGATAAAAGAAAATGTGGAGACTGTAGTTTTTAGATTTTCTAATGTGTTTGTAGTTAAATACAATAAAGTAGGCAAATAGCTAACATGAACGAGTCAAGATTAACGATTGTTGGGACCTAAGTAATATAAACACAACTAACGAGGCATTCGCACAACCTAAATAAGAATAAGAGTAAGCAAGTTAGAATTCATTAAAAAAAAAAAAAAAGTGAGAGCGACCACAGTGTGTGAACCAAGGGAAGGTGATTCAAAAGTGGACTTATACGCCGAAAAGGTGGACTTTGAAGGAGCACAGAGACAAATTGAAAGGAAAATCTTAAGGTAGATATATTGGATGTGATGGTGATGTGAATAAAGGATTTTAAGGATTATTAGAATTTGAGAAGCAATAAATTGGAACTTATAGTAGCGAACGGTAACCTGAAGTGTGGACACTACGGAGTAAAGTCTAATTAAACGTGATAATTGAATATATAGAGTGTGGGTGGTGATCGAAGCATGAGTCCATATAATAAATATACTCTATAATAAAAGGGATTATAAATGTTACAAAAGTGAATCACAAATGCTGGAAATTATGCAAGGTAATCACAAATGTCAAATTCCATATTATTTCAAGTTGGAATGTCAAATGTCGTGGGTGTGAATAATCTCTTGTTACAATTGTTAATAACGAAAATGTGGACTGGGAGGAATACAAATGGGATTTGAATGAAAAATAGAAGAAGGACAAAGACTTAATGGATTTAATGGACTGAAGGGCATGGGTATGTAGCTTGGACTAGGTATCTGTGTGCTAAAGTTAATGGTTAAAGTGATTATGCAAGTGAAAAAGACCATGAGTTGGGGTCGGTTATAGATTTGTCGCCAAGAAACAGTGCACAAATACCCATTGCACGTGGAATGGATTGCATATTAGATGGAGTATATAAGGAAACATAAGAGGTTTGGTAATGTGAAATATTCATTTCCCATTAATTTTATAGGCCGATCAAAACGATGGTCAAGATGGCGTGTTTGTGATGAACTCAACACGGTAAATGGGAGGGAGGCGTAGTGGCTGAGTGGCAAGGAGGATGGACCGGGGATCGGGGCGAGCAGTTTAGTGGGTGTTGTGGGGATTTTGGGTCAGGGGTGTCCATGGGAAAAGGGGAGCAAGTCCACGTGGAGGGGAATGGGGAAGGATATGATGGGGTGAAGGGATACGTAGAATGGGAGTGCTGTGGCAAGAGGTGTGAATGGGAGAGTGAGTGCAGAGAGGAAACATGATGCGGAAATGGGTGAAGGTTTAAGGATTTGGAGGGGTTGAGGGAGTCGGTGTGGGAGAAAGGATAGGGGCTTGGGACATGGGAAGGGCTCGGGGTGACAAGGATGCAAGTCCATGTGGAGGGGAATGAGGATGGGTTTGATGGGGGAGTCGGCGTGGAGGGAGTGGGGATGGAGGCGGTGTGGAAGGAGTGGGGATGGAGGCTTTGTGGACGTGTTGAAGATGGAGGAGTAGTCAGAGGCAGGGATGGAGTTGGTGTGGAAGGGGCGGGGATTGCTAAGTGGTCGGGGGTGGGGATGTGAACGGAGAGTTGGGAGATGTGATCGGTGGGAGAGGGGTTTGATGTGGAGGGGAATAGGGATTTATGTTAAGTTTGTATTTATCTAAATAAATATATTTGGAGTTAAACTAGGATCAATATATTTAATAGTTAAATTTTAAAGAAAATATTAACAAAACATAAAATAAACGAAGAGCTATATATATATATATATATTTTTTTTTTGATTTTGTGAAAACATGATGTACAATTATTGGAAAAAGAAGAAGAAGAAGAGATTTTTAAAATTAAATATAATCTAGTAGAGTTTCAAAATTAAGACCTAGATGTAATTGAAAAGGAAGATCGAAAGAAAGAAAGATTTTTTATTTAAATTTTGTTGGCGGGGTTGTAAACCAAGATTAAAAAGTATGATTTTGAGGAAAATACAATATGTATATATATTAATATAAAATTAATTAGGAAATAAGTTCAACTTCCTATAAAGCAGTTATTTTAGCAAAAGTAAATAAATAAATGCATTTTCCGGATTGGTTGTCCCATGACAATAAGATGATAAGCTAATGACTTGGCCGTTTGAGGTTGCAGATTATTATGGAATAGCCGAAAGTGGTGTAAAACAACAAAAGAATGTGTATTGACAAATACTACTAACCCAATCAAAACGACGAGATCGTAGTCCACACGGAAATGACGACAAAACTTAAACAAAGAAGTGTCTTCCAAAACTGAAACGAGGAAACTATGTGAAATGTAACCTTTGTGATGACCTTAGGATGTAATATTTTTGCCGTGATCCATAAGTATCCAGAGCAAGTGATGGATGTCCTTCTGCGAAACACCAAGCGCCAAGGAGATCAAAGACAAGACGAGTATCACAGGTTCATTGGTACTATAACTTGCAGATGCACCACAAGACACCGCACAACAAAAGCACTTCCCATAGCATGAAGGTTAACCAAAGAAGGCCATAAGGCACATAAAAAGATATAAGAGCGAACAAGAACAAACAAAGAATGGATAAAACCACTAATTGGGAAATTAATGGTAATAGATCAAAAGTAATCGGGTGTGCCAAAATGTAAGCTAGGAAAAATACACTACTAACAAGGAAGTAAAATACTAACAATAATACCTCCTCCTTCACATTCTGTAGCAAACCTCAGAATGGGCTAGGAAACATGGATTGAGCCCCGATTGCGTGATATGTAGGTGTTTTTCTTCAAGACGGAGAAGGCCTTCCTGCAACAACGATCCATTTACTTTGCACCAAATGGGTAAAAGAATTATGGATTTGGGGTGCTTCAAGATGATCCACTCCACCTGGAATAACTCGGTCATCCTTGGAAACTGATCCTCTAGCCACATAGTCCTCCATATGCATCGTAGCTCTACTGCATCCAACGACCATCTCCCATAGTCTCGGTATGGCCTCCATATCATTGCCCTAGGCCTGCATCTGTGTCTTCATATCCTTCAAGGGCATGACCTGTACTCTCTCCCCAACAACTAGTAATCGTAGTATGGGATATACATCCTCCAACGTGACTGTTATCTCACCAGTAGGCAACCCGAATGTACAAGTGTCCACACACCACCTCTCACACAATGCTGTCAACATACACATGTTATGGGGCACATCCCTTATCCTCACTATGTGCTGCAAACTGGCACTGTCTATAACCTCTTAATCATTGTCGGATAGACCCAACCCCAACAATGTACTCATTTGACGACCCCCACAGAACTCCCTCGAATGGATATCCCTCTGCACAACACAAAAAGAACATCACCAAACACAACGTTAGAACACTATACAAACCCATACACACTCGCTTACGACATTACTACACAATAAAAATCACATTTACACCACTCTGGACTGAATACACACTCTTTGGACTGGGGTGCCCAAAAGTAAGACTGGGGTGCCTAGGAACAGGGAACCAGCACCCAGGTCTGGGCGCTCCTGTCCTGAAGGCCACTAGTGCCTTCATCGCTCTTGTCCAAGTCTAAAACGCCAAAAATCACAATTTTTCAAAAATTCACTAAAAACGAATACTGCACACATTTTTTGGAAAAAAATCGTACTTATTAACTCCATCAGCGTACGTGATCCTACGGTGGTCACTACAATCTCGAAATGGCTAGGTCATGCTACTTTCACTTGCAACATCCTTATACACTCAGAGATCACTCGCACACCCACACAAAAGACAAATGAAGTGACTAATCACTTTTTCACCTTACTATTTATAGTTACTTTTCATTACGTACTCTACTATAGTTATTTCGTGACCATTGTCTCAACTAATACACACCACACGATTTTCGTCATATCTTGAGCGTTTCCACTCTGATTTATACCCCATTTGTGGCGTTCTTTTTAGAATTATGCCTACTGTTGTATCATACACATGACACACGCATTATCTCTCCTTGATGTTGTCTTCCACTCAATTTATAAACATTTTGGCAATATTTATCATACATTATCTATCTCATGCTTACTTTCGGCTGAACGTTTGTTCTTATCATCAATTCCCCTTTCGCCGAAAGGGGGGCATACAATTAGGGTCATCCTATGATTCCCCTTACACTGTTATGTGATCATTCAACACTACTAATTTGTCATTTTCAAACATTGACTAATGCATTATGCGATAATTTATCAATTTCCATCAATTCCCCCTAATGACCTAACTTGGGGGCAACAAGTGTAAAATCTCTTCATGCGATATTTTAGACTTAATCGAAGAGTACATCAATGTAATAGCTGAAATATAAATGCTAGATAATTTATTTAATAAATCAAATAAAGTGAAATGAAAGGGGAGAGGTACTAACTTGAAACGGACTCACCTCGCATGGGTCTAGGATTGAACGGAATGATAGAAATTGGTGAAACCCCTACTACGCTATATTGGCAATGATTTTCGTACTGTGCTCTCGTTCAATTCTCAGAACATAAGGTGGTTTCACACCATCATCGATGATAGTCTTCCGCTTGAGGAAACTCCGGGAATCAAAGCTCTCTAGCTCTCTCGCAAAGGAATTCACACCATTTTGGATTTGATCTCCCGTAGAGACTGGATGCCATGGCTCGAGCTCAAGATGAAATTTAATCTTGCCAATTCGAACCTCCCATTTATCTACAGAATTCACGTATTGATGCCCAATGTTATGCTCCACAAACTTGGGCTTAAACTGCCGGATGCTTCGTAGCAGGACTAGAGATGGAATCAAGAGATTGCCTTTCTCCACTATAATGCCAACACCATTTACTAGCTTTTGAGCCCTCTCTCACCTGCCATTGCCAAACTTAATGCTCGTTGGGGCTTGCACTCTGCTCACTCCACCTAGCTTAACAGACTTTCCCGGTCTTGGAATTCTTTGCTGGAGCCCAAAGTTAATTGTTTTCTGTGGTGTCTTATTTTTCAAGGCCTTCCCGTTGGCGAAAGATTAAGTCACATTGGCATCCCCAATCCTAAATGCCCTTTCTATTCCAAACCTTAATATTTTAAGCATTTATTTTGGTCTTGCCCCCGTACCTAGGCCATCTGGTCTTGGATTCATACTTTATTTCAACCCTTCCACCTTGAATTCTTCCATCGACATCTGGTTTTGTTTGGGGATTTCAACCCTTAGCCTCATTATATTGATACTTTATGGCAACTATTTAGAGCATGCATTTTATTTCATATTTGGAAAGCGTGAAATTCTATGTTATTCCAGAATGATCATTCCGTTGCTTTGCTTTCCACTAATGACAAAGTGATTATCTTATCCACTGTGCGCATACAAATTCATGATCAAGTGGAAAAGGTTGCCCTTGAATTTGCTCATTTGCAGGTACTGTTTGCACATTGGGGGAGTTTGCCATGCATGATGAGTCGGGTCCATCTGGACCCTCTGCCTCCGCCACCTCGGCCATCTTCGCCTTGACGACTTCCTCCACCAAGACTGCGTCGCAAGAGCCGCTCTCGCAGTCACCGCTATGCCTCTCCTCGGGGCCGCCCTTAAGCTCTGTCCTCTTTTGGTCCGGGCTGGAGCTTGCCTCTGAGGGAAAGGGCACTGCTAGCTCTTCGTGATGGGCCTCTCTTCTGCCTGACGTTCAGACTCTGGCTGGGTCTCTGCCCATTAACCGTCTAGTGCTCTTTTCTTTTGTAATTCGCGTGCTTTCTAGTTCTACTGTGAGTTTTTTGATCACCCCTGCTAATATAACTCTCTTATATTATTAACATAATTGCATGGGTTAGGTGCACAAATTCTTAGGCTTAGTTGCCAAGGATTGAAGGATATCCATTCCGCCAAATTCGCCCAGCGCACAATCCCGGCTTCATCCCTTATTAACAATATCTCTTGACTTCGAGAATTGAACCCTGGTGTGGGCTCATTAAGAGCCAACATCTTCACCATTGAATCAAACGTCATTCGATGTTAAGCAGATTTTAGGAGGTAAATATGTAAAATTGTTAGCGCCTTACCATTACCCAATCATTCCAATATAGACCCAATTTTTGTTTTCCCCTCACAACTAAAGATTATAATCGCAATACGTGGGCTTCACTTGGAATGCAATGTGTACTACACTCAATGAGAACCCACTTTTTCGGATTCACGTGCAACTAAATTTAAATAATATAACTTTTTTGACTCCCCAAATTTAGCAAAATTAAGAACTCCTCGCTTTTTTTCCGATCGCTCCGCAGTCCCACCCATAAAAAGAGATTTTGGAGCATAATTTCAGCCGGGGATCTCGGCCATTTATGAAATCTCCTTTCATTCAGTTAAGAATTGAGCAGAGAAGGCGTTAAATTTGTCTTAAATTTACCTATACTCGGCTCTCCAAACTTACGATAACGTCCATCTACTAAACCCTGCTTTTACTGTAACCTTTGGAATTGGGAATGGTCCAGTAACGAGTTCAACTTTTTCCTGTTCATTAGGTATTAGTCACAATTTATAGCCTGACCATGGTTGTATTCGTCAGATACACAGAATTGTATTCCTGAAGAAGATGGGATATGGAAGGTACTCTGGTGCTGCTGACACCTCACATGTTTTTCTCAGGATGTAACAAGAATATCAGGTATGTACATTGGACCTCAATCTTATTCAGATGAATTAGGAATGTTCATGTGCGCAGGCCCACAGAAGGGGATAGCCACACTCGCTACCCAGATGCTTCTAGTAGTTAAAGGATGAAGGGGCAGGATTGTGATTGTGGTGAAAGCTCAGTGGTAGGCAAATACCCACTTGATGCTCATAGGGCAGGTTTGGATTCTGAGTTGGAAATGTCTGATGGGAATCTAAGCTCCCTATGGTACAGACAGGAGGAGGCTTATGCCAGAAGGAATCATTACGACTTCGGTTTTTATGGTTATCAAAGTAGAGAGAGGATTGCCTCTAGCTCTTCTTCGCTTCCTTTTCATGGCTGTGGGCCTCTAGGGGACCCAATTCATATACATGGCAGTACTGTTAATTTGTACTCAGCTGATTCCATGGGAGATGGTGTGGAATGTAGTTTGAAATTGCCAAGAGACTTGAAGGAAGGTGTAAATGTGGGTGATCCCATGCTGACATGTCCTGTAAACCCATGTAAAATTACTCCTGCTTCACAGAATGCCTTCACTGGTAGAGGAGAAGAGCGTTTCAAGTATATAGTAGACTCATTTGGAATACCCTGTGCTTCTTCGTCTAAAGGGAAAGAGCCTTTATTTGCTTCATGGATGAAGGAAACACTAAGTAGTCCACAGTCAAGGACAAACTTATCCATGCGAGAATTCAGCTTGCATGCTGTTATGGATGAGCCGTGGAAGAGGAAACATACTGGCAATGGCAGTCTTTTGCCTGATAAGCGTAGAATGACATTGAATGGTAATTGCAGTGATTTTGATGATCAATGGAGAGAAAGAGGAAGAATAGGGGTAGGCGTCTCTTCCTATAAAAATGAGAACATGGAACCTCTGTTCCACTACCAGGGGAAACTCGACAGACATAGCTCACATAGATTTTCTGGATCTGATGATAGGCATGATAATATGCATCAACAATTGTCTGAACCATGGATGTCTGCAAGAAGTAGAGGAGCATTGGATAACACTTCCAGTGACTACGTGACTGGCTATGGATGGAGAGACCAAAGAAGAGTTGATGAATCCGAATGTAGGTATTTAGATCAAGACTTTCCCAGGTACTCCAAAACCAGACGGTTCTGTTATGATAATTCACAAGAAATCCTTGCCTCAGGGCTACTAAGAGGTGGTGGGTCTGAGCTCATGCATACAAGGCATCCTGAGACGTACCCCTCTCAGTTTAATATTGATGGATGTGGAGGAGCATTAGGTGGCACTGTCAATTACTATTTTACAAGGTTTCAAGAAAGGGACATGGGTGATGATCAACTGCGACTTGACAGCATGTACAACAACTACTCACGTTTGGATGATTATAACAAAAAGAGAACTTTCACTGATGATAGCTTGCACAAAGTTGCTGATGGCAAATCTGTGTATATACATGAACACCCATCTGAAACATGGGAGTCCAGGACCAGTGCTGGTCAATGTAAAAGATCAGGCACTGACAATGATTATCATACAAGTATCTGTGAAAAGGAGATCAATGGCAATGGCTGGAGAGAACAAAGAAGAATTGATTCTATTTATGAAAAATATCCAGATGCAGAACCTTCAAGAACTCTGAAGGTAAGACCTAGACATGATTCTAGTTCGCATAGAGTTTCCACCCCAAGCCCACCAATTGATAATAGATCTGACTATGTGCATGGACACCAGTCTGAAAGATCTACATTTTCTAATAGAGAGCACAGTCCACTAAAACGAAATAGGCACAGTGCCCACTATGACAGAGATTCTGTGGAGAAATTTGAGAAAGAAAAGGATTCCCACGATAAGAACGCAGGCAACAATCTAGAAAAGCCATGCAATGGACAATCTACAGAACATTCTGCTCTGCTTAATCGCAGCGAGTCTAATCGGCAGTCTGAATTGAATGAGAACTCCGAGGAATTCAAGCAACATGTTCACACTGCGTATCTTCGATTTTCAAAACTGCTAAATGAAAATTCAGAACAGAAGAAAAGATACCAGGTACAGGGCAAATCTGGTTCTTTAGTTTGCATTGCGTGTGGCAGGTAATTGCATTGTTCTTTTTTTTTGAGTTATCAAATTTCCAATCATTTTTTGCTCCTAAAGCACCTGCCTGTCTTTCTGATTTGCATGCATTTTGTTGGATTTGTTAATTATTATTTTCTAACTTGCACAGTTCAGCAACTGAAAATGCTAACAGTGAATATCAGAAACCTTAAATTCAATGGAAAATTTTGAAAAGGATGTGGGCTTCTTTTGAATCTTTAATTCCACCTTTACTTCAAACTTCAGATTAGTTCTATACACTTGATTCTTTTTCCAAGTATAAATTCAATTTTAATGCTCACAAATTTCTCTAGTCACACCTTTCAAATTTCTGTATGCCTAGGAAAACAAGAATCTTAATAGCTGCTTGCAGTAGGTTTTGGCTCCATCCTACACCCATGGCAGTATTCTTTGGTTCTTCTGTCCCCAAAATTTATGAGGGTAGCAAGAGGCATTTAATACCTGCTATCTTGTATCTATTTAAATGTTTCTACAAATTCTTCCTTGATTTCCATATCTCCCTCCACTACTAGAAGGAATACCCTTGGAAATTGTTGCGTTTCAACTTTAATGTTCAACACTGTCTAAAGAAGGTTCACCTTTTCATCCAATCTTTTCTGCTCCTCTTCTCTTTGCTAACGCTTGGTTTTACTTTTTTCCTATCATCTACTTTTTCCGCCCTTGCTTGGAAATGAGAAAATTAATTCTGGTCTTTCTTGTTTTTGAATAGGACCTTGTGTTCATACTTTCTGCAGTTGTTTTCTTTTGTCCAAATATTTTCTATTTTGTAGGAAATGATTTCCAACACCTGGTGCAAACCTGATTTTTGTCTCTTTCGAATGCACACTAATCTATATGAATTTCTCACGAGCAGCCTTTATGATCGTCCACATACATTTATTACCTGTATGGTGCTTCGCATGTACAAGGTGTGAATCACAGTCTTTCATAACCCCCATTATCATACAAACTTCACTCTTGTTTTCCTCCATTCCGCTATAGCTTTGGATTTCCCACCCACCGCCTACATCACCATCCCTGCCTTGTGACCTCCTCCCACTAACCCTGGTTCCCCACGTGCCACAAGTTGCCTCTTTTTCAGGTTTGAACCTCTGCTTTATCTCTCCAAGTATTAAATAACTCTAAAAATTGTAGGTGGCCTTCCACTTGGTTACTATGTTCAGGTTATGGGGGAAGACCAAGTTGGGATGCAAATTCCATTTACAATCTTATCACACCCTTTGGTCCCTCCATGAGTAAACACAAGATTGACAATGGTGCCATGGAAATTTGAAAGCATCAGGTTCCAGTCTTGATCTATCACTTTGATCTTCATCACTCCGTGCATCATTGAGGGTTCCTTCCCTCACATTGCTATTCGTACTTGTACCTAATTCATATTGTTTGGGTTTAACTGCCTTAAATTTACACCTCAAGCTATATTTACATTGCTTTAGTGCTGAGTGATTAGTCGCTTTTTAGAACCTACGGTCCTTTTGACATTTGTATTTTCTTAATGTAATGATTGTACTTTCAGTTTCAAGTCCCATTGATATACTTTGGCCATCTCTGAAAATCAAATGTAATGGGATTCTATCTTTCTTTCTATAAATTTTGTGCTGCTCGAGTTGTTTCTGAACTACAGCTAGCTGATCTTGAGTTTTCTTATACTTGAGATGTGCTTCTAGCCTCTAGGTATTTTTTTCCTGATTTTTGGACTTCGTTTGAGCTGGTTCTCAGTCATATTTTGGTCGGAAACTGTCTTACCATACCCTCTCATGAACTTGCAAGACTTACAGTAGCTGCTTCTCACCACATAATCCATCCCTTGTCCTTGAGAGATATTGGCTGTAGCTGCCATAAAGCTCTTGAGGCTTCAATGCAGTTTGGCGATTTGAGGTAGAATGCATTGAGTTTGAAGCGCAGCTGTTATGATCCAAAATATGAAAACAATTTTTTTGAAACAAAATGCTGAATTCTTAAACCAAAATCTGATTGATAAACTCTAAACTGAAATCTGAAACTCTTAAATATGAATGTAAACGGATTAACTTTCATTATTAGAAGCAACAACAAATGTTTCTAGTACAACCGATATACGTAACTGCCAAAGCTCTCAGGTGAGCCACTCCCTATTGTGAAGACAAACCATCCAATATTCAATGTATTAAGCGAGCCACTTTTAATTGCCAAAACAAACTAAACTTCTATGTATTAAGTGCTTGTCCAACAAGATCGCACAATTTTGCATTATGAAATTCTTCTATTAGAATAAGTCTTAACATACTTATAGACAAGGAATCTCTCCCTATATTTAGACACATTACCAAAGATAGACTTATTAAAAGAACCCTATCCTTGCTTTATCCTTTAAAGCAATATTTTTAGCCTTTCTACGGCTTTTTAGTTAAACTCTTTAAAACAGTCATTGACATTTACATGACTTTATTTGCTTTATTTTATTTTTCTAGAATAGACCTTTTCTTTATTTTCTTCCATAGTTGCCATGAAAACTCATACCTTGGCCCTTGTTAGTTGTCTCCTGTCTTGAAAACAGCCCCCCCCTATCCGTAATGTGAATGGTAACGTCTATAGACATCTAAAATCTTAAGCTGACGTCTCTTAGTGTCTCCAAATGTCTTTTATAAAAGACCCACAAAAATCAATAAACTCCCTTGAGAAGTTAGTGTTGGATATTTTATCACTACATCATAGTAATATATCCATGTGTGTAGTGTGTCAGTACAATATACTATTATTTTGTGTTACTCCCATAAGTAGTGTTTGTTAGATTAACAATAATATAGAATATTATTGTCACGTCAACTCAGGAAACAAATGGTTGTCTGTAATCATATTTTGTTAATCCCTGGGTTGTGCGAATATGTAAATTTCTTATTTGATTAATTGAATTAATCTCCTGATTCCAATTTGGTATCAGAGTGGGGAATATATTTGGGGAGAGATTGGGAGAAGAAAAGGAAAAAAGGGAGCACCATTGCATTCCATGTGCAAGCCTGAAGCGAGACATTTTCCTCCCCCCATAAAAGCCTGTTAGAAGAATTAAAAGTGTGCACCTGAATTGATTGTTTTCGGTTCTTCACTTGTCAAGAAGTAGTGGCAAGACTGTACTCTAAGGGAGAAAGACTATATAAGAGAAGACTTTGAGCCAACCTGGAAAAAATCCTGGAAGCCTTCAAGGATGAATACTATTCTAAAGATGTAAATTGATGAATCCTATGTGTAGTGGCAACAACTACTACAAGGACGTTACCAATCAATCCAAGCCTACACCAACGCCTTCCATGACCTGTATGCAAAGTTGGGATCATTCGAGTTAACGCACCATATAGTTCTCAAGTACCACAATGGTCTACGACCATTCATTCAGTCCAAACTGAAGTTGACGATGGGAGAAGCCTATCACTTTACGGTGACCATTGAGGAAGAGTAAAAATGAAAGGCAAGTGGGACACAACTTCTTCGTCAAAAAGACATCTTCAGACAAGTACAAACTGTCTAAGATAGGTATATGGTGGCAACGAACACAAAACTAACATCCACTCCAACGCAGGGTGCCATGCACAAAAACACTTTCTTGCACATACACGAGCAGGGGATCCTAAAGACCAGGGATTTATATACGTGGAGGAAACAGACCCAAAAGTTATTTGTCTCAGCACAACAACCACACCAACAATGCAAGATGCTGAAGCAAAATGCCTATTCCATTTGCACATGTGGGGTGCAAGGGCAGCCACTGGATTTTCTGATTGATGTCGGTGGTACGAAGAATCTCATCTATGAAGCAATTGTCAAGTGACTAAATTTTCTAACCATGCCTCATCCGTGTCCTCACAGTTTGGGATGGATTAGTTCCTACAACACCAAAGGTATACATATCACTCACCAATGTTGTTTCTTATATGCTATCCATCCTTTCAGGGTGGAGCTAGTTTGTCATGTAGTGCCAATTGATGCTTGAAACACAACCAATGCAAACACAACCTCTCAGAGTATGACCATATCAGCAAGCAATAAGAGATACCGGATTCTTGAAGTGATTCCACACTCTAAACATGCCGCACAAACTCTTGAGAAGATTGCGACACACACACCACCTACAACAACACAACCTTAGCTTGGTTGTGGAAACCATGTACACAGGAATTTTCTATTCCAATATACAGTGTTGTCACGACAGGCCAAAATGATTAAAAAGGAAAATGGCTCACTAAGACGCATCTAGAAGCCAAGCTTTTGCACTTGCTTCCCAGACTTAATGCAATTGGGATTTTTGCTTCTCAAGAAAGGTTGAATGATCCGTGTAAAACTGTGCAACCTTGCGCTCTTACCTTGAGTGCCTTGGTCGCCTGTTATGTCACCTTGCAATCTCTTGCCTCATGTGCCTCCTGTGTAGCGCTAGAGAACATGCCGCACAACAAATATGCTCGAAGCATTTGCATGGACCCCTTGCATCATGCCCCACTTGTGCAACACTAGGGAACATGTCACATGACACCCCCACTTCAAGCATCTACGCACATCCCCTCGTATCATGTGCCTTTTGTGCACCGCTAGGAAACATACTGCACAACTCTCGTACTTTGGGCTCCTTCATGCAACTCCTTGCATTGTGCGCTACCCATGCAATATGTTGCATAGTTTTGAAGACCATATTGCACTCCACTCGATAGTTGTAGAGCATGTTAGTGTCAAGGGTTTAGACCTTACGGGGTTTTCCACATGCCAAATTTTTGAGAAATAATCTCAACGTTGTTTGGTGCAACTCCACATTCTGTGTAATACCTCACAACATTTGCAACACAATGCAACATTTGGAGCACCTTGGAGTACTGCACAACACTCACATCACCTTACACCACTTTGCAACACCTCGCAATGATGCGTAACACTCGTAGACATGCCACACAGTTCTTTCACATAACCTTCAAAATTCATTTGGCCACGTGGACCTCTGCACCATGCCAACTGGCACTTGCAAGGCTCACATTATGGCAGAGCATCTAATAACATACCCCACTCTTAGTAGCCAAGCCATGGAATAGTCAGAAGGTAAGAGTCATATGTAGAATCTCAAGTAGTTCAACTTCCATAATGGTTCTTTATGCCTTTGTGGCTTTGTAATATATGTATACACATCTGTAGCATTAGATAACAAGTAGATAGTAGAAGATAACTACCCATACATATCCCTCGAGGGTATGCCATGTACAAACTGCACAGAGCAATAATTTTTTTGTTTCAATTCTATTATTTTTCTATCTTGTTTTAATCAACATTATTGCTTCCGTACATATGTATGACACATCTCGATCCTCATTTAGAGCATTGTCCCTCGGACCTCCTGGGATCCATATCACTTTTATGGCTTCACAAATGGCGAAATCATGACTTTGATACCATTGTTATGATCCAAAACCAGAAAAGAAGATGCTGAATTTTCAAACAAAATCTGATTATTGAGCTCAGATTGAAATTTGGAAATTGTCAAAATGGATATTTTCCTACAAAATAAAAAGCTAAAATTTGAATGTTTAACATTGAAAACAAAAATCCGATTAATTTCCACTATAAAATGCAATAAGATTTTGTTCTATCACAATCAATACACAAAGTGACAAAACAATCAGAGTTCTCATGCGAGCTACCCTCTATTGTAAAAACAAATCAAATTTCAAGCTATTAAGTGCTTGCCTAGAAAGATCACACAATTTTGCATAAATAATAGATTGCTAATACAAGTATTTCAAATTACCATAGTTATAGACAAGGAGCTTTCTTCTATATTTCGACACTCTTCGAAAGATGGAAGTCTTCATAAAAATAAATACGGATGTCTACCTTTCCTACTAGTTCTCATCTTGAGAAAGAAGGATGGCTGTCTTGCTCGACATGTTTACAGGAAAAAGGTGCACATTGATCTCTATCTCCATCCTACTTCACATCAACACTCATCTTAGAAGATTGACGTGCTCTATTCTTTGACTAACAAGGTGTTCCAAATCTTCAACGAAGACTGTGTAGAGGATGAGAAGTGACGTCTGGTCAAGGTTATTAGACAAAATGGGTATGGGATGAGACAAATTATGAGAGTTTTCAATAATGTGGAAAATAAGATTAAGGAACGAGGCAAGAAAGAGAACAAGATAAATGAGATGCCCAAAGCTTTCATCCCATTTAGTGAAGGTGTTTCATTTAGATTGGACAGAATTCTATGAAAACACTATCAAATCTATTTTTCTAACACAAAAGAAAAGTGGAAATATATTAAAATCCATCAAAGGCCCTCTTCAAATAAAATTGGGTTGCAGTGTCTACTATATCAATTGCATCTGTGCTTGCCCTTACATCGAAGAGACTGGGAGATCTTTCCAAGTGAAGTTCAAAGAACACTGCTTTGACATTCAACAAGATCACAATTAGTAGAAGTGCACATAAATATTGTTATGATATTTGCATGTATAAGGTAGAGATCCTCATAAAGGATGAACACTATATGAAAAGGAAGAAGCTATTGAGGTTTGCAAAGATCTGAATAATGTCAACCAAGGTGAAGGCCTCGAGCTCTATGATTCATGAAGACCTACCATACACATGCTTAGAGACAATAATTGTAATTAATGCCTTGTGCTTATTTAATTTTACATATACAATTTTATTAATGTTTTGTATAGGGGCATTAATTAAATATAAGAAGACCTTAATTATTCTGTACTCTTCACTGTAATCTGGGTTATTTATATAAGAAACCCTCTTCTATAGCCTAATCATTCACCTTGATGATGAACCACATTGGGTGGTTTGAAATGTCAATTCAAAATAATTCACCAGACTTGCTTTATCCTCCTAAAACAAATTTTTTAGCTTTTCATGCCTTTATTTGTTCTGTTATTCTACAACAATCTTTGGCCTTTATATGGATTTATTTGCTTAATTCTATTTCCCTAGAAAAAAACATATCTTTATTCTTGTCCTCTCTTCCTACGATAAACATATTCCTAATTCTTATCTTACTCTCACAGAATAACTTATTTTTTGTTCACACTTAATATTCTTGCTGCTTTTCAGTGCTATGTTGTTAGGAAACTGTTTTAGTATACTCGTTCATGAAGTCCTGATAGTTACAAGTTACTGTAGCTGTCCCATGACAAAATACGTCCAGTTTCTCAAAGAAGTCTTGGTTGTCGATGCCATACAGCCCTTAAGATCTCAAAGCAGTTTGGGGGTCGAAGGTGGGATGAATTGAGTATGAAATGTAACTGCTGAGATCCTGCTCCTTATTTCTAGGTTGGATCTCAACCATGATATAGAGAGACTTCAAAAGAGAGAGAAAATAAAAAGACTTTTTATGGGATACCTAATGGGCTTTTGCTCTTCTGCTTGGATACTGGAGCTGATATAAAACATGTCAAGACTGCCAAGATTTCTCTCCTCCAACCATCCAATCTGCTGCTTATAAGTTTTCTCCCATCAAATTTCGTTCCTTGGAGCATGAAGGTTGCATATAGGTAATGGTTATGGAGGTCTTTATCCTAGTTGAAGAGTCCTCCAGTTTGTAAGATCTTCTCTTCAACCAGCGAACTCCATTCTAACTTTCTTTCCTAACTCACGGGAGAAGAAGAGGAAGCTTACTCCTTACCATGATGAAATCAAATGTAAGAAGAGGCATCTACCACTAACTTCAACTTCCTACGGTAAGCCAATCAATTTTTTCTTGTCTGATTATGTGCCACATGCTAAACTTATTGGTGGATTGGTAAAGCCCATCACATTCCTAAACACATGTTCATACTTCATTTAGGGCCACAAAACCTGAGTTAGTGCTAAGCCATTAGCCTATAACATATATTGAGATATATATTGGCCGACTTATATGGCATTTGTATTTATATTCATTAGTTGGTTACTCATTAAGTCTAAACTAATAATAGTGAAGGGGTGTGACCCTTTGTAATCATACCTACATATGGGTGAGTAAATCTCTCCCATGGGTGTGAAATGTGAATTATTGTCGTATTTGAATATTTTGGAAGTTGCCCCCTCAAACTGGCTTAGTAATATTTTATATGTTCTGAGATATTTCCATTTATATTCAAGTAATTTGATCACAAGTGATATCAGAGCATTGATTATGGCAAATTTTTTTTTACCACTATATCTCACACAAAACTGCAAATTTTTTGGAGATGTTTCAGGAATTTTGAAACTCCTGACAGAAAATATTCCTCCAAAATTTCATCCCTTTTAGAGCAGATTTGCGTAAGTTATTGCGCTTTTAGTGTTTTTCAGACTTATCTACATTTTCGGAAAGCTAATCAAATTTTAGATAGGGTCCATTCTTTGTATTTTCATATTTGAGGTCATTTACATCAAGAAATCCTTTTGTCAAAGTCAGTCAATAGGGATAATTAAATTGTGCGTGGTCAAGCCCTTGTTATGGTAGGACCACAAACTAGGGGTCGGGGCAAGAATTCTGAAACTACAGGAAAAAATCCTTACAAAGAGGATATGGGGTCAGCAATGGGAATCGATGGGTTTTCGTCAACGAATCACAAGGTGAGCCAGCTCGAGTACGATATGCGTAGCTTTCAATCGGAGATGACCACTAAAATGAATTAGATCAATCATCGCTTGGATGATCTCATGCAAAAAATTATTCCAAATTTGAATCTTCATCAACCTGAAACAACTCCATTGCAAACTTTTACACAGCCGGGGAGGACCATGTTTTCAAAAGTGGAAATGCGTAAGTTTGATGGGCAGGATCTAGTAACTTGGATCAACCGAATGGAGAACTTTTTTGACGTACATCAAATCCCATATGGGCAGAAGGTTATTATGGCATCCTTATATCAGGAACCTAAACAATTTACTTGGTATCGGTGGTTGTGGGCTCGAAGGAAGAAGAAGTCTCTCAATGTCACCTGGGCACTGTTTACAAAGGAGCTACTGATGCACTACAGTACTATTGTGATGGAGAACTACTTTAACCAGTTGGAAAATTTAAGACAAACAGGATCAGTTTAGGGTTATGTTCATCAGTAACATTACAGTTAGCTCCTGATTCTAAAATTTCAAATCTGCTAAAACTCAAGGTCTGTTAAGATTTAAAGCTGTCAGGGTTGATTGTTCTATCTTGCATGGGGCTAAGGCTAGAACGGCACCCTTAGCAGACCTAGACTGGGGTAAACTGCTGGAGAAGAGAATCAGTCACGGACCTATGTTTGAAATTCATTTCACAATTAAAAAGAGCTCCTCAGATCAGAGAACTGGAGCTAGTCTGGGATTACAAGTTTCAGGACTGATGGAACAGGGTTTAGGTGATGCTTTAGGAGATTTAGGTGTAGCTTGAGGTTCTTAAGGACGGCCTTTTGCAGCCAAGATCCTGCACTCCCTCTTCCATAAGAGTGTTCGACGCAGCTCAGTTCCACCAGAGTAGGCTTTTATTCTTTTAGCGGCGACTTCACGATTTGTAAGTGTCTGTCCCTGCACCAAAAGCAGGCTATCGTTTTTTCTCAAGTATACCAACGTCTAGTTGAGTTGGAATGCAGGGACATCTGTATTACTTGTTTCAAGTAGTGGTTGCATGAGGTCCATCTCCATTCAAGCACTCAGATAAATTTATAGGGTCACAATCTTGTTGCGCTCAAATTTCTACCATGCAACGCTGCCCAACTGACTGGAATTTGTCTCAGGTTCAATTGAAAGGAATGATTAATAAATGGGAACTCCACAAATATGGGATATTCAGATCGGGACTATCCTCTGGGGTGGGAATCAAACTCCGAAGCCCTTCATACAGAAACCTTGACCACAAATTATCACTGCATCGGGTTGTTTGAATAGGATTGAGACACATCTCCTATGTAGCCCTTTAATAGACTCTATGGCCCAACTCCGGGTTTTCTAGTTTACTTGTCCATTTGTAGAAGTCAGCTTCAGTGGGAACTTCTCTTCACAAAAAATAATTAACCGAACAGACTCTGCTGCCTGAGATTATATGCCAATAACTTTATTACGTAACTGAAATTTTGATAAGATTTTACCTTGTCTAGAGCTTTTCGAACCTGTATGTGTGTGTGTGTGTTCCTTCAACCCGATATCCTTTCCACAATCTGAGGATTTCTGTCTTATTTTCTGTGATGTCCATGCTAGAGCCACCAGTTCCATTGTCTGAACTTGCTTTCCAATCCTTAGCTGCATCTGGATTTTGCATGTATTCAATTTTTGTAGAGTTGATGCTAATCTTTGTTGTGGAACCTATAAAGTTGTGTCCCAATGCTGCTGAGCTTCCTGATGAACACAATGAGCAGTATAGGTGCCTCTTCAAAAAGGGGACCATACCTTATTATTAGTCATCCAGTATCAAGGGCCTTCCCTTGCTCTCCCGCTCTAGCCTTTTCTCACTAACTACTAGTTTTGAGTAATGCAGATGATCGAACCCAATTGGAATCCAAAATGTCAATTTTTGAAAACAAAAATTATGCAGTTTTTGTCCGGAAGTCTTTTCTTGTCTTAACAACCGTGCACTACAGAAGTTGAAACTGAAAGTCTTTAATAATGCAGTATTGTAAACATTGCTAAAGTTGAGTAACTAATAAACAACTAAGGACCAACTTTACTAGTCTTTGGCCACATTAATTATGGATGAGACAAAAATCTACTGAATGTAAACTTGAGGTTGTCATACATATATTTTTTAGATTTTGTTTGCCATATATATTTCATTAGAATTCATAATTATAGGTCGCTACTGTTTTTGCAGGCATCCTAAAGATTTTGTGGACGCTCACAGCCTTGCCATGCACACACATGATTTTCAAAAGGCTGACCTGCTGGCAGAACACAGGGGACTCTATAAAGCTTTGTGTGTTTTCTGGGAATGGAATCAAGATCTGCCACCTGACAATACAAGGTCCTATCAGTCATTTAGTTTGACTGAAGCAAGATTGAATCAGGAGAACCTTATCTTATGGCCCCCCATTGGTTATCGTTCAAAATGCACGTATAGGACAGGGTAAAAATGGGCAATGGGAGGGAATTGGAAATCCAGAAATGGATGAACTACTTAAAGGTGATTCTCACAAAAAAAATTTTACTTGTCATCTTTCTGTTGTTTTTCATGTAGAAAATTTTGAGGCTTACTGCATATCAAGTAAATAAAGGGTCAATATAACACATTTGATTTCTCTTTTCAGTTTTAGTTTTTAACTTTTTTTTATCTTCAATATCTCAATGTAATGATCATCTTCTGCACTAATATGATTATATCCTGGGTATGTTTCTTTAACTGTTTTGAAATTATTTCAGTCATTTGTGCATAAACTCTTTCTATATTGTCTCCTTTATGCTTCCTAAGAAAATGACATTTGTGAAATCATTTCCTTGGTATCTTGATTAAAACAACATTTGGGGATTCCAACTGATACAGGTCTAATCATCTGTTTCACTCTTTAGGTTTTACCTATTCCGCAATGGTTGTATTATGGATGAAGAATATGACTGTCATAGATGTAATATACCATGTTTACTTAGTGATAGTACTGCAGACTGAATCTCAGCTCTTGTATTCTTTCCTTCTTGCCCATCAAGAAGTTTGGGTGTTTATTCTATATACTGAGATAGTTTTAACCATTCAACTTTGACCTTGTTAAATTTTTCCTCTGAAATTGTGGCAGTTGATAACTCATTCTTCAAAATTCTATTTCTCATACAAATAATCTAGAGTGTTATCTTTATTGGACTAATCATTTTGTTGTGAGAGGATTAACCAAGTCTCTAGGTGATTCTCATAAGATCAACTTCCAATTCCATTAGGTTTTGTTTTTGTAAGAACTATAAGATTGCCTGAAGTTGAAAGCTTGTAATTAATCTTGAAAATCCATCTAGACTACTGAAAGAGGCAATGTTGTGAGGGACAGGTACTGAGCAGAAAGGGTTCATTCATTGCTTCTTCTTGTTCATGGCATGACACGAGAAATTTGTTCCAGGTCGACCCTATTCATGAAGAATGGTTTCTAATTGACATTGTATTTTGTGTGCTTTAATGTCGAAGACTCATTATTTCACTCACAGACTTATTACACTAAAATCCTTATTACAGGCTTTCAATGTCTGTTTAAAAACTCACATTCCTTGGAATTCGCATAGCAGATCTACATTGTTGGTTAACTACTTGAGAATGCAAGTGTAATTTGGCTGATTTGAAATACAAAAGTCTTAATTAATGCTGTAGGACATGTTCAGAAAGTGATACTAGTACATATATCTTAAATACATCTATCTGAAATACGCAGAGAGGTATCAATCTCGAAGTGGCTAATTCATTCTACTTGCATATTGTGATATTTTCTTTCTACTTTGGTTTTCTTTCGTGTTCTATTGATGTTGATATTCAGAACTATCTAAGTAATTTCATTACAAGTGGTATTACAGCTTCGATTTGGGCCAAAATTAGGTCAAAAGCCCTAATTTTGAGAAATTAACAATATCTCACAAACACTTAGAAATTTTCAGCCATATTTTACAAAAGTTGTCAAATCATTCAAGTAAGGTTCTCTCCAAATTTCAAAGTTTTTTTATTTGTTTAATAAAAGTTATTGCCATTTTAGGTTTTTTTGATAAAACTACTCATAACCACAATTTGTGGAATTTTTCTAAGTTATTTACATTTTCAAAAAGCTTGCCCAAATTTAGCAATGGCTTGTTCCTTATGTTTTTGTCTATTTGACTGAAATATTTCAAAAAACCCAAACCCTAAACCCTAAGCCTGAACCCAAATAAAAAACCATGACATATCCACAAAATAGAGGAAAAGGAACGGGTAAAACCACTCCAAGGAAGAATACTCACTATATGGACATGGAAGGACTTACTGAGTCTTCAAACCTTGGGTTTTCCTCAACTGATCATAAAATCAATCAGCACAGGTGCAATTGGCAATGGTGACAAAAGACACTCTAGATAAGGTCAATGACAAATTAATCACAATGAAACCAGAACTCATGGCAGCCATTTCTAATCTACAACCGCAGCCACAACCTGCTAACTACCAACTAGGTCAATCAAGGCCTCCCATTAACCATAGTTTCAATTCAACACAGCCACATCACTTATCTTCTAATTTAGGGAGGTAGAAACATGATACTAAAAGTGGAGATGAGAAAATTTGATGGTAAGGACCACTCACATGGATCGACCAAATGAGAACTTTTTTGAGGTGCATCAAGTTCCAAGTGGAAAAAAGTTGGTATTGGCATCCTTGTACCTAGAACCATAACAGTTCATTTGATATAGATGGATGTGTGAGTAGAAGAAAAATAAGAGTCTTCATGTTACCTAGTCAATGTTCACATATTAGCTCTAGTTGCACTATAATAACAATGTTACAAAGAACTATCTTAGTCAGATAGCAAAGCTGCATCAAACAAGGACGGTCAAGGATTATATCCAACAATTCCAAAATTTGTCTTTACATGTGGATGGCATCTCAAAGGATCATCTAAATGATCTATTTTTGGGTGGTCTCAAGATAGCATCCAACTTGATGTTCAAAATATGTACTGCTTAATCCAAGTTCGATATCAAAATCCATGATAGCTTGCTCGTCAGGTAGAGGAAAGAGATTTGTTCAACATCGAGGGCTCACTTAAGGAGCATATGATTCCAACACAATCATTTCCCCAATCTACCTGATTGACTCCTCAACAAATTGAAGAGAAACGAGCAAAAGGTCTATGTTATAATTGTGATAGCAAATGGAGCAAGGGGCATAAATGTGTGCTAAGAAGAAATTGTTCTACATTGAAGGGTCCACATGAGGAAGAAGACGAGGATGAAGCATCCAATGAGGAAGAGGTGTTGGAGATCAAGGCTAAAGAATCTCAACCATCTCTTGCCCAATTTCAGGCATTAACACCTCATAAACCCAATTTTAGGTTTGTGAAGAAACAAAGGGTGACAATATTGATTGACTCCGGTAGTACTCACAACTTCATCAATCATAAGTTGGCCTTGCACTTAAATTGTTTTGTTTATCAAGCCCCAGAGTTTCAGGTCATGGTTGCAGATGGAGGTAAAGTTATTTGTTCAGGAAAGTGCCATAAGATTAAGCTATCCATGGGAGATTACCTGCTAGATAGCCCCATGTATGCTCATTTCAATGGGGATTGCAGACATTGTGTTAGGGATCCAATGGCTTATTACCTTGGGAACTTTTGAGATGAACTTCCAGGATTTGTTCATGTGATTCCATTATGAAGGGAGGACTTTTGAGTTGCACGGGATGAAGGCAAAAGCTCCACAGTTGGTGAGTTCTCATCAAATGCAAAAGGTGCTTAAGAAGGGTGCAAATGGGTTTGAGGCACAACTATTTTCACTAGAAGCTCAAACATCAAAAGGTCCTATACCATCAAATCTACAAGCAATTATTAATAACACTCAGTTGTTTTTGGGGATATGCCAAAAGGGTTGCCTCTCAAAAGAGATCATGATCATGCCATTCAGCTAGTACCAGGCAGCCAGCCACCCAATACTCGACCTTATCGGTACCCATATCTACAGAAGAGTGAGATTGAAAAGATGGTACAGGAGATGCTTGAAGAAGATATTATTCACCATAGTCAAATTGCTTACTCTTCTCCAATGGTGATGGTACGAAAGAAGGATGAAACTTGGCACATGTGTCCAAACTACAAGGAGCTCAACAAATACATGATAAAAGATAAGTTTCCTATTCCTGTCATTGATGATTTGCTAGATGAGTTACATGGTGTTGTTTATTTTAAAAATAAATTCTTTCACTCGAGATATCATCAAATAAGAATCCGCGATGAAAATATTTCATAAAACAACATTTAGGGCATGAGGGCCATTATAAATTTCTGGTGATGCCTTTTGGCCTTACAAATGCACCGTCTACATTCGAGAGTTTGATGAACTCTATCTTTCGGCCATTTTGCGAAAAAAATTCCTAGTCTTCTTTGATGATATCTTAATCTGTGGGAGGAACACCTACATCATGTAAATAAGGTTTTGGAAACTCTTGAACAACAATTACCTTTATGTCAAGTCCTCCAAGTGTTTTTTAAAGTCAAGGAGGTAGAATACTTGCATCATATCATTTCCCATGAAGGTATAAAAGTAGAACCTCACAAAATCAAGGCCATGGTGGACTAGAAGTTACCAAAAAACCTCAAAACCTCAAAGGATTTTTAGGGATTACAGGTTACTATCGCAGATTTGTGAAGAATTATGGTATAGCATTGCAACACCACTCACAACTTTATTGAAGAAAGACTCCTTCCATTGGAATGAGGAAGCAACATGGACATTTGAGACACTAAAGAAGGCCATGTGCACAACTCCAGTTCTTGCTACCCCCGGATTTCTCCAAAACCTTCATTGTCGAATGTGATGCTTTAGGGTGTGGTATAGGTGTACTATTCATGCAAGAGGGGCGTCCCATTGCATTTGAGAGTCATCAACTCAAAGGTAAGAATCTATCAAAACCAACATATGAGAAAGAAATGATGGCTATTCTTCATGCAGTCAAACAATGGAGACCCTGTCTCATAGGTTGTCACTTCAAGGTGAAGACAAATCATGATAGTCTCAAATACTTCTTGGAGTCAATGACTATCATCTGAAGAACAACAAAATTGGGTAATAAAAATGTTGAATTATGACTTTCAGATCATTTACAAGAAAGGAAAGGAAAATGTGGTGGTTGATGCTCTATCTAGGAGGGATGAGTCCCCAAAAGCATTGTTATATGCCATGTCCATATTGTACAATTGGGTTGATCAAGTAAGATCAAAGTGGCAGAATGACACAAAGACCCACACTCTCATTCAGAACCTCCAATAGGATCCGAGCATGTCAAAAAAATTTATATGGAAGGGAGACACATTATGGTACAATGATAGATTGTACTTATGCAAGAACTCTAACCTTAAAAGTTAGGTTCTTTTCTAAGCTACATGCTTCTCCAGTGGGTGGCCATTATGGGTTTTTGAAGACTTATCAAATTAAACAAGATTTCTTTTGGGAAGGGTTGAAAGGGGATGTCCAAAAATTTGTGGCAAAATGCTTGGTGTGTGCAGCATAACAAAGGAGAAACTATTAAGATCCATTGGGTCTCCTACAACCTCTATCTATTCCTAGTGAGCAGTGGGAAGAGGTTTCCATGGATTTCATCACAAGATTGCCAAAATCTGAAAGGAAAAGTGTAATCATGGTGGTTGTGGATAGACTCGCCAAATATGCTCATTTTTGTGTTTTTTCACATCCTTTTACAACAAGTACAAGTAGTCATATCTTTTATGGATACAATTCAAAAGCTACATAGTACACCCAAGATTATAGTCAATGATGTGACCCTATATTACTAGCAATTTTTGGACTAGATTTGTTTGCATGTTTGGGTACTCAACTGGATTTTATTTCATCCTATCATCCCTAATCAGAAGGGCAGACTAAGGTAAGTAAACAAATGTTTGGAGGGGTATCTTCGATGCTTTGCTTCAAAAAAATAGGAAAGATGGGTTTCAATAGTGGTTGTACCACTTGTAGAATGGTGGTATAACTTCATTTCACACCTCATCCAAAATGTCTCCGTTTATGGCATTGTATGGGTACCATGCACCATCGCTCACCTCCACCTTGGGAGTTAGACCTAAAGTGAGAGCAGTTGAAGAGCACATTCAACACCAACAGGACATACTCTCTAACCTTAGAGAGAATTTGAGAATGACACACAATCGCATGAAGCAACAAGTTGATCAACACCGTAGTGAAAGACACTTTGAAGTTGGAGCCTTTGTTTTTGTGTGATTGCATTCATATAAGTAGCTCTCCTTGAAACAACAAAAGAAGGATAATGTATTTTGGAAATCTACATTACTAAAGGAGGTTACAATGTTTTATTAATTGCCCTATTCTAGTGGCAATGCCCAATATTTCACTAAGGTTCTTTTGACGAATAATTGTTATTTGAACATCTATTTGAATTGCTCTAAAAATATTTGAAGCAAAAGAATAAGTATCTAGGAGGTGCTTTGCTGAATATTCTGCACTTTTGCTTAAATGCACGTATTCAACGTATGCTTCTGCTCTTTTCTCACCCTCAATATAGCAGCGAAAAAACCTTAATTGGTTTCCTTTTAGTGTGACTGCACGAGTGATGATTAGTGATTTTACTTGCATTATTTTTGAGGTTGAGTGCTTGTAATGTTTGTTTATTTTATTTTGTTTAGTCGTGTTTTTTAATAGTCCTAAGGTACATTCCTAGGGAAATGTGTATAAAGCGTTTTTTCTGAAGATAATCATAACTGTGTAGGTTTTTATGACCATCAATTTAATTTTTGGTGTGGTAATAGTCTATATTACTAGAAATGAGAAATTAAAAATACAATGCCACGCCATGGTACTCATACTCCATGATCTATCCTTAGACTTCCAACAACATAAGAAAGAAGAAAGAGAGCATAACATCAGCTTATGCCATTTGATGAATGCAACTGAAGGATCTTTTCAATCTGATTCCGCTTCTCTGGAGAGCATGTCAAAGGCAAAGGGTCAAAGTTGATCAAATTATGATGATCCAAGGCCCAATTTGCCAAATCATCCACCACCTTGTTCTGATCTCTACGAACATATTGATATAAGATGGTTTGAAATTGTCTAGGAATAACCTGAATATTATCCTGAATCCTGGCAGTTAGCCAATTTTTGGATCTATGCCTACTCTTTAGCTGATTGAAGGTGGATAATTACCTTAGATGTCAGATTCCACCATAATTCTAAGACATCCCAATTTAGTTACTTCATGGAGAGCTCGCTGAATTGCCAAGATTTCAGTCACATTATTAGTAAAGTAACTTAATTGATGAGTAAAGAAGAAAAGGGGAGTTCCCATAGAATCATGCGCTATCCCTCCAATACTAACTGGACCCGGATTACCTCTTGCTGCTCCATCAGTATTAAGTTTAACAAAATCAAACAGAGGAGGCTTCCATTTTCTTAGAGCTGAGGGCACCGATAATCTAGTACTAGAAACAAACTTCAATTTACTTTCCTCCAAATTAAGCTTGTGTATCATGCTTTTCCATTTGCCAGGTAAGGGAGAAGGAATTTTCACATTATGCTCAATAGTTTCCACTATATTGCTTCGAGTTAATTCCTTGACATACCAAATGTTTCTATTTTCAGATTTGAAGATGCGCTTGTTTCGCTCCTTCCACACATTCCACAACATAAGAGAAATAACAATCCAAACTCCTTTGTTAAGATCCCGAGTATCAGAGACCGAACGTTTCCAAACTCTAACAATTTCCACAAGGTTCATAGAAAGATTCCAATTGACAGATAACCAATCAGCCAAAATATTCCATAGGGACATAACAAAAGGGCATTGGAGAAAAAGGTGAATCAAAGTTTCATCCGCTTCTTTGCATAAAGGACACCAGAAAGGTCCCACCATACCTCCGCTTCATCAAATTGTCCCTAGTAAGAATCCTCTTGTATAAAAGAAGCCAGACAAAGAATCTAAATTTAGGCCACAAAGTAGGCTGTTGGAGATCAACAAAAATATCCTTCCAAGGGTGAGGTTGAATACTTGCCAAACTACTATATCCTTCAGCTACCGAATAACTCCCTTTCGAAGATTTTCCCCAAGCAAGGGTATCAGGATTGGAAGAAAGAGGAAGGATTCTATTTTGAAGGAGAGTTTGAAAAAATTGAATTTGGGCCATAGACAAATTGGCCTGCCACAAAGAGGGAGAAATCCACTCGGTCCCCTGAGACGATGTCTGCAAATAATGGACAACCTTTTTCTTTCCTTTACTATGAAGAGTATTCATAATACCTCCAAAATTCGGATACTGCTCAATCAAAGCTGGGTTCCCATCCCACGAATCAGTCCAAAAGTTAGCCTGGTCACCTTTCCTAATTTTCCAAAAAAATTGTTTTGTAATAATTTCTTCACCAATTTTAAGAACCGATAAAATCGGAGATCCCCGAGAAGGTAAGGAATGTTGAATCAACTCATGCGGCATCATTCCTTCCGCATATTTTGCTCTAATGTTGATGGCCCATAAATGGTGGGGATATTGCAGCAGTCTCCAATATAATTTTGCAGCTAAAGCCTTATTATTCAACACACTTGATCTGAAACCCAAACTCCCTTCTTTCTTTGGCAAGCATAATGTTTTCCATTTCACAAGATGCCATTTCCTAACCTGTTGAACCCCTGTCCATAAAAGTTTCTGGCTGATAGAGTCCAGCTGATGTAAAATTTTTGCAGGAATATTCAAAAGGGAAGAAAAATAGATAGGAATAGCCTGCAGAACAACTTTAATCAAAGTAATACGTCCCCCTAAAGATAACCATCTATGACTCCATTTACTAAATTTATGAAGAACCCTCATGGGCAGCCAAGTCCAATCAGTTAATCTTTTAGAATCCAATGGAATACCCAAATATTTTAGAGGTAACACTCCCTTTTGAAATCCTAATTTAACCAGAATATCTTGTTCCAGCCTAGGCGAGCAATGGAAGAAAATAATTTTTGACTTTTGCCTGTTTATATCTTGGCCCGTGGCCTTTGAAAAGAGCTGCAAGTTGTTGTGAATTTGGGTAGCTTCTTTTAAAGATGCTTCTCCCATAATGGAAGAATCATCTACAAACTGGAGATGAGACAAAGGATCAACTTGTCTGGCCAATTTAATACCCTTCAACTTCTTCTGGGTTCTCGTCTTGGAAAACAATCTGCCCAAAGATTCAACTACGATAATGAAAAGAAAAGGAGATAAAGGATCCCCTTGCCTTATGCCACAAGAAGCAAAGAATCTAGAAGTGGGAGATCCATAAACCAAAATAGAATAAGAAACTGAAGAAATGCAAGCTTGTATCCATTGAACCCAAAGGGGGGAGAATCCAAACCTTAACAAGATTTCAATCAGGAGAGACCAATCCACCCTATCATAGGCTTTAGATAAATCCAGACTCAAAAACATCGCTGGTTTCTTTTGAATTTCCATAGAATGGAGAACTTCCTGAGCCAAAACAATATCATCATAAATTTGTCTATGAGGTACAAATCCCCCTTGTTCCGAAGATATTACTTTATGGATGATGGTCTTTAGCCTTTTAGCTATAACTTTGGTAATTATTTTATACAACATGTTGCATAAAGCAATAGGACAATATTCCGCAAGGGTAGAAGCCTCTTCTTTCTTGGGAATCAAAACTATATAAGTCTGATTAATGATTTTTAGGACAGCATTAGCTTGTTTGCATTCTTCCACCACTTCCAATAGATCATTTTTAATATTGTCCCAATTTTTCTAATAAAATTCGATAGGAATTCCATCAGGTGGCGTTTTTCCTTTTTTCATAGCCCATACAACTTTTTGGAGTTCCTCCTCTCAAACCGGTAGTATTAGAAAATTATAGTCCTCACCAATTAGCATTGGAATGGTATCAAGCAATTGGTGTTGAGCATTTCCATCTAAATTAGTAGCAGCAAAGATCCCAAAGAAGTATTGAATTGCTAAGTGTTGTATATCTTCCTACGTATTGGCTTGAGTGCCATCACCTTTATCCAAGTAAGCAATATGCAATATCCCCTTTCCAATCGAAGACCTTTGGCTTATTTTGTCAACCCAAGGGCAGAGGAAAAATATAAGGGTGACTTAAGTCACAATAAATTATTATAAAGTGCTATAAAAAATAAAATAAAATTATTAAAGCACTTATATTAATGTATTTGGCTTAATAGAAATAACTTATAATCCCTATGGTAAATACGATATACCTTGAGGGGCAAACATCATTGTAAAGGGATTCATTATATTTTATTCTTCCTAGAAAGGATAATGGTGACTTGGGCCAAAGGGGAATAATGAAGTTTAGGAAGGATAAAAATATATTTAATTAATGTATTTCCCCTAGAAAAAGGCGACTTGCATTGGGAATGAAAAGTTGTTGGGAAAAACATTTAATATGGGAAAATATTAAATCTAAAAGGAGCTTTAAAAGGTTTTGACTTGCCCATTTCTAGCAAAATAGGGAAAATCCAACGGTCATTGTAGAGTTGGTTGGTTATTTTAAAGGTTGCTTTGGGTCTCTTCTTCCGTTCAAAGGAGAAGTCTTAACTTGAGGAGAGGCATTCTATCTCATACTCATTACACCAAATTCAGATTTGTGTTAAAGCTTGAAGCTTTTACCAAAAATATTTTAACGACGATAACCCTCAGTTTATAACTCTAGAGGACGAAAACCCTCTTAGAGAATGTGAGGGATTTCCACATAGGGAATTCTATTGTGCTTCACTAGTTTCTAGTTATTTCCAATAGTGTTATTTGAAGAATAAATTGCAGCAGTGATTTCCATATTTTTCTAGAGTTGGGCAACTTACTTTTTGGTCAGTTTATGCCATTTCAGAGCCATTCCAGGTCTGATTTTGTATGCTGCCTATTGTACTGCATTTTTGGGATCAAAGGCAATTAAAATCAGAAATTTTGGAAGGGTTTACAGAGGTGTTTCAGTCTGATTTTCTATGCAGATTTCAGAAGTTGTTTTGCAGTCATCATAAATATCTACAGATCAGATTTGATATATATTTTGGTTTCTAAAATTATTGTGATCAATTTGGGATATTTTTAGAATTATTAGAGTGTTGTTTGTATTGGGTTTTCCCTCAAACCCTACTCGCACTTCTCATAATATATTCAGATCTGCCATAATATTAATTGTCATAATCCTTATAGAGTTGTTTTTATGTTTGGGAGTGAGAAATAATAATTTATGGGTCGTTTGGTGTGAGTGTATGCACATAGCCAAGTCGTATCTTGCAGATTTGCTTCAGTTTTGTAGAGTTTCATTTGAGCAAGGGTTTGGAATTTGCTAAGAATTTGAGTAAGAGTCAAAATATCCATTTGGGGATATTATACAATATGATTATGAGAGCGGTGAGCTAAGAGAGACTTATGGAAGAAAGAAATGTTTTTATCCCCCTCTTTCAACCATTGAATTCTAGATTTCTATTTCCAGAAAAAAAATTCTCTTAATTCCCATTCTATCAACTCTTGCTCAAGGAATATTTCCTTAGATTGCAGTTCTTTAGAATACCCTTGCATCCTGACTTGATGACCCACTTCCTACAATGATTCTAAGATTTACTGATTTATCCCATGAACATTCCCAAAATCAGATTTATTCTGCTACTTCAATTGATAAAACAAAACATTTTGGTACCGTACTTGGGTTCTAACCCCCCCCCCCACCTTTTCTTAATTAGAGAGGGGAGTTTTTCATCTCTTAACCAAATCAATTTAAATCTAAAAGTAGTTTTACAAAGTTTTGACTTGCCCATTTCTAGCAAAACTGGTCAATGGTCTGATCCTGAATTACCCAAAACATTAGCAACCGGAATAATGCTTCTCTCTTACCACTCTTCTGAAACTAAAAATCTATCCAATCTTTCCAAGACACAATTTTCTCCCACTCTTTTGTTGGACCATGTCATTAGTCCATTTTGGGTTTGAATGTCAATCAAATTCATCCTTTGAATAAAATCTAACATGTTAACTAAAGAGGCATCAAGACCTTAATTTCCTCCTTGCTTTTCATGAGAAAATAAGACAGTATTAAAATCTCCCCCTATAATCAAAAGTATTCCAAAGTGAGCTGCAACAATATCATAGATTACCTTCCATTGGGGATTTTTTTGCTTCAACCTATACCGGAGCATAGATGTTTAATAATAAGACAGTTTGATTATCAACTACATATCTAACCACCATATAGAGAACACCATAATGTCCTCCACTATCTATACATTGCATTTGTTGAGGATCCCAAATGCACGCCATGCCTCTAGAAGCTCCTTGTGAGCTTATAGAAACAACTTCATGTTTTTTCTTAATATTAGGAATCACTCCTGCCATAAAATTTATTGATGCTTTAGTTTCTTGGAGGAATATCATTTGATGATGATGATGTTGGTTCAATATGTGTTTAATCTCATTAACTTTAGATGGGTTGTCTTTTAGCCCTCGAACATTCCAAGTAATCAACTTCATTGAGGGAGTTGTTCAAAAATTGTCGCCAAATCCCCTACTTTACCAACGACAGTTAATTACTGCCATGTTTTTTGCATACGAAGTTTGTTGGATTGTCTCCTTGCTTTCAAAGTTAAGCCCATATGCAACTTCTTTTGCTTTTCTTATTGAATTTTTGTGGGGGCTCTCTCCAAATGGGGATGCACAGAAGGGGGCATTTATGCAAATGAAGGCAGCAAAGGTAAACGATTACTATGACCATTTCCCATTTCCAATCCCACTAATTACTTCCTATGTTCCTCTATAAGCTTGTGTTTCCTTTGGTGGCTTTTCAAGTCCCCCGCATGTTCTAAATGTACAACCAAAGCTTTAGATAATGATTGAGGAGGATTATCCTGAACATGTTGTGGGGCTGCCTCAACTTGAGTATCAAGGACTTGGGTTCCCTGCACCTCTTCCATGTCTATCTCTACTTCTTTTGATTGAAGAGCTGTGAATCTATTTGTGCTATTCTACTGGGTTTTTCCTATGTTTTTTTCCTTAGCTTTCTTTTTAGCGTGACGATAAAGTTGTCAGAGCGAGGTTGTTTTTGATTTTGATCATTAATCCTCTGAGGACAATCTTTCATCAAATGACCATATTCATGACAGAGTCAGCATCTAAATGGAATGTTCTCATAATCAATTTGTTGTTCCCATTGATCTTCTCCAACCTGCAACAAAATTTTAGCAAGAAAATGTTGATTCATGTCCATGTACACACACATCCGAGCATAAACCATTTGCTCCATTTTAATTGAAGAATTGGCTGCCCTGACAAATTTTCCTATCGAATTTCCGATATCCTAGAAAATCATTGAATTCCAAAATTCAGCTGGCAATCCAAAACGTCAAATCCAAACAGGAACAGACGGGAGTTCCTCTTCAACTTTAAAAAGATATTGCCATGGTTTCATAAACAAACTCGCTCACCCAAAAAACCACAACCCCCCTTGAAAGATATGTTCCTTATTTGCATAATTAGCAAAAACCAAGAAATAGTTGTTGGGGTAAATAGAGACTATATACTCACCTTGAATATTCCATCGTTTTACAGGCACAGTCCTTAAAGGCATACAGAGATGGTTTGAACCGCAAAAATTGAACAAAAATGGCTCAATCCTCTAGCTCCCGAATATTGGCTCGAACATCTACAGCAGCAATTTTGAGCTCCAGAGTGCCATCTGCAGCTTTCATACATCCAACTGAACTTTTCCTAGGATCTTCTTTCATTAACCGGATTAAACGTCTCGCACCCTGAGTGGAGGAGAAATACTGGTCACGAGGGCCTCGGTGTAACATCTCTAAAAGACATACGCGAGGATTCTCCTTTCTCAAAGTTAGGAGCCAAACAAGGATCCATCATCTTGAATCCTGATCATTCTACCATGAAGGGCATACCAGAAACTTTCAGAATCACAAAACGTGATAATTCCCTACAAAATCAGGGTACGCAGAAGCAAAAGGCTCCGTTATCATGAATATTTCTTGTTCTCAGGTTATGCTCTTCTCTTAAATTGTACGGGGAGATGATTTTATTGTTTATGAAGGGTCTTTCAATTAAAGGGATTTTGTAGAACAAAAACAGAATTGAATTTATTGACCTTAAACAAGAAGATAAAATCTAATGTTCTTATTGATATGAAATGTTTAAATTGATCCAAAAAGCAATTGTCTGCTGAGATCTGTAATCAACCAAGAAAGCAATATTGCCATTTCAACACACAATGCTACCAGTAGCCCATCTCTGCAACTACCATTTTTAATAGGATAATGAATGGTCGAGTGCCATTTCCTTCTCCACAAATTGGAAATTAACACGTAGAATTAAAACCTTATAGAAAACATAGGGATCCAATTAGGCACTGGTGAACTTGGTGACAGCCTTTCTGTATAGCGTTCTTCAAAAGTTTTGCAAGAATAAGCCTTATTACATCTGAATTTCTCATTAACTGTCAGCTTTTTAGTGTACCTAATGAGTCACAAAGATGAAACTGTTGTTTATGCCGATTAGCTTGACAGGAATGTACCCTAGTATATTGCCGCCGCCACTGTAGACTGCCTGCAATATGAGATACACTAGTCCATGCTTCCTCCACCATAAATCAGACATATTCCACCTACCAACTCTTTAACACTAAAAAAAAAATTCATAGAGAATTAGTATGTCCCGTATTCCATTCATCCCATTAAACAACTCATGACTTAAAGTCATGCTAAGAGTGAGGAGATGTGAAATCTATCATCAATTCTGTAGTTAGTTTTCTTTTCTAATCCAAAAAATGATAATCAAATCCCATTGGTGGGATGGCTTTCTCACAAGTCACGCCATAATCTGAATATTTGATTGGTTGTTTTGCAGTTTTTATATTTTCTTATTTGTTTTGGCATAGCCCAGTTCCCCATTTCAATTTAAAACAACCAATGATGTAAAAATACTCTTCTTGAGTCACGGGCTCTTCAAAATATTCAAAAAGTTGATCATTTCTGGGTCTCTCTAATAGTGGAAATTATCAAATCCTAACATATAGAGACTATGTTTTGACTACTTCCTAGCCCTACAATGTTTCAGATGTATCCATTTTCTTCTTCAAGAGTTTAAACAGTTGTATACCACACATGTGTGACTTGTTTCTGGAAATTGTATTTACAGTTTTATGTGTTGGTTTCTGGTTGCAGAACTTGGATTTGGCAGTGGGAAGTCGAAAGCTCTTTATGGGAAAGAAGGCCACAAAGGGATAATACTAGTGAAATTTTCATCCTCGCTTGCAGGTTTGCAAGAGACTGAACGGTTGCATAAATATTTTGATGGATATTGTCGTGGGCGCAAAGATTGGTTACGTTTACAGTCCTTACATATGGAAAAAGAAGTTAATGACGAGGGTCCAGAATTTGTACGGATTGATAAGGAAACAAAGAAGAAAAAAAGGGTTTTGTATGGTTACATAGGAATTGCAGATGACCTGGAGATACTAGACTTTAATACTAAAAACAGGGTCTTGGTTAAAAGCAGAAAGGACATAGAATTTTCTTTGGAGGACCAATAGAGTAGTTAGAAGTTGGTATGCCTGTTTTATAATGTAAATGTAATACGTGCAAAAATAAGTCCTTTTGTGACATTTGGTACGTTTCTGAAAAGTCCAAACATGAGGTTGTTGCTTATAGATGCAACATGATTGTGATGTTATCTGACAGAGAAATTGTTCTCTAATCTTTTAATATGTCAGTGACTAGTCAACTCAGTCACATTTCTCTTTCAGCTCTGCAAAATTTATGTTATATCTGAAACAAGATGCATTTAAAAAGTAATAAGATTATGCTTCCATACGTCTTGGGGCTTGTTGGAACTTGGAAATAATCACCCTTTCTTTTTAGGAAAAAGGTTAACACTCTCATCTGTTGTTGGGTGGGATAGTGTACTATCAAGCTCAGGGTACAATTTTGGCCTAAAAGTTGCATCAAATGGGCATCTATTCTATTGAAATTCATTGGGACTTAGGTTTGACTTTGTCTGATTTTGAGCTTCATTACATTGCCTCTTTGAGATGGGGAAACATGCCTTGCACGGTTGGAACCTAGGTCATCATTATAATTTATAACCATTGTACCTGGGGTCCCCGAGATTTCACCCTGAAATCTGGGACTACCCCTTTTAAAAAAAATTTGTTTTTTTCAAGTAACGGGTCGTTTTGTGTTTGTTTTGCTTGCAGTTGTTTGCATTGCTCTAAGATATTCCCAGAGAGTCATAGAAGTCAAATTCGACAATTACCCACATGCCAAAGCTCACTCAATCCCTTTGCCAGACCTTGTCTGCAAGTGTTTTATTTATTTATTTATTTATTAAATAAGTAAAGTTCTTATAAAAATAGATTGAGCTAAAATTGAAGGATTTAGGTTATATAAAGCACTTAACCCCATCATTATTACCATAGAACATTCATCCGGGGGGAAGAATTTTTGCAGATCAGTTAATTGGAGAACTTTTTTGAGCAATTGCCTGCAACTTCTTTTGTTTTGTTTTATTTTATTTTCTCTGTGTTTTGGTTTGTTTTCTCCGACAATTCATGTAGCCTATTCATTCTTCTTGTCAGATATTTCTTCAGGCATAGGGTTTTGAAAAGCTATCAAGTATTTTTAATTACTAATCTGTCTAAAGGCGATCAGAGCTCAGGATTCTTTCAGAAGATTGCAAGAAGTCGCTTGGTCCAAAAAGGTGCAAAAATAGATTTTATGAAAATAAGAAAAATATTGCCATCAATGCGTGGAGCTCGAGAAAATATGCACTTTTAGAGAAAATGACACCTAAAACGAAGCCACGGAATGAAAGTTATGGCACATGCAAGTTTTTGCTGCTACATCTTCCCGGACCCTTTCAAAAAATGGCAAATTTTATTATTTCCTTGTGTTTTTTTCACCAAAAATCCAAAAAAAGAAAGAAATGCAGTCTTCATGCCAGTCAAAAATTTCAAGGCTGCTTTCCGCGTCCAATATCCACGCTGCCCGTAAGTAATGAATTTTCACGCAATTTTAAAAGGTAGAAGTCATAATGCAAGTTGCATTTTTTGAGAAGACTTTCTTCCATGCAAGGTGCATTTTTTTGGAAGGATTTAAGCTGCCAATGAGAATTTTAGAGGTGGCAGGCAGACGAAAATTTCTTGCCTGTATAGCAGGTTACTTTTTCCTATCAAGTCAAATCACTTAAGCTGCCAATGAACATTTTAGAGGTGGCCGGCAGACGAGAATTTCTTGTCTTCCTTGCAGGGTAACAATTCCCATTATGAAAGTCAAGTCACTTAAGTGAAAAGCGGAGAATTTCTTGCCTGCCTTGCAGGGTAAAAATTCCCATTATGAAGAGTCAAGTCACTTAAGTGAAAGCGGGAATTTCTTAGTTGCTTTGCAAGGTAAAAATTTCGATTGCTTTGACTTCCTATTTTTAGCAATTCCTCTTGCCAAAAAGTGCTTAAAAACTAACTTTTTTTTATTAATTGTCCGGAAACATCCCAATTTTGGCGCCTAGGGTTGGAAAACATTTCTTTTTATTATTCAGAAGCATTTGCATGTTGATGAATACTTCATTTATGCCCATATTGGTGAAGAAAGCAAAAGTCAATGTTCGATACATTGAATCTATATTCAAAATTAGAAGAAGAAACGGATCTAGCTCTCATAATTGCAAAGACTTCCGACAAAAAATTCATTCTCTTGTTTCTAGCGCAGCCTGTGTGAAAGTCATTGCATGGAAAATTCCTTTCAAGAGCTTGTGCATGTGCTCCCAATCCTCCAGTTGAAGCCTTCATTGAATTGACTTGTGTTTTCCTTCTCCCCGGAATGCTTTCCAAAATTTAAATTGCTCATATGCAATTAAAAATAAAAAGATAACGAGTTTTGTCTGAATTATTTATGGCAAACATTGCACTGATGCATATAAAGGATAAGAGGGAAGATAGGTCAAAGGCTAGGTACCCGCAAGCAAATCACAGTCAGAGGCTTCCAGATCCAGTTTGGTGAGAATCGAAGGAAAAAAATCAACAACACATGGGAGTATCTCAGATCCATGACAGAGATATCATTCATTGCTAAAATAGATGAAGCAGAAGTACAATGCATATTGGATCAACATGCAGAGTATGAAGGAAGGACAATACTGAGAGTGTTGCAACTTTCTTCTAATTTTTTCTCCCCCTTCTTCTTTCTCTTATTTTCTCTGACAAAATAATTGAGTAATAAATTAAATTGTAAAATTTAAGTGATTTGTTTAAAAAGCTGTTACTTCAAGTTACTGGAAGAGGTCAATTACTTGGAAATAAGTGGCATACATGCAAAATAGAAGGTTCTATTTTCAGGTTATAAATCATGCATGTCATGTAAATAGGAATTCTAGGAGGAAGATTGCTAGCTACTTCCCTTTTTCATAACTTCCACATGCGGGAATTCATTAAAATTTTTTTATTTGTAATTGCCCTCTATACACTATAAATAGAGAAAAAACCTACGGATTAAAAATTAGAATTTGTAATCAAACATTCTTGTGTTCTAGACTTTGAGTTGAAACCCTTGATATCTTTTTGAAAGCTAAGGAATTGAAAGTAGAACGATTTCTAGAGAACTTTGTGTCAACGATGCATTTGTTTCTTACTTATGTGTAGATCTTTGCATAAAACTTTGTGTTATCTCAGATCTAGATTTGAAACTTTCATTTTCTTTAAATTATGTATCGCGAGATCTGTTTGTTTCATCTATGTGCATGAGACCAACTCTGCAAACTATTGGTTGGATTGCACATCTTCTTTGCTTTCTTCCCGGATTCAATTATTTCCCCCTTTTACAAATATTTCTTTACAGCTGCTTACTTGCTGCAGAATTGCCTAGCTATGACTCATGAGCTTTGCAATTAAAGTAAAGCCCACAAATAGTTACTTAGATCCATAATTGATAAAATCATACATGGGAGGCCTCATCTGGTAAATGAGGGAAATTTATCTCTCGTGACTGCCTAGGATTTCGGCTGTGCGGAAAATCTAGCCAAAACATTACCTTATATCTCAACCATAAGCATACTGGAAACATAATAATCACTTTCACAGATTGTACTTTCCATGCTGCCATTTTCTTGTATATTTACAATATGCGGAAGCATTTACCATGATATTATTATTATAGCCACCACCCCTCCCCCCACCGCCATCCCTAAAATCTGAGAAATCTTTTGCCTTTCCAGAAAGTGAGAAACCCTGTCCTTCCATAACCCCATCTCCAAGACTTAGGTAACCATGCTAGATACCTTATCAAACAACTAACCCACATATTAATTAGCTGAATTAAGCATATGGATGACCTGAGAATTTTGGTCTCCACCATCAAAAAATAAATAAATAAAGAAATTATATTAATGTCCATGAATGACCAAAAGTAGGTCAATGGGACTAGAGAATACACCCAATCACAATAGAAAGTTCTAGAAACAAAAAAACATCCACACATGCATTAATTGTAAAGTAGATTTGCTAGATTGTTTACTGGTTAGGTGAGATGACAGCTGAAGGAAGAAGGTATGCATCATCAATAAAATTTTAAATGCAAGCAACTGGATGAGCAAAAGAGCTAAAGAATAAAGCATTCCAAACATGTGTTCATTGTATACTAGGAAAGTTGTTTACTTGTTAGATCAGACGAAGGTAAAGGGAACATTGTAATGCCTTTGGAAAATTGGAAATTAATGTTTTATTACAAGAAACTGAATGCGCAGAATGTACATGCTATTGCTAGCAAGCTTTTCCAAAATCCATTGTTCAATTTCAATCACAAAGAGTCCCTTATCACTGTTTATTTTAGAACTAAACCATTGCTTGTAGCCATCACCTTTCCATTACAAGGATTTGCAACATATATTGTGAGTTTTTGACTTGAGCAATATAAATTTTATAGAATCTATATTTTGGGAGCTATGTTGTCACAAACTGCTACTTTTGTCCCTGCATGCAAACATGGACACAAGACCTTTGTCTAAATTGTTGGCATGCAATGCATACACTTATTGCTACGAAAGATAGGTAATAGTTGAATATTTCCTAGACCCCAAACAATGCAGAAGTAATTTCACCATCATTAAATCTCCCATCAGGGTAACGGCTTGTACCATTTGACATTCATCACCAATCGTTTTTGCCATATGGTAACAACCTATGTGGCCATGCCATTTGATAGTCAACTGCTCATGCTTACTAAATGGTGGCTCCACGAACTTGAATATTTTTCATTGGTGACAGTAGCATAATAGCATCGTCCCTGATAAATAAATGTGTGCCAACGACCCTTCGACAACAATCAACATTATGACAATTGCTCTTAAGATTTTTATCTGAAACCTTGGCATTATTAAAAATATGTTCTCTTATGTGGTTAGCCCTGAGAAAATTGGGTTTCAGGGAATATACATCTTGGGGAATTGTTTCGACCACTTGGGCAAAGTATAGAATGGCAAGGGAGACCGATTATTCTCCTTAAGTCTGACTTTGATAAAGCATATGATAGGATCCATTGGTCCTTCATCACATATATATTTCTGTGGCTTGGATCTAAGTTTATAAACATGGCTAGAGTTTTGTTTTTGAATGCTTTTGTTTTGGTTTCAATGATTAGTGTTTTGTCAAAACCTAAGTACCCTTGGGCAAATCTATTGGTCAAGGCTTCTAGCAGCCACCGTGTCTCTATGCATTTTCTACAGATGTATGAGGTTATCTTTGTGGTGTTTCCCATTCATTAAATCACATTCATGGTACCTTTATCCCAAAAGAAGGTCCTCAATGACCATTTTGCAGATGATTCACTCTTCTCAACTGGATCAATGCAATAATCTATTGCTAAGATGGAGGAACATTTGGAGACATTCTAATATGGCTTTGTATACATCCATCAGTGATCAAAAGCCAAATCAGGGTTATTTATTGCGACGATCCTTTGGTTTCATTGAATCAGGTTTGGATAAGGGTGAGTTCTGGTGAAATTGTTTGTTGTTTTACCATTTCTTTTGGCTCAGATGTCTCACTATGACACATGTAGAGATGGTGCTTTCATCATATACAGGTCAATATTGAAAGATGATATCATATACAAATCAATATTGAAAGATGATAAAATAAAGATTGACTGGCTCATTGGTAGGCTGGCTATGATAAATAGAACATCGCTTACTTTTCATCATGTTGATTCCCAAAATTATCTTGCATTCAAACGCTGAGAGGATATTCTAGAATCGTTGTGGTTTAAGTTGTAGGTATGAAGGGATTGTCTTTGGTGGCTTGGTCTTATTGTACCATGCAAAAGGGTAAAAATGGCTTGGATCTTATGGACATTGTTACCTAGGGAAAATGTTGTTAGAAAAATGTCTACGATGCGTTTGGAGAGGCTTCATGGCGAATCCTTATTAGACACAAGATTCGAGAATTGAAACTGTTAGCACAAGGGAAAAGTTAAAGACCCCTTCGGTATTTTGACATCATTGCTTCCCCTATGGAGTTCACAATACACAGATTGATGATTGGCAGCACAAAAAGAAGTTATTTGCTTAATCTCTTCGAAGTGACTGAGATGTAGTCATCTAAATCCTAGGTATTTTTCCACCTAAAAGAGCAATGTGTCTGCAATTGCTTGTTAATCGATGAAGAGACTCATGATAATGGAAAATTTTTAATGTTGTTTTAGCTGAATTGTTCCATAGAACCTATCCTTTTGTGTGCTTCTTTACTGATTTCAGCTTATTTTTCTAGTCTTAGGGTCTTCATTGATGAATATCCTTGTTCCCTTCAAGGTAGAGGATTTACGAAGGTGAGAAATTTGTAACACTGTAGAGAGGGGAGAGCTCATATGCAAATCACCATCTAGTAAGTTCCATTCCAAAACCCTCAAAAGCCATGTTGTTACATAAAGTTGAAAGAGTAGAACCAAAATCTTCTTCTACAAAGTTGAACAAGTTATTTGGAGAGTACCAAGGAAAGACCGATGATTTCAAGGTAGCGATACCATTTGAAAAGTATTTAAAGTTAGTGGGAAAGGGTGTGCAAGGGATGAATCAGAGAAATAATCAAGGTGATACAAGAAAGGAATTGCAACATAAGGTAAATAAAATTAATTGCCACCCACATTTGATGGCACAAGAAAGATCTCTGCAAGGGTTTGGTTGCAAAAACTGCAAACAAATTTTACATTGTCCCATGATGAAAGAGGGCGTGATTTAGTTTTGCTACCTTGCACTTGGAAGGCTTTGCATGTGACTGGTGGTATAATGACCTCATTACACAAGGACATGGCCTTGTGCAAACATTTGAAGATTTTAGCCAGAGGTTGCTGGACAGATTCAAACAATAGGGCACAAAAGAGTTTTTCAAAGAATTGGCTATAATAAAGAAACAAACTTTAGTGGATGCGCATGTAGCAGAGTTCCCAATGAGTGGCAGTCATGGTACTGGATATTTCAGAAAAGAGGATCATATTTGAACCCCCCAGGGGCGTAGTTAAGGCCTTTGTACCGCCATCATTGTAGGAAGTTATCTGGAGGGCCTTGACACCTTGATCCATCTTGTTGAGGAACATGTTTACACCACGGTCAAGACCGCTCACTAATAGATTTCAGAAGGGAAACTTTCAAAAAGGTGATCAAGCTCGACAACCACAAAAGGCTACACAATAGGGCTTCACAAAGATGAGGATGGATGAAAACAATAGAAATGAACTAAAGAGGAAGTTGTGTTTCACTTGCAAAGATCCATGGGAATTCAGACATAGATGCCTTGGCAAGGGCCAAGGCCATTACATAGAAGTAGTGTCTGATGAGGAGAATGAGCTTGAAGCGTTAGAGCCACAACCAGCCATATAAAAATAGTGACAATGAAGAGGAAGACAACAACACTTTGGCTGCTTTATTGGGGAGCGCCGCGGTATCACCCATTCGGAGTCAGTTGAGTGTTATCCATGCAACCGATTAATGTGTTGATGGATAGTGGGGCCACCCACAATTTTATTGGGCGAGAGCTTGGTGTCCAATAAGGGGTTGAAGGAAGAATATTTTGTAGGTTTCAATGTTGTTGTTGCAGACGGATTCACCATTCCATGTATAAAGATCATATGACAACTAAAACTAATCCTTAGTAACTATGAGGTATGTGATGATTTTTATGTTGTGGGGTTGGGAGAAGCAAGTATCTTATTTTTAGTTGTACAATGGTTGCATTCTCTTGGTGAGTTTTCCTAAAACTATCAATCCATGGAGTTAGCGTTTAAATAACAATGATAAGATGTTACTCTTAGGGATATGCTCGAGGGGTCACCACAAGTGATAATAACAAAAAGTATGGAAATAACATTTCGGAAGGGACAAGTTACTTCGACAAAAAGTTGTTTGTTGATGAAGGGCATGCACATTGCTTCATCTTCTAGTAAGCAACATAGCTATCATATTGATATTCAAACTCTTTTGGATAAGCATAGTATGACATTTAGTGACATGCCTCCAGGATTGCCACCAGACAAAGGTTTCCAACATACTATAGAGTTGGAACCACGCTTAAAGCCTATCATGATCACTCCTCACCACCACCCACGAACATATAAGGAGGAGATATAAAAGGCTACTAAGAAATTTCTGAAAATGAGCCACATTTAACCCAAATCCAACTCTTTTACTTCTTCAGTGGTACTTGTGAAAAAAGAAGGATGACACCACGAGGATGTATATATACTACAGAGTCCTGAACAAAAGGACAATAAAAATTGATATCCCATTCCTAGGATTGATGAGTTACACGGGGAAATCTACTTCTTGAAGATTTATTTGAGATTAGGGTATCATCAAATCCGTGTTTGTAAGGAGGATGTACATAAGACGACATTCATATGCCAATATGGAGATTTCAAGTTTTCTAGTCATGCCATTTGGCTTGACTAATGCATTGGCCACTTTCAACTAACATCTTAGATGGAAGCACGAAGGATGACAAGTATGAGATAGTAGATGGTCTTATTTGTATAAGATCATAGTCTTTCTAGTGCCTGAGTCTAAGATGAAAGAGAAAATATTGAAGACCTGCATGATGCAACCCATGGCGGGACATCCTAGATTTTATAAAACATACATGTAAATCAGGGAAATGTTCTCTTGGAAGGGCCTTAAGGATGATGTACTCAAATACATCAAGGAGTGTAGAACCTGTCAACAGAATAAGACAGAAGATGTTTTTCCTGCAAGGTTACTACAAACCATTGAGCATATCTATGGACTTCATCATAGGCCTTCCAAAGATAGAATGGTAGGAATTATATTTATGTGCGTTGTAGATATATATTAATCAAGTATGCACACTTCTTTTCTATTCCTGTAGAATTCAGGAGCACATTTGGTAGCTGATCCATTTTAAGGGAGGTATTTAGGTTATATGGTTTATTGAAGAATATTGTTAGTGACAAGGATAACCAATTTCTAAGTTCATTTTAGAAGGAGCTATTGCATTTGACAAGTATTGAGCTCACCCCCCAATACCAATTACCACCCACAAATAGATGGGTAGACAAAAATAGTAAATATGTGGGTTGAAGGGTCCCTAAGGAGCTATGTCATAAAATAACAAGCAACATGGGTCAAATGGTTGAAACCTTGGAGAGTACTGCTACAACACCACCCACCACATGTCCATCACTATGAAATATTTTATGGCTTCATATGGATATGATGCACTAACTTTTACAAATTTGGTGCTTATTAATAACAGTGTACAAACAACATGTGACATGGTTCATCATAGCCAAGACATTCTGAGAGCACTCAAAGGTCACTCACAACGGGCTTAAAATCAACAAAATAATTATGTAGACCAACACTGCATTGAGAGAATATTTGTGTAGTCTCTAATTTCACACAAGTGCTATGTGCACAGGCACCTCATCCAAGTCAACACTGAACGCTCACCCGAAGCACAAGCAGCTACCAGGTCCCTCCTTTGTGTTTGCTTATCAAGATGTTAACATGCATATTCATAATGATAATTGACCAAGTAATCAATCAAGTGTACTTAACCATTGCATAAACTCACTTTGAAAACACATATAATAAAGAATCATGGTAGATTAGACAATAACTAAGATCAATAGCACCATTAGATCACCATATTCAGACATATCAATGATCATAATCCATCCTCAATAATCGATTATACCAAAAGTATTACATAAAAGAAGTTGAATACACAATAATCAATGTATTAGGGTGCTGGATCATTCACACAAGTATCAAACCCTAGATCTAAGACAACATAACAGACTCCCAGAACTAAGAACTACTTAAAACAATGGCACACACACACACACACACACACACACCACACACACACACACACACACACACACACACACACGGGAGGGGACTTTCCCTTCACCGCCCATGCATTCACCTAATAATAGGCGTGCTCTCAAAATAGACATACATGCATTACATTCCTAAAGGCAGTCATGTGTAAATCCCTTACATGATTTTACAAACAACTAATAATAGAACTCCTAAGAATATTCTACTTTACTCTTATTAATAGCTGACTCCATGCATGTGCTTTAACCTTTTCTCTACATGTGCTTTTTCCATAATTATCCCTTGCTTGGTTGCCACGTTATCCTAGCTTTTATCGTTTGCTTGATAGACACTCCAAGTCTATTTTTAGCACGTGATCAACAAAATCGTCTAAGTCTCGAATCTTGTTTGTCTAGACGTGAACCTTTGCATGCTGTTTCATCCTATCCACGTGCACCCCTACGCTCCCCCCTCGCGCGTGCCACCAACCTCCGCGTGTAGCCCAATACTTAGTCATTTTGTCTGCACAACATTACCCCACACTAAATACATTGTTCATCCTCGACAATGGGGTTTACTCGACTTATCCTTCGAAAGAATGATTGAATAAAGAATATCCAAAGAACAAAGAATATATAGGGGAACAAATATACTTTAAAGAATAAAGAATAATCAGGTGTGCTTCACTCCTGAGATGGTTATAACAACTCAGGGAACTCTTTATTAACATGTGCCTTCTAGCTCTTGCCACTATGTCAACTCCTTGACTACTATATCTTGGCACTTCTCTAACAATCTTTGGCACCTACGTGGGATCCATGTTCTCTCCCTTTTCTTTAAGCTCTCTAACAATCCCTGTAAGGTCTGAGATCACCTCTTCAAATGCATCCATTCTCCGTGCCACTAGTGACCCAAACTCTTTGAGCCTTGTATTGAAAGTCTCCTTGACTGTTTTGAGAGTGTCGCACTTCTTCGCAATTTCAGCCATCTTCTCCTCTCATCCAATTTTTTCATCTTTTTTGGCTGTGAGCACCTCATTCTCCTCATTGATGGTATATGCTCTAAGGATACGGATCAGGGTTCTGGTAGTTGTTTAATGCCCATCTTGCCTTCTTCAGTTCATCCTTTAAGGTGGTAACCATGATGTCATACTCCACAATCTTCCACGCTACTGCTGCTCTATTTGTTTTCTCTTCGACTGCTTTGTCTCCTTCACTTGGCCCTTGCACACTTGGCTTTTCTTTTAGTAACATTTGTACCAACTCTTTCAAGTAATATAGTGCTGATGGATATACATCCTTAGTCTGTTCATTAAGTTCTGGGTGCACTGTCACTATCTGAATTGAAATCTGGACGACCATATCAATCACATACTTGGCGCGATTTTTTAGATTTCTCCAATTCCTTTGTCAATATTTGCACTTCCTGCACCTTGTCCCTATTGTCCTCGAGAAAATGTTCTAACTGTGGTTGCCTTGTCCAAGTTTCTTCGTGCTAACTCTGTAGCCATCTTATTCAAAATATTTCTGGCCTGCTCGTCAGCCATCTCTGTCGGTCTCACTGTAATCAAATCCTTTGGTGCCTTCTTAAGTTTGCACGTGGAAAATGCGTCCTTAGAAATTTCAAGATCAGGCCCATCCATATGATTCTGCATGCTCCATGAAAACATCTTCCTCATATGCATAGTCGCACCCTCCAGGTCGATTACTTCCCAACCATAAAGCCTCTTCGTTTCCACAGGACTTTGGAACTGTACACGCAACACCAATGACCGATCATCAATATTATAAGGTGAAATAGGTGAAATGTGGATAAGGAAAGATCAAGGTAATCTAATGTCTTGTACGGGCACTAATGGAATATGCTTCGTCTAAGGAAGTGAAATGTTTGTCTTACCTATGTAGGTGAGATGGAATGGTCTAAGATGATGGTAGTGATAGTAAATGGCGGTCAATATATGGCTCATGGAAAAATGCTGCAATAGTTGTGGAAGGCAGGGAAATTATCCTGTGTTTACCTTGTAGAAGTTTGAAGACAAGGTCATGGAAGTGCTAGAGAGAAAACATATGAATAGGACAAGTGAGTGGATTATGGGAACTAGTTTCATCTAGGATGGTTCCGCCAGAAGTCATAGACCTTGTCAGCTTCTTCATTCAGGATTGTCAATTGTGAGATGATGACAGGTGGAAGTGGTGAGGATCGGAAAACCAAGATTCTAAGGCCCATGTCAATGTCTGTGTGCAAATAAGATACATTTGGTTGTGGGACTCGAGGATCGTATACTTCATCTCTTGGTTGCTGAGGACCCTGAATGGTCATATGGGATGTATTCAAACTATCAAACTAGAGAAGAAATAAACTTGCAAAGTATCCGTCAAAGGAAAGGTTGATGTTTAAACCTAGGCCAACTAAAGACACGTGGGGAATTGTATTACTTTCCATCTAATTAATCTATGTTCCTAATTAAAAAAATAGAAACAAGCAGATTTAAACTAAAATGATTCAATTACTTTCCTCGAATTAATTAAACCTATGTGTTGCTTTTAGCTAATTAACAAAAGAAACAACTAATTTAATAAATAAAACAAATCTATTATAATGTTTTTTTCTTTTCAATTAAATAAAGGAAATGACAAAAAATAAAACAATCTAATTAAATTAAGCTAATATTTTTGGATTTTATGCTTTCTGGAAAACAACAGAAGAAATTTGACAAAAGAAATACGAAGAAATGCAATTGCTTCTACAATACTATTAACAGAACTAAACAAATAAATAATCTTGATGTGACTATTTATCTGTGTAGAATGGATCTAAACTACTCTAATAAATCAAAATATTTTTCCAATTTGTGTTTGTGGATTTAAATCTTCTCTTCCTACCTCAGAGACATAGGAAGAAGTAAAAGCTTCTCAGAAGCACTTCTTCCTCTAAAACTTCCCCAGTAGAAATAAATGAAGATCTAATGAAGATTACAGATTGAAATGGAATTACAATTGCTTTAAACTAATGCAGGAGATTTCCTCCAGAAAAACTTCCCTTGCAAACCCACAGGGATAGGAAGGGAAGCAATCTATCACCAGAAGCTTTGTGCAAGAAAAATAGAAACTACAATAATGAATTACTATTGAATTGATTTGAATTGATTGATTTAACTACTCTAGTCAAATTGTGCATACAAATGAAATAAAGAAATCAAGAAAGCTTAAGGAAAACCAAGTACATCCCCAACCTGGAATTTGTAGAACTGTGACAAATCCAGTGATGGTTTACTCTGATTGTCCCCTTAGCTTCTTTTCCAACTTTAGTGCTCAGATGAATCCAGGGAACTGTGTTGGGTAATGCAGAAGAAATAGTGAAGAAGTGTTGGAGCAGTGGTGGCTTACAGGAAATCTGGTAGCAATGCGGGTAGGAGAATAACAATGCAAGAGAACTATATTGATTGTGTATTTCCTAGCAAGATCACGAACAACATAATGGATGCAATTCACAACAAAAATCTCCAACCAATGCTTCGGGTAGAAGCTTGGCTCTTATAAGAAAAAGGCAGGGAAATGGTCTAAGCCATTTGGAGCAGCCAAGAAATGCCACCTCTCTCAAAAAAGGGGAAATTAACTCCAATTATCAATAGAATATATACTATAAATAGGAAGGGAAGGAAGAATTTGATATGTATCATCAAGCCTATAAAAAATTTTCCCCTCAATTTGACTAAGAAACGTGCACTAAAATTAAAATGAGTTAGAAGAAATTGACACACATGTGTTTTCCAAATCACACCTTAAAATAGAATCTGAAAAACAAAAATTGCAATAAAATTACAAGAGGTGGTCTGTTGCAGAGGGGTGGTTACACAACTTGCTGATGAGGGTAGACCATGGTTGTTGCAACTCATGGGTGATTGTGGTTGGTATAACTTAAAGTAAAGTGCTAAGGAAAAAGTCATAATTTACAGAAGTTTAGATAAAGGAAAGCAAGAAAAGCATGGAAATGAACTAAGGAAAGCATTCTAGGCTACAAATATACACTGCAAATAGGAAATTGGATTCAAACACCATTGGAAAATATATTAATCATCATTGGGGATTTTCAAACTTGGCTTCCATGACAATGTAGCACGTGAAAATTGGGTGCATACATATTTCCCCCTCGGAGAAGCATTTTAGCCATGAAGAGGTGTAAAACGATTAGAGTCTGAGTATGGTGTTCCCAAAATGGGAGAGTTAGAAATTATACCTGACACATCCTGTGTGTTGAAGTGATGCCAATCCAAGCTTCCCACCACCTACAAGAAGAAAAACAAGAATCAAGTACAAATATAATGTAGAATTGACAAAATATACTGAAATCAAAATGACAAGAGGAACTTACCATGTCCGCGGGGATAGAAATATACTTGTGCCAGTGCTCCAGCCCTGCAAAACACATACTTGAAAATGGAAGAGTTAAAACATGTCTATATATAACCAAAATCACTATTTCTAGAAATCATTTTCACTCACCCACTTATTAATATTTTTGAGCTCTGGATCACTAAACTGTGATGGTTTCATGTGAGAGTATGGAGTAATTAAATTGAAGAACCCTCACATTGATGCAATGGCACCACCAGTGGGTAGGAGCAGTGGCTTAGAGATAGGTAGAGTTATCTCACCTCATTTATTTATTTTTAACCTAAAATGTGAAAAATTTTGTGAAAAAATCAACCTAGGGGGGTTGAAGATTTTTGCTAATTTTGTAGTCAAAATGTTCACAAGGGGGATGCCTAGGTGTATTTGTCTTTTATTTCAAATTCAAAAAATGGTCATTTTTAATCTTTTTTGAATTTTTGGGTTTAGGGTACAACGTGTCATTTTTCAGACAAAACAATGCCGCAAGTGAGTTATTTTGCATTTACAGTGGTGGCTTTTACAACTGCCGTGTATTTGGATTTCTTTGTTTTTAGAGCATAGGGGCGGTTGCACAGGTAGTTACAAACTCTATGGAGATTACGCAACCGCCACTCTACACAGAGGGGTGGTTACGTAATTATCAAGGAAGAGGCTAAAATTGACCAAGTGTGAAGAATTTTTTGGTTTTTTGTTGTTTTATGATGTTTTTGATGAGCTTATTATGCATGAGATGTTTCTAACTTGTTATTTTTGGTGTTTTGGTGAATGCAGAGCGCCCGTATATCATATGGAGTAGGGCTAGAGAGTGTGATTGGCTTCCTTCCATCTTGGATTCACTCACTCAGGATGAGAGAGATATCTTACATAGGGTCAGGATATGGAGATATCCCAGACATTCGTTGGTTGCACCTGGTTACTTGTTGTTGCTAATTTTGAGTTATTGGGATGCAGATTGGAATAATTTCTGGATTCCTCTGGAGTTAGAGGAGAGTGGACCATCACTCTTGAGGATGTCTACAAGGATCTAGGGGTTCCTGTCACATGTAGGAAAGATTAACACTAGAGAGTGCTACATCAGTGGTGTAGTCTCATGCAGTTGGGCTTCCTACATGGGAGATGCATTAGCATGTGATACTGGTGTGCCAAGCATGGCATGAGACTATACTTTCAGTTACCTTGCCCCTATCCATACCTTGTGCAAGGCCATCATTGGTATTTTGGCTTTGTGTTTGGTTGGAGATAAGGGCAAGGACAAGTTACTTTATTGTTGGGCCCCCATTATTCAGAGCATAGAGGAGCATGGCCACATCTACGCATGGGGACATTGACATACTTGGTACTACATACCATGATCTTTACAGGGTTTTTTAACTAAAGGGAAAGATCCCTTAGTCATCCTACATTAGTGACTGGTTGGGTTTATGAGTGCATGATTCCCCTACCAGAGGGGTGTTGGGATAAGATCCCAGGGCTATTAGAGAAATTAGATGGACAGTCATGGGCCACTAAAGGGGCATCATCATCTATGTTCTACACTCACTATAGATGACATGATTACACATGGATTGTACCAGGACATGGCTGGCCTATGGGGTGAGGATGTAGTTATTGTGGCTGGCATACAACACTATCACATGTAGTTAGTGGATAGGACCAACTAGGGTGGAGGTCCATCTAGTTCAGAGGGTGCCCCAAATTTTGGGTTACCTTATATTGACACCCTCCCAACAGTTCCTGATTTGTATACCAGGGGATTAGAGAGGCTAGAGTTTCCTATACAGGGCAAGCTCAATGGACTGTCATTATACCTGGGGGTCCCGATTGGTACACCACAGGCTGTATTCCAGATCCAGCTAGGCCTAGGAGTGATTCTACATATTGAGGTTTCCCCTGCATGCATAGTGAGGGAGGAGGAGGAGCTGAGGATGGATAGAGATGAGGAGGGTGGTGACCGAGGAGGATGAGGAGGAGGGGGATGAGGAGACTGATACATGACATTAAGTGGAGAGCCAGTAGAGAGGATTCCATAATGGTAGGGTTGAGGATGAGGCTGAGGATGAGACTCTTCATTCAGAGGAGCCTCTTTCACATGAGAGAGGAGGTGATGAGTAGTTCCATGTTATAGGACAATGGGTGGCTTCTGAGGAGATCTAGAGTTGAGCAGGTACCCATAGTGGCTCCACCACCACAACACCACCAGTATATCCATCCTGCAGCCAGGAGATCTGAGTAAGTGAACACTCTTCTCTCGACTCTACTATTTAGACTAGAAATGTTAGTTGATTATGCACTGTATCTTCTTTTTGGGTTTTTAAAAAGTTTTCTAACTCGCCATTACTTTCTTTTGTTTTACAGCCACTGTTGATGAATGGTGATATTTTATTCATCAAATCCTAGTTGATACATTGCTTATTCCCATGGGGAAGACAATGAGGATCTACTTGTAGATGTGGGGTAGCCAGAGATGATCAGATGTCACATGGATGTATTTTCACCAGGTTTGGCGAGTCTCAAATATTCTTTCCTTGATGAGGACTAAGCTTACTGGTACCAGATAGTTGAGAGGAGACAGCGACAAGGTCATTCCCATGAGACTACTACCGGTAGGTCACCAGCCCCATCTCATGGTCACTCTCATCATTCTACTCATGGAGGATCTCACTCACATCATAGGAGTTGCAGCAGGAGTCCCACCATGCTCCTTCATCTGGATCCCATAGGGAGGGATAGGCCATAGGCCTTATTGCTTTGTTATGTTTTTGGACACATATATCAATTTTTTTGGATTTTGTGCTCATTGTGAGCATTTTGACCACACCTAGAGTGTGATGACATTGTATACAAACTTGATTATTTATAATATATATACATATGTGATTCTTTTTGGCTCAGATATCTCGTGTAAGAGTTTACTTTTTTTTATGACTAGTTTCATCTATGTACTCTTAGATGTGTAGAATCTCTGATGATTTTTATATTATTTTATGAATGCATGTATGATGATGATGATGATGATACAAATGCGTAACAGAATGATCTTTTTCTTTTTTTTCTTTTGATACATATGATATATGAGGACAAATTGCAAACTTTAAAACTTTGATTTTCAAGCAATATTTGGTATTTCTACTTTATTGGAAAATTTGATGAGAATGATATGATAATGAAATGAACCCACTCCATTCTTAACTCCACGCAACCAATAAGATGTGAGGGATCAACACTGAGAATCAAGAAGGATGTGAGTTATATGACTTTGATGAATGAAAGTAATGATATGAAGATAAGGTTTTGACAAAGACCCAATTAGGACACTACAACTCAACTCTAGGAAAGGCTAACTATCCAATTTAGAATGCAGTTTGCTTGCAAGTTTAACTAGACTTAGACCCGTAGATGGCCTCTTGATTGAAAAAAATTGGTTTTATGGATCAGCTCTCTTATAACTTATGCATCTAACTCATTTTATGATGATTTCAAAGGACTCAAAGAACTTTTTACTTGTTGACTTGTTTACAACTTATTAATTTATTTGAAAGGACCCCCTATGCCTTGCCCCATGCTACTAGTAAGAAGCATGGGCTCATCACCAAGGAAAAAATAGGTGAGTAAGGGAACTTCCCTCCTTTCCCAACCTCATGCTACCTGTAAGAAGCATGGGATCATCACCAAAGACTGGTAGGGAAAAGAAGTGTAGTATTATTTGCAAAATGAAATTGTTTTTGTATTTATTGTTTCTTTATATTTTTTTTGAATTGATTTGATTGACTTTTAAACTTTGACTTGTGATTTTGGGAGGGAAAACCTTCCCCTAGCCTCAACCCCACGCAACCAGTAGGATGCGAGGGCTCACCACCAAGGGTTGAAGTAGGCGAACAAACAATCTGGGTGAAATGTTTTAGATTGATTTGTCAAAAGAGAGATTTTTAAGGAAAGATGTGACACCAAGAAGCTTCTAGTACAGACTATGGGAAAAAAACTAAGCTAGAAGTAAGCCGTGAATAGAACTAAGTATGTAGGTCTTGGTAGGATCAATGTCAAAACTTCATCTAGCAAGATGATAAAAGATTGAATAGTCCAAAGATGATATAGTGAATAGTTTGAAGAAGTATGATTAAATGTTTTGCCAATTCTCAGAAATTTTTGAAAGTTTCTTGAAAAATAAGTTTCTTGTTTCACAATGTTATAATATGATTATGCAAATGATATGCAATGTGAATGCAGTAATGTACATGTGGAAATGCAAATGAACTATGTGTAGAAGCATTTAAGGTGAAGTGAATTGACTGATTCACCAAATTCCTCACCTTCTAAAGTACACAGAGTGATAATGGTGCCATTCTTATAGTCCTCCATGACTTGATATGGACCTAACCACTTTGGTCTAAAATTTCTTCCTTTACTCAGTCTTCTTTTCAATTCGGCTATCCAGTCTCAAAACTAGGTCTCCTACCTATATTTATGCATTCATATACCTTTTTATTATACTGACGTGCCATTCTGTCAGCATAAACATTGTGTTGTTGCTCAGCTCTAAGTCAATTTTATCGAGGGTTTCCAATTGAACAAGTCATGCCTCTCGATATGCATCTTCATCTAAAAATCCTTGCAAAGATATGCAGAGGATAGGTAGCTCGATTTCTAGTGGTAAGACCACTTCACATCCGAAGACTAAAGAAAAAGGGGTTTCCCCATAGGCATTCGTACCGACGTCCTATAGGCCCACAAGGCCGGAAATAGCTTTAAATTCCAGTCATGCTTATTCTCCTTGACTATTTTGAGGAGTATGGACTTTAATGTTTTATTTGTCACCTCAGTCTGTTCATTGGCCTGAGGATAATATAAAGAGGTTGTGTGATGTGAGATTTTGAATTGTGAACACAACTCACACACCTCTTCATTCTTAAAGGATGTGCCATTATCTGAGATAATGACCTGTGGGACTCCATACCTATAGATGATCTGATTCAAAATGAATTTTTTGATCACAGACCTAGGTACGGTAGTGAGAGGCATGGCCTCGACCCACTTTGTGAAATATTTCATGGCCGTAATGATAAATTTGTGGCCATCTATTGATGAGGGAGAAAATTTCCCTATCAAATATAGACCCCAAGTAGAAAAGGGCCAAGGTGTTACAATTGGCTGTAGATCCTGAGTAGGGATGTGAATTTCATGCAGTGAATTCTTGAAATTTATAACACCTATGTACATATTCTACAACATCATGCTCTAAGGTGGGCCAGAAATAACCCATTGATGAATTTTCTAAGTAGTATCATTCCCTCTGAAGTGACCCCCATAAACTCTGCTGTGGGCTTCAAAGAGGATCTTTTTTTATTATTCTTCATCTACACACCTCAAAATCATGTCATCAAAGGCTCTGCGATAGAGAACTTCTTCTATAATTACATACTTGGTAGCTATGACACGTAGCCACTCACCTTTTTTGTGAGGTTTCTCCCTTAGGATATACACAGTCCATAATGTGATTAATGATATCAAAATACCATGGACACAGCGATGCAATCAGGAGGATTTGTTTCCACGTAAAATAAGCACTCATTGGGGAAATCTAGGTCTACTTTCTCCACAATCTATCGGGTTAAATGCCAACCAATCAACAATAATTTTTCCTTTGAAGGACTTTTGGTTGATGAAGGTGAGTTTGAATTCACCCATCAATGTGAGAAAAGTTCCATAGCCAGGCATGAGTCAAGAAGGTTCACAGTCTGGAATTGATGATCACTTTCATTTCTTAGTTAAGCATATAATGCCTTAATCTTTTCATTATAAAATAATTTCCAATAATTCTTTCTCCACCTCCGTATAACATGTCTCATAGTCAAGAAGAGTGTGACTAATGAAATAACAACACATTCACCATTATCATCATCTTCTTGTGCCAACATGTAAGCTAGTGAGACCTCGGTGGCTTGAGAGTATAAGATCAAGGGATGGTCGAATTTGGGTGGCATGAGTGTAGGTGGTGACATGAGAAAATGTTTGAGTGACTCAAACACTTCATGACATTTATAAGTCCACTCTTTACTACACTCTTTCTTTAGCAAGTTATTGATGGGATGGATGACACAAGTTAGATCAGGAATAAACTTGTGGATTGCCCCAAGTTTACCTAGAAAATACCTAATGCCCAATTCATCTGAAGGTGGAGTCATCTCCAGAACCACTTGAATATTTGTTGGATCTACATCAATTCCTCGAGAATAAATATATACCCTAATATTTTTTCTCCCATTACTCTGAATAACACTTTTCTAGATTCAACATTACATCATATTCAATAAGATGAGAGAGGATAATACAAAGCACCTCAGGGTGATTACAACTCATCCTTAGCCTTAGCAAGTAGGTCATCGACGTAAGATTCCACAATCTTATGGATAAGATCATGGAAGATATATGTCATTACTTGTTGGTAGGTAGCTCTAGCATTTTTCAAGCCAAAAATGGCATGACTGCATAGAAAAAGGTTCCCCAAGGAGTAGTAAAGGTAGTCTTAGTTTGATCTTCCTTGGAGATCCTTATCTGATTATAGCCAGAGAAATCCATCCATAAGTGACAATAACTCATATCTATATCATTACATCTACAATGACATCGATGGAAGGCAATGGAAAGTCATCCTTAGGATAGGCTTTGTTGATGTCTCTAAAGTTGATACAAATATGTATCTTCCCATTCTTTTTAAGAACTAGGATGATGTTAGACACCCACATGGAGTAATCCACTGGTTTAATGAAACCTACCTGAAGAAGCTTCATTACTTCTTCCTTGACCATTAAATCCACCTTTGGCTTCATGGGTCGTGACTTTCTACTTCACATGGCTTGGTATCGGGCTTCGTGACAAGGTTGTGAACTACCACACCAGGAGTGATTCCCATCATTTCCTTGTAACTGAAGGAAAAGGCTTTCGAATGTTCTTTGAGAACCTTTGTATGTGCTTCTATCTCATCTAGAGTAAGAGAAGAACCGAGTTTTAAGATCTTGGGATCCTCCTCCATCCCTATGTTGATATCTATGGTCCCTTCAATCAAAGAGGCATTACCCTCTTCAAACTAAGGCAGGGGCTAGAGGGTAGTTCTAACTCTTCTTCCTCTACCTCATAGATCTCAAGACCTTTCGATGAGGAAGAAACACAATGTGTGATCTCCAAAGTAGGAGGAAGGGTGAGGTCTAAGAGAAAATACTCTCTTATGGTGAGTGCGGGATGAAGATCAATGTATGCATTAAGAAATCCTAGGATTGCCTCATCATTCTCTACAAATTCCATGGTGGCAGTCTCATTCTCGGCTTCAACATATGCCAGAATTGTGTTGGTTGCCACTTTTCAAACTAAGGGTTCAGATCAAACTAAGACCATAAAATTAGTTTCCTTCAAGCCCTCACTTGGATAAAAGTGAGAGGAATAAGTAGCCATTGAATCAGCTAAGAGGTTTTTCTCTCTAGGTATGGCTTCGATAGAAATAAAGTTCAAAACCTTTGCTAAGTTCAAGCATGGTGGTTTTGTAAAGCTGTAAGTGCTCCGCTCTGGTCTCGTAAACTTCTGAGACTTGATTAGATGACAAGTTGGGAGTCACCTAAACTCTAACATTGTTAATGCCCATCCTTTTGGCTATAATGAGACCAAGAAGAAGAGCCTCATACTCTGTGGTGTTATTTGTACATTCAAAGTTTAACCTAAAGGAAAAAGGCATGATCCTTCCCTCTAGAGAAGTAAGGATCACACCTGCCCCAACGTTGAAAATGACACTTCGCACCATCATAGTTGAGGGTTCAACAACCATTGGGGAAGATAGAAGTTTGATCATTTGTAGAATCTTCCTCCTTGACTTTTGAGACCTCAACCATACAGATCTCATCGAAGATGCTAGATGGGAGAGAACCAATCCCAAGAGCATGTCCTATGCCCAGGGAATCGAATGAGAGAATGATAGGAAAATAATTCTCCAAAATATTAACGATCTCTGCTGTAGTTTTTGTCAAGATAATTTCTACTACAACAGCTTTAATTTAACCAGAATCAACCCCTTTGATTTCCTTAGGGGTTTCTAACTCAGTCATTGGAACAAGTTAGGACTCAGATTTGAGTCTTGGGGCTTATTCAACTGATTGGTCCGGGAGCTCGAACTCAGTATGAATCCCAGGTTTCTTCTTTAGGTTGGCCAAATGAATTTCAAATGGCTTTGGGTCACCCTGAGCTACGAAAACCTTACCTAGGTGTAGGAATCTGACCTCTTGGAATAGTGTAGAAGGGATTACCTTCATTATGTGTATCCAGGGTCGACCGAGGATCATATTATAGTTGGTTTCCCAATCTATAATGTAAAACTTAGTCAACACAGTCTTTGGTCCAAGGGTAACCGGAAGTACTATAGTCCTAATGGACATTGCTTTGAGGCTATCATAGCCTCTCAGCATGTTTCACGTTGAAGAACAATTGGTTTCTCCATAGCCTAGCTTCTGAAGAAACGAGAAAGGAACTATGTTGATGAAATCTCCATTTGTCTATCATTGCACACTTAACATAGTTGTTGTAGATCAAACCTGGAGGTATAATCCAGGATCACCTCTTCATGCCAACTCAACGTCAGTTTGGCATCTTGCTAATGTCAAATACGAAACCATCATCTCTTTCACAGCTGCCCCATGGAGGATAGACATCAAATTCTATGTGATTAACTTAGGCCTCTGGAGGAGGGGTGACGTGAATTAAATGGAAAAGGCCTAATGCTTCTAATAAATTGCTCGATGCACGGGTGAGTTATTCAACAGATCCAAAAAGGAAATGTGAGAAAAGGTCTTGGTTAAATCCATAATTAAATCATAGGCCCCCATTGGTTTGGGAGCCACTAGTGTATCATCCAACATTGAGGGGTAAACTGGAAGAGGTTGTGAGGAATAATATTGGGATACAAGTTAGCTGCATTAACCTCAGGTTCAGTCTCCAACTCAACCAAACCTATCATTTTGGTTTGATTTTGACCATCTAGAGGAGGAGCCACCAATGGGTTTAAACAAAGTGGATGCTTCATGATCATTGTTTCTATCCAACCGTCTGGGATATCCCTTGTTAGTCCCCTCCCATGAGGATTAATATTTCCATTCTCAGAGCGCATCAGAAGAGGGTCTCTATAAACCCCAAGGTTAGAATTTTGAGGGGAAACAGGCCCCATGTGAGCATTTTATGTTGGTGCCGTAGGATTTTCCAAAAACATCTCAACAAAGAGGTGCCTTTGGTCCTCAGGAAGTCTTTGTATAAATTTGTTACAATCAAGGCATGTACGAGCATCATGTCCTCTAACCCTATGGAAACCACAGTATAAATCAAGATCGTAATCATAAGGCCTTTGATTTTGGTTTTGTTGTGGCCCATAGTTTCTATTTTGTTCTTTGTTGGTTATTAAAGTTAAAGTTTGGGGGCCTCTGGCCTTGGTTCTAGTATTGGTTTGGATAACCACTCAGGTATTGAACTGAAGCTTGGGCTAGAACTTGTTGAGGTGGGGAGGAGGATGACTAAATTCCACCGCATTAATGGAAAGGAGTAAAATTGTTACTCCTTTGATTGTTGGTATTCACATTGTTGTTACCATTATTCACATTGTTGGTGTTAACAATGTTCAACTTCTTGGATTGGTCAGTTACATCATCCATCGTAGCACCACGGTTCTTATTGAGGACTTTGGGTCCTGATTGGTTATTGTTGTTTGAACCATTCAAGGTAGTTTGAATTACCCTGAGAGGGGTTGACCAGTCTCCCATTTGAGCTGTATGTTTTTTGGCCACTATCAATCACCACTTGGTCAATGTGGAGAGCACCCTCTAAGACCTCCTCGTAGCTTCTAAGAGGAAACTTTTGGACCTCCTCCTTGGTTTCTTGGTTGAGAGAATGAAGGAACAAGTTCACAAAGCTCCATTTTGGTCCATGTTTGGAGCACTAGCCGAGGAGTAGAGGACTTTCTGCCATCTTTGAATGAAATGGGTGGTGGACTCATTGTGTTCTTGCTTGATATGGAGGAATTATTCTGATTATTGTTTGCAAGAGTTTGTTCATATCAAAATCCTTTATAAAATTTGGAAATGAGTTGTTTGAATGAATGGATCGAGGCTTCTGGTATCTTGTAGTACCAGTCAAGAGTGATCCCCTCAAGGGTCTTGGGGAAAATATTAGCTACAACTGCATCCCATGGGAGTATCTCTCTGATGGTAGTTGTGTATGCTTTAATATGCGCATTTGGGTCCCCCTCCCCTTTAAACTTTGGCAAGTCAGGAAGTGGTCATGGAAGCATTACACTTCATATGGTAAATTCAAGGGGTTCTTTAAGATATTCAGCATATGTTCCCAATGTATAAGACTCTACCATGGATGACCCTTGATGGGGAGGTGGAGGAAGAATAGGAGGTTAATATATGGCACAGCATAAACATTTGTAGAGTTGTAAGGCATCCCCTAAGGTTGACCATATGAGCTAGGAAAAGAAAACATGTCCCACTGTGGTGATTTAGAATACATGTGGAGGTACGAGGGAACATTATTTTGGTATGAGGTAGAAGGTGTGAAACCAGGGAATGTCACATTTCCAGTTGGAATGGACATTCGAGAATGCACTTCTGGTTGGTGCCTATGGAGAGGGTATCCATGTACGAAGTGTGAGAGGGCATACCTAACGTTCCCAATCCGGTAAGAATATCTCCTAGGGTTAGGAACACCCATGTAAATTGGAGGAGGAGAAGGTGCCAAGGGCACATAACCAATGTTCTACATATGGTGGGGGATCTTTGCTTGGCCTCCACAAAAGATGTAGCATGAGAAGGTTGGGCAAGCTCTAACTCCCTAAATCTATCCACCAATGTTGAAATTACATCACCCATTGATGGTGTTACATTTGGCTTAGGTGCGATTCCGAGTCTAGTTGGGAAGCAAAGGCACATGATGTCCTGCTATGGTTTGATCCTTGGGAGGCCACCCCTCTTTAGGATGTATTTCCTATAGGAGGAGGGGTAGCAAAGTTATTCTAAAGTAGAACATCAGTGTACTATTACATCTGGTCTAGGGACTGGTCTATGGCATTAAGACACTCATCACTTCAGGTGAAGCATGTCAGGAGATCCTCTTCTAAAATAGATAATATGGGAGTGAACCAGATTACATGTTGATATGCGGTCTAAACAAGACCCAAGGATTGGACCCTTGCCCTCCTGTGAATGTCATATTGTTTGAGCGAGAGAGCTCAGGTTGCAGGCTATACGTAGGTTGATCAATTTCCTTGATCTTGATTGATGAACCATTGTTGGCACCTTGAGGAGGGAGTGTGAGGAGAAGGTAGATTAGATGAGTAGTTATCAGCCCACCCAAATAGTGAGGGTGACTTTTGCATACCCATTTGGTAATAATACGCCTCGAGACCCAAAATGGGCCAGTCGTATTCCTGACCTGACATATTTGGGGGGTATATAAATACCTGTAAGAATAATGGGAGAGGAGAAGGATGGATGAAAGAAGGTAGAAACAATGGAAATGAAAAGGAACTAGTCCTTCACGTCAGGTTTCACCAATTTTGTATGACTGAAAATCAACACGTGACTTTCAGGTGCACTCAACCTCCCAAGGTCATGTCTGGGACAACCAATGTGGAATGGATAGATGGCTATGTGGATATATATAAGGTGAAATAGGTGAAATGTGGATAAGGAAAGATCAAGGAAATCTAATGTCTTATACGGGCACTAATGGAATATGCTTGTCTAAGGTAGCGAAAGCTTGTCTTACATGTGTAGGTGAAATGGAATGGTCTAAGATGATGGTAGTGCGTAAATGGTGGTCAATATCTAGGCTCACGGAAAATGATTGCAACAATGGGTTGTGGAAGATGGGGAAATTTTCCTATGTTTTCCTTGTAGAAGTTTCCAGACAAGGTCATGGAAGTGCTAGAGGAAACATATGAATAAGACAAAAATGGATTCGGGAACTAGTTTTGTCCAGGCTGGTTCCTCCAAAAGTCGTAGACCTTGTCGGCTTCTTTGTTCAGGATGTTAATTGTGAGATGATGATAGGTGGAAGTGGTGAGGATCGGAAAACCAAGATTCTAAGGCCCGTGTCAATGTATGTGTGCAAATAAGATGCGTTTGGTTGTGGGACTCAAGGATCATACACTTGGTCTCTTGGTTGCTGAGGACCTTGAATGGTCATGTGGGATGTATTCAAACTATCAAACTAGAGAAGTAATAAACTCGCAAAGTATCTGTCTAAGGCAAGGTTGATGTTTAAACCTAGGCCAACTAAAGACACATGGGGAATTGTATTACTTTTTGTCTAATTAATCTATGTTCCTAATTAACAAAATAGAAACAAGAAGATTTAAACTAAAATGATTTAATTACTTTCCTTGAATTAATTAAACCTACGTGTTTCTTTTAGCTAATTAACAAAAGAAACAACTAATCTTAATAAATAAAAAAAGCTATTCTAATGGTTTTTCTTTTCAATTATATAAAGAAATGCAACAATATACAACAATCTAATTAAATAAGCTAATTTTTTGGGTTTTATGACTTTCTGGAAAACAACAGAATAAATTGACAGAATGAAATACAAAGAAATGTAATTGCTTCTACAATACTATTAACAAAACTAAACAAATAAATAATCTTATGTGACTATTTATCTATGCAGAATGGATCTAAACTACTCTAACAAATCAAAAGATTTTCCAATTTGTGTTTGTGGATTTAAATCTTTTGTTCTACCTTAGAGACAATGAAGAAGTAAAAGCTTCTCAGAAGCACTTCTTCCTCTAAAACTTCCTCAATAGAAATAAATGAAGATCTAATGAAGATTGCAGATTGAAATGGAATTACAATTGCTTTAAACAAATGCAGGATCCTTCCTCTAGACAAAATTCCCTTACAAACCCAAAGGGATAAACAAGGAAGCAATCTATCATCAGAAGCTTTGTGCAGACATAAAATAGAAACTACAGTAATGACTATTGAACTAATTGAATTGATTTTAACTACTCTAGTCAAATTGTGCATACAAATGGAATAAAGAAATCAAGAAAGCTTAAGGAAAACCAAGTACATCCCCAACTTAGAATTTGTAGAACTGTGACAAAGCCAGTGATGGTTTACTCTGATGTCCCCTCATCTTATTTTCCAACTTTAGTGCTCAGATGAATCCAAGGAACTGTGTTGGGTAGTGCAAAAGAAATAGTGAAGAAGTGTTGGAGTAGCGGTGGCTTACAGGCAGTCTGGTAGCAATGCGGGTAGGAGAATAACAATGCAAGAGAACTGACTTGATTATGTATTTCCTAGCAATATTCATGACAACATAATGATGTAATTCAAAATAAAAATCTCCAACCAATGCTCCAGGTAGAATCTTGGCTCTTATAGGAAAAAGGTAGAGAAATGGTCTAATCCATTTAGCAGCCAAGAAATGCCACCTCTCTCAAAGAAGGGGCAGTTAACTCCAATTAATCAACATGAAGGGAAGGAAAAGTTAATACGTATCAAATGAGCCCAAGAACAACCAATTTGACTAAGAAACAGTGTGCTAAAATCATGTTTGAAGAAGTTGACACACGTGTTTATAATATGCGCCAAAGAAGGCTCTAGAAAAACCACATGCAACTGCCGGTCTGTGCAGAGGGGTGGTTGTGTAAATTCCAAGGTGGTTACGAAACCACCACTTAGGGTAGAATGATAGTTGTGTAACTGCCAGGGTGTTTTCTTAACCACTATGAAAATTCTGTAACTTAAAGTTAAAAGCTAAGGAATAAGACTTGCAGAAAGCTTAAGGAAATTAGGAAAAACATGGAACTGAACAAGGAAAGCATTCTAGGGTACAAATATATATTGCAATATGGGAAATTGGATTCGAAAATCATTGGAAAAGATATTAATAATCGTTGGGGATTTTGAACCATTCCAAAAATGTAGCATGTGCAAAATTGGGTGCATATAGGTACATGCTGGTCATTATGAGTGCGCGCACTGGTGCCACCTAACACTTTGTCTCTTGTTGGCATTTTATCTCCTTTATCCTCTTCTTCCATGGGATAGTCTCCATGCACCTCATGTACCTCATGTTATTCATATATCTCTTCATCATGTGCAATGCTCTCTTCTCTATTCTCTTCTTCCTTCGTGTCACAAACTAGGGCTTCTTACTCCTCTTCTTCCTTCTCCCCATGTATTCTTTGTCAGTGTCGCCTCTGCACACCAGCCTGGGGTCTCCTCTTATTCTTTTGTGGGCTCTACTTAGGTTGAGAGACCTCTAGCAAATTTACATGTTCTGAAGTTCAGGCACCATTTTCATGTTCCTCACGCGTTCTCTTAAACCTTCTCCTAACACCTTGGTCAAGCGTGACGCTTTCTTCTTTCCCTTCTTTCATCTTCTCTTCCTATCTTGGAGGAGTGGCCTCACATGATTTATTTATTCCGACCATTTTTCCAGACATTTTGCAGCTCTGGAACCTTCAACTCATCTTCAATATATTTACCATTGACCACTCTCGGATTCAAGTATATATACACCTTTATTGCCTCCTCATTTGTGACTGCCAAGGTTGTAGAACTAATGTTGATATCATCTGATATCATGGTTTTGATATAGGCCACCTTCCCTGGATACACATACGTCTTGCACAGTGTATTGTAGTCACAATCTACCTTAGCTTGCATGCTCTTGCGAACCTATTTATTGACACTTAAAAGTAGTGCGCTATGAAAGCATAAGGCAAATTGCACCACATACTCTTCTTTCCATTCTTTAGGTAGAACCTTCTGATGTAGAAGTTTTGGTATACTGCAAAGTATGCCTTTCTATCCAGTACCATGGGAAATTCACTAGGGATGTGCCACTCATGCTCAAATGCCTCGTGCATTCACCTATACCACATATCCACCCTTAGCTTATATGCGCTAGTAATTCCATCAAAGGTGTAATATGCGAATCTCTTGGCTAGAGACTTGTTATCAAGTGGGTTTTTCCACATTTTATCCTTAGGGCCATCTAGGACTCTAATATTTGTGAATAAAATGGATAGGAGGATCGTGCCCCATGAAATCATGTCACCTGCGTGCGTTTCCTCAATAATTCATTCTGTAATGAAAGCAGTAAGGTTGTACATTATTCCTTCCATAATCTTCTTTGCAATGTGGAGCCATTTCTTATTAACTTGGCCTCATCTCTCCCACACATTCAACTTAGTTAACAAATGTGTGATAATCCTGACATTAGGGTAAGTGATTTTGGAAACATCCATGGTGTGCCATCCTTTCTGATACTTCATCTCCTCCATGGTAGTATCCACTTCTACTCCGTCATCTAAATTTGTCGCAATCTCAATACCTGAGCTGCACAACCTGTAATCCTTCCAATAAGGAGCACAATAATGCACAATCTCCTACCTACAAAGTAGAAGAAATCCTTATGGAATCACAACATTAGCCACTGGTAAAGGCGTTCCTATTTTCCAAAATAGGGTAACTCATAGATCTGTAAAACTCCCACGCCTTCCAAAGTATGTTTCCCATTTTCATCACAAATGGGCCTATTGTCTATAGTTCTCTTGTTGGGTTTCTGCACTAGATCGTTATTTATCTGGCACTCATTGGAATATGAGAGATGATTGTAATCACTCACCTTACATCTCCAAATGTGGGATTCCCAGACATGTCCCATGATAACATCATATGGATATTACATCTCATAAAATCACTCCTCAAGTGCTTCTTCGACCTCAACCTCTAGTTCTTTCTTCTTCCCTCTACCCTTTTTTGTTGCTGCAGGTGCGCTTATGGGTGCCATATTGTTTTCATGCATAAGGTGTTCACTTCTCTTCACAAATTTATGTGCCCTAGGTTTCCAAACTCCTCCTGCTTAACCACTCTCACCCAATAGATTTTATGTTTTCTTTACTTGCACCTACCCATTAGTTTTCATCAGTTAAATTCATGCCCTAATCCAAACTTCATGCCCTTACGATACAAATAACCATGCAATCCCTACTCCACAACTCTCTATGACTTTTTCCCACTTCAAAATTCCTTTCGAAGGAGCTTCACAACAGGCCGTGTGTCTTACTCAATTGGGGTTGCTGGATTCACACAATTTTTCACAAATTCTCGCAAGTTCGTATAATTTTTCTCAAATTCACACTTCTACAAATGATCAAATTCTTTACAAGGCAAGGTAAAGAATAAACCTTATTCGATGCCATTTTTTTTATAGATTTCCAAAAATATCCCGCATTTATTGGTCGCCTACTAACACCGTACCACATCTTTAATCACACTTTTTTGATTTTTCTGTGATTTTCTTTGCTTTCTTCCGGGAGTTGCAGTCGTAACCTTTTGGTGCGCTTACTACTTCTCAGGCCATAGACCTCCTTACACATGCTTCTCTGTGCCACAATACAAAATCCTCTATGCCATATACTAGTAGTTCATCCTACCACTACCCACCTCACATTACACTGTGTGACCTTTTCATCATGTGGTCTTCATTTTGAGAAATTATTCATGAGAAACATCATTCTTAGCATCTGTAATACCTTTCTCTTGCATGCATATTTCAGACATCATCCTTACTTCACACCATCACATATGTACCTACGTCAACCTTCTCGAACGTACCAAATTTCTTATAAATCTCAACACTAATAGGTATCTTTTTCGCACACTTGCACCTGGTTCACCACACACTAAAAGTATGCACGGTCCTTTGGGCATGAACTCAATAGATAGTAATCAATTTCCTATGCACAAGCATGCTTATTACAACAAAACAAAGAATGAAAAACAATAAGAAAAAGAGATAAAAACATGAAATGGAATCCTAATCTAAGTGGAAATACTGCCTTATTTCAAACACCAAGAATCTTTATTTATAATAGGGATTTAACCTACTCCCATTGAAGTAACTAGAAAACATAGTTCCATCTAGCACTTGGAATTGACATGCGCTTGATGCAAGTATCTTGGTTACTATAAAAGGTCCCAACCAATACACTTTTAATTTCCCTAGGTGGTGCACAAAATTGGAGTCATAGAGAAGGACCATCTTTCCAACTGCAAATGTCTTGTTCTTAATGTGCATATCATGCTAGGCCTTCTTTCTTGCCTTCTCAATCTTCTAGCTCCAACACGCAATGGCCCACTATTCATCTAATTACATTAGTTTCTCAATGCACTCTTTAACAACCTGTTCTTCATCTATCCCACCTATGCGCGTAATACACAGGGATGACAACATGGATTCAACTGGTATTAAAACCTCTGTGCCAAAAACCAACTAAAATGGTGTAGCCTTATTCAATCTCTCATAAGTGGTCCTGTAAGATTAAAGTACAACTAACACTTTATCATCCCAATATTTTTTTCCAACATCATAAATCTTCATTAAAGTCTGGGTCAAGATCTTGTTGAAAGCTTTTGTAGTAGCATTAACTTGAGGGTGATAAGGGGTAGTTTTATGGTGTGCCACCATAAACTCTGCCAATAGAATTTTGATTGTCTCATTTAAGAAATGAGTTCCTCTATCACTTTTCAAGCTTAATGGATAACCATACATGTTAATAATATTTTTCTAAAGGAACCTCTTTACTATGGCTATAATACAATCCTTTGTAGGTGCCACTTCTACCCACCTTGTCAAATATTATGTGCAAGTAATAATGTAGAGCATGCTAGTCCTACGCGTAGGTGGTGGAATAGGTCCTACAAAGTTAATGGCCCATTTCTTGAAAGTTTTTGCACTTGCTATAGTTCACAATTCCATCTCATATCTGTGTCCAGGATTCCCAAGGTGTTGACAATGATCACATGCTTTTACATAAGCCTTGGTATCTTTGTACAAAGTTTCCCACCAAAGACCATCCATCAAGATCTTGCATGCAATCACATCACCTGCATAATGGCCTCGTGATATTCCACCACGAGCCTCCTCCATAATAGCCTTGCATTCATGTTTAAACAAACACTGACATATGACCTCATCTCTACCCATTTTGTACAAAACACCTCCAATCATTTGATAAGGCGCTGCACATATAACAAGATGATTCTTCTCCAATGTCTTCATCCCCTCTAGCACTAACCCAATGTGTAAAAATTCAACTATATCTTCTAAATCTGCGAATGTGTGGTTCAACCTGAAAAATTGTGCATCAGACATGGTGTCTTCAATGCTCTGTATGTCCTCACCATAATTGATCCTTAATAGATGATTAGGACCTAAATTTATCTTACTTGGCTTGAAAACAACTGTGAAATTAAACTCCTGAAACAAAAGTATCCATCTGTAGATGCATCCTTTTAAAACAGGCTTGTTGACTAGGTACTTCAATTCCATATGATCCATATAAAAGATAAATGGGGTTGCCAAAAAGTAATGTCTAAACTTATGCAAACATAGATCATGGAAAATGCTTCGCGCTTAGTGGTAGTGTAATTATGCTCTTCTAGTGTCAACTTCCTATTTACAAAACATATAGGATAATCCATATTTCCTTCCCTAGGTTGTGCCAAGAATGCGCCAATCCTTGTACTGGAGGCATCAACATGAATATGAAAGGTTTTGTATCAAGAAGGAAAAAAAAAATAGGTGCATTGGTTAACCTTTCAATAAAAATATCAAACTCTTATTGCTACAGATCATCCCAATGAAAATTTCCTTTGGTCTTTAGCAATTCCTCAAGTTGTGCAGATATCTTCGCATAGCCCTTGATAATTTTTTTGTAATAGCCCGTATGCCCCAAGAATCTGCACACTTCAATTTGATTGGTAGGTTATTCTAATCCCAAGATCACAACTATCTTGGCCGGGTTTACTAATAATCCTTCTGTTATGCAAAATAAGCCCCTTGCTCATTTTGGCTAACTTCTTTTCATTCCTTCCTTCCTTGTGCCTCAGTTGAACTTTTTTTTCACTTTTTAGGCACTCAAATTTTTTTGGAAATGGTTTCATTGGATAGAGAATCTTCTCAGCTTTCCACAAAGGTAAAGTTTTCCTTCTAACTCCTTGTATTTTGCAAGTTATGGCTCGGTGGAGGAGTTTGGGAGGAAAATTTTCCCTAGGGAGGTCCGCGGACCAATCAGAATGTGCCACGTGGTGGAGGAATGGCGGGGGCAGAGGGTAAATTTGAAATTTTCACCAAGGTTTTGTCGGGGCATGCAAAGGAAAATTTTGGCCTGAAGGTCTGCCAACCAATGTGAAGGCGACACGTGTCCATGAGGCCTTTAGAGGTCGAATCGACGGGTAGAAGTTGGAAAAATTTCCAAGGTTGGCGCAAAAGAGAAATCTCGGCCCAAAGGCTTGCCAGCCAATAGGGAGATGCCATGTGTCCAGAGACCGGTGGGAGGCAGAGGCATGGGGGAATTTTTCCATTTTGCCAAAGTGTGGAAAATGGCACAATAAAACTCCACCCCCAATGGCCTGCGCCAATCAGAACATGCCACGTGTCCATGTGGTCGACAAAAATCTTAAGGTGGGTTTGCAGAGGGAAAAGAGTTGGTTTAGGCCCGTGCCAATGGAAAGGTGCCACATGTCCTATTCAGGGAAATGGTCGGAGTCAATGGAAAATTGGAAGCACGTCTCACTAGTGAATCAAAAGGCGCCACGTGGCATCGAACCGATGGGACACGGAGCGACAAAGGAAAATTTTCCAAAATCTCAAAAGGCGTAAAATGATCATATGGAGCCCGCATCAAATTAGGACATGCCACATGGCATCAAAGCAGTGGGGGGTGGATATTTTTGGGAAAATTTTCCCAAATTTCAAAAAGGGGAAAATTTTAAACTTTCGTCCCGCCAACCCATTTTTGGCCTTTTTTGCCCTAAATCTTCAGAAGGGCATAACGTTTGATCCAAAGCTCAGATTTTCACGTTCTTGGTATCATTGGAAAGCTGGTGAAATTATCTACATGATGGAGGGTTAAATTTTGTATTTTGATGGATAATTTTGGGAGAAAATTGAAGAAACATCCATGACATGGAAAAAAGGTAGAATTGACATTCAACCACCAAATTTAATGAAGTATGGTTGTTTTTTGATTTGCAGAACAATTTACTTCTAAGTATGGGTTTTTCCATGAAGCCCATTACTCTACAGGAAAAATTTGAGGAATATGGTTGGTGGTTGAATTCAGAAATCCATTTTGTCCTGCATTTTTTGCTTTCTCTCCTTCTGCTTGACCATTAAAAGCCAGATTTGGCTCATTTGTAAAGGGTTGGACATATTTTTTTTCTGTAAGCTCTCTTTTCTTCCTAGCAGGTGGATTTGTAGAGTTCCATACCTCTCATACAGACTACAACACGTGTTTTTTGCCTCATGGCCATTGTAATGCATTGTATTGAACTTGGGAATGATAATGTATGTTCTGTGATTGATTTTTCAAATCCTTTCATGTGTTTATCACTGTATTTTGATCTCTCATTACATTCTAGCAATATGTGCATATTTTGTGTTGTATTTCTTATGATCTGTGTAAATCTTGCAAAGTAGATGTTCACCACTCCCTTGGTGTACCACCACTTTCAATTAGTTTTATTTCTTTTGCATCCTTTATCTCTGTCCCCTTGGAATTTAGAGTAGGGTCTAGTATTAAACCTCTGTAAAGTTCATTTATACACCTGATCAGAGGAGTGAAGGAACCAACCTTTAATCTAGAGGGCCTTTTCCCAGCTTTTGTAAGTCCCACACTTGGGGAAAGGATTCAATGTTGTGCAATCACACTGGATGTCCATTATCAAACTAGAAATCTGAGAAAACATCTAGAGGGTGCTGCTGATTTGCACTAATAGTTTTGGCATGCCCAGTGGGACCTTAGAGGTCTTCATCTTCATTGTAACAAATTTGATGTGCTTTTTTTGTAATTTCTTTCTTGAAAAGAGCCCTGATCTGCACATCTGGCGACTCCCAAAAGGAAAAAATCAACTGGTTTCAGTAGTCCAAGTCTGAAAATTCATGAGAAGGATTAACACAAGGTCAAGGGCTAGAGAAGAAGGGTTGTCTAAGTATCTACAGCTATCCCCAGGAAGAAGGCATAGGGGAAGAAGAATTCAAAGGTCTCCATCTCCACCAAACAGGACTCTATCAACTCCTCCACCTAGTAGACCTTTCACCCAATCAACAAGGGTTCTCAGGCCAATTAGAATGGCACAACACAACCCTTATGTCAACTTCACTGGTAGCAGCCCCCACTTGCTCTCAATGCACAAAATCTAGTTCCAGTTGCAGCATTGAAGAACATTCCATATTTTACTGGAGAAAATCAGACCACTCCTGGTGACCATGTTAAAGACATTGCTAATGTTTGTGCAATCCATGAGATTGTTGAGATGCAAATTGATGTCAAATTATGCTGGCATCTTCATTCAAAGGGAAATCCTTGCAATGGTTCAGGAGCCTTGGGGTAGGCTCTATCCAAAATTGAAACCAGTTGTGCATAGCTCTCCATGAGCAGTTTGGAGAAAAGGGAGATAATTTGTCTCTACTAGAACAATTGACAACTATCAAGAGAGCTCCCAATGAGAAGCTAACAGACTTCAACTTCAGATTTCAAAGAACATGGGATAGAATTCCAATGGAAGTAAGGCCAACAGCTAAAGGTGTTTTTCTATACTATCTCAAAGCTTTAAATTTTGATATTTCTATGTTAATTCAATCCATGGGAGGTACAACTATACCTACAGCTTATAACATTGCCATTAGAGCTGAAAATTGTCTGATTCAAGCCGGTAAGCTGGCTCCTAGGCCTCCCATGCCCTTGTATCCAAACTTGGAAAGTCCAAGCACTAGTCAAGCACCTACTTTAGCTCCTATTCCCACTCCTAGAAATTAGAATTCAAATGAAACTTCTACTTCATCCTCTAGTGCCTCAAATGAACTTCAAGAAGTCATGAAACAATTACAAAATTTAGGCAATGAGCTGGTTACACTCAAGAGGAAGCAAGCCCAAAGTTTTAGACCTTCTTATCAGTCTCAATCTCAGCCTAATAGGCCACCAATCTAATAGCTACCCAAATCAAAATCAAGTAAGGCCTCCCGCCAATAGACCATTTCAGCCCTATAATCCCAATGTTGCATCTACCTCTAAAGCCTTAGTGCCAGTGCAAAATAATATAGCTCAAGAGTATGAGTGGTGTTTCCCATGCAATGAACCTCACAACCAATCTATGTGCTTCAATGGTGCTTTGAACCAAGCCTTGATGGTGAAAACAACTGGCGTAGAGGGTGAGGTGAGCCAAGAAACAAACCAACAACAAGGAACATCCTAGCAAAATACAACTCCAAATGAGACTACACTTGTGAATTGGCAAGCTGAGGATTTTTGTGGTATGAATCAAGCAATTTCTCAGAATGTAGTAGCTAACACAAGGTCAAAGAAGAGGAATATTGGTGAAGGGAAGTCATTGGCTCCAGGTGATCCACAACATTCCATCACTCCCCAAGGTGTTGGCAAGAAAAATGCAGTTCCAAACATGCAAGGACAACCCAAGCCACCTTCTAGACCAGCTCAAATACCAGCTATTGTAGCCCATGTACAAGAAAAGAGTGTACAAGCTAGGGGGAAGAAAAGAGATGTTTCATCCCCATTTAGCATCATTGAACAAATGAAGAAGACAAATGTGAATATATCTATGTGGGAATCACTATCCATCCCAGGCCAAAGGGATCTCCTACAAGCTGCCATGGAATAATTGGTCAACTCCAAATCAGCAAGCTCATATGCAAGAGAAGGTACTCACAAATGCTGCTCAACCTGAAGGGAATCATGGAGGACAATAAGGTAAAGTTTTGAAGCCCCCTCCATTCTATGTTTCATTGATCATTGGGGATAAACTAGTACACAATTGTATGATTGATTCTGGGGCAAGTAGTTCTGTAATGCCCAAGAAAATAGCTGATCAACTGGGTCTCCAATATGAAATCATATCCAAAGGAGTGGTGCAACTAGATGGGACATCAGTAACGACAGTGGGAGTAATAAAATATTTGAGCCTTACTTTGCATGCATGCCCCAATGTCACTATTTTGTAAGATGTATCAGTGATAGATTTACCACCACTTTTTACCCTATGTTTGTCAAGGGATTTCACAGCTAGAATTGGAGGCTATTTATCTACTGATTGGTCACACATGTTTGTTTAGAACAAGATATGGAACCAAGGCCACAATCAGGTCTGAACCTATTGCAAACTTTCACATTGAGCCTCATACCCCAAGCCAAATCAATTGTCAACTATTCAACATTTGATCAAGAGGATTATCCAAGCATGGATGAAGCTGAAACCAAAGTCTGGAAGCATCCCATATTTGAATCTTGATGAATGGGCAAGAAAGGTACTTGATTTTAACCCCTACAAGGAAATAGAGGAATCTGAATTAGGAGTTTATTACATGCATGAAGAAAATCATCCTATTCCTAGCATCACTAAGCCAGACCATAAGGATGACAATGAGGTATGACAGCTATTTTTTGATGGATCAAGAAGTAGAAAAGGTGCAGGTGGGGGAGCTATGCTTGTTTCACCTCAAGGCATTAAATATTATTCAGATTTTAGATTTCAGTTTGCATGTTCTAACAACAATGCTGAATATGAAGCTTTGATACAAGGATTGCATTGGTCAAGGAAAAGAGGTATAAAAAACTTACAAGTCTTTGTTGATAGTGAGCTGATTGTCAATGAAGTTAAGGGACAACATGCTGCCAAAAATGACCTACTCAAGTGTTATAAGAATAGGGTGTGGGACCTCATTGAGGATTTTGAAGGCTTTGGCATCAACTCCATCCCTAGGAAAGGAAACCAAGTTGTTGATAGACTTGCAGCAGTTGGGGAAGCCTTTGATGTTGTGGAAAGTATCAAGGAAGACAAAGTACAACCAATAATTCATGTGATTGTGAGGCCATCGGTGCCAGAAAGTAATGTAAGTTGGCAAGTATTTGAAAGTGACCAACAAGTCATCAATTTCTTGTAAGAAGAAGCTGAGTTCTCAGCCAAAAATCAGGAAAATTTAGAACAATAGTATGGTGATCAAGTAGTATAGCTGAGAACAAACAAACTACCAAAAGTACTTGTCACTTTGGAGTCCATTTTTAATCCTAATGATCAATTTAGGAAAGAGAAATCAAACATCCAAGTCAAGGGAGAAGATTTGGTGCCCATCTTAGTGGGAGAAGGAAAATCAATTCAAATTGGTAAAGTGGAAACTGAGCAATAAAAAGCACTGCCATTACCAAGTCATAAGAAGGCCCTTCAAATTTTCTTGGGAAGAATCAATTTTGTTCAGAGGTTTGTTCCAGATTTTGCAGCCCTTGTCAAGCCAATAACCATGATGTTGAAGAAAAGTATGGCTTTCAAATGGACAGCTGAAGGTAAGGCAAGTTTTGAGGCAATCAAAGAGGCTATCTCACAAGCTCCAACTCTCATTAACCCAGATTTCTCCAAGGATTTTATCCTTTATGCATTTGGAGGTGATGATACAATCTCTGCAATTTTAGTACAACAGAACAAAGAAAATGCAGAGCAGCCAATTACCTTCTTTAGCCAAAGCCTGGAGGACTATGAGGTGAGATATTATTTCATTGAGAAGCATGTTCTTGCAGTGATTAGGAGCGTGAAGAAATTTAAGCATCTAGTTTCAAATAACAAGGTTCAACTGCTGGTTTCTCATGTGGGAGTTAAGGACTTCCTCCTCAAAAAAGACCTAAATGAAAAACGTGCAGGGTGGATTACTCGTGTCATGGAGTATGACATTGAGATCAAAGTCACCAAGCTGGTCTGAGGAAAGGGATTATGTGAATAGCTGGTCTTGAGAAAATCAATGGAAGCAAGCAATGAGAAGGATGTTGTTTTGGCGTTGCAAGACAACCAAGAACAAAGAGGTGTTCAAGAAGAGAATGATGGTGTACTCACTCCTTGCTGGACCCAAGACATAGTGCACTTCCTACAAACAGGCCTATGCCCTCCAGAGATGAACAAAACCAAGAGAAGGCACTTCAGATTGTAGGCTGTCCCATATGCACTTGTTGATGGTGTTTTGTTCAAGAAGGATGTAAATGGAGTGCTGCTGAGATGCATTGGGACAAACCAAATTAATAGAATGCTAGAAGAGTTCCATGGTGGATCAGACTGGGGGCCACTTTGCTCCAAGAGTGACAGCCCTCAAGATTATGAAGGCTGGCTATTATTGGCCCAAGGTTTTTGGTGATTGTTATGCATGGATCAAGAGGTGCAAAAATTGTGCATTCTTCACAGGCAAGGAGAGATTAACTGCCCTTCCATTGCACCCAATTTTAGTTGACCAGCCATTCATGCAATGGGGTTTGGACTTCATTGGAGTCATTAACCCAAACTCAAGCCAAAGGACACAAGTGGATTCTAACAACAACAGACTACTTCACCAAATGGACTGAGGTAGTGGCACTTAAAGAAGCAAATGAATCTAGCATTCTAGACTTCTATGAGGGGATAGTAACCAGATTTGGTATACCTGCCACTATAATATCATATAATGCTTTGGCGTTCATAGGATCAAAGGTAACTGAATGGGCTGTTAAAAATGGGATTTATCTGAGCACTTCATCAAATTATTACCCTCAAGGTAATGGCCAAGTTGAGTCTACCAACAAGAACTTGTTAAGGATCATCAAGAGGACTCTTGATGAAAATCAGAGGACTTGGCACACCAAATTGAAATCAGCCTTGTGGGCTGATAAGATAACTCCCAAGAGATCCACAGGTAACTCTCCATTCAGACTTGTTTATGGAAGAGAGGCAATTTTTCCCATGTCACTTGAGTTGCCAACATTGGAACTCATGAAACAATTGGAGTTGTTGGAGTTTGAACCCATGGAGGTTAGATATGCAGAATTGATGGAGCTCCAAGAAATCAGAGAACATGCAGCCCAAGCAATGGAGAAGGACCAAGCCTTGGTCAAGAGGACCTTTGATAGGAAAGCCAAGGCTAGAACCTTCCAAGTTGGAGATTTAGTGTTGAAATGGGATGCAGACCGAGCAAAGCCAGGAAGGCATTCAAAGTTTGATGCCATTTGGAGTGGCCCTTATATGGTCACAAAATATAAGAACAACAATGCCTTCCAATTGTCTACATTGGATGGTGAAGAACTACAGATTCCAGTTAATGGAATCCATCTAAAGCATTGCTACTAGAAGGGAACTCTCCACCTTGTACATATTAGCTTAGATTTTCATTCCTCCAAGTGCTTGTGCACATTGTTTTGTTGTAGCTTATTTTTCCATTTCCCTAAGTGCTTTGGCACAAGTTTGTTGTCCCAAGGATGCATTTTGTAGGCCATGTTCCAGATCAAGTGATGTTCTACTCTCACATTTTCCTTCTTGAAAATTTTCTAACAAGTTGGGAGTACCAAGTAGTTAATTTGATGACTCCATGCCCAATGGATTGCTTCGGGCAACTGGTAACTTCATCTAGCAGGCAGATGACCCCTCCGAGTCACCAAAATTGTTATCCAAAATAAGCCCCTTGCTCATTTTTTGGCTAACTTCCTTTCATTCCTTCCTCCCTTGTGCCTCAGTTGATTTTTTTTCACTTTTCAGGCACTCAAAATTTTTTGGAAATGGTTTCATTTGATAGAGAATCTTCTCATGATTTCAGAAAGGTAAAGTTTTCCTTCTAACTCCTTGTATTTTGCAAGTTATGGCTCGGCAGAAGTTTTGGAGGGAAATTTTCCCTAGGAAGGTCTGCGGACCAATCAGAATGTGCCACGTGGCAGAGGAATGGTGGAGTGCAAAGGTAAATTTAAATTTTTACCAAGGATTGGTTCAAGGCACGCAAAGGAAAATTTTGGCCTGAAGGCCCACCAGCCAATAGGAAGTGCGCCACGTGTCCATGGGGGCGTCGGAGGTCGAATCGAAGGGGAGAAGTTAGAAAAATTTCCAAAATTGGCGCAAAAGGAAAATCTCGGCCCGAAGGCCTGCCAACCAATAGGGAGATGCCACGTGTCCACAAATTGGTGGGAGGTGGAGGTGTGGGGGGAATTTTTCCATTTCGTCCAAAGTTGGCAAATGGCGCAATAAAAAGTCCGCCCCCGATGGCCCGCGCCAATCAGGACATGCCACGTGTCCATGTGGCCGAAAAAAATCTTAAGTTGGGTCCATCAGAGGGAAAAGAGTTGGTTCAGGCCCACACCAATGGAAAGGTGCCATGTGTCCTATTTGGGGAAATGGTCAGGAGTCAATGGAAAATTGGAAGCCCGTCCCGCTAGCGAATAAAAAGGTGCCACGTGGCATCGGACCGGCAGGGCGCGGAGCGAAAAAGGAAAATTTTCCAAAATCTCAAAAAGGCGTAAAATGATCATATGGAGCCCACATCCAATCAGGATGTGCCACGTGGCATCAGAGTGGCGGGGCAGTGGGAGATTTTTGGGGAAATTTTCCCAAATTTCAAAAAGGGGAAAATTTTAAACTTTCGTCCCGCCAACCCATTTTTGGCCCTTTTTTGCCCTAAATCTTTAGAAGGGCATAACTTTTGATCCAGAGCTCAGATTTTCACGTTCTTGGTGTCATTGGAAAGCTGGTGAAATTATCTACATGATGAAGGGTTCAATTTTGTATTTTGATGGATAATTTTGGGATAAAATTGAAGAAACGTCCCTGAGCACGGAAAAAATTTAGAATTGACATTCAACCACCAAATTTAATGAAGTATGGTCATTTTTTTTATCTGCAGAACAATGTAATTCTAAGTATGGGTTCATCCATGAAGCCCATCACTCTGCAGGTGAAATTTGAGGAATCTGGTTGGTGGTTGAATTCATAAATCCTTTTTGCCCATGTTTTTTGCTTTCTCTCCTTCTGCTTGACCATTAAAAGCCAGATTTGGCTCATTTGTAAAGGGTTGGACATATTTTTACTCTGCAAGCTCTCTTTTCTTCCTCAGCAGGTGATTTGTAGAGTTCCATACCTCTCATACAGACTACAACACATGTTTTTTGCCTCCTGGCAATTGTAATGCATTGTATTGAACTTGGGAATGATAATGTATGTTCTGTGATTGATTTTTCCAATCCTTTCATGTGTTTATCATTGTCTTTGATCTCTCATTACATTCTAGCAATCTGTGCATATTTTGTGTTGTATTTCTTATGATCTGTGTAAATCTTGCAAAGTAGATGTTCACCACTCCCTTGGTGTATCACCACTTTCAATTAGTTTAATTTCTTCTGCATCCTTTATCTCTGTCCCCTTGGAATTTAGAGTAGGATCTAGTATTAAACCTCTACAAAGTTCATGTATACACCTGATCAGAGGAGTGAAGGAACCAACCTTTAATCTGGAGGGTCTTTTCCCATTTTTACAAGTCCCACACTTGGGGAAAGGATTCAATGTTGTGCAATCACACTGGATGCCTATTATCAAATTAGAAATCTGAGAAAAAATCTAGAGGGTGCTGCTGATTTGCACTAATAGTTTTGGCACGCCCAGTGGGACCTTAGAGGTATTCATCTTCATTGCATAGCAAAGTTGATGTGCATTTTTTTGTAATTTTCCTTGCTAAAAAACAACCCTGATTTGCACATCTAGACGACTCCCAAAAGGGATTAAATCAACTGGTTTCAACAATCCAAGTCTGAAGATGCATGAGAAGAATCCAAACAAGGTCAAAGGCCAGAGAGGAAGGATTGTCTGAGTATCTGCAGCTATCCCCAGGAAGAAGGCAGAGGGGAAGAAGAATTCAAAGGTCTCCATCTCCACCAAATAGGACTCTATCAACTACCTCCACCTGGTAGACCTTTCACCCAATCAACAAGGGTTCTCAGGCCAATCAGAATGACACAACACAACCCTTATGTCAACTTCACTAGAAACAACCCACTTGCTCTCAATGCACAAAATCCAGTTCCAGTTGCAACATTGAAGAACATTCCATACTTTCACTAGAGAAAATTAGACCACTCCTGGTGATCATGTTAAAGATATTGCTAATGTTTGTGCAATCCATGAGATTGTTGAGATGCAAATTACTGTCAAATTATTGGCATCTTCATTCAAAGGGAAAGCCTTGCAATAGTTCAGGAGCCTAGGGGCAGGCTCTATTCAAAATTGGAACCAATTGTGCATAGTTCTCCATGAGCAGTTTGGAGAAAAGGGGAGATAATTTGTCTCTTTTTGGAGTAACTGACAACTTTCAAGAGAGCTCCCAATGAGCAGCTAACAGACTTCAACTTTAGATTTCAAAGGACTTGGGATAGAATTCCATGTGGCAGTAAGGCCAACAGCTGAAGGTGCTTTTCTATACTATCTCAAAGCTTTAAATTCTGATATTTTCTATGTTAATTCAATCCATGGGACGTACCACTATACCTGCAAACCATTCCCTTAACAAAGGGATGATATTATCCTAATGCAATAACTTGTACACCTCCTTTTAATCATCAACATCCTTCTGTGGTAGCTCAACATTCTTTGCATGTTCTCTCGCATGCACTTGCTCCTTGAAGCACTGTTTTTCACCATGCAGGTCCCTGATAACTCCCATGATCTCTTGATAGACCTCCTTCTGATGAGTAGCATCCTTGATACTTGGTATGTATCACATCTTCTCTCCTAATGAGTGTCTTGGCCTTGAGAGGATCACAAACCGTGTGTAACTTCAGCACGTGTAGTGACCAACATGATTTGTAACTCATGATCATGTATCTTCTTAGGCATCAACTGATCAAATTTTACACACTGTACTTTAATCATCCCTACGCCCTTGTCCTTCTTGTTCTTTCTCACGTGCTCATACAAGTCTAGACACTTTTCTAACTTATAATGCTTCCCACACCACGAGAAAACTATATTCTGAGGACAATCACACTAGTAATGATTTGGGGACCCAAAAGTATAAAAGGTTCCACATGGAAATATAATCCTTCCACTTGCTACCCTCTGCTTCTATATCCTCCATGGAATCTAACTCCTCCATTATTATGTTCCTCAGAGAGATGCGCGTTATGTACTTGAGAGATGTTTGCCACTATCATTTGCAATAACCCAATTTTGCATGCCTCATGAATTTTATCTATCAGTCAGAAATCCTTCGTATCATGAGTGTATGAGTTATAGATCTTGCAGTATGTAGATACGTTCTTCATGGTCGCGTGCTTCAAAAGAGGACAATTTTTTGACATCATGGTCCTTGTGGAAAAATTTCACAATCCAGTAAAAGTGTGTGCATTGACTTGCACGAGGAACTATCCTTAGTATGTCCCTCAACTTCACAATCAATGTACCATATACCACTATGTGTCTCATTTACTGAGTTGGAAGAGAGATTTTCTAATTGTTTTACCATGGTTGCTTTCTGTACCTCTAAGAATGGGCTCACTCTAGTATCAACACTTCCAACTACCTCAGTGTTTAGATATTCTTCTTAAGCCTCACATGGATCCACATATGTATTATGAGATAAAGCTCTTCGAAACAGAGTCAACAATCCTCTAAACGAACCACTATGCATGTTGACTAGGATGAATATCATAAGACAATTTAGACAATAGAGTCATTAAAACATTGTTCATATTCCCCTCACACTTTCAGATAAGCCATGTATGATATCTTTGAGTGCACTGATGATTTGCTGCATATTCTATACCTCTATACTCTGTAAAATGGAGAGACATCTCATAGTATACTTGAGGTGTCTGCAACGATTTTTGAGGTTGGTTCGGTGGTGTCTACTAAGGTTGTTGTGGTGGTAGTTGTCCCTACCCATCAGATCTAAATCATGAACCTCCACCAAGGTTCCCTTCATGCATTGGCTGACCCTGATCCTCCTGATCGTCCCATGCCCTTGCTGTATGTTGTGACCCAATTGATGAACTCCCTTGTGTCCCAGTTGTAGTAATAAAGTATACACCCACTGTTTACATAGTCACAACACCTACAAAAGTGATCCCAATAGTCTGGTGTGCCAATGTTTTTCTCTGATGACGCTCCTGAAAACAATCCCAAAAGATTACTCCCAAACATTGATGCCTACTATGATGTTATGGGTGTATTCATAGTTTGATGCACTTCTTGATTAAAAAAAATATATGTACCCATATTTGCTTGCTTATCTTCACTAGTATGCCTTTAAATACCTACCTATGGTTCTAGAAACACCATGCGAAAGGGATAGGTGGATATGTTTGGATTAGATGTGTGCCCTCGGTCCTCATTCTTTCCTCTAACGTGCTCTCGTTTGAAGCCGATGGGGTCTCCATAGTATGATGTCCTAAAGTGAGGAGGACATGGTGCTGTGGCTCCTCATCTTGCATGAGAGTCTCAAAACCTTCACGAGCCAACATTATTCTTGACTGCAATACTACTTCAATCTTCCTCTCTCATGCTTCATTATACTTGATCCATCTCTTTTCTCTCTATCTTTCTTCATATAGGGCCCACCATATTTCTCCACACCTGCTCCTACCCCTGCGTGTGTATGAGGATTTAGCTAGGCATACAAAATTTCTCCAAATCCAATTCTAAGATCAAAATATTAATGATAAGGGGAAAAAGCGCAAATAATATCCTCTAGGTTTGTGTAAAAACTTAAATTGAGCTTCCTCTAGGAACGGATATATAGAAATCAGCGTATTCCAAAACTATAATCACGCAACACACCAGCCCACCAATGATCTAAAACTCTAGTCCATTCCTCATTTGCATCAACAAGCTTATGATATCTCCTTGTGTCCAAATCCTCTTCCTAGGAACCCAAGCTTTGTTTGATACGTATGCTACCAACCACTGGTACAATTCTACTGGGAAAAATTTGAAGAATGTCTCATAGATGTCATGATAAAGGTGATATTCCACCCACTTTCATGTATTGAAATTAGGTCCAATACTATACCTGTGTAAACTTATCCTATCCATATTCTACCCAAATTTCAATGCTTTCCAAAGATAATCGATAACGCCATCTGCATGCATCATCCTGATAGTCAACTTGAAAAGAGGTCTCGGGAACCGGAACTAAAATGTAGTCTCTAATTTCACACAAGTGTTATTCACACTGACACCCTCATTCATTCAACATTGAACACTCACCCAAAGCACAACTCAACTACTAGGTCCCTGTACGTACCCAAAATTATATGTACTGCACCATCGGAAAGATGTTACAAACCGCCCCAATGATGATACAGGTCTCCTTGCAAGGTGTTCGGAATCCAGAGAGTCTGTTAAACATGCGTTAACATCCCGCATGCCCCGCTTAACCCCTGCGTGCTTTATTTTTCTCCTTTTTCCTCTTTTCTTGACCTTTTGCTCTTCAGTTTACGAAACCGCCGCCCTGCCTGGGCGGCGGGTCTCGTGACCGCCGCCCTGATCAGGGCGGTGGTCTTGTAACCGCCGCCATGTGCAGGGCGGCGGGTCCTGTACGCGTTTTCCAGAATGTTCCGACGTTCGCGTCATGCGTGAAAATTCACTTTTTACCTGCTTTCCTTGCCGACTTAAGCTTGTATTTATGTTTTTGCCGACTGAACAGTGATTTATCTTTGTTTAATAGTGGGAGAGTTCAATTTGAACTTTCCTTCTAGTCATATGCAAAGGCTATAAATACATAGCTTGTGCTGAGGCAAATGGCCACCATTTCCTTGTGAGAGTCTTCTCATTTTTCAGTGGTTTGGTCTGTTAGCTTGCTTAGGATTGATAGTATAGTTCATTACATGTTTAGATAGTATTGTTCAGCTGCTGGTAAAGCCACAGACCCAACTTGTGCAGGCAGTGCTGTTATTTCACCCCATGGTCTGGTTTGTTTTGGTCCTTGGTTCCTTTGGTCTGGAGTCTTCATTCTGAGCTTTAGTCTTCAATACTCAGTCCCTAGATTTATTTTATGAATCATTTTATTTTAGCATGGATTAGAATTCTGAGTATTTAGTTATGCCTCACTGTACACCGACAACGATCCTGCTAGGAATCGTATAGGCCAAGCTCTGTTCTCTTGTGCCATCCCTCTCCTACTTGTACTTCGTTGTATTTCTCTGAAGCTGCTATTATTCATTGTTTGAGTACCTGTTGTTTATCATTTTGTTTTATCATTGCTGCAACAACCCTGCTAGGAATCGCATAGGCCAAGCCAGTTCACTTGCGTCATCCCTCTCCTACTTGTGCTTTGTGCCATTTTTACTTCAAAGTAATTGTCATCCCAGGTGTCCTCCCCTTGCCGATGTTGCTATACTCCTACTCTTTCTGGATTCACGTGAACACGCAAGAACGAAGAGATCACTCTGAGGGGACAAGCTACAACACAACTGGATTTGCCTCTGCTCAGTAAACTCCAGGTTTAAATCGTCAACGTTATTATCAAATAGAGTAGTGAATCATTTTATTTCAGTTAAAGCTCGCTTTCCAATATTGCCGGGGAAGTTGTGGGGAATGATAGTTTCTGAGAAACTATGATTTGTTCCTCACTTCTGAGGTAGGATTGAAGGTTTTCAATTAAGTTAATTAGCCTGTCTTTTATTTAGATTCACACATCTGCACAGGTGAATAACCATACCGGGTTATCTCTCTTGTTTAGTTTTAGTATAAAGGTAGTTTAATTGTTGCTTGTAATTATTAATATCATATATTTTTGTTTAGATTAGTTTCCCTTTCAGTAGTAGTATAAATTGTTATTTTAGTTTAAGTTAATTTGAGATTCCATAACTAGGTTAAACGCTTAAATTCTAGTTAGGAGGGTAAATCACTAGGGAATTTATGCTACCCGCTCATAGCCTCTAAATCTCCCCTTTTTCAGTTTAGCTACCAGGAGATCAAACTACCAGATCTTAGTCACTGATCCTCCCATGGTTTAGCCATACGAAATTTGCTTGCCGATTCTCATCCTCGCTTGTAGCTTTTCTATCATAGAAAACTGACCATAATCCCGGCTGTGACTTCATCTAAGTCACCCGCATTTCAAACCACCGGTTGTCTCGGCACGACCTCGGGAGGTCGGGTACGGGGAAGGTCACTTGTCGATTATCATCCTCGCATGTCACTTTCCCATCGTACAGTCCTTCCTTTGTGTTTGCTTGTGAAGATGTTAGCATGCATATTCATAATGATAATTGACCAAGTAATCAATCAAGTGTACTTAACCATTGCATAAACTCACTCTGGAAACACTATATAATAAAGAATAATCGAAAATTAGATAATAACTACGATCAATAACACCATTATATCACCATATTTAGACCTATAAATGATCATAATTCATCCACAATAATCCATTATAACAAAAGTATTACATAACATAATATGAATACATAGTAATCAATGTACCAGGGTGTTGGATCATGTGTGCAAGTATCAAACCATAGATTTTGGATAACATAACAGACTCCAAAAACTAATAACTACTTAAAACAATGACATATAAAAGATATATATATATATATATATATATAGAGGGGTGAATACTTTCCCTTCACCTCCCATGCACTCACGTAATAATAGGTGTGACCTCAAAATAGAATACATGCATTACATTCCTAAAGGTAGTCATGTGTACATCCTTTGCATGCTTTTATAAACAACTAATAATAGAAATCCTAAGAATATTCTTCGTTCACTCTTATTAATAGCTGACTCCATGTATGTACTTTAAACTTTGATCTACATGTGATTTTCCTTAATTATCCCTTACTTAGCCACCATGTTATCCTCATTTTATTATTTTCTTGATCGAAACTCCAAGTCTATTTTTAGCCTATGATCAACAAAATCGGTTAAGTCCCCCAATCCTGTTTGTCTAGGCGCGAACCTTCACGCGTTGTTTCATCATGTCCACGTGTGCCCCTACACGCGTCCCTCGCGTGTGCTACCAACCTACGCATGTGGCCCAATACTTAGTCCATTTTGTTTTGCTCAATAATTTGAGATTGGGGACACGGTCTTCCTATGCTTGTAGCATTATAGGAAGACTTCCATCAAACAGAGTGGAGTTGAAAAATTCAAGCCTTGTTTTTATGGGCCCTATAGGATCATGAGAAGATTTGGTGAAGTAGCCTATGAGTTGAAATTTTCAGCAAGCATGATTCAAAATTTTTTCCACGTGTTTTACCTCAAAAAGGCACTTGACCAACATATTATGCCATTAGTTGATTTTCCACCCTTGTATAATGAAGGAAAACTCACATTGGTTCTAGTTGAGCAATAACAAGGACTTTTAGTTAGGATTCAATTAGGATACTTGAATAGTGGAAAAGGTGTTGAGTTGGTCCTCACACTTCTTAGTTAATTACCCAGTTGACTTCCTTAATTTTAGGGGCTAATTCATCAATTAGCTGTTAGTGAATTATGGGGAGATGATTGTTGGTTAAAAACCACCAATTGTAGAGCTGACAACCATTAATTTTGGATCTCATAAATTTGAAGATTATAAAGTGATTAAACTAAAATGAAAAATGAAGGCCTAATTTTAGTTTAATCTAATGCTATGCAGAGTAATAAATAATAGATAAATAAATAAAGTAAATGACCCAAGCAACTAAAAAAGTATAAATGTGAAACCCTAATGTGCAAGGAGAGTTAGAAAGAGCTTAGCTAATTCGATGGTTGTTTGGGACTATGTTGCAGAGTGAACCAAATGAACAAAATGTAGATGTGAACACACTTGATCTTTAGAAGGGTATGAAACTGACATATCTAGCTAGACTGGGGCACTTACAGAGGGATAAGGGTGCCTAGGGAACTCTAGTATGAGGTATGGGCAGCCCTGGTATTTATAGGTGGTCCAAAAACAAAACTTGCAAGGTCACTAGATGATCTGAGGCCTTTGTTTCCCATCGTGTTTAAATTGCTGCACTGTGCCGGATGTTGATGGTAATTAGTGATGAAGAATATACTTGCAAAACCCCAAGCCAAGCATAAAAACCCTAAAAAAATAAAGATGCATATGAAGGGGTCAGAATGTCCTTAACAGCCACAATGGTGGACTTACTAACTAAGCACTGTGCTACATTTTAGACCCAAATTTAGTTTTAGATATGTGTGTGCAAATTTTTCCCCCTAAGTGCTCTTGTGCTAGTCACACTTTGTGAAGTAACGAGCGATAAATAGGTGTAGAAATGTAAATAAATGATGGATGGAATAAAATAGACTTCCCTCCTATGCAATGAGATGCAGATGAAAAATCATTGTCTCTTGTGATGGAGCTAGATGGATGAAAATGGAGCCCTTTGATGGATGAAAAATTAGGTGATGCTAGTAGTGACTAGTGATTAGTACCTCATTATGGTCTCATAAATTTATATTTATATGGTTCTCTTGCTCTATTTTTGTAATTAACCCCAAAAAGTCTTACCACCAAAAATATAGAAATCTCAAATGGCTAGAAAGTGCCCAAAAGATGGAGGTAAAGTAAGAAAAGGATTAGGGTTCCCCGAATGGGACCAAGGCACCTGGGCCACCCCAGTACTGGCCCAAGTGACCCAGTCAAGGATAAAATGAAACAAAATGACAAAAATGAATTAGCGAATACATGCGGGATGTCGGCAGTGATGACATAAAGTAAAGTAAAATGGAAAAAGGACATGGATTAATTAGTAATTTTTTATCTAAAAAAACATATGAATAGTAGTATGAGACCGAGACTAAATAATACCCCAAAGTGCATTATTTTGTGTTTTCATTTGCCCCCACTTTATGTTGGTGAGCGGAATGCTTGGTAACATAAAGTAGATAGATATGCATACCTGATGTCTATATACAATGATGTAGAAAGCGTACCAACATACTAGACAAAACATGGAGTGATAAAAATATGGAGCGTGAAGGGTAAAGATGAAAAAGAGAAAAAAGTGATGAGAGTGAACCTAGGGTGGAAACAACGTGTGTAGCTACCGATGTGTGTGATATACCTGCATGTTAGTATGAGGTGTGTATTACCAAAATTTTTTGTTGTTGACACCTTTGCTGTTGTTGTTGACTGCTTTCTTCTCATACGAACAGACCTGCAAAGGAGAAGATGATCAAGTAGTCAAATATGCATGTATATGTGTAAAAATTACATGTAAATACACTTGTAATATAGTAAAAAATACTGTAAATGGAAGTATGAAAAATGTAAAAAGAACATGTTCACCAGATCAATGAAGGGAGAAAGGGTGTATAGAGGATATCCTATAACTGTGAGTTTTTTGGGATATCTCATGCCACTTTAGCTGAAGAAGTGTAGGGAGAAAGCTATATTATTCTCTAACCTATAACTGTTTCCCTGATAATGAATGAAGAGATCTTTGTACTCGCCTGATTTTTTTGGGATCCAACGCCACTAGATGAAGTAGTGTAGGGAGGAAATATATTGTATCCTCTAACTTGTAACTTCTCCCTAGAATGCTAAGGAATACCATGTCCTATAAAAGCCTCTATGTATGAGGTTTGTAGACTATTCTGAACCCACTCACTGTATAACCCACAATGTCAAGGGTGGAAATTGAACTGAACTATACTAGTAGAGAGCACTGTGTAGTGTATAAAACCCCAAATGATGCCTGCCCTCTTTAGGGGCGCATGCAACATTGTGGATAGGAGGATGCAACCCCAAAAGAGGACCAACCATGTAAATTGTGCCTTGTATGGGGAAGGGAATGCACTTGGTAGAAACCAAGGCACATGCAAACACGTGGCTAGCAATAAGTGCTAGTATGAACAAGCATGTATGTAGAAGACAAGTATAAAATACAGATAATGTAGAAGCTAGAAAGAAAGTAAACACACAAAAAGCCAATCATAGACCGCCAAAGAGGGTTTAAAACATGGGACACCACTCATGATGTCACAAGACACTCAAGGATGTAGTGGCCACATATAAACAAACAAGTGTCCACACCAAACAAAGGTAAATTCCCTTATATAAGAGAAAATAATAGACAAAAAGATATATAACTATGGAAACAAGTAATCCTACAAATAAATGCTGTACATGCAGCACCCGTTAGCATGTTAGAAATATAACCATTTTGTCAAGAGCATGTATAACCAAGTAATGGAAAGTTATAAGTACAAAATGAAACAATAACACATGTAGTAGACATATGTGGATGCCCCTAGCAACCATTGTAGGACGGGGAGGAGGCGAGCATCCATGCTACATGTAAGAGACCTATATTTGTGATCACAACTAGATAAAAGTATGAACACACATGTGTGGAAGATAAAGATAATGAAATATAAGAGATCTATCTAGCATGTGTAATAAGATGACCATGTATAAGAAAATGTAAGCAAGAGTAAAAGAAAGCAAGATATGCAACATGCTATGGATGGATGGAATTGAATGCAAGATGAATGATAGGATCCGTGTGCCCCTGAGTGAATGGAGTTGTATGCAATGAGGTTTATTTATTCCCCCCCCCTCAACAGTCAAGAATGAACCATAAATGAGAGTGCTTCATCAAGAAATGGTCGAATTGTGTGTTATGTGTAACCCGTTGTGATTGAGTGTGTATGCGTAGTGGTGATGATATGCAACCTAAAAATGATGTGTGTGCGTGGTCCTATAGCCAAAGTGTGCATCACAACAAGATGAACATAAGCGTAATGATGTATCCTAAAGCGTATATCACTACAAGATGTGTAGTCACTTTTCCCAACCCTTTCATTCCTAGGCGTGCTAGCATATCACCCCAACCTAAACTAGGAGCTCACCCGAGATGCGCGAAGGTGCTAGGCCCCTCTTCTATGTGAGATTTATCAATAATGTAACCACGAATAACAAAACAATGCATAGACATAAATGCGTACATCTTATGAAAGAGATAAAGAAACTAGATCTAAGCTTAAATGATCTATATTATGCCTATGAATATTTAAAAAGAACATACAGGAACCAGATCTGAACCATCAACACAAAAAAGAATACAAACAATCAGATATATTAAGCATAGATATTTAGAACAACACCATCATATTCATCCTCTATTGTTATAGTAGCCAAATACATGATAATATCCATAAAACAGACTAGATACATCAACAAAATTCTCATCCTAAACATGACTCTACTCCAGAAGTTACAAAAACTTTCCTACACATTTCACTCTTAACTCTCTCTACTTCCTTGCACACATACACTCTCATGCCTCCTCTCTACTACCGTGAAAATCAATACATAACAAGAGACTGGTGGGAATCTTCCCTTCATCACCTATTCATCATTCAAGAGAAAACCACATGCCAAATGTCATCATACTTCGCCATACTCAAGAACCATAAACATGCAAGTTCCAACTAAACCATAACTAACTCTACAACTCTCAATCCCATCATGATAACCATATCCTATAATATGCTTTCCTTGGGTTGCAAGTCTTTATGTTTTAGCCTTATCTGTAATCAGATCTGGTCACATCTCCACATTTCCCTTATCAAAACTCTAACCATGGTCCAAAATGTGTCTAAGTCCTGAGCTTATTCTTCCTAGGTGCAAAACGTTGTGTCACTCCTGAAGTTACTTCCACACAAGCCTTCACGCCCTGCTGGTGGGCGACAAGACCCTCTGCACCTTAGGTACTTAGTATCCTTAGGGGATCAAAATTATCCCACACTAGTTTGATTTATACCCACGGAAATCCTTCATGTTCTTTGAACAAAACTCCATGATCCAAAATTGGCTAAGGTAAAAATGCTGTATGTTTCAACAACATAAATGGTTAACTGGAGGAGTTTAGGGAACAACACATCTATTTCCCCTTTTAATTTCTTCCATGACTCCAGTTTATCCATATATTTTCATGGTGCTTTGTCCACTATGATGGGTACTTGGCCTGGTTTAATAACTTCAACCTTACCCTTGAGTTCCTCTATGACCACCACTAGTTCCATGCAAACTCCCTCAAACGTATCCATACGTTATGTGATAGAATCTTGGAGTTCACCAACCTGAAATTCTAGTTTGTTGTGCTTGGTTTTGATCTTATCCTTTTGTGCTATGGTATAAATTATCAATTGGGCATGATCAATATTATTAATTGGGGCCTTCTCCTGCAAGGCTTTGAGGATGGCCTCTTCATCTATAACCCACACATAAATAATGGGCTCGCACTTCCGACAACTATTAAAGCTCCTATCTACCAATATGTTTTCCTCCTTGAGTTAGGTGAGCAAGTCCTCCAACTCAGTAATCTATGCCTCATAAATAATCTTGTTGTTCTCCTTCTACTTCACGAGCTCCTTATTTGTGGGTCCCATGCCATCCTTGGTGTTGACCAACAACATTCCCACAAAGTCATCCAAGTACTCCATTTTATCATTATAATCCATCTTGGCTTGGCTCACCAATGCCAGAATTTGTTCCAGGACCTTCTTAACCAAGGTGAAAACTCGATCACATTCTTCCTTAGTCCACTCCTGCTCTCCCTTCAAATCATTATGTAATCTTTCTATCTCTTTTTCTTTTCCCTTCTTATCTACGACTAAGGTCTGAATAGTTTCTCCTACATCCAAGCTCCACCTTGGAACTTCTGAGGACATCTTCTATAGTGTGTTACACACCTTCTCATTTTTAAGGTGGCTTGGATCCACCACTTTATAAGTTTCCCCCTTCTTCTTGAAATGGATGGTCTCGATTGCATGATTGTTGACCTCAAGCTCAGGATCCTCTGCATGACAATGAAAATTCCAACTTATCATCTTCTTTATCCTTGTCACACCCCCATCTTGGTCCAAAATATTCCAAGCATGCAAATTATCTGAGGAAAGGGTACTCTGGAACCTTACGCACAACACCTTCGCGGGATTATCCACAAAGTCCATGTGAGGGGACATAGGCATCTACTTCTTCCTCTTCACCTTGCAATTTGAACGTTGCTTCCATGGGGTGCTTGTTCCTGCAACAAACCCCTTATCCTCCTTAATGACAAAGGAGTCTACCTTATCCTCCTCTTCTATTTTGGTGGGATGGGTGGATGAATTTCCTTATGCTATAAGCTTCACAGGTCCCTCCCTAATAGGCATATTTACCTTTGCATGCACATCTACTAGTACCTTGGCCTCTGTCTCAGCCCTTATCTTCTCCCCCTCTTCAAGATCTACCTCGAGTTCCTCTATGAATATGCGTTATCCTCTTTTGAGCATGTATTTTTCCTAAAATTGGAGATATCATGTACCTTGGAATTTTTATTCTCCAACTCTTCTTCCTCAGGTTTCTTATCTTCTTTACAATCTGGGTGTGAAGCCTCGACACTACCTTGATGTGATGTACCTACACCCTCACTACTATTCCGCTACGTATAATACTTCCTCTTCTTGGAAGTGTCTAATTTTTCCTCACTTCCTTCCTCTTCTTCCTCTCCTTCATCTCCTACCTGGACCACTTTCATGGGAAAAACCAACGCTTCTCTTGGATTTGGGAGGGTGGAGTATGTAACTTCCACTTCAACTTCTTCTTGTATCTTAGGACACAACTACACAAAAAAATTAGTGGATGAAGCTCTTGATGTTGACATTGATCTGTGGATGCAGATCCAAGAATTTTTGCTCCAAGAATTCAACATATGCCGGCCTTGTATCATACTTGTAGGTTGCGTGAAGAGTGTGAAAATTAGAGTCCACTTTGTCAGCATTAAAGGTCAGATTTTGTGTATCCTTCAACTGATTGATGACATAATTCATATAATTAGCCAGGGAATGCAACCAAAATTTTTCACCACAGCCCCCATTTCTCCCTTGGCCATCTTAAATTTTTCCAAGCTGAAGTGTTGCATAACTGTAAACTTCACCTGGTCCCCCTATCACTATTAGAAATTCAGGTGGAATATGCCACTTGTTCATGAAGGCCACGCATAGTCTCTTGTACCACTTGTTCATCTGAGCCTTTTCGGTGCTTGTAATGGAGCCATCATAAGTGAACTGAGAAAATTGCACTGCAAGAGATGAGTGCATTGGTTGGTAAACCCCACATGTTACCATCTAGTCCATCAGGGATGTTGATTTTCAAAAATATGATCAACAGTAGAATAGACCCCCATATTATCTTCAATCCAACTTCATTATGCTCCTGTGCTTCCTCAATGATATTCTTCACAATGAATTGTGTGAAGTTATAGTGTAGTTTTTTTGATACTTTGTAAGCAATGTATAAGAATATCTTATTTATATCTATCCACCATTATAATGCACCTAATTTTCAGCTGATAAGGTGGGGTGAAACCCTTAGCACTAGGTCATTAAGATCTGAGATAACCTGAGCCCTTCCTCCCTTCTCATAATTTAACTGCTTCACCAGTTCCTCAATTTTTGCATTAGCACAAAGGTCGAGAGCCATATCTTCACCAGTGTTCCACATGCTTGTTACTTTCCTGATCAACTGGCATATAATTCTCATTCTACTCCCTAAAAGTAGAAAAATTCCTTGGGCACCCATGACATTAACCACCTGAAGAGCGGGGAAGGTTTAGCAAATAAAGGCAGCTCCCACAACTGTAAAACCTGAGTTTTATACAACTCATGTTGCACCAATTTGTCCACCCTAGGGTTTCTGAGATCGTCTAACCCTGGAACATATTTGACTATATATTCCTACATAAATTTATCATGTCCATCTGTCACATGGTTAAACTTGCTAATCTTGCACCTATATAACTTCAAACTCCACTTATCTACTTTTATCACACTTGAAGGGTACTGCATTTCCAAGTATATCTCAACCGGTTTGATGCACATATTAGGTTAGTTTCCCCCCATGAAGACCATATCATGGTCTAAATACATGTTCTAGGCTTCCTTGTTGTCTTCACTCATGTCCTCCATACTATGCAAACACTTATCTCTGCTCTTCATGTAAGGTTTAAGATTGATTTATAGTCTATATTCAGGCTACTACTTGTAATAATTAGCAATCAACTCCAAAGCTCTATATTTGGTATTCTTTGTAAGGCTAGAATAGGCTACAACCTATTTGTATTGCTCAAATTGACACCACAACATCCCTTAGTGGTTCATAACATGAAATTCATAAGATAACTTCCACATTATCTTTAATACCCTCTCTTGTTTCCATTACCCTTTTCACCTAGTCCATTCATTCAATCTCAACACTTTTCTTCAAGTTGTCCAACTCTTTTTATATTTGTTCTTGTACTCACATTACTTTAGGTTGAGGATGTACATTCATTTATTGATATGGCTAGAATATGTAGGGCCTTATACAAGCCTACATTCAATGATATTTCCTCTTTGTATTGGACTCACAATCCTATTTATCCTTAGTCTTCCTTATCAAGAACTAAACTTGCTAAATAGGTCTCTTTTCAAGCTTTCATGAGTTCCCCCTCACTCTGTACCTTTTATATCTATCAAACCACCCTTAATCCATTTAATGGAAGCCATCCTATGGGAATCAAATACTAACTTCAATCCCGAGACTAAAGCAATTCTTCATTCCCCTTAAGACCAATTTCTTACCCATATAGTGGTCAGAGTGTTTTGAAGATGTCCATAATAAGTTACAGACTTCTATAGCTTCTTTCTGACAATCCTAAGGTGCATACAAAAGTTTTGGCCTCAATTCTTTATATTGTTCACTCTATTTCCATAATCCCTCCTAGGCTTCAATATCTTTGCTTAAGCTTCAAAGCATGGGCTTAGGTTTTCTATGTTCTTATTAGAGGTTTATATGTATATGGAAAGTTCCAAACTCCTCTCAAAGATAAAGCTTGTTTCCTTCACAAATACCCCTTATAACTGGACCCTTCATACTATGCACACACTCTTTGTAGGAATGGCAAGAAAATGTGTCAATTCCACCTTTGAGACTTGAAGTTTCTTTATTCCAAAATGTTAAGGACTCCCTTAAGACTATATATACCAAATTTTGGGCAATAATTCACCTGTTTGGGGATTCAAAACTACAAACCCTTCTTGCATTTGATTGTAGCTCACTATGGAGCCCAAGAGAGGGAAAATGCTTATAAATCTTCACATACCTTGATTCCATCCACAAAATATTATTCGTAGGTATGTTTCTAAAGGATTCAAGTGATGATATTACTAGTGATGAATGAAAATCACATTCAATCTCCTTTACTCCAACTTTTCCACTATCCTATACTCTACCCTCAAGTTCAAAGGTCTAATTTTCCCAATCCAATGATCAAAATATAAATTGAGGGTCTCCAAGACATGATTGTCTATTCAATAGAATTCTCACACCTTGATTGAGGTGATATCAATTCCATATGTACTAGGAACTTGCACATTCTTCTAAGAAGACTACATTGTAATCTTTTACAATGACTTAACACAGTCATGTACCTACACAATTAGATTTTGTCAAGAATAGAGGCATGCTATTAATATAACTATCCATAAAACCATTCAAAAACCTAAATTTGGATTTTATATCACTTCCATATTCATTATAGGGTCATAAGAATCCAACCCTATTGGAAATTCAATCCTCTTCTTAACATTTTTGTGCACTGTTATAACTCCATTAGAGCTCGTTATAACTGCTAATGATATATCCTACTGTGAAAAACCAATCAAAATGATATTTTGAGGGCTTCTAGTATATGCCAAGATAAGAATTATATAAAAATTTCATCTATTTTCATTGGAGGAATATCAAGTTATCAGATGCCCTAAATATGGCCCGAGAAGGAACAATTAGTTATAAAAACAAAATTATGCAATTCCAAGAGACATAAAAATATTACTGTGATCATTGGCACATGTAGAAGCTAGATACCTTAACAGTCAAAAGATCCATCATGAATAAATAACATTGAGGTTTTGTATGCCATTGCCATGCCAGGGTTCTTAACACAACCCATAGGAAACATACAATTTTCATGTAAAACAGAGCCAAAATCTTCCTCCCAATCATCGTTCATGTATTATTCCTTCTCCTCAACCTATTACATGCCTCTTCATCAAATTATTCCTCTCATATTTTTTTGCATACCTATTCTCTCTCCCTAAGAAGCTCAACTAACTTCTAAATAGACCAAGTCACCCTAGAAAGGTTCAACTATGCCTCTAAACATAGTAATTACATCCAAAACATATCACAACTAGTTACATATCTATTCTTATGGTCTTCATGACCTTATCTAGCCCTTGAAAACTAATTCTTACATGTTTAACCTTCATACCTAGTCAAATAAGACAAATTACCCTTGGTTACAATGCTTTCACTGTGACTATGACAAGATACATTCAAATTTGGACTTGGACAATACACCCATGGAGATATAAAACTTTGAAAAGTATTTGTTTATGCTAAATTGTCTTTCATAGGACTATTCAGGCCTTATTGCACTCTCCTAGCCATGAAGATGATGCTTCTGCATAACAGTTCCTCCTTCTCCACCATTGATTTCTTGGTTCGTGCCTTCTTTGGTGCTATCATCATTTCTTTACCCTATGCCCTAGGTATTTACTTCTCCTTTTCTTCCTGAGATCTCAACTTTGATAACTTCAATTTTATGCAACCCCTTGTTTCCTCCCTATCTACTCAACTTGCCACTCCAAAAGGTCTCATTACAGTTCGCATAACACCACTGGTTCATAAAAATTACTTTTCTTCCATATAACACCCTCGCCAAACTTCAATAGCTTAGCAACAAAAAATTTCTGAATGCAAGGTAGTTAAAATGACTATCGTCACCCCCTATTTATATTTTTTTCCAAGACTTCACCTTCCTTTCGACCCACACATCTTAACATTACTCTTTCATAAATTACGTTTTTCTGCTTAATTAAAATTTCACGACTTCACCTCACATGCTACAGTCATAACCTTCTAGCATGCTAACATTACTTTACTGCCACAGACCTCCTCCATGCACCTTACTGTGTTGAAGTACTTAACATCCTTGCTAACCACTAAGTAATATCCCAAGCCTCTGCCTACCTCACGTTACACTGAGCAATCTATTTTTCTCTCCAGCGTGGTCTTCGATCATATTGACTTCTATTAGAACACCTTTCTCACAGAACAACCAATTTTCTACCTTTACACCAACATCCCTGAATGATTTTTCAGCCAAACCAACCTCCCTTGAAAACGTGCCAACAATTTTTGGCACTATACTCTAATCCACCCCACACTAAAGGTATATATGGTCCTTTAGGCATGAAATCATTTAAAATGTAATTAGCTACTAGCATGCCAACGCGCAACACAACACAAGAATAAAAAGACAAAGAATATTGACGATGAAAGGAAACACATATAAAAGAAAATGCATTAAAGGGAAACCTAAGCTAAATGGTAACAATACCTTATTAAAAACACTAAGAAGACTTATTTATAGGAGGGATTCAACCTACTCCTGTAAAAGAAACTGGGCAACCATGTGCCATCCAAAGCTTCTAACTAGAAAGCACTTGAGTCAAGTATATAGGTCACAACATATGGTCCTAACCAATGCAATTGGAACTTCCTAGGGTGGCGCAAAAACTTGGAATCATACAGAAGAACCATCTGTCCAACCTCCGGATTCTTATTTTTAATGTGTCGATCATGCCAGGCCTTTTGTCTTACTTTCTCTTTCTTTTGGCTCCATTTTGTAATGATGTGCCTCTCATAGTGCTTGCTCATCAACCAATCCTCCTGCGTGCACAATACACAAGGATGGTAGCATAAATTCAATTGGTAAAACAACCTCAACGCTAAACACTAACTGAAAGGGTGTTGCTTTGTTCAACCTCTTATAGGTTTTTATATATGAGAAAAGTACAACATAAGCCTTATCATCCCAATATTTCCTTCCAAAATCATAGATCTTTGTTAATGCGTGGCTCAAAATCTTGTTAAAATCTTCAACAGTTCTATTAGCTTGTGGGTGATAGGGTGTAGTCTTATGATGGGATACCATAAATTCCACCAATAATATCCTAACAGTCTCATTTAAGAAATGAGTACCCATATCACTTTTTAAACTCAATGGACATACATACCTGTTTATGATATTCTCCCAAAGGAATATTGTTGCAGTAGGTATAGTGCAATCCTTCGTAGGTGCTACTTCCACCCACAATGTAAGATAATCCATACAAGTAATGATGCAGTATGAACTTGTCCTACGTGTTGGGGGGAAATAAGACCCATGAAGTCAATTGCCCATTTTTCAAAGGGTTCTGAACTTGCTATATTCCTCAATGACTTTTCATCTCTATGCCCAGGCTTCCCAAGATGCTGACAATGATAACAACCCTTGGAATATTATTGGAAATCCTTATACAATGTATCCCACCACAAACCAACCATCAAAATATTACATGTCGTGGCTTGACCTGCATAATGTCCACCGACTATCCCTCAACGAGCTTCCTCCATAATACCCATGCACTCATGCTCTAGTACATACCAACACAAAATCTCATCTCAGCTAAGTTTGTATAGATTTCCACCAATCAACATATAAGGCGCAACGTGGATGGTAAGTTGTTTCCTTTCTATACTCTTCATTTCGTTAGGTGCCACACCTATTCGTAAAAATACATAAATATCCTCCAAATTAGTGGGTGCGTGTTGTAATATGAATAACTATGTATCCAACATCACGTTTTCTATGTTCTACGTGTCCTCACCTGAATTAATTCTAGGCTCTTGAAATAACAAGACCTAACAACATATGCACCTCTGCAACATGGGATTATTTACCAAATACTTAAGAGCCATGTGATTTATGTAAAAGATAAATGGAGTAGCCAACAAGTACTACCTAAACTTATTTAGTGCATAAATCATAAAAAATGCTTCGCGCTCTATTGTTGTGTAATTTTGTTCAGTTGGAATTAATTTTCTACTCACAAAACACAATGGGTGATCAACAATCCCTTATTTAGGATATGATAGAACTACTCCAATTTCCATCCTTGATGGATGTACATGCACATGAAAGGGTTGTTCCCAAGAGGGAAAGCGAAAAATGGGTGCAGTAGTAAGATTCTCCTTCAATGTACCAAAAGCCACCTATTGTGTCTCACCCCAGTGAAATTTTCCTTTATGACACAATAGTTCTTCCAAAGGCATGAAGATCTTGGCATAACCTTAGATGAATTTTCTGTGGTAACCCCATATGCCTCAGAAATCTGCATACTATGCTTTGATTTGTAGGCTCCTTCAAATCCAAAATAACAACATCTTTGGCAGGATCCACCAATAAACCTTCCTTACAAATAATATGACCTAACAATGTGCCAAAAGGAGTAAAAAAGACATATTTCTTAATATTCAGAGTGATACTTAACTGTATACACCTCTCAAACATTAATCTTAAGTTTTTGTAATGATCTTTCACTAATCCATACACTGTCCAATCATCTAAGTAGACTTGTAGAAACTTATGAATAAAGTCTTGAAATGCTTGCACCACAATGCGTGAAAATATAGCAGGTGCATTCTTAAGCCCAAATTACATAACCGTATACGCATAATTTCCCCATTCAGTGGTGAAAGTAGTCTTCTATTGGTCTTCTTTTGCAATCCTTACTTGGTTATACCCTGAGAATCCATCCGTAAAAGAGCAGATCTCACGCCTAGCTACACCTTCCAAGATTTCCTCAGTAAAAGATTTTGGAAAAGGATCTATAACACACGCAATATTACACTCTTGGTATTCTACATAGATTCATATCCTTCCATCCTTCTTGATACTAATCACCATTGGACTAACCCATTCAGACTCTTCAATAACTTTAATGATCCTGGATTCCAACATTTTTATCAATCTCTTCTTTCACCTTTATGTGTATATTAGGATTCATCCTATAAGGCCTTTTCCTAATCAGGCATGCACCTTCCTTCAAATTAATCCAAAATTCTCCAATGAGTGATGAACTCATTTCAATGCATGGTATCCACGTGGGAACGAATCTTGGAAGTCACGCAACAACTTAATTATCTTTGAGACCGCTTGGTCTATCCAGTAATCACAAATGATTACTTCTTTTGTGCAAATGTTGACCTTATTTGTCTTCAAAAACTCATGGTAGGCACACACCTTCTCATCCTCACTATCCAATATGTCATGCTTACCCTTTGTATGATCAACATCAAGGTTCTCTATTTCTTCATCTCTTATAAGGTACACCATTTTTCCATTCTCTTTTTCTAGGCAGGTGCGCTCAAACTGTATTTCATCCATTTCTTCTCCTTCCTCAAAGCGCACCTTCAAATTATCCTCCCCTATAAAATATAGGATGAGGTCCTCAGCTTTGGTAGTATCTCCCAGAGTAATGCACTTGACTATTTGTAAAGCTTCATTCACTGATATTTTAGAAGATAGGCAATCAAAAGTCTAAATAATATCTGCTGTCAACTCCTGCCAATTTCCTTTCTAACGACGTAACTCTAAATATACATACTATGTGTGTGCACAACCCTGTAAGGTGGAATATAACTTATGTAACTAGAGTGAAGGAGGTAAAGCTTCTGAGCCTTATGTCTAGGCTTTCTCACATTCTTGAATGTGGTATAAGGCTGATTTCTTCCCATGATAGTCACATATCTTTGAAGGTGCATTGGTCCATATAAATCTAATAGAGAACATGATTCTTACCTCGTGCCACTCTATAAGATTATCCCAATGAGCCATCCACCAATGAGCAACTATCCCATGCAAGGTATAAATAAGCATATTCCTCCGTTCTACTTCATAGGTCAACTAGACTTTCATAACACACAAAAAGACATGGTGACCTTCTCCAGTGTAACTTGGTAACTATCTTCCTCCTAGATGCCTAACCAAACACACCTTGACAACACGAGTCACAGTTCCCTTCAATTCTCTTCCAACTAACTCATAAGTCCTATGCGCCCAATTATCACATGCAATGCTAGTTGTATCACTCATGGAATGAGCATCATCCCACTGAATGAATCCTTCTCTTGATGTCTCAAGAACCTCTGGGTCTCTGATGGTGTGCACACAAATTATATTCATGTCTTATTCCACAAAAGGCTTGACATAAGGTGTAGACCTCCAATCTGTTAGCGGAATAATTACGCACTCCTTGTTCTCAAAGCTGATGTATCCCTTGTTAAAGTGTAAATCAACATTATCTACATAACACCAAGGGCATCTAAGTAAGGCTATAAAACTATCTGCCTCAGAAAATGTCAAGAATTCAAAGTCCCTAGTGAACTTGGCCCCTTGAATGGTTATGAAAGAATCCTTCAAGACTCTGATGGGCATAGATTTAGTTCTATTCGCCATGCACAACACATTCGAAGATGCATGCAATGGTGGTCTCCCCATCTGATTCCATGCATCTAGAGTAAGAACATTAACCTCTGCACCTATGTCAATTAGTATGTTTCTCAAAAGCCATCCATCAAATACCACATTCAACATGATCTCCTTGTCATAATAAAGACTATGAGGGGGTAAATTAGCATGCAAAATTGGCCTCTTGTGCTCGCATCTATCGCGTGGTACATTTCCTCTCAACAACTCTCCTAACAGGGGATTGATATTTTCCTAGCGTAAAATATTACATACCTATTTTTTCCTAAAAACTGCTCTACGTTTTCATAGCCAAATTCAATTTTTTTTAGCTCATGCCCTTCGTTGGTGTTTAAGCCAAATTAGAGATTCAAGAAATTAGTAGAATGTCATGCCCTAGAGCTGTTCAAAACTCTGTTTTTCTCATTTTGAAAAATTTCCCATTCCCCGGTCTATGCACATAATATCCTCTTTGCAACCTTCTGATCGAAATTATTCACTTGTTCTATGCCCTGGGTCGTCAAACCATTGTTTTGCCTCCATGCCTTTGGTTCGTGAAGGAAATTTGAAAATTGGACTCAAAACAATGAAGTTTTCTTCTTTTGTGTATTTTCCAAAGTTGGGATGACGGGCGTCTTTTCCCCGTCAAAATTTGACTCCAATGAATGTAGGTACATGGTTAGATCCTATTGGAAGGGGAGGAACGGGAATTTTGGTGAACTTAACACTTTTGGTTGCTTTTGGCAAAAATGGTAAATTTACCCTGCAGACCCAAAAAGCCGAATAGTCGTTGAAAAGTATAACCTCAGCGGATGGCTCCATGTGTCCCAGCGGCGTAACTCCATGATAGGGTAGAAAAGGCTAATTACTAAATCAGCGCTAGATCACCACATGGTCGAAGGCATTGAAAATTCACAGAAGACGAGTGGGCCATCGAGGCACTTTTGGAAATTTAACCAAATTCCCAAAAGTGAAGTAAAAGTCCTAAAATGCTCTATGGCTTTGCCAAGGTCTCGGGCTGGCGGAGGAATTTGTGTTTTTGAGCCTTTTGTAAAAAAGGTGAAAAGTTAAAAAATGATCCGTAGCCCTAATCGGGCTATAAAGAAAAAAGTCAAAGTTTAAGCCCACAAGGAAAAAGTCAAAGGTGAAGCTTGCCATTGAAAAGTCAAAGTGAGAGAGTGGGCCGAAAGAGGAAATTGAGTTTTTGAGCCTTTTGTAAAAAAGGCAAAAAGTTAAAAAATGATCCGCAGCCCTGATCAAGCTATAAAGGAAAAAATCAAAGTGGGAGAGCGGGCCGGCGGAGGAAATTGAGTTTTCGAGCCTTTTTCCAAAAAAGGTTAAAATGTTTAGAAAGGAGCCGTGACCCCGTCTCCAACCAGGACGTGCCACGTGTTCTAGTCAAATCGAAGCAACGGGCCGGTGGAGGAAATTGAGTTTTTGAGCTTTTTCCAAAAAAGGTTAAAATGTTGAGAAAAGGACCGCGATCCCATTTCTAATCAGAAGTAGCCATGTGTCTAAGATGAAAAGTCAAAGTGGGGGTGCGGGCCAATTTGTTCCCAAATTGCCAAATCTCTAAAAAATCACAAAATGCAAAGGGCCTCCCCTGTAACCGCTCCAATCCCTTCCTGCCACGTGGAAGACCCAATTTAAAAGTTAGAGGAGCAAATCAAACGGTCTATATTTAAAATGGAAAATTGAATGTAACGGTTTCTTGCAAGATCTGGTTTTTAACCCGCGATGAGCGTTTTCTTGACAACAAAGGAATTTGAAAAGGCATCGAAGATTTGTAAAGTTGTAACGGTTTCTTGCAAAGAATATAATGGCTTCTCGACGTCATTCTAATGGTTGGCGATTGATTTTGGAAAAGACTAGAGTGCTCTGTACCTGGAAAAGATAGAAAATGCCATTCTTCTTCTATTTTCTCTTCTTCCTAAAATTTCTTCCATTCTCAAGCTATGTACAAAATCTACTCGAGCTTTATTAATAAAAAGAAGGAATTATTGCCTCTTTGATTGAGGAATTGATTGGTACTTTACAACCAATGAGTTTCATTCGGTCTTGTAGCTTTTCCTATGGATTTGTTTTTCTTCTGATTATAAATGCATGTAAATGAAATTTCTAATTAATGTGTGTGGGCATCTGATATTCTAATTACAACATTCATTTCTCCTATCTCCATTCTCACTCCCTTTCCTCCTCTCAGACAAAGTTCTTCTCTAGTGAGAAATTACTAGCTTTGGCACAGGGTTAGTGGAGTGCCCCTGTTGGATCTCTGGTCAAAAGGCCACCATTGAAATCCACTATTTCACACATGCACATACGGAAGCTGCACTGTTCAAGTAGAGGGACTTAGATTCCCATAGCATTGGATTGAAACTCACAAATTTGTCCACAGGACAAATTTTCTCACCAACAATACCTCTTTGACATCATCAACATCCTTCTAAGGGATCTCAACATTCTTCACTTGTTCTAACTTCTACGATTTCTCTTTCAAGCATTGGATCTCCCCTTGTAAAATCTTAATTACCTCCATAGTCTCATGGTAAACTTCCTTTTGATAAGTTGGATTGGGGTAATTTCCATGCAATACCTCTTCTCTTGTAATGAGAGGTCTCTGCTTTGGTATTTCTCTGGCACATGTAACTTCAGTGCATGTAGTTACTAATATAAGCTCCAACTCTGGATTAGATGTTAATGTAGGCATGAATAGGGGTTCAAAACATTTCACACTAACCATTCCCACACCCTTGTCCTTCTTCTGGTTCTGGTTCATATGATCATACAAGTCAGTGTAATCCTCATACTTATGTTTGTTTCCACACCATGAGCATTACAACAAATCTGGGAACTCATGCTTATAGTGATCCATAGATCTAAAATTGAAACAAGTTCCACAAGGGAATTCACTCCTTCCCCCACCATGCCCACCACAACCTCTGAATCCTTCACAAAATATTCTTCCCTTTCCTTTGCCATCTTCACACTCTTCATGCTAAACCCCCCCTTTTTACAACTATTCTCAACACTAGCCTAACACATACCAATATTAATTACATCATGAATTTGGTCTATCTACTAGCAATCCTTCGTATCATGAGTAATAGATTTATAAATATTACAATAGAAAGACACATTCTTATGGATTACACGCTGTAACAGTGGGCATCTACTTGGGTCATGATCCCTGTGATAGATTTCATAATCCAATGACATGGTGTGCACTGAATTTTGAGGGAAATTATCCTTGGTGTGTCCTTCTACTTCAAAATCTATACACCAAAGTCCGCTACGAGTCTCATGTGCTAAATTCGTAGATAATTTCTCAAGTTACTTTTCTGGTATCAATGCTTCCAACGACCTCAGCACACCGAGAAGCCTCCAAGGCCTCGCGCAAATTCATGAATTCTTATGTGAAATCACTCATTTGAAAGGTGTTATCAAACCTCTAATGAACCACTAAACATGCTAAGAGGGATGGATATCATAAGATAACTTTGATAAGAGAGTCTTAAAGCATGTATCATACTCCCACACACTCTATGCCATACCTTGTTGAATCTCCTTGAGCGTGCTAATGCTCTTTTTCTCAACATCAGGAATATGAAAATTTTCCAAGAAGGCATCATGCAGTGCTGTATACTCCACTTCCGTATGATGTGGGTCATACTTTTGGTACCAGCTATACACATGCCCCTATAACATAGTTATAAAATGGCTTGCCTTCCACTCTGGGGTAGTGATCCCCTTAGCATGCCCTAGCAATTCACACTTTTGTACATGTTATACAACATCCTCAACACCCTTATAATTAGGTAAATGAAGAGACATCAAATAAAATAGATGCTGATAGGGTTGTGGCCCTTACCCACTAGATCCAAAACCATGATTCCCTCCCATGTTTCCTCCACCACCAGAACCACTAGTTCCACTAACTCTTGACCCCCATATCTACCAGAGCTTCCTCCTGTAGTAGGTACAAGGCCTGAAGTAGTGATACTTTGCATTCCCACCATTTTTCTAAACTGAGCTCCAACAATTTACGAATTTGAACTACTTTTAGATGTGATACCCATGTTCTGCGAGCCCACACCTTTCCTAAATGATGTGCCTAATGGGATACCACACAACATAGGAAATGATTGTGTGGCCATAAATGAATTCAATGAGAAATGATATCTACCTGACGCTTCTTGCTTACCAATACTAACACCAACTGGACTAGCGATACTTGTCTCAGAGAATGGAAAACTAAGCGTAAGGGCTTGGTCACCAGGTGGGTTCAAAAACGTTCCTATGGTCCATCTCCTTTCTCCATCTGACAAGATCTCACCAGAAGTTATGGGGGTTCTCCTTATACATTTTCCAAGATGGGGTAGCACAAACTGCTTAGATTCCATGTCCTCCACGTGAACCTCAAATCCTTCCCACAACGTCTACCTTCAAACATCCATCACTCTTGCAATATCACGTTGTCTCACCAATTCCTTCTCCTGAGCTTCATTAATACTTGAGCCACCACTCTTATCTCTCCACTTCTACTGTAGGATCCAACATTTTCTTGCCACACCCACTTCCGTGCCCCGCACCTAGTGGGAGTTTATCTAGCCATAGGATACACTTCTAAACTCAAAGTGATGATCAGGATCTTGATGGCTAATGGTAAAGCACGAAGAAATATCCTCTCGGTTCTTACAAGAACTCAAACTCAATAACCTTTGGGAAATAGTAAGTAGAAACCACGTACACATATAGCTAGTTAACACACCACTCCACCAATGATCAACAACATGGGTCTAGATCAGATCAACATCATGAAGTTTGTTGATAGTCTTCTTGGGTCCAAACACAAGGTCTATAATACTAACTCTTCCTCGATGCATACAATGACAGCCATTCATACAATTCTAATGGAAAACAACAAAGAAAATTTCATAGAGCTCATGATACATATGCTCCTCTACCCATGTATGTGCATCAAAATCAAGTCTAGTGTTAATCTCTGTGTAAATTCATCCTGCATGATCTTAAGTCAAGTTTCCACGCTGTCCAAGGTCAAGCATTCTATCATCATACACCATTATTGTAAGAATTTCAAAAGATGTCCTGGTAATGAAACCCAAATGTAGTCAGTTTTCCTAACCCTTTAATTCCTAGGTGCACTGGCATATCACCCAGCCTAAGTTGGGAGCTCACCTAAGATGCAAAAAGCTGCCATGACCCTCTTATATGTGATATTTGTTAAGAATGTTACCATGAATAAAAGAACAATGCACATACATATATTCATACATCTTGTGATAGAGATAAATAAAATAGATATGAGATTAAATGATCCATATTATGTCTAGGATATTTTAAAAGAACATACATGAACCATATCTGAACCATCAACATAATAAAGAACACAAAAAATCAGATCCATTAAGCATATATATTCAGAATAACACCGTTATATTCATCCTCCATTGTTACAATATCCAAATACATGATAAAATATATAAAAAAGAACATATACATCAACAAAATTCTCATCCTAAACATGACTCTACTCCAGAAGTTACAACAACATTCCTACACATGTCACTCTCAGCTCTCTCTACTTCCTTGCACACATACACTCTCATGGCTCCTCTCTATTGCTGTGCAAATCAATACATAACAAGAGATTGGTGGGAATATTCCCTTCACTTCCTATTCATCATTCAAGAGAAAACCACATGCCAAATGTTATCATACCCCACCATACTCAAGTACCCTAAACATGCAACATGCAAGTTCCAGCTAAACCATAACTAACTATAATTTACAACTCTTAATCCCATCATGATAACCATATCTTAGAATATGCTTTCCTTGGGTTGTAAGTATCTATGTTTTAGCCTTATCTACAATTAGATCTAGTCACATCTCCACGTGTCCCTTATCAAAACTCTAACCATGGTCCAAAATGTGACTAAGTCCCGAGCCTATTTTTCCTGGGCGTGAACCTTCACGCCACTCCTGAAGTTACTTCCACACAAGCATTCACACCCTGCTGACATGTGACAAGTCCCTCTACGCCTTAGGTACTTAGTCTCCTTAGGGCCTTAACAAGATCAATAGAGGGAGTGGTGATGTAATCTAAAGTGTATACCATTACAAGATGAATAGAGGGAGTGGTGATGTAGCCTAAAGCATATACCACTACAAGATGAAGGAATAGGTGACCATTTACCCTATAACGTATATCACTAACCTAGTAATATCGCATGACAGGATGCATTATGATTGTGCAAGTATGATAAGGTCCATTTGATGTGTAAACCCTCAAAAGTTGAGTATGGACCGAGGAACTAAAGTGCATCATAGGGTAGTGAGTGAAGTACGTAGAAATAGATGTAGTGTGTGAAATGATAAGAGACGCCAATGTGATGTTTAGAATGTGTAATGTACAATGTATGAGATACAATGCAAGATGTGTAAATAGAGTAAAAGTGTAAGGTGCGTGGTATGTAGTATGTAAGATGAGGAGTATGTAATGGTAAAATCGTAGAAAAGAGAAGTGTGACACATGTATAATGAAGACTAATATGATGTATGATGTATAGATGCAAAAATGTTGAAATGATGTAGACTAAATATAGAGTGTATGATGTAAGATGTAAGACATATGATGTGAGATGTATGAAGAGTCACAATGTGTAATGCCTAGTGTGTAGTGTGCCCTCAACAATCAAGTGTGAACCGAAGCACAAGAGTATGCCATCAGGTAATGAAGATGATAAAAAATGTGATGATTATGAATATACTAAGAGATTGATGTATGACTATATGAAGATGAGAGATGTGTTGATGCTAATATGGGGGGGGGGATATGTGTGAATGATATGCCCCCCAAGTGTGTGTGAATGAATGAACTATCCAAATATAGTGAAGGACGAAGGTCCTTCATCCGATACCTGTGGTGATGAAAGCATATGGCCATGCTCTAGTAGTGGTGGTATAGTAGATAAATGTTATGCGGGTGAATGAATTATATTTATATGTGAGGGATGGATATATGCTGAATTTCATGGCGTAAAAAAATGTGTCAGCGATGGATATATACGCAACATGGAGTGTGAAGGTGATGGAAACCCCATTGGAATAAATTGAGGTGGTGACATATGACGAGATGCAATAACTATCCTAGGAATAGGCCTATACCTATGTGTAGTATTAACAAAGTGGTAAGGATGCGTAGATGGTGTGTGAGTAGGTGAACTAGGAGTAGATTGTGCTTTATTCAACATAGAGTGTGATTCACTAGATGATGCAGGATATGTATGAATTAATGTGTGAGGAGATGATGAGCATGGAGTAGATGGAGGTATACTGTCGATAGAGATAACCTGATTGTTATGAATGAATTTGAGTTGCAAATGATTCATAGAGATGATAGATTGATACTGGTGAATCTAATTGAGACCGAGTAGCATGTCACAACCGTCGACTATGTTCCTAATGAGGAAAGGAAAAAACATAGTAAGAGGGCCAACCATAACATTTGGTTTGAGTTATGGGTTCCCTAGTTTGTGTAGGAGGTCCATAAATAAAACTTGCATGGTCGTTAGATGATATGAGGCGTTTGATGTCTGTCATGTATATTTCACTACATTGTACTGGATGTCATTGGTAAATCAGTAATGAAGAAGAGACCTATAAAACCCCAAGCCAAGCATCAAAACCCTAAAAAATAAATATGCATACAAAGGGGTCGAACAGTCCTCAATAGCCACAATGTTGGACTTACTAACTAAGCGATGCACTACATTTCAGACCCAAATATAGTTCTAGATGTGTGTGTGTGTGTAAATTGCGCCCTAGGTGATCTTGTGCCAGTCGCACTTTGTGAAGTAACAAGTGATAAATAGATGTAGAAATGTAAATAAATGGTGGATGGAATAAATAAACTTCCCTCCTATGCAGTTAGATGAAAATGAACCAACTTTGTCCCTTGTGATGGAGCTAGATGGATGCAAATGGATCCTTTGATAGATGTAACCTTAGGTGATGATAGTAGTGATTAGTGCTTGCTCCCTCATTATGGTCTCATAACTTTATATTTATATGTTTCTCTTTCTCTAATTTGTTAATTAAACTTGAAAATGTTGACCACCAAAAATATAGAAAGCTCAAACAATTAGAAAGTGCCGAAAAGATGGAGTTAAAGTAGTAAAAGGATCAGGGCACCTCGAATGGGATCAGGGCACCTGGGGCACCCAGTATTGGCCCGAGCACCCTAGTCAAGGGTAGACTGATGCAAAATGACAAAAATGACTAGGTGTATACATACAAGAGGTCATAAGTGATGACACAAAGCAAAGTAAAATGGCCAAAGGACATGGGTTAATTAGTAATTTCTTCATTGAAAAACCATATGAATAGTAGTATGAGATCGAGACTAAATAATACCCTAAGTATGTGATTTTGTGTCTACATAAAACAGTGTTGGGAATAAGAAAGGAAATCCTATTTGAATATTGCAAACAAACAATTTTATTTCCTGGGCTGAACATGATGTTTTAGCAGTTGTGCATTGGAGATGAAATCCTTCAAACACGAGTATTAAGCATCATGAAAGTTAAAACCCTCAGGGTGTATTACCATAGGATATTTAGTGGTTTGTAGTTAAAATATTGGAATGTCTAATAAGTTGTATTAGTTTTTTATATCTTCATTTGAATGTATGTTGTTAGCAAGAATTTTAAAACAAAAAATATCATTGTGTTAGAGCATTTTTTGTGTTATATTCGTGTTTTTTAAGGGTCATTATGAAAGTATCAATCTTTTATTTTAGTTATATGAGCATTTCGTAAGGGACATCTCATTTTTCACCCCAATGCTAAATAAGTACTAACATGTTTTGGATTTGAAGTGCATTAAATAAATCAGTTGTTAAGTGTTTATAAATACTGGACATTTTTTTATATTAATAGTTTTTCCTTATGTGGATGTTCATTAGAGGTAGCTTGTGATGGCAAGGATGACCAAAGAAGCCTTGAAGTTTCATGAAAATTATATTTTAGGAAAATACACTCTACTAGGGGTTTCCTATGTCACATGACCATTAATGTTGAGAGGCAAGTTTTTTTTAATTTTTACTGCTTGTTTATAGCACCATATTTAATACCACCATTAGGGTGGATTATGATTTTATAATTCCCCCTCCTTGGCACATATAGTCATATTTGCATGCAATACCAATGGAATTGTGAATTCAAATGGCACAAAAGTGACCCAAGAAGTTCTCCCTAAAGGTATTTCATGAGTTAATGATCAAGACCTTAATGTAGTACTAGATTGTCTTGAATTCATTAATGCATTCAACTATTTTGAGTAATATACCCTAGTTACATATTTTATTGACTAAACCCCCTCTAAAAAAACCTTGAAGACACTGCATGGATTATCCCTCATGGAATTAAGGTTGAAGGTGTTCAAAACTTAATTAAAGGATTCTTTTTTAGATTTAATAACCCTAAACATTCCAAAGCCATTGTTTCCCATGGTCCATGGTTTATTCAAAACACTCTTGCATTTTTACACTAGACTTGGGACTTTGTTGTTACAAATCAAGTCAATCTAAAAATCCCAGTGTGGATTTAATTTATTGGTTTGTTGTTTCTGTTATGGAACTTTATAGACTAGATGATAAAGTAGGTTGGTTGCTTCATAGGGTTTGAACAACCCAAGTTTCACCTGGTAAGGCCAAAAAAGAATTTTGCACCAAGGTGGATCCCTCCAAATACCTCAAATAAATAATTGATATTCAAATTGGTGATAAGATGTTGAAGGGATTAATTATCTCTTTTCTAATTACACTTTTGAAGGGCTTGTTAAAGGGGTTTTCCCCCATTGTTCGAGCCAAATGGTAAATGGGAATTTTGTGGATGACTCATTTCTCACATTAATTGAGGAAGAGTATTCCATTGACATTGCAATGGAGTGCTTGCACATTTTTTTGTCTCACCTTTGGCTTCTCCATTCAGTGTGAAAAAACCAATGTTATAGAAAATTTTTATACCACCATGCCCATATGGTTGAACAAGTTGAAATGGCATGGACAGAACTTGGTGAACAATTCAAGTTTCTTGGATTTACTTTGAATTTCAATCCATATATTTTGATCTATTTTATTATGTGATATATCATGTGGAAAGCATATAGAAAAATTGGGAGTTCCTGAAACCACAATTAATTTGGGATGAGGATAGTTTCCATAATGGTATCGTATCAATTCACACTCCTTTTGGTGGTCTCTAGTTATCTTATATATAATTTTCTATTTGCCTTGGTTCCTTGGGTCAAAGGTGTTAGAATTTTTAGAAAAGGTATCAAATTCATTTCTAACCTTTTTTTGTGATAATTCCATGGTTTGAATTTTGTGGCTTGCACTAAAAGAAAATTTCAACTGTAATCCAATGATCATGAGTCGATTGTTGAACTTTTAAATTCCATACACGGCTAGCATCTCCACAAAATTGGTGTATAAAAAACCCTTAGATGTTGGAATGACTAGAGGTGCCATGTTGAAAATCCTTTCAACTGGCACAAACCCCATGTAGGGTATCAACTCCTCTCCCCTTAACATTTTCCCATTGAGCCTCTTAATGCTTGTTGGAAAGTTTAATATTTTGAACAAGTATTGAAGAGGAGATACAAAAGAGATTGGGAAAACATTATCGAACCAAAATAAGCTCATTTCCTTTAGTGCATCCCTAATAGGTCTTGTAATTAGCTCTTTCCTGGTTCACTTTGGCATGGTTCACCATATATGTTCTTGTTGTAACCATCAATCTATTAAACAAATATTTTAGTTCTGTAAGCATGCTCAATCCTCTTGGCATTGGATTCATACCCATTTTAATCCTTTTCACCACAAATTTTTTAGATGGAATATGGCGCTTTTCTGGCACTTAACCATGCTCACTATAGATTAAATGCATATTTGGCACATTTTTTGATCTGAAATTCAATATCAACCATGGAAAGATAAACATGATGCTAGTTTAAATAATATCTCTATTGAAGCAATATTTTTTTGTTGCTAATAAAAGAAACACACTTTCAAATGTTACTCTCCATATTTAGGTGTGTTGACACTCAAATTTGGCAATGTATTCTTTGACAATGTTGGTTTTGACAATGCACTCTTGCTAATATAAACACACCCTTTCTATTCCCATTTAGTGCATCTCAAGGTCTCTTGTATAGCTTGTTTATCCTTACATACTGATATGTCATCGACTTCTAACAATGAAATACATAAAATCCATATAATAAGTCAACCTAATAGGATATAAACATCATTTATCACGTTTTTGATCCTTGGTCAAGGCCATACATTTTAGTTAGGACTTTATATCTGGTCTTGACCTATCTGTACAATTTTGCATTGACATATCCTCCATCTCTGATTTTAGTTTCTCATTCTTCGATGGGTCATTTAATCCCTTTGGGTCGACCTTTCTTCGATAATTTACCTTCAAAACACTATATAAGCAAATTAACACTATATAATTTGCTAACCTGGAAATCATATGACAGTACATTGATATAATCACTTCCTACTCTTGCAAAAGGCACCCAAGGCTCCCTAAATATAATAAAATCTCATGTAAAATCATTAGGGAAGCAATCACTACAAGTATGAAGCTTCTTACTAGGTTAAGGCATAAGTATCTCTCATCTACAAGTGCTCCAACATCCATTCTCTAAGTATTTTAACAAGATCCAAACTCAACTAAAGCATTGTTAAAGAATTTTTGAAATCTAGTTGCATTCGGTCAGATATCACATGCTAGGTGAAGAATGACGTGTGGTTTGAGGCCTCTTTGGAGTAGTGTTAATGTCGGTGGTGCACAAAGGTGTCCACAACCCAACGAATATTTAATTTTCATGGTTTCCCATTCATGGTTAGGGTTTGAGATATTTTTTAGAGTTTTCATATGGCTTCGTAGCATGACCGGAAATTAGGTTTTGACAACAACATACATTTCTAGGTAGGTGAAACTCCTAAGAATTTGTAGATCTAGAATCCAAGAAGGTCCAAGACTATATAATAGGGTCAAAATGTATGAACGATCTTAACATAAGTGTTTGGTCCTACTCTAGGTTAGTTTTCAATCACAATTCCAGAAACAAAGCATCATAAATTTCATATCAACTAGTTCCAATAGTGTGCACGTCCAAAAATTATCATCCGTAATCAACTAAGTGCACTAATCCTGTTGTCTTTTTCAGGTTCATATCTTGTTTTGTACATTTATTACAAGTATTATTGTGTTATTATGATATTAGATAATTAATGTTGGAAATTAATTAATCATAATAACCTCTTATAGATCACATTACATCCTTTAGTGTACTTAATCAACTAATCTAACTTTCACATAATCTAATAATGGTGTAAGCATTTTGATGAACCTGATTCGTGACTTGATCTTTACTTCAACCTTAGAGCTTGTCTATGCTTTTCTTTGTCACTTTTGGTGTTGTATCTATCTTTCTAATCTACCTCATCATATTAGTGTTTCCAATGTTCTAATATATTCAAATTAATCATATAAGCCCACATGCCCATACTTGGGATTATAAAGGAAAATACTTATGCATCCGTCTTTCAATCATATAAACGGGGTTCCTAGTGTTCATTCTTATATTAATGATATCTTCGCCAATAATGTATTCACTATTAACACTGATCCCTTCTAAGGAGAAGGATCCAATAACAACCTCGACATTCAGTCTCATGACCTTCTTGAAGATGAGGGACAACATTTTACACATTTTTTATAAGAGAATCCTGCTAACATTGATATTCTTCTCAATGCTGCAAGATATCAAGTTAATTACGCTTCACTATTTCATATCGAGACATATGATATTTATACACCTACGGTACCTACATCCTTCGGGGAACCTAATATTTCAGAGCACAATGTCTCTATGCCTCTTCATGCAACAACAATTGTTACTACATATCCTATATCCAATCATAATGGTTCACGCACTTCTTCATCTAATACACAAGCTCTCAAAATCCTTGTTTATACATTACAAGCTCAAATTTTACAATCAAAATAAGGTGCATCCACTTCCTATCATGCTATGAGTTATACCCAATTGTTTCATACCCCACTTGCACCCAAATTGGTTTCTTTACCCTTTTCCTATTGGTTTTTCTGCTCCTTAACTCCTTGTATATGATGACAGAGGAGATCTTGCTGAACATATTTGATCATTTCATATGTCTTTCTTTGATTATTCTTCTCATGACATTTTATTCACCAATATCTTCCCTAAAAGTCTTAAATAATTTTCACTACAATGGTTCTATGATCTCTTGACACACTCTATTCACTCTTTTATTGATTTGGAAAATCAAAATTTGGCACAATTCTCTATCAGCATTGGGGACAAAGTTTCTTACAAACAACTATCTAAAATGCAGCAAGGATCTAAAGAACCTATCAATAGTCATGTTTTATGATACAAAACCATGCTTATTGTTGTCCAAAATATCACCCATGCTATTTTGAAAAAAAATCATCCAAGTTTCAGACTTAGGCGGCTCTAGATTAAGGGCCCACAAAATGAAGAAGTTAAAAAATTAGTTTTTTGTGACATGTAAGAAATGTTAAGTGCTTCACGAATTGATAATACAATGTTACATGAACTTGGAAAATATGGAGTTATGTAGAGTTGGTCAATTCCGTGCAACAAATCATGTAGTCCACTTAGAAGAATCCATGATGTAAGGAAAATTTCCGTGAGACACTGCGTGACAAAAGTAAGCAAGTTTGAATGTGGCTAAGGTTAGAAGCCACAAAACAAATAACTTAGTGTTCTAAAGACATCAAAAACATACTATTCACAGAGTTGAAAAATCCATGGGACATACAAAGAGTGCATAAGGAAAAATCCATTAGGGAAAAGAGGTTGAGTGCCATGGCATGTGGAAAAGGTATGTTGAATGCAAAATACACCAAAGACGCAAAGCATGAGGAGTTGTTAAACAAGGAGAAAAACCTTGGATCAAAGTGAAATCATTTGAAGTCTGTGAGGCATGACGAAGCCACACCTATTTTAAACCAAATGATCAACCACTCCACTAACCTAAATTTATTTATGAGTGACACCATCCTCTTGCAATGTAAATTTAATGGTGCATGCTTGGGGCGATGTCAAACACCCATACCTGACTTTCGATTGGACCTTGGTAGTGGCGGGTGGTTGATTTCATTGTTCACTAGATGTGATCAATATCTTCTCCCCTCTCTCTCAAATTCTATAAATGTAAGTGATTTGACACATAAAAGGGGTTCAATTTTTGCAAGTCGATAGCTACACTTTTAAGATTGAAAACTCTTTTTTGTGACCTCTATAATTCACATGTGAAGACTTCTTGTCTCATCTCTATATCTATAAATGGCCAAGAGTTGATATTAATGTAAGCGTTACTTCGTATATTTGAATGCTCCATGTTTAAGGTGAACATCTCTGTCCTCTTACATGCCTTCATTCTTTTCCAGTTTATTTCCTTAAAATTTGTGTGAATTTCTTCAATATTCATTCGTGGGTTCGCATCTATGTATTTTAGAGCCAAAATCAATCCATTTTCCAATTTATTGCATCACCTCCCCTTTTATTTTTATTTCACTCTCTCTCACCATGTATCCTTGGGATTCTTAGGTTGGGTTTAGATAGTGCTAGAGTAGAAGTTGGTTAGAGTAATTGCAACAAATTGGGGTGAGAGGAACCAACCCTTTCACTTGAGTTTTGATCTTTATTTCCCCCCACACTTTCAAGATCAATTCATATTTTCACTGAAATGCTAAATTCCTGATTTAGCAGTGTTGCAAATTTCAGTGGCATCAGTTTTGGCATGCCTAGTGAGAAAATTTGATGAGATTTACACCATATCCACTAAGATTGGTCTGTATTTTAGTGGATTTCAACCTTTGGAGGCATCTTTCTACACATCTGGTGACTCCGAAGTTCCAGTCTACTGATTAAGTAGTCTAGTGCTCACTTTCATGAGAAGAATACAAACAAGGAAGAGTGTATTAAGAGGTGAATATTTTGAGTATTTTTGACTCTCACCAAGAAGAAGAAGTATGTGAAGATAATAAAGATTAGATCAGAGTTATATTTTACCTTCAAGTAGAAGTATTTCCACTCCTCTTGGTAGGCCCTTCTACTTCTCCATCATAAACTTAAGGCCTATTCCTTTCATTGCACATCAAATAAATCTCCCCTCTGTAAGTTTTAATGGAGGTAATCCATTGGCTCAATGTGCCCAATATGATATACTCATGTCTACTTTGAAAATTATTCCTCTAGTAACTAGTGAAAACCTTATAACCTCTGGAGATCATATCCATGATGTTGTAAATGTGTGTTTAGTTCATCTTATTAGTGAAGATGATGTTGCAGTTAGGCTTCTTGCTTCTTCATTTAAAGGAAAAACACTCCAATTGTATAGAAGTTTGAGACACGATTTCATTCAAAAATGGGATGAGCTTGGAACAAACCTTTTTCAATAGTTAAATGAAAAAGAAGATAACATATCCATGTTATAACAAATAACAACCATCAAGAGGGCTCCCAATGAAGTCATAAAAGATTTTAACTTTAGATTTCAGAAAACGTGAGACATAATTCCAATTATTTTAAGACCAACTCCACAAGTTTATTTCCTATATTACTTAATATTTTTTAATTTTGATATAGCCGTAATTATACTATTTTCATGTGAAATTACCAACCCAAAAATGTAAAAACTTGAACCATGACAACCAAGCCACAAGGTGAAGACATGTTTCAAAATCTCCCCGAACCCTTCTCTTGGTCAAATTTTCTTCCATTTCATGATCACCCCAAATTTTAAGGTAATCATAACATATTTAATAATCATATGCAAGTGTTTTAAGAGATGTAACAAGGTCAATCCTTTCATTCAACAAAGTTCAATAGAAGACTAGTTCTTCGGCAGGCCTAAAAGGCCAATTTTGGCGATTTCAAGGTAGGTGTGCATATTTTAGGAAAATTATAAAGAATTATGAAAATATGGAGAGCCATGAATGTGTTGGAATTATTTTAGGAATATTTAGGAAAGGTTTGCTGGTTTATGGTCAGTCTAAGAAAAATCGGGGTTTTTAAGTATAAGGAATAGACTGTCAAAACATGAAATCTTCACCTCTAGAGCTCCAGATGGAATCATTAGATGAAATTTTATATTAATGACTACAAATAACATTTAAAGATCAATGGTACATGTTTAAAAACACAATTATGTAAGAAAATCTAAAAAACTCCCCCTTTTTAATCGGGATAGCGAGGTGCACTTGCAAAAGTTGAACTACCTCGAGAAGCTCTTAGGTCTTGGAAAAGATGTCATGTTACCAAAATTTAGAGGGTTATTACAAATTTAAATTTCCTATTTTATTTATTTCTAACTCATTATGGAGCTCCCAGAATCATCTGTGGAAGTTCAGGTTCATGTTTACACTGTCCACTCCTTATACTTGAAAAACCCGCTTTTGCTTAGACTGTCCCTAAACCAAAAAATATTTCCTAAATCTTCCTAAAATTATTACAACTTCAAGTCTCTCAAATAATACCTCTGGATGTTCATGAGGAATTATAACTTTATCGGAATATGCACAACTACCTTGAAATGATCAAAATTGGCCTTTTTAGGCATGCCGAAGAACTAGTCTTCTGTTGAACTTTGCTGAATGAAAGGAATGACCTTTTTAAATAAATTAAAAAAATTGTATATGCTTATTAAATATGCTAGGAGGAATTGGAAGGTTGGGGTGATCATGACACGGCAGAAAAATTGACCAAAAGAGGGGTTTGGGGAGATTTTGAAGCATGTTTTCACCTTGTGTCTTGGTTGTCATGGTTCAAGTTTTTGAATTTTTGGGCTGGTAATTTTACATGAAAGCAAATAGCTCTAACTCGGGGAAATTGGGCCACAAGGGGTAATAGAGGACCTCAAATTTCTCTCGGATGAGTAGACTAGTGCCTTATCCATTGGGTAATAGAGTATTTATTACAAGTAACCGATATGAATGGACCAATACACACAGACAAAACAGAAAGGGAACACACCAAAATTAAAAGGAAAGAAACATAAAACATAAGGAAAATTATGGTATAAAGGATGGGTTGACCAATCTTACTATTTGTAGAGCTTTAGATATTTCCCAATGCAAGGCATCTCCAACAGGGTTCCATCTAGGTATGCCAGGTAGTAAGTATTCTCTTTGCAAAAGTGTTTCACTTTAAACGGTCCAATCCAGAGAGAGTAAAATTTCCCAGGGATTGCTTTGGGTTCTCTTATTTTATCCCAGAGGAGGACACGGTCTCTGATTTGAAATATTTTATCTTATGTTTTCTGATCAAATATTTTTTTCACTTAGGATTGATGTTTCTTCAATGTGTCCACTGCTACCAACCTATCTTTGTTGAGATTTTATAAGTAGTAGATCAACTTATCAAGAGCATCTGAATACTCTCCATCTTCTATTGCTTTCACAAGCTACAAGGCATGCAACCTTGAGTAATGGGGATTTGAGCCTCAATCTCATACGACAAAAGGAGAAGTCCCAATAGATTTTTATGTGTGATTTAGTCAACCAAAAAGAGGTTTGAAACCTTTGAAATTGATATTGAAATGGTCTTGGGAGTCAAATTTGTATAAAATTTCATCTAAAAAGTCCATTTTGAGCTCTAGAGGTGAAGATTTCATGTTTCTAGGCCATTTCAGGTAAGTCAGTGTAAAAAATTCATTTCCAAATGGGGAAAGGCACAATTTTGTGTCCCTATTATGCCTTTATACCCAAGGGGAAAAGTACACACCATGCCATCCTTGTAACCATCTAATCACCCCAGTGTAACCAAGTCAACCCGGGTTGAGTTAGGTGAGTGTTTCCCATAGTCAATTTTTCAGCTGTGTCACATATCACCACCTTGCTCCAAGGTGAAATTTTTTATCCCTTGTGTCTATTTGCATGCAATGGGATAGAGGGGGAAATAAATTTCCCCTCATGCACACTCTTAGCCCTTATGCACTCACATGACCCTCCGTCAGGCTCTCCAGGCTAATTTTTTAGCCACTGTGCTCCTTTTTTGGAAATTTGTAATCCCCCACGCTCAAAATGAATTTCCAAATGGGGTAAGGTGAACTTTACTATCCATCTTATCCCTTTTCACCGAAGGTAATAGATGAGACAAGATAATGTGTCTAGATGAAATCCCCATCTCCTGGTCACTCATGCAACCACTCTCGGCTCTCCAGGGTGCTAATATGGCTGTCTTACCTCCCTCACACTCTCTCTCATGCTGAAATGCATCCTCATATTGCTATAAGGTGTAATTTTATTCCATTTTTGTCCCTTTTTCCCTTTTCACTATGATTAACTTGGTTTAACTTCATATCTAACTCATGTTTCACCCAGGGTCAAACCATGGTCAACAGGACATCATAAAAGTAAGAGATAACTTATTTTCAAGTCATTTCTTCACCAAAGATTGATCACCCATAATAGATGCTACTGAAAAACCTCCAAAAACATTGGAATACACTAGAGATGTTGTCAATGTTTTTCCAGAACAGCCATGGCTTCCAAAACCTAGTTTTCTTCACATTTCACTAACCAAAAACCTGATTCCTTTGAAAATTTCAAAGTTTATTTTACTCATAGGTGTATTTGAGAAGAATATATCTGCATACTAGATGATGCCCTAGATTTTAACATTATAAATCTAAAAACATACCCCTTAGAAATTTTATTTTTCAATTTATAAGAGTTCCAACGGAAGAAACACATTGAAAATTGGAGCACAAGATCCTAGTGCAAAGCGGAATTCGGTGAAGGTGGTTTTGTTGCAATCCAACATTGGTATGCACACTTTCTAAAAATATTAAGTGATTTATATAGACATACACTAAAAATATTAACTCTTAAAACATCAATATCAAATTGATTTCCATTCATTCTCTGTAGCAGTGTTCTATTGGAAAACCTTCCTCTGAGACATATGTGACCATTGCCTCTCGTGCTCCATTGCATCTTGATTGATCAGATGATGAAATTCCACATACACATCTTACTACCCTTGAGTGTAGCATTGCTTCATCTTGGAATTCCAGTAGCTCTTTGCAACAAACTTCTCCTCCTACTTCATGTTGTGATGTTTATACATTCTTGTTAGACATTGCTCTCATTGAGAAACCCCATTGGGAAGAGTATCTACCAAACCTGAGTTGTCTATTTACAGATTCCACTTGTGTTGCATTACATGAATATTCTCTGATTAAGCCATCACACATTTTGGAGGACCCATTCATCTCTCGTTGGGAGTGCCCACCTTGGGACATTTGTCACTTCCACTATTTTAGAGATGTTTCATGATCCAACTATTCTTATGGATCCCTTTTTGAGGGTTATTGGGCCCCCACCATCTTCTCTCTTAGACATGTATGCTTCAATGGCATTACCATTGTTTTTTGTGCACATGGTTGTTAGACTTATGCCACCTTTTAGTTACATAATAGATGCAGAGATCAGAGTACTACATGCTTCTTCTTCCTTTGTGGACTGGGCTGACTTTCAGTGCTTATTTTATGTCCTTCCCAAGGGTAGGAACATTGTTTGGTGCAGATGGATTCTCTTCAGTATTTACGTGGAGGACCACATCATCGACACTCTTCTTCTAGGGGACCTTATTTTCCTCACTTATTTCTCTCTCTACTCTGGAGGATGATCATTTTATGTGGGTACCTCATCAGGATGAGTTACCATGACCCACTACTTCTTTTTCTTCTCTAGTTTTTCTTGAGTGAGTTTCATGTATCTCTTTTGGGGGGAGTTTTTCTCCCACTAGGTTTTATCATTTTCTCCACTTTATGAGAGATTTGCATTGTATGTGGGTACCTCATCAGGCCATGTTGTTGGGAACCACTTTCCTTTTCATTTCCCACCTAAGCTGTGCTTATGGGGGGGTGTTAGTGTAGGATATTTATTTTCCTTGTATTTGTTTATTTAATTGGAGCTTTCCTACACTCATGGGATATGCTTGCTTAGTTGTAGCAATTGTGTTGAGTTAGCTTACTAATTAGGTTGAGTTAGCTTACCAGTTGTGTTCAGTCGGCTCACTAGTTGTGTGGAGTCAACTCTACTTCTAGTATCAGTTAGTGAGAGTTATTCACCACTGATCTAGGAGGAGGTTGCACATTCACCAACTATATGTACTGGAGCATTGAGTTGATTTGGATACATTCTTTCCTTTGTGAGTTTTGATACCATATTAGAGTTTGTGGATATCTGATGAAAAATGAATGCACGAACAATTACAGAAATCAAAATAACTAACAATAAGATACAATATGATCAAAACTCACAAAGGAAAGAATGGCTCCAAATAAAATCAATGCTCCATATTCACCCTATAATAAAATGATGCAAGTCAAATACATGGTGGGCCCAGTGCTCACGTGGTTACATCTGGCTCCATCGTGAGGGGGTGTGTTGGTGTAGCAACTGGTTAACACGATGAGATCCATCTCCATTACTAGTTCAAGCTTCTGGTGTGACAAAAAGTTATGTAACTTTGATACCAGGTAGTTAAGTGCACCCGACCTGGAGTAGTATTGGGATGCGTGACCTCCTGGGAAGTCCCGGTGTCATTGCCTCCTAATGTTGTTGGGTCTAATTTGGTGAATACATGGTGGGCCCAGTGCTCACGTGGTTACATATGGCTCCATCATGTGGGGGTGTGTTGGTGTAACAGCTGGTTACCATGATGAGATCCTCTCCACTACCAGTTCGAGATTTTGGTGTGAAGGAAAATTGTAACCGAACATTAAAAAATAATGAAAAATAACGAAAAACAACAAACAAAGTAGAACATGTAATTTTCCCAAAAAAAAACCTACTAAAAATAGAAAAATTATAAAAATAGTAAAACATCATCAATGGAGGTGAATTAAGTGTTCTAGGATATTCAGAAGAAAAAATTTGAGCAAAAAAGTAAAATTTCCCAAAATAGTAGCTCCTAACCCCACCTGCCAAAAATAGAAAGTTTCTGATTCTAGTGCAAAATATTTTTGTTGGTTTCATTTTGATGTGATGGAAAATTGTAACAAAACATTCAAAAACAACTTAAAACAACAAACAAAGTAGAACATGTAATTTTCCCAAAAAAACAACCTACTAAAAACAGAAAATTTATAAAAATCGTAAAACATCATCAATGGAGGTGAATTAAGTGTTCTAGGATATTCAGAAGAAAAAAATTGAGCAAAAAAGTAAAATTTCCCAAAATAACAGCTCCTAACCCCACATACCAAAAATAGAAAGTTTCCAATTCTAGTGCAAAATATTGTTGTTGGTTTCATTTTCACTCATATTATTGGTTTTGAGATCATGAAGATTAAATTATCTGGTATGGAACCTATTTCAACATTTTCCACTGAGTATGCATGTGTGGGTAACAGTGATGTCATCTACATAGACTTAGAGTACCTAAGAAGTAGGATGCTCAGAGGCCCAAGGGAACCTATTGAAGAGAAGATTTTCACAAGTGGGTTTTTGCTACAGGAGGTCATCCTATGTTAGCAAATAACATAGAACTAGTGCTAGCATGTGCTCAACACTATGATCCAAAATCTAGGATAGTAAGGGCAGATGAAAATTCCATACTTGTAGTGCTCACCCCAAAAGGCATTTCATAATGTATGCAAATTCCAACTAGAAACAACATGGTCATAATATCAAAAGATTTTTCATCTCTCGAGTGTTCAAAGACTGAATCCTACCTTTAGGGCCTCACATTGGGATCTTGGTTGAGACAAGGAAGAAAACCTTCTTGTATGCCAAAAACCTTGTCAAGGAGTGAGTTTCATGAGGGTTACTTGGATGCAATCATCTTGCTGAGTAGGGTAATGGGTGAAGAAAATACAAAGGACTTCCTGGATTGGATGACACAATTCATCTTTGTTGTCACCAAGGTGAATCAAATAATTAATTAGGGACAAATTTGATTTAATCTAATTTGAATTAAATCTTATTTTAGAGTAACTTATTGTAACAAATGATATTCAAATGATTAAGTATAGTAACACAGAAGAAAATAATAATTTAAAGATGTAAAACCCTAAGAAAATGAGAGCGGGATGATGAATTAGCTGATTTTGTATAAGATGGGAATGATCGGGACTATGTATCTACTAGAATAGGGTAGAAACAATGTCAAAATGACTTGCTAAGGGTTTAGAAACCTAGTAATGTACAAGATAAAAGCACCCACAGGAGGACAAGAGTGCCCCAGGTACTAATGAGTGATATGGGTGCCTGTTTCTGATAAAATGATCATAACTTGATCTTTTATGGGTATGAAGATCTTCGTTGTTATTCTCTATTTGTCACTCCGGTTTTGTTGTTAGATAAGTGGTCACACCTGTAACCTACAAAAAAAATGACTACCTGCACGTGCCCACAAACCGCATGAAATATAATAAAAAATATGTAGAATGTGGAGTTGGACCGACCTCGAAAGTCACCCAAAGAGTGAACTTATGACAGAGCGTTGCAGTACATCTCAGAATCTATGTAGTTTTCTATGTGTTTGTGTATCCATGTCCTGTTCCCTAGGTTGACCTTGTGTAATTTGTACAATGATAGTGGGCTGGATGTAGATTGTCTCAAATATGCAAAATGTGTGTGATGGAATATAATAAACTCCCCTCCTATGCAGTGTATGCAGACCAATGCAACCCTTAAGCCTTGTATGAATGTGCTAGATATGTACTTTTTAGTGCTCTCGTACCTTTTTGGAATCTTAGGTGATGATAGATAATGTTTATTGTGCTTGACCCCTTATTTAGAAGAAGAAACTAAGTATATATATGATTCTCTTGTTTTAATTTCGTAATTGACAATTGAAAGGTCAACCCAAAGTGTTAAAAGGTGAAAAAAAAGAGAAAAGGACCCAAAAGAGTAAGGAGAAGAAAGAGAGGGACATGAGTTCCCAAGAGGGACAAGCTCTGTCCTAATTGGATGCTTGTGACCAAGGCCATTAAAAGATAAATTAGTCAATTTTTGACAAAACTATAATATGTTTAAAGCCAGTAAAGTACAAGAGATAAAGAAACTGAAAATCTAAAAGGAGTTGTCAACCATTAGTTTTCTTACTTAGGAATCATGTATACATTTGTATGCTTTAAAACCTAGAAATGTACCCAAGTGCATAGATTTTATGTCTAGAGTTGCCCCCACTTTATACTGTTGAGTGAATGTTCTATATCATAAAGTAGATAGAAGATGCACACCTTGTAATTTGGAGAGGAGTATAGTTGATAGTGTGTTGAGTGGACAAGTAGCCATGTGAAGTATAAAGTGATCGCTATGTGAAGTATGAAAACTAGGAAAAGAAGGTAAAACCTATGGGGTGAATCATATGTGTAGTAGTGTGCTGTTGGAGCTTGTGCTTATTGACATGAGTTGCTTCTTATTTCTTGTAAGAATGAACCTGCAAAATAAGAGAAAGAGAGTATTCAAATTCCCATATATGAAAAAGCATAGTAACGTATGTATAAGTAAGTAAAGAGTGTGTAAAATTAGTAGCTAAGGAAAGAGTGCGCCTGATGTATGAGAGAGTATAGGATAAAACGTTGTCTTGTTTGACTTGGCGAGGTTGCTGGATGGGGTTGGGAGTGATCAATTCCCAAACAAGAAAGTGTCAAGCCATGAATTTAAGCATCCTTCTACCAAGGATGAGGTTTTTGGGTGATCTCACGCTAAGGAGAAGAGTGTTGGGGAGAGAGGTTTATTTTTATCTCCTTCCATGACACTTCTCAAATGATAAGTGCTACTATAGATTGGCATGTCCCAATTTGTAACCAAATTGTGACCAAAATGATTGAATTCTGTAACTGAAGACAAGTGTATGATATTGTAGATCCGTATTGTAACTTACTGGAAATTGTGTTGATCTGAAAAACTATTTTTTCCCCCAAGACACAAGTGCCCAGGTGAGATACAAGCACCCACCGTTCATGTTTGATACTAGGTGCTAGTGTATTCTTTGTGTTTGTGATCCAAGTTTGATTCTAGATCACTCTGTAACTGTGCGCCTTTTCCAATTATGTACTGTGATGTTCTCTTCTATAGTTATGTGCTTCTGGAAGGGTGATTTGTGAACCCAACAGTTCCTGTAGACACTAAAATTAGGTCACACTCCCCTTTGGTCCCTCGACGAATAAGCACCCTTCATCACATTCACCTAGCCATGGCCCCTTTCACCCTACTAATATTAATTAAATTAAATTAATGCATTATCCACACTATATTTATTATTTAAATATCTTATTTAAAATAATATCCACACTTACAGTTCACTTAGACACCTCACCAAGCCAACTCAACCTAAGACTTGTTCTTAGTAAGTTTCCATAACTAACTAAGACTTACCCAAACCCTAAAATTCAATGCCTACATTCCCTCTAACCACATTCTTGCATGCTCATAAGAAGATCCCAGTCTAATCCGTGGGTTAACGACATGAGATCTGAGGAAATCAAGAGAATCTCCATAGTTTAGTAAACCTAGGAAATCCTCACCTTGACCGACACCGGTTACCCCTAACCTTTGCCGGTTAAGCTGGAACCACCGTCGGTTACCCTTTTAACCCCAAAACAACCTTATTCTCAGAGGTTGGAAGTTGGCAAAGAAGCAGAAGGTTGGTGAGCATTAACACATATCAGAGAGATAACACATCTTCAGAGAGGGAATTCCAGCGAGAATCCGCATACAAGGAAGGAGATCAAACATCTTTTACTGCACAACCATCCCAGCCATGATTTGATCTAACCAAGCAAAGAAGAATGTACATGCAGTCCATGTATAAGCTTTCCTTCAGTTGGTGATCACTTACAACCTTCAAACCTCTCATCAGCACCTCCATCCCTCACTCATAGGTATTCAAGACCAGAATCCAAGCAAGTATAACATCATACTTTTCTGGTTTATTTCATTTCATCATAATTTTATCATCTATTGTTTACCTAGCCACCTCTTGACCATTATCCAAAATTTCCACCTCCATATACCCATTAAAAACCTTGTTAAAGCCTACCCCAATCACCCAATACCTCATCCCGACCAACCAAAGTCCTTTATGCAATCACAAAGGAGACCCAAATCTTGTTCTGTGGCATTTCTAGATTTCCACAGTAACCGACACCGGTTACAGCAGACCGCCATCGGTTACCCTTAACTGACATCGGTCACTGTATTTGCCCATACAGCCCAGAACAAGGATCTACCCACCAAATTTCATCTCACCCTCATCCACCTGTGATCTACCCAAGACTTCTGACAAACCTGCAGAACCCAGAACCAATCATTTGACCTCTGGATTCTATTCTAGCTTAGCCTGTTAGATTAGATCTATTTCTTATTGTGTTTTAAGTGAGATACCTAAATCATTTCAAATTACAATAGGATTTACTTTGTTTACAACATTAAATTGTTTAAAATAGTGGACTGATAGCCATCTAGGAAGTATCAAACTTCCCAGATCTAGCATACGCTAGGTAGTTCACTACCCATATTGTTTAACTCCTTCTGGTGGTCTTGCTTTACATTATAGGTAGTTCCTCCCAGCCAAAAGGAAGCTCTCATGATCAGCTGTGGATTCAGAAGTCATATGCATGCAATAACCCATCAACCAACATTTGAACAGGTATTCCTCCTACGCCCATTACCCTATTTGTTTCGTCAACACTTCAAAGAAATGATCTAAGAAATAGGTGCCAACATTTTGGCAATCCCGGTGGGACCCATCCGGGGTTCCTTGCATTTCATTCATTTCTAGGAACAATTGTGTGTTTTTTTCCCTTCTAAAAAGTGTATACACTAATTTTCTTCCTTGGTAACCCACCTCTTCTTTCTATTTTCTCTAAAGGAAACTTTTCTTTTGGTGTAATTAAAAAGAACCATTTCTTCATGTTTTCTGCATTGTAGTGAAAGAGCATCCCTGTTCCTCTTCATCTTATTGTGTCATCCAATTTCACATCTCGATTTGGGCTTAAAAATAAGTGCATTACATTCTCATTTATTGCATTAGCTCACATTAATCGAGGGCAACCTATACGCTGGAAGTCATGCCTAGCTGATGGTTGACAAATGAATCATAGAAAAACACTTTTTTGCTTTTCTCTTTCTCTGAGTCTTACCAAACCTCACAAAAATTCAAAATACATACATTCTTAAACAACATCCTACCTGGAAGAAGATGTAGGTGATCACACAATCACGGCACAGTGGGCACCCAGCTCGCTACTCTATCGAGTCATACTTAAGAGCGAAGCCCGCCCCCACCATAACATACCTGAAACCTCACCTTTTAGATCTCCTTCTTTGTAAGAAGCCATCCTCACCAAAAAACTCTATTTCAAAATTCATGTGTCAGTCCCTAAATAGCATAAGCTAAACAAACATAATAGAAAGGGCACTCCTAGGATCACATTTTTTCTTAGTTTTTCTGCTTGACTTACGTTTTGAGGTGAGAGATCATCATCTTCACTTTTTTGTTCATCCTTGTATGCTCCTCATCACAGCTAGTGTATTCCAGCTTCACCTGAGTGTGCCTGGGCCATATCACCATCATTCTCAGAATTTTGGGTCTGATTCCACACCATATTTTAATTCACAACCACTTTTCTTTCATCATTGTTTCAATTTCACATAACCGTCGTCGGTTACCCTCTGACCGTTGTCAGTTATACCCAACCGACGTTGGTTCCAGGTTCTTTTGCTAGCCTACTCAAAAGGACATTTTTATTCATTTTCTTCCACTTTTCATAGTCCCTATCACTACCATCATACCCATTGATGTTGTAAACATCATCAGATTTGGCATACCTATCAGATTTCACCTTCTTCCTTGTTTTTTCACTCACTGTCCATTTTCTACAGTGACTAGCAGCGGTTACCCCTGACCGGGTGTCGGTTTGCCCTAACCAGCATCGGTTAGCATGTTTCACATTCCAACCACCATTTGGTACCTGATCCACTTTTTACCACTAGATTCACCTGTTCCTGCTATTCTCTGTGTCATTTATAGAGAAGAAGCCCTACCTGATCAGTATTGGTTCACATGGTGCTGACCCGAAGACAAGCAAGCTTACTCATATTTCATGCTAGTTGTCAACCACTCCCACCTAGTCCTTCACCACCTTCCATTTTATCACCAGCCATGGAGCCCATCTAGCCTATTACTATCGCTATCAGAGATGAGAAGTTTGCACGACTCCTTGACCAAAACCCTGTCACCTTGCAGTTCTACCTTTCCCACTCGTCCACTCGAGATGCCTTGGGTCAGTTGATATACGGCATGACCATATTTATCCCCTTGAATCTTGCTCCCACTCCTACATCAGCCCCATCTAGCTTCGTGCTACTTGCATCTACCTTACCCCTAGTCGTTTCACAACTAGGTCCTATATCCCGCTATAACTGCCCCATCTGCTACTTCCATGACACCCACTACATCCACCATACCCGCAACAACTACCCCAAACACAACCTCATCTGCCCCTAATGTCTCACACATACCCATAGCTACATTACCACCTCCAGTGTCGGTGACCCCTACCCCATTTCAGAACGTGGTCCTTTCCATTCCAAAATCATTAGCCCCTATTACCATTAGAGTTACCACAACCTTTCCACCCCCATATACATACTATCAATAACCTCCCATTTCATCCATTATACTCACCAGATAGGTACCCCCTGTTTCACTGCCTTCTTCTCAATCAACCTACATGGCAGCCACATACACTGGAGTGCCACCCCTGTTATATTCCCAAAACCAACCCTCTCATGTTACAGGAGGCACCCAATCATCGCAACCCACCAACGACCTAATTAAATTGATGTTGGACAAGATGCAGACATTGGAGGCATCGATTTCTAGCTCCCGCAACACTCTCACCTACAAAGAGATTTGCAATGAGCCCATTCACCCATCCATTCCTATCCGCTCATACCCCGTGCATCGGGAAATGCCTAAATTCAATCATTTCAATAGAAAAGAAGACCCACAACAACATTTGTGGTCGTTCAAACACAGGTGTTATCTGATCGCTCATGATGATGCCTTGATCTTGAGGACCTTTCCCATGTCCCTCACTGGACCTGCATTAGATTGGTATAGTGGGTTATTAAGACACTCTATATTCTCATTCAATTAGGTAGCCCAAGCTGTCTTGGATCATTTCTCTATAAATATTGTGAAGAAGGTTACCATGACCGATCTATACTCCACACATCAGTATGAGGACGAATCTATCAATTTTTTTTTCACTCGCAAGTGTAGCCTGATCAACCAACTTACCTTCCAACTACCACAAACAAAACTCATCGATCTCTTCACACGAGCTTGTGCTAGTCATATCTCACCGACCTTGTAGGTCCAAACCTTCTAAACATTTGATGAAGCATTCACTATGGCACGAAATTTAGAGATTTAAGCCATCGAAGAGAAGAAAATCCAATTACGCAATAAAAATTTGGTGTTCAAGTTGAATGATACCTCTTCTTCTTCCAAACCAAAAACCAATTATTCAAAAGCTAAGGGCACCGCTAATGTAGTGGTTCTCAAGGCCGGCCCGGCACATCTGTACCCCTTAAATCACGCTACCCCTTCATCTAATCTCTCACCTGTCTAGACTTTTCAATTCAGACGAGAGTAGTAGAAATATACCCCAATTGGGGAGCCTTACTCTTCTATCTTAGAAAATCTTATCAAAGTTGGAGCCATCACTCTTCCACCCATAAAACCACACACTGGTTTTGACCCTGCTCACCCCATGCTTGAATGGTATAAAGAACATGATTTCTATAAATATCATCGAGTAAAGGGTCATAGTGATGGCAACTACATCAATTTCAAAAATATTGTCCAAGAAATGCTTGAGAAAGGTGAGTTAACCGTGGATAATCCTAATGCACCTACCAACCAAAACCTACACATCTTCAAGAAACTATTTCCCAACCACGCCCCTTCGTCTGATCAAACTGGTGAGACCCCAACTCACAAAACCCATACCCACGAGGTTCACACTATCTTTAATGATGTACCTGTCACCTCCCAACTACCCCATATTCCTTCCATAGAGGATATCCTAGCCCGAAATCCTCCTTCCGCGTTGGAACCAACCTCCCTTGTTCCTTCACCAATAGAGGAATGCCTTTCATATCCTTCATCACCTACAGAGGAGTATTTCACTAACATTGAGACCATCTCACCCCTGGCTTCACCACTTAGAGAACCTTTACCCACAGTACCTCCTCCACCCATAGAGGAGCACCCATTACCTCCTCCACCCATAAAGGAGCACCCATTACCTCCTCCACCCATAGAGGAGAAACCCGTTACCTCCTCCACCCATAGAGGAGCACCTATCTGTTCCTTCACTTATAGAGGAGCTCCCATCATATCCTCCACCCATCATAGACCTAGTTGCGATACCTTTGCCTCCTGGCAAGCATTCTCCATTAGCTACCCAAAATCATACAGACCTACTTTCGGCTCTCTTACCCACGGAAGCTGAAACTAGCCAATTCACCATCTCTAAGACAAATTTTATGGGAATTTCCATTAGGTTCTCACTAACTCCACCTACAGACGTTCCATTCTCACGTTTAGCCAATCACTTAGATTATGTGGATAGGGCTCTATTATGGGGGTGACTTTTACTTCCTGTCTCAACACAGATGCATATATCCCTTGCTGATACCTCCACTATCTACCCAAAAATATTTCAACCAATCAAACCAAACACGACCACCTCTATCACAACCCCTTCCATGAGACCTGTTATAGCTCAAACCAAACCCTTATCCATAACATGACCTACATCTAAACCCAAATCCACACATACAACATCTTCCTCAACTAAACCTATTACCACTTTAGGGGTCACCCTGACTACCAGCCTTACTCATCCACCTATCAAACTGGATTTAGCTACTTCCTCCAAAGACAACACCACACCTACTCTGACACCCAAATAGAATCACCAAACCAATAGAAATCATACCCCAGCTACGCCAATCACACTTGGACCTATCCCATCCATCTTAGGACCTCAGCTGCCCAACATCGTCAAACAACCTCCACCCGCCAATAAACCAAAAAAACAACAGCCCATTCCCTCCTCACAAACCTATGACCTACCCAGATGCCCAACCTGACTTACACCCACACCTGTAGCCTCTTTACCACCCATACCTCCAATACCCTCAACTATTGCTTCACTACCCACTACACTTCAGTCGCTGTCTCTCACACCCCAAGCATGACCTACGTCATCTACCTTCACAGCACCGCCGTTATCCCCATGGGTAACTCGCCCTCTTCCTCCATCGGATTTTCCTTCTAGACCTCGTACACCCACATCACATTTACCTAAGAAGGTGCAACTCAAAAACAAAACTCCACTACCCCACAATAAGGTAGTCAAAACGACCACACACCCTCCTATCTGTCCATCTACTATACCCCTACCTAAACAAGCACGACCGACACCTAAAACCACACCAGCACCCAAACCCATGGCTCAACCCCCTCCTCTTCTAAATACCATTCCTCAAAAATCACCTACATCTACACCCAAACCCACATTCACTTCCCATTGTGATCCACTAGCAGGGTCTTATGCCAAAATTTTAACCAACCTCCTTGAGACTTCTGTCATCACATTACCACCACTCAGACCTTATGACCCCCTCAAACCCAAGCCAAAAGGGTTTGACGATACTAAATTTTTCACATACCATCATGTGCTAGGACACAATGTGGAGAACTATAAGGCCTTGAAAACCATCCTTATCCAATTATGTCCACAAGAAACCAACTTTGATGACAACGAACTTCTCGACGAGGATCCTGCTACACCAACACCCATTCCCAAATTTCCCACTCAACAACCACAACCTCCACCCTCACAGCTCCTAGAGCCACAACCAATATTTGAAATTAACATGGTTCACATCAGATAACTTGCCACGCCACCACCCAAATGTCGTTGCACCCAACTCATCTCATATGGTTTTTCTCCTTCATTAGGTTTTTTCTCATCATGTTATTGTACCACTCACCCTATACCTTCTCCATTTGCCAACTCCCCTTAAATCAACATGATACACATCACTACATGTGTGCACAAGGGTAAAGAAAAGGAAACTAACCCACCAACCAATCCTATACCCAACATACCATCTGCACCCATACCTAAAATCACTATCCGCGGTCCCACGTACCCCATTTCTAATGGTGTCACACATCGCACCATGCTCAAAAAATTACACAAATCTCCCATCAAAATGTCCCTATATGACCTCATTCAAACCTTGGACTCCCATCGTCAAGCTCTCATGGAGGTTCTTCAATCTATCGAGGTTTTAACCGACAACCCTACAACCGTAGCCTCCATTATCACACCACATCATGTAGCATCTCTCACCAAATTACCATCTTCATCTTCACCCCACCCTATTCACCAAGTGGCCTCCCTTAGCTTCTCAGAGGAAGAGATCACACCACACAAAAATGATGACACAGACCCAACCCTCTTCATCTCTATCCACATCAATGAAATATGGGTACGCCATGTAATGATTAATGGGGGTGCTAGCATTAATATCATTTCATCCCATGCATTCGCTCAAATGCGCATACCTAAAAATTGCATGCATAAACATCCAGTCATGTTGTGATCATTCAATGACACTATCACCTCTACACTAGGCATTGTCATCCTCCACATTTGTGTGGGTCCCCGCATGTTTCCAAAATTGTTTTATGTTTTGGAGGGGGAATTCCAATATAACTTATTGCTTGGCAGACCCTGGATCTGTGTCATGGGTAGTGTTCCTTCTGCTTTGCATCGTTGTGTAAAGTTTGAACATGAAGGACACACTTATACCATTCCAACTAACCCATCACCTTTCAAAACATGCGACATGCTTTACTGACCCAATGATGTGCCCATACCTATCAAGCCATCTACCTCCACGACCACTACTGCTTCACCTACACCTCCACCTACCAATATAACCACTACTTCTACCGCACATACCTCCATTCCTACCACTACCATGACCTCCATGGTTGACCCATTAGCTTCCTAATCCATTAAATCCACCTCCGCATTGACCTCTGACACATTATCCATACCGGCTACCTACATACAAACCACTGCTCCCTTGGAAGGTGTTTTTCAACGCCTCACTCTGAGGGAGTACTACCTATATAATGTCAACACATTCCTTACTCCACAAGAGTATGGAAGTCTTCACCATCCTCATTACGATTATGGTATAGGAGAACACCCTTTTGCTATAATCACCTATGGGGGACTTGATACTACCACTTACACACCCAAACAACCATCAAAAACCCGCCCATTTTCCGCTAACTTCCAATCACTTACCAATCACCATTTCGCCCACACCTTCCTGCACTGATGTGCATGGAAGGGTTTTGGTTTTGGATTTTCCGAGCAAGGCCACCATACTGTTATTCCATGTACCATCTGCAAACATAACGATCGTAGTGGTATCGACTTTCCTAAACCACCTACCAAATAGGCCCACATTGAACTCATTAAGGACACTAGCTCTTCTCCACCTTCTTCACCCACTCCACCTTCATCACCATCCTCACCGACAGAGTCGATGGATCCTGAATCTATCCCTCCTAACTTTTTTTTTCATAAACACCATTTCCTCAGGGCCTCTGACTTATCAAGGTGAGGGCGAGGCCCCTTCCACTCTTCCCTTCCTGTATTCTGAAATGATCGATGACGACAGACCTACAATTAACGTCATTCAATGTTAGGATGATGAATCCATACTCACCTACCTTGGTGTAGAATACTCATATATTAATCGGTCGTTATCCTTTGAGATGTAAACCATGTTGAATGAATCGACTATCGAGATCAACATTCATACTCAGGATGACCCGCACATCCTAAAGATCAGACAATCTTTAGATGCTACTGAATAGGAAGCCATCACTTCTTTTCTCAGAGATGATAACCATGATTTTGCTTGGTCTTATGTAGACATGCCCGCTATTTACTCCACCATAGTGGTCCACAATATCGTAACCATTCCCGATGCCAAACCCATCAAACAAAAGATGAGAAAAATGTACCCTCGTATTGCTCTTCTCATGGAAGAAGAACTTCAGCGCCTTCATTCTGTTTCCTTCATCTTACCCATTGATTATCCTCATTGGATTTATAACATTTTCCCTATCACTAAAGCAACTAGAGGGACTCCACATTTGCACAGACTTTCATGACCGCAACCTAGCCTACCCGAAAGATGACTCCCTTACTCGGTATTGGTCAACTGGTTGACCTCACTGCTGGTCACGAGATGCTATCACTCATGGATGGCTTCTCGGGTTATAACCAAATTGTGCTTGCCCAGAAGATCAACACAAGACCTCATTCATCACCCCTTGGGGGACCTTCTGCTACCGAGTCATGCCTTTTGGCCTTAAAAACATTTGTGCCACATATTAGTGGGCTATGAATTACATCTTCCATGATATCATGCATCGCATATTGGAAGATTACGTGGATGATCTCTTGGCCAAATCTAAACGTCGGTCCGATCACCTTGCCGTCCTTAAAACCATCTTTGATCACCTCATTAAATATTGCGTCCGCCTTTAGCCTAAGAAGTGTGTCTTTGTGGTTATTTTAGGAAAGCTCCTGGGATTTATCATTTCCCTTCATGGTATAGAAGTCAACCTTGCTAAAGTCAAGACCATTCTTGAAATGCCTCCGCCTACTAACCTTTGACAACTTCGTAGTCTGCAAGGTAAATTATAGTCCATTTTTCATTTCATTTCACATTTATCTGATCGGTGTTAGCCATTTCATCATCTTCTCAAGAAGGATGTCTCCTTTAAATGGGATGATGACTGTCACAAAGCTTTTGAGGCCTTAAAACAATACCTTCTCCAACCACCCGTACTCATTCCACCTAAAGAAAATCAACCTTTTTACCTATACATATCTGCTACTGATCACTCCTTGGGAGCCATGCTCGCTCATCGCGATGAACAACACAGGGAGCATGTAGTTTATTACATAAGCCATACTCTTTTGGACTATGAAACCTGATACAACCATCCCAAATTTTTTTCTTAGCCTTAGTCTTCGTTGCCACCAAACTCCGTCATTACCTACTCAACCACAAAACCTATGTTGTGACCAACACCGACTCCTTACACTTCATGTACACCAAACCTTATCAAAATCAGCGTGCCACACAATGGCTTATGCTTTTAGCTGATATTGACCTCAAATTCATTCATTAAAAGTACATCAAGGGCCAAGATATCACCAATCAACTGGCCGACGCACCTATTTCCAAGGACCAACCCTCTAATTTTGACTTTCCAGATGAGTTGATTGCTACCCTTTCCCTGGAAAAACCTCCTTACCAAATGAAACTCTTTTTTTATGGTTTCAAGTGTCAGTGTGGGGGTGGGGCTGGTATTATCCTCATTCCTCTTGATGGTGAACCCATGCCTTTGTAATTCAAACTAGATTTTGAATGCACCAACATATTGCTGAATACGAAGCACTCATACTAGGTCTCCAAGCCACCTATGCCCTAGATGTCAAATCAATCAACATCTTTGGTGATTCTCAATTGGTCGTGAACCAAGTCAATGATATGTACCAATGTCGTAAAAAGATACTTAAAAAGTATAAACATCATGTAGACATAAGTTTGACCGTTACACCCTTCAAACCATCCCACGTTCAACCAAAAAATTTGCAGATACCATGGCCTACTTAGCTTCCCAAATACCCACTTCACCTGCCGATTCTACAATCTTTATCACCGTACAACAATTCCAATCACCTTCTTATTTACCTCATGATGTTTACACGATCGGAACCGCTACCCCTGACCTAAGTGACCTATGGTATAAACAATACTCTGACTACCTTTCTCTCTCCATCTTACCTCCTGATCTCACCCGTAATGGACAATGTGCCTTCCTTAAAAAGGTCTCTTGTTACGTTATTCTGGGGGGCCTACTCTATAAGCACTTCTTTGATGGTATTATTTTGCGATGCCTCACAAGTTATGAAATTCCTTATACCATTAAGGAGGTTCATGATGGCATATGTGGAGGTCAATTTAGTGGCCTTGTTGTTGCTAAGCGTATTATTCATCTAGGCTATTACTAGCCGACCCTTAACCATGATTGTTGTGACTACGTCAAATGTTGTGTAAAATGCCAACAAAATTCCAATCTTCATCATACACCCAGTCACGCCTTATAGGTCACTTGTGACCTTTGGCCCTTCTCTCAATGGGGTTTGGATCTTGTCAGAGAAATCAATCCTCATTCGTCCCAATGCCATCAATGGATCATCATTGCTACCGAATACTATACAAAATGGGTGGAAGAAATACCACTCATCTCCATGAAAGCTAAGAAAAGATGTGAGTTTATTAACCACCACATCATTTGTCACTTTGGTGTTCCTCATCACCTCATCACTGACAATGGAAAATAATTTAAAAAAAACATTGCAAAAACTTTACGACACCTTGGGCATTCAACTTAGTTTCTCATCACCTTATTACCCATAAACCAATGGCCAAGCCAAATCCACTAACAAAACCCTCAAAAAAATTCTCATGAAAGTGTTTGATGATACTGGGAAGGATTGGCATACGCACATTCCTTTTTCCTTGTGGGCATACCACACTAGTATTCACACTTTCACTGTGGCCACACCATTTTCTCTGGTCTACAGTACAGAGGCTATTCTGCCTCAGAAGTCTAGATCCCCTCACTCCGTATTTATCTCCATGACATGCTCACTAATGATGACTTTCGTTAGGACCATTTAGCACAGCTAGAGTTATTAGATGAATGTCATCTTAACGCTCTGGACCACCTTCAAGTTTACCAATAACGTATCAAATGTTCCTATGACAAACGTGTCCATGAATGAACCTTCCAAGTTGGTGAACTTGTCCTGAAAGAAAATCAACATGTAACCAAAGTAGAAAAAGTAGACAGGGTAAATTTTCTCCTAATTGGTTTGGACCATACATTGTGACTCATACCTATGGATCAGATGCTTATCATTTATCTTCTCTTGATTGTAAACCCGACCTTGAGCCCCTTAGCACCTTGCATCTTCAACCATTCTATTATTGACTCGTCCTACCTCACCCTTTGTCTCTTCCCATATTCATCCCTTGAGCGCCATTCACCCCATACACCTCCCTAATGATTAAACAAGAATCATGTGAGTACCCATCACTAGTTATCTTCTCTTAAATATGTGTACCATGGCACTACACATAACATGATTCTCATGGATACTTTTCATCTACCTTTAGATGAGATCCCATGGTCGTTTCACCTTGCCCTTTGAACAAGAGTCCTTTCTTTCACCTTGGTCTTGTCCATGACTGCAAAGACCTCACAATGGGACCAAACTCCTTGAGTAAAACTTCTAATAAAAATATGACTCCCTCAAAAGGACATCTTCCTATTGAAAATTGTTGCTATAAATAGACTGCTCCCATGAAGGATAGATATGTAAAGCTCTTCAAAAAAAAAAGAGAGCAACCGAAGCTTCCCACATTGATCAGCTTCATGAAGACCTCAAGGAGTTCAATTTTTCCCATATAGGCTTCCAGCATTGATCAGTCTATCTCAACTATAAGTCAAAACACTCAACCTTTTTGTCATGGACTTTCCCATTATGATCTCAGATCTCTTGTCCGAAGCACATGATACCTCATACCATATAAAAATTACCTACTCTTCACCCTTTGAACCATGCCCACTCTCATTTCCTACTGCCTCAAGGGACTTCTTGGAACTTAGACATTTGGTGATCATGTGACTACTTTTCACCATAGAAAAGTCCATCATGCAATGTCTTTAGGGTCTTATGTTCATCACCTCCACCAAGGTATGATCTACTCGGTATGATCCTACCCCATCAGGCGGCTTTATTGCCCCCTTTTATCTTTTTATGATCTTTGTTTACATTTTGATTACCTTATACAGGACTTGGTCCTTGACGCTTACTTTTGGGTTAATCTCCTTCTTTCACCACAATCACCCCCACCTACATCATTTTACCTATAATCTACCCACACCTAGTAGATCTAAACCCACAACATGCCCAAAAACCTACCAACTCATTTTCACACCTCTTCATTTTCTTCCCTAGCTTATGGGAGAACTACATCGGCCCAAGGTCCCTTTTCACTGGGACTATGTAGGCAACACTCTGAGGGCATGGGGCCCTTGGAGGTTAGCTCGGCCATCTTCTATCCTAAACAATTCATCTTCCATGTTCCCCACCATTGACATCACACCTTACTCAGTTTCCATTTTATATACAAAATTGGAAATTAAGCCACATACATAGCAAGTTGCTTCATATTTTATACATTTATTACACCTACCATTTCTCTATCATCACTATGCATAGATTATACCACATTTCACATATTACCCATAGTTTCATTCATTGTAAAAAAATAATGAATCACAACTTCACCTACTTTCAACATAACCATGCCTAAAAAACATAACTCAATCATGCCTAAAACAAACCTTACTCAACCATGCCTAACAAACCCAACTCAATCCATGCCTTGCCAAACCTAACTCAATCCATGCCTAACCATCCTGACTCAATCCATGCCTAGCCAAACCTAACTCGATCCATGCCTAACCAGCCTGACTCAATACATGCCTAGCCAAACCTAACTCAACCATGCCTAACCAACTTGACTTGATCCATGCATGAACTGACTTGACTCCATCATGCCTAACTCACCTAATTTACATCCATATCAAAACCACAAACCCATATCTCGTCTAACATAATCCATACTTCCAATATCTCATAAACACATCAACACATCACAAAATACCATGTATCTCATCATATAAATCAATAAATGTGTATCTATTGGTCGTCAAAAAGGACTTTGTTGAGAACAATAGTCAAGGGATAGAAAGTCCCTCCTCTTTAATGGGAGAGGTTCCCTTATTTAAAGACCAAGCTTATTTACATATGTACAGTGCATAGTTTTAATGTGGAACTTGGATATCATGAAAGTGTTTTAAAATGGAACGTATCATCAATATAAAAGTATAGAGGAATGTAGCAGTGGAAATGAGTAGAAATGCATTCTCAAGAATTATAGATAACAGAATAATTCCTTATGCATGCCAGAATAAAATTATTTAGAACAAAACCATTTGCATTTGAATCAATAAGATGCTATTGCAAAGACACAAAGTTCCAAAAATAACATTTACAAGAATACAAAGCTTCTTTAAATAATATAGACAAATGATTCAAAAGTATCAATGGATAGTAATGAAAGAAAAAGACCAGATAGACATGGAAAGAAATATATTTTGTATTGATTTCTTTGTCACTCCTTACACTTTCAAAAATAAACCAAGTTCCAGCCCCTGAAAATGGCGTAGAGAGCCCATTATATAACTAAATTAGTTACAATTGGTAACTACTTCTTTTAATGAAAATGTTTAGTTAAGGGGATGCTTCACACAAAACCCTCAACTAATTACAATAAGCCCAAATTAGGAAAAATAAGGAAAGGAGAAGCTAGGAGGGAACACAAATGCTTATGATTGGGGAGGGCCCACTGACTTGAGGATCCGTTATCTAAAATTTTTCAATGCTTCTGCTATGTCTCTGTCTTGTGGGACCGATGTGTTGGCAATAGCTTGGGTCAAAGATCCCAGGCATTTCTCCATCTCCTTATAAAACTTAGTGTGTGCATATGATATTCTTTATTAGCTTCCTCAATGGCAGAATGGAGAGAGAAAATTTTCTTTATCTTCTCTTTGGTCATCGAGTCCTTCTTGAACAGGTTTTCCTTAACAAATGTTCTGAATTAAGTTTTAATTTCCTGCAGGGAGAAAGGAACACTTGAAGTTTCATCATGAAGGTGACAGTGGATATCCTTAAAAGCAGATACAACACATGCTTTGAAGGCTTCTCCCTTCTGCCAACTATTCCTCATTTCTCCTAGAGCCTCCTCCAAAACCTTTATTTTCCACTCTACACTAAAAACCCATGACCTTGACAAATTATCCTTGGCATCATCAAAAACTTTACTTACCATCAATAAATTTTCATCTAGTCTATCCCATCAGGTGTAGGTCTACTATTTAGCTACTCTAAAGTTTAAGTTCTTTATCTATATTTCCAATTGCGGAAGAGAGCTTTTGTTGCAAATTAGTTACCTTCTCATTGAGTTTGAACGCTTCTCCAATTAAATTCAATCTTGCAATGACCATATCATCTACCATGGCTTCCATAGCTCTCCCGTAAATGGAATAACTGTGTATGTCTTTAATGCTCTGGACTTCATCTTGACTAAGGATCATAGGTGGTGGAAGGGTATTCAGTGGGGTAGGATCCAGAACTTTATCCTTAGATAGCAATGACTTGATGAAACCAGAAAGCACTTGAGACTGCTCTTCCAGCTGCTCTATAGTCTGCCTGCCTTTTTCTACTCTTCTAATAACCCTGGTCACTGTTTCTTGGAGATTATGTATTTCACTTTCAGAAGTAGATTCTCCCATTAAGATCCTAGAAAGTTCCAGATCAGAGGCTTGCAAATCCTGTTCTGCCTTATCAACCTTAGGCTTGGCTACCTCAAGGAATTGCTAGCCTTGGCCATCTGTCACTATCCTTGAAGTGGTTCTAGCTTTCTTTGCAGGAGTAAAAGGAGTAATGCTCAACAAGGAAGCCACAACATCAAAATTAGGCCCTTTTAATCGAGAAGAAGACTTCCTCTTCCTATTGTCAACAAAAGGCTACACCCATGCAAAAGTGGAGGAAGAAGAAGGAGGAGCAAGAGAACCAAGAGTAAGAGAACTCATAGCAATCAAAGTATTTACCACTGTTGCCTTTAGTAGAGATGTGAGTGGAGTAGATGAGGCTTCTTGGACAAAGGAATCCATAGTACTTAGAGGCTCATTGTTATGAATTTCCTGCTCCTTATCCATTGTGGCTTCTGGAACTCTTGCAGGAGCTGGACTATCTTCACTTTCACTAAGAACAATGATGTTCTCTAGCCCAAAAGGTAATTTTGAATGTTTTAACAGGGGATATTCCTCAATAGGATCCTTTTTGACTTCCTTCACCTTCTTCTGATATACCTGAGTGGATGAGGAAGGGGTGGAGAATGTAGGTTCTTTACTTGATGAAGGAGGAGGAGTTCGTGCAGGTACCTTCGAGCTAGGTGTATGTGAATCCTTTCTCGGTGTTGAAGTGTCTTTAGAGGAAGAATCTCCAAAATTCTTCCTTAGCTCTCAAACCCTTCTGTCAAACCAGACCTTGGTTCTTACCAAGATAGGGGCTAGGATCTCAGCCAAATCATCTTTCTCCCTTTTGAACTAGTCTAGATCCTCTAAGGGAGTATGCTTGATCACAGTATCATATTCATATGACAATAGGTCTGTGTTGTCATCTTGAAGCCCTTCAAGAATTTGATATAGGTTAAGCTCTTGTATTAGCTAAAGGGAGAATCTACCATAATGTCTCTGTCTTGTGTCAAAATCATCTGTGCAATCAGCCCGGTAGTCCTCAATATCTGCTCTATGGTGATATTTGATTATGAGATTCAACTCAATGAATTTCTTCAAATCAAAATAGGTTATGGGCCTGAAGAAATGGAAAGTGATGGGGGCAAGGGCTCTTTCTATGTTTTGGGCATCCAAAGCTATTTTACATGTATAGTTACCCAAAGATATGGGGAAATGTAGCTTAGAGATTTTCTTGTCCCTACAGGTCCTGTACAACTTATCCAGTTGTCTACATACCTCAATCAGAGCCATCTTATCATTACAAAATATAAGGAGCTTGAGAGGAGTGATCTCGTAACCGGCTAACCTGATATATGAAAACCTTCTGAATTGAATGAAGAAAGCTCCATACTTTGCTATCAATCTCATGGCTTCATTAGAAAATATTTTAGCAGTATCACTCTCTAGAAGCCTCACAATGTACTGGTGAAAGCATAATTCACCCTCCTGAAGTTGTGATTGCTGGTGTCAAGGGTGAATTGAGGTAGTAAGCATAGATGGGATCACCCTTTTGAGCCTCAATGTATGTGAAACCAAACCATTGTTTAGATACTGCTAGGGTATACATAAGATAAGAAGTCATGTAGAACTTCTTGGTTTGTTGTACATTGGACAACTGCTCTGTCAAATTCATGCAGATGATCTCCACCCAATTGATGTTCTAGGTACCTTCACAGACTATGTTGATGAGTGGGCACATCCAAAAGTGGAACTCATTGGTAGAGGGTAAGCCCATGAAACGAGCTAACAGGATGATGAATTCAGATAGTTCTTCATTGAAATCAGCCCTAAACAAAGCTTTGGAAAGCTGAGATGCCCATTTCTTAGGATTTTTCAACCATGAATTTGTTACCCTTGACTTGTATTTCTCACTGTCTTGATCAAAGAGAGCTTGCACTTGAGTTTGAGAGATTACCACAGAATTGTCCATTTCAGGGATCCATAGGGCAGCGACAATGGCAGAAGCATCAAGTTTAGTGATTAGCTCCCCGTGCACATTTATTAATTCACTCGTGTTGGGGTTGAAGTGAGCTCTGCAGGTGAGTACAGTGTCAGCACATTATACCGAGATAGGGAAACCCACAGCGAATGCAAGGCCACTGTCATTAATCATTTGCGCCATGGGGGAGGGATTTGGGTCAGTCAGCCTGGTCCAGAAATCACCAAAATCTAGGTATCGAACCTCACTGTCTCTGATATCAAGAATGGAAGACTTGAGTGGAGAAACCTACTCTTGGCCTTGAAACTTGATCTTCATACTGACAGTGTTTAGAAAAATAACCTTACAGCTTGAATCCAAGATGAAAATGTAGGGGAAATGGGGACGCGAGCAAATGGTTTCAATTGCAAGGGTATGAGCGAATGGCAGTGAGAAAGTAGTGTGAAAAATGCATAGAGGGGAGTCTCATTAAATAGACATTTTAAGAGAGAGAAGGTTATAAATGCGCATTAAATTCATATGCACCGACTCAAAAGGAAAGCATAGGGAAGAGCAGAAAAAATTAGCCTGGATGGCCTTTGGTACATTTGGGACATGAGGGATGTGAAAGCGTGATTCGGCCGATGCGGGGACAAAATGCTCAAATGCTTTTGGGAAAACTAAGAACAAAGTATGTGAGGGACCCGATGCGGCCAATCGGGGAACAGAGAGCCCAAGTGAACTTAGAACAGTTGGAACAAAAAGTTCTGATGGGCCCGCAATTGAACAAATTTTCAGGGAAAGTGGGCGATTGGGGAATAGAGAGCCCATCAAAACTTGGGACACATGGGACAAAAATGTCTAACAGACCCACAAATCACTCAAATGACTCAAAAAACATGAAATTTTCTTAACTCCTCAAAATTTGTCTTCACTAGAACATAAAAAGGTGTTAACTCAAAAATGTTCAATTTTTTAGCTTCCAAAAGAGGGGAAATTTTGAGAGGACAACAACTGGCTCTTTCTGGGGATGACTTGACACCTTCTAAGAATGGGACAAGGCAAGAACTCTCAGAAAAATAGGGGAAGAATACCAGTGCCTTATCCATTGGGCCACAGAGTCAAAAAGCAAAACAACAAAGAAAACATGCCAAAACAAGAAAAAGGAAACACATAAGAAAGGAAGGAAACACACCCTATACATAATATACAAAGGACTTCCTATTCACCTAGGACTTAAACAATTTTAGGTACTACCCACTATAAGGAAGTGAGAGAGAAGAACCATCCATGTAATCAAGGGTAGAAAGAATTCTCACTAGCAAAGTGCCTGATCTTAAAAGGTCCGAGCCAAAGAGAATCAAACTTGCCATGGTTGCCACGAGGTTCATGTCTTTTATCCCACAACAAAATGATGTCTCCAACTTTGAAGTCCCTGGATCTGGCCTTCTTGTCAAACAAGGCTTTTACCTTCTATTGGTGAGTATATATTCTATCAGCAACCTGCAATCTGTCTTCATTCAATTTATGAAGATACATGATCCTTTTATCTAAATAATCATTGAAGCTGGTGTCTTCAATGGTCTTCATTAAATGCAAGGCTGGTAGCTCCACTGTTACTGGAAATTGAGCTTCCACACCATACACTACTTGAAAAGGGGGACATCCCAATAGCCCTTTTAGGTGTAATTCTGTCTACCCATAGAGCATCATAAAGTTTCTTGTGCCAATTCCTCTAAGATTCATTAACCAATTTTATTATTATGGCCACCAGATTTTTGTTTATTGATTCTGCTTTCCCATTCCCTTAGGGATAATAATCTAAAGAGTGAGCTAGGGAGATGCCATATCCATAACATAAATCCATCATCTCAGTTGAAGAAAAATTTGAAGCATTATCAGTCACAATCTTGTTTGGCACACCAAACCTTACCAAGATGTTTTCTTTAATAAAATTACATACTACTTCAGAAGTAGTACTCTTTACCGGAATGACTTCTACCCACTTAGTAAAATAACCTGTGGCAGTCAATACATGGGTATGTCTGACACTTGAAGAGGGATTAAGTGTTCCAATAAAATCTAAACCCCATTATTGAAAAGGCTCTTCAATCATGATTGGCTTAAGCGGTAAGGCAACCAACTTGGGTCTGCCTATAAAGGTTTGAAAAGCTTCACATTTATCAATCCACTTTTATGCATCTTTGAACAAGGTAGTCCAATAATATCCTACATGAAGAATCTTGTGAGCAGTGACAGTAGATGAATGAATGAATCAATACAATGTCATCAACATGTAGGCCGGTCTCATTTATACAAAAAAGAATGAATCAATACAAAATCTCTTCGGCACACAGGCCTGTATATGCTCAAAATATACAAATCACTCATACATCCTCACTATCTTTGACACGTAGGATGATATATATATCTCAAAAAATAACTAGTATACATCAAAAACTAGGTGACCGCATATCAGGCATCTCACCGGATGTCCTCCATCTCTGTGTCACCTATACCCTCAGACCTCTTGTGGCCATGCTGGACACCTCACCTAGAGCTGGTCTCCGTGAACTGGTGGCCTCTCCCTGATTGGGCCTTAGAGCTCACTGACCTCCTGTGCTCTCCACACCATGAGTATGGGATCTCATCCTCTCATTGTATGCCTGTTGTGCCCTATACTCGACATAGGATATGAAATATATCTCGACTACCATAAGCTGGTCCTGATAGTATCTTACCTCACCTAAGGCATCCCATAACCTGGATACATGCACAGTTTGTGGTGGTCCCATAGGTCTCGACCCCTGTACCTACCTTGTAGAAACTTTCCCTGTGCACTTGCCTGTGAACTGGGACTCACTCCCAGTACTTGTGGTGGTGCCCCCTACCTGTGTACCTATATCTGGGCTTGTAAGGCTCTAATCTATGCATGGGCTGTGGCCAACTGGCCCTGTAAACCTACCACATGAGATTGTAAGTATGCCACTTGACCACCCCCCCTGACCATCTCCATCTCCTCCATGTCCTCCATCCAACATTTGGGCCTGTAGACTGGGCACCTGTACATGTAGCTCTTCTAACTCTGCCTCCGAACCCTCTAGCTATGTCTACAGTATACCCAATTGGGTAATCAATGTAGCTACCTTCCCTTGTAGGGTGTCTCTCTGCAATGTAATGGTAGCTAGGTCTAGCTTCCCCGGTCTGGGTGGTATGGATTGTAACTAAGCCACCCACCAGTGCCTATACCTGTCTGTACATCTAGTCGTCATCTATCCGCTGATCCACTAGTTGCTCCTCCTCCTCTATGGGCATTTTAGGCTATGGTAGAGGTAAGGGCCTCTCCACGCCATCTCTCTGATACTGTGGGAAGGGAGGAGGAATGTCTTATAAGAGCCCGAATTATCATCAGACTCTATCTATTGGGATCATCTCATCCTCCCTGACACGGTGAGACCCTGTATCCACCTCTCTAGCTAGAGCTCAGCTAGCTCCTCATGCATATACCTATATGAGGGGAATCCCACATATGGCCTCCATATAATGTCCACTTTAGATAATCCCTCTAGTAAATGCTGAAAATGGGCCACATCATGTGTCGGTCTATCCGATCTCCACTCTCCTATCACTGATAACCCATCTCCTATATCCCACCCACACAAATCTAGGTGGGAATGCATCTACTTGGGGCATCCCTATAGGTCGCATGCACACTATGTGCTCGTATGCCCAACAGTGTAGTATAAATGTACAACATAGGCTAAACCTATGCAACTACTCATATGCCCATAGCTCTCTGTATAGCTGTACCAAGAAGAACACATAACAAATCTACCATGTGTGCATCTCCATTTCCAGCATCGTGCACTTTCTACTCCGTCTCTCGGAAGACCTGTGTAATCTACTATGGCATTACAGTCACCTCCTCCTCTGAGGAACTTTACCAACTTCATTAGCAGAAGCCCTCTTGTTCTGAATGCACAACATGATATGCCAACAACCACACTCAAAAGTATTCCATACTTTACTGGTGAGAATAAAGTCACCCCTCTTAAGCACATATATGATATAACAAATGTGTTCTCTATCTATCTGATCACGCACGATGATGTCGCATTCAGGATGCTTGCAACCTCATTCAAAGGGAAAGCGATTCATTGGTACATAGGTTTGAGATCTACATCTATTACCACCTGGGATGAGCTTGGAAAAACTCTATGTAATTACTTTGAAGACAAGTCAGATCACCTATCACTGGTAGAACAACTGACTATAACACAGAGGATGCCTAATGAACAAATGACTAATTTCAATATCAAGTTTCAGAAGACTTGGGATAGAATCCATCAAGTGGTAAGGTCTACAACCCAATATTCTTTCTTGTACTATCTAAGGGTTTTAAATAGTGACATTTGTAGTCATGATTCAATCCATGGGAGGTATAACCTTACTTGTTGCTTACAATAGTGCAATAACAGCATTAAATAGTCTCATTCACGCAGGAAAAGTTAGCTCTTAGACCACCTGTTCCCCTATTTCCAAAGATGCCTCATGCGAACCCCAACCTTTTATTGATCATATTCTTGAAGTAGAGCATGCACAACCTGGTGCATCCACATCTTACTCTGTCACTGTGTAGTAGAAAGGAAGATGAAGAAATGAATGCCCTGATTATAAACTTGTCTAATAAAGTTATATCTTTAGAAAAGCAGCAAGGCAAAAGCCTTCAGGAAAAATTCTAATCAAGGATATAACCAAAACCATCAACCCTTGAAATCAATATGCAAATCAAAGATATGGGTAGAACCAACAAAATGATAGATGGCATGCTAACATGCACCTTCCCTTACAAGTAGTATTCCTCCTGCACAACCTCTTCCAATGCCCAACACAAGCCAAGCACTTGTTCCAGTACAAGAACAATATGGCGCAAGAGTCAGAATGGTGCTTTCCTTGCAATATGCCTCATAGTCAATATCATTGCGCCAATGTTGTGTGTGCAAGGCTTACATGATTCAATGTTGCTTCTAACTGTGAACCTTCCACAAGTGCAAGTGAAGCCATGAAAATCAAGAAAATCTAGAAGCTCCTTCAGAGGCCAACCTTATGTTCTTTGGTATCAAAGACTTTATGTGTAATTAATCAAGTTCGTACAGAACAACAAATAGACATGCGCCTAGGTTGCTGATAACACAAGGTACAAGAAGAGAATGCTCGAAGAGTCTAGGTGCATGCAACCTTCGAATTCCCATCACACAGACTGATCCTCAAAAGAAAAGAGATGTAGCTAAGACATCTAATCATGATGCACAAAGTTTGGCACATGTGAGGTTCCATGCAATGCTCTAACACAAGTAGTGTGCCCCTCCTTTGGTAGGTCAAGCCTCTGTGCCAACTAAGGCCCCTGCCTCTGCACCTGAAACAATCAAGAAAAGATGTTGTTATGCCTCAAATGCACAAGTCAATGGGCCTTCCATTCAACATTGTGGATCAGATGAAGAAGACAAATGTAAATGTCACAATGTGGGATGCCCTGGCCATTCCATCTCAACGTGACCTGTTACATGAAGCTCTGGCACCTAACTCCCGTGCGCTGATCTAACTGTCCAAAAAACTTCATGTTATTATCAATATTTGTCAAGCATAGGAGAAGCAAGTAAGTAAGGTTGTCAAAACCCCACCCTTTTATATGTCCTTGATCATAGGTAAACACCTTATACATAATTGTATGATTGACTCAGGCACTAGTACTTCTGTCATGCCTAAGAAAATTGTTGATGTCCTAGGTCTTAAGTACAACCCTTTGTCCAAAGGAGTCTACAACTTGATGGCTCAACTGTTCACCACTCTAGGAGTCATCAAGGATCTTGAGTTAACCCTTCCATACATGTCCAATCCTCACAATAACTCAAGATGTGTCAATCATTGACCTACCTCCTTTGTTTGCCTTATGTCTATCAAGGGATATTTTATTGCTAAAGTGGGTGGTTACTTGTCTTCTGATTGGTCTCATATGTTACTTAAGAACAAGGTATGGTACCTAGTTTACCATACAAGTTGAGCCAATATTTTCCTATCATGTTGAGTCATATGACCCATCCCCTCTCCAAGCTAATTGCCTAATCCAAGAAGGCCAAGAACAAGTTTTTGAAGAGTAACCTTTCCTCCTCCTTACCTGATTTAGTGTTAGATGAATGGGTGAAAAGGCACCATAAATTTGATCCATATGCTGAAGATCTTGAAGATTTTGAAACTGGGCTTAGCACTTATTGCATCCTTGAAGAAGAAGTTATGCTACCACGCGCACTCAAGCAAAATAAAGAAAATTTTGGTCTGTGGAAGTTGTACTTTGATGGCTCCAAAAGCAGAAATGATGTGGGCACAGGTGTTGTTCTCATTTCCCCAAGGATGAGAAATTATTCTTCACACATAGGTTGCAATTCACATGCTCTAATAATGTAGCAGAATATGAAGCATTGGTGCATGGTCTTCTTATTGCTGAGAAGAAAAGGATTAAGGTGTTGCAGATCTTTGGGGACACAGAATTGGTTATCCACCAGGTCACAAACAAATGCGTGAAAAAGAATAAGCTTCTCAAAGATTATAAACATAGAGTTTGGGACCTCCTTAAGAGATTTGATGCTCTAAATCTGTAGGTGGTGCCAAGAAAGATGAACAAAGAAGTTGATCAGATGGTCATGCTTGGTTATTAGTTTTCTTCTGCAGAGGATTTTGTCAAGGGAAATGTAACACATCAAAATGGTAATCAGGCCATCCATTCCAGAAAACAACATCTAGATGGCAAGTATTTGACACTGACACACAAATTGTCTAGTTCATTCAGAATGAAGTTGAGTTCTCTTCAAGCATGCAAGCTGACTTACATGACAACTATGGTGACCAAGTGATCCAACTAAAGAAAAACAAGTTTCCTAAAGGGTTGGTCACCTTAGAGAAAATTTTCAGCCCTGATGATGAGTTCAAGGGTGAAGAAAAGTATATGTGTGTGCACAAGAAGACTACTTCCCCAGTCATTATTGCATGTGTGGCAAGGAGTTGTTGCTGAGTAAAGCTTACATGCATGATGAAAAACATAGGCCTTCATCTCTCTCTGTCAGAAATATAGTGACATCTTCTCATGGGAGTATGAAGACCTAAAAGGATTTGATCCAAGTGTTTCTCAACACTCCATTGACCTTGATCCTAGTATCAAGCCCATCAGACAAAAATAGAGGCCAGTTAATCCAAGGATAGAGCCCCTCATGAGGAAAGAGTTATCTAAACTCATTGAGGCAAAGATAATATTTCCCATCAAATATTCTACCTGGGTCAGTGAATCTTGTTCCAGTACGCAAGAAGAATGGTGAAATCAGAACTTTGTGTTGATTTCAGAGATCTGAATAAGGCATCCTTGAAGGATCACTATCCTTTGCCTTCTATGGAGAAGATTTTGTAGACTGTGGCTGGCGCGCAAAATTTTCTATGTTGGATGGGTATTCTGGATTCAATCAGATCCTGGTCAAGGAAGAGGATCAATTCAAAATGATGTTTACAACCAAGTGGAACATATATGCATATCAGAAGATGCCCTTTGGTCTGTCAAATGCAGGTGCAACATTTCAACACACCATGGACATTGCCTTCAAAGGATATATCAATGAGTTCATCTTGGTTTACCTAGATGACATAACTATGTCTTCTCAAAGTAGAGCACATGGATCACATGGTGCACCTGGAGAAAGTCTTTGAGAGATGCAAAAAGTTTGGGGTGTCTCTTAACCCTAAGAAGTGCAATTTTTTAGTGGCACATAGGGAAAGATTTTGGGCCATGTGGTCTCAAAGGATGGCATCACTATTGATCTTGAGCGCGTTTCATCCATCCTGGCTCTCTCCCTACTGGGACACAAGAAAGCCTTGCAGTCCTTCCTAGGAAAAATCAATTTTGTTAGGAGATTCATTCCTAACTTTGCAGGACTGGTAAGGCCTATCACCCTCATGCTCAAGAAGGACACAACCTTCAGGTGGACAACAGAAGGAAAAGAGAGCTTCAACAAGATCAAGCAAGAAATTACTTGCGTGCCAACACTCATCAACCCAGATTATTCCAAGGATTTCATCCTTTATGCTTATGGAGCTGATGCAAGTGTTGTTGTTGTCTTAACACAAGAAAATGAACAAGGACTAGAGCAGCCAGTGGCTTTCTTCAGTCAAACACTGAAGGATTATGAACTGAAATACAGTCACATGGAGAAACAGGTCTATGCCATCATGTGCATGCTTAAGAAATTCAAAAGTATGCTCACCACAAATCATATCAAGGTGTTAGTTTCACACTCAGGGTGTTAGAGACTTCATCATGGGAGCAGAAATCAGCGAGAAGAGAATGTGATGGGTGACCAAAATCATGGAATATGATGTGACTATCAAAGCCACAAATCTGGTTAGAGGTAGCATGCTCTGCAAGCAGCTTGCTGAGGATGCACAGAATGAACCTGAGACTTCATTATTTATGGATGAAGATCTCCCGCGTGCATAGAACCTAAATAGAATGAAGAATCTATGCGTGCATGTAACTGGATGAAGGACATGATCACATTCCTTTCCAAGGGCACATACCCTCCTGGTTTGAACAAAGAAAAGAGAAGACATCTGAGGCTGCAATCTATTCCATATGTTCTGATTGATGGTCTTCTCTTCAAAAGAAACATTGATGGCATGTTGTTAAGGTGTATTGATGGTGTGCAAATTGAAAAAGTGTTAGCAGAATTTCATGATGGATTCTCTGGTGGACACTTCTCTACCAAGACTACAACAATGAAGATCATAATGGCAGGATTACTTTTGGCCTACCCTGTTCACGGACGTGCACAAGTGGGTCATGAAATGCAAAGAATGCACTTTCTTTGTAGGAAATAAGAAATTGGCAGTGCTTCCCCTCTGACCAATCCAAGCAGATCAACCTTTTGCGCAATGGGGTCTTGACTTTATAGGCATGATCAATCCTCCTTCGAGTGCTGGACATAAATGGGTGCTGACAGCTACAAATTACTTCACCAGATGGACAGAAGCTGTCACGCTCAAGGAATCAACCGAGTCAGTCATCCTTGACTTTCTCGAGGGTATTGTAACAAGGTTTGACATTCCTCAAACCATTATCTCTGATAATGCAAAGGCCTTCCTTGGTACTAAAATTCACTGATTGGGCGCTAAGCCTTGGTAATATATTTGAAGACTTCTTCCAACTACTACCCTCAAGGTAATGGCTTTGGACAGAGTCAACAAATAAGAACCTGATTAGAATCATGAAGTGAACAATGAATATCAACCAAAGATAGTGGCATACAAAGGTCTCATGCATGCTCTGGGAAGACAGAATCACAATGAAGAAGGCAAATAGGAACTTCTCCTTATAATATTGTCTATGGCAAGGAGGCTACACTTCCTTTATCACTTGATTTGAATTCATTAGCACTTGCCCAACAGTTGGAATTTGAAGGCACATGCAGACCAGAGAGAAATTAGAATGGCAGAGCTGGTTGAACTTGAAGAATCAAGGAATTATCCACCATGATCAAGCTAGAACAACATCAAAAATCAACAAAGAAATGGTTTGATAGAAAGAATCTAGGCCTCAAGCTTTCAAAGTTGGGGACTTGGTCTTAAAATGGGATGCTGACAGAGCTAAACCAGGGTGTCATTCAAAGTTTGATGCACTTTGGAGTGGCCCATACATTATTAGTTCTTGCAAGAAGGCTAACTCTTTCAAGTTATCTCATCTTGATGGAGGTGCACTATCAATCCCAGTCAATGGGATTTATCTCAAACCCTTCCATTAAGCTTGTTGCATCATTTTGTATATATTAGAGTAGTTTCAATTCCTCCAAGTGTGTTGCGCGCACATTGTCTTGTTTGTACATAGTTCTTTCTTTTCTTCCCACGCATGCATTCTTTTGTTGCTTCCAAGGATTCTATCTTCCAATAGTTTTAAGCAGTCTTACAGGATTCAAAACAGAGTTCAGAACATGCTTCAAGTGACTTCAGGGGTAGTTCTTCAAAGTTATAGATTAGAGATTCATATACATGATTGACTCCATGCCCAATGGATGCTCCAGGCTACTGATATCCTTCATCTAGCAGGTAGATGGCCCCAAAAGTCACCAAATTGTTATCCAAAATAACTCCCCTAGTTATTTGGACAACTTATATTTCCATTCTAGATCTGAGGAATTTCTACATTCAGGTTGTGCACACTTCAATTGTTCTCTTGGCATGTTTCCTTGGCTCCTATTCCTTGTGCACCCTTGTGCACTCTTCTTTCCTATGCTTCCCATATTTTCCTTTCCTTTCTTCTATCTAATTCCATTTTCCCTCGCGCCCACTCTCTGTACGCATCACCTTCCTCCCAGTAGTTCATGCATCCTTCATGCGCACCTCAGAATTACTTCCCAAATTAGCAAGTCCCTGGAATCCTTGCATGCCCCTTCCTTTCTACCACACATTATCTTATAATGATTGCACCTCTTCCATATGTACCTCCCAAGGTATTCCTTCCATTCCTCCCACGCACATTACTTTTGCGCACCCCTTCTACTTTTTTTTGTGCTTCTTTCCTTTTACTGTCGTGCTTCTGCTCCTTCTTTTGTGCCAGTTTACTGTGCCACGTGGATTGTTAGAACATTGAGTGAATCACACACAACCTACCAAAGCGTGCCAACAGGGTGTTGAATCCTTACAACCAAACTAAGGTGTGACATGTGGTATAAAATGAAAAAATAACTGATGACGTGGGTTACACTCCTAGATCACTCAAGTTCAAATTTCGGTGGGATTGGGTAGGTGAGAAGCTGGAAAACGTCTCTCATGCCATTAATGTAGGATCTGATTGCTCCAACCACTTGATTTGATTCAGATCTCACCCCTTTCCTTCTCCTACATGCCAAACAGACATGGAGAAGTGCATTTGACATAGATTGACAGGTGGATTTGTAGGCATTCATTATTAGTTGTTGGTGGTTGAGTTTTCAAATCAGATTTTCCCTCCTTCTCCTCCCTTCTCTCATCATTCATCTATAAATGTAAGAGCATTGCTCATTGTAAAGGGTTGGATTCTTTCAATTTGTATAGGCATTGCCTTGCATTTTGAGTTGTAGACCTTTAGATCTGGTCTTTGCATGTGGATATCGGCCTCATACGCCATTGTAATCGACTGTGCATTTTGGAAGTAATAGAAGCATTGTTTTGTGGCTATTCTCTGCCTTAACTTGTTTTTATTCTTCTTTCTTTCCTTTCCTTACGTTGTGTGCTTTTATGTGCTATATTCACGTCCCTTGCAACTCCTTTTCTGAGTTGTGTCCCATGAAAAAATGTCATTGTGTGAATGTTTTGGTTCATGCTACACGTGTGTCTAGCCTTCCTCTGTGCATTTTCCTTTAGTTTCTCACTCAAATTTGATCGTGTTCATCCCCCTTTCTTTCTAGTGTACTATTGCCTCCCTTAGTTTTAGTTTTCCATTTTTGCATATCCTTCTATCCCTGGTCCCTTGGCATGTTTAGCTTAGGATTTCATTTCTAGCATTAGGAGTAGCAGTAGTAGTAGAAATAGGTAGAGGAACCGACCTTCTCCAGAGGTCTGTCTCAAGTGTGCAAGGTCCCACAACTTGGAGACAGTCCCATTTTTGACCTCAATGACTTAGTTCAACCTGATCTGAGACGGGTGCAAGTTTGGGCTCTAACAAGGCTAAGGAAAGGTATGAATTCAATCCATATGACACTACCATTGAAATAGGAAAAGGTACTTATTACATCTAAAAGGAGGGTTTTTATATCCCAAGTGCATTAAAAAAGAACGAGGACGATTCCTAAGGCATATAAAAGATGTTGTTTTATGCTTCTAGGAGAAAAATGGAGCTGGAGCATGTGTAGTTTTGATTTCCCCAAAGGGTGAGAAGTTTCTTTTCACTCATAATCTCCAATTTACATGTTTTAACAATGTAGATAAGTATGAGGCTTTAGTTCATGGACTGTTTTTGACTGAGAAGAGGTATATTAAGAGGTTATAAGTTTTTGGGGATGTTAAGTTGATTTTCTACCAAGTAAAAGGGAAGTGTGCCACCAAGAAAAATATCTTAAGGGCTTATAAACATAGAGTTTGAGACCTTCTTGAGGGTTTCAAAGTTGTTAATCTCGAATTAGTGCCAAGAAAGTTAATTATGGAAGCTGATCAAATGGATGTTGTAGGGTCACAGTTTTTCCCACATAGGGATCTTATTCAAGGACATGGTAAGCATGTTAATATGGTGGTGATACCATCCATCCCAGACAATAATGTAAGTTGGCAAGTGTTTGAGAGTGATGAGAAAATTTCCCATTTTATTAAGAACGAAGATGAGTTCTCATCTAAGTTGAAGCCACAGCTATAAGAGGGCTACGAGGATCAAGTAATATAATTAAGAACTAACAAACTAGCAAGAGGTATGGTTACTCTTGAAAGCATGTTCACCCCTGACGACGAGTTCAAAGGAGAAAAGAAAGGCATGATGGAAAGTGAATAAGACTATCAAAAGGTTGTGATTTCTTGAGATAAGGAGTTGGTTCTTGGAAAAGTATGTGATGAAATTGAAAAACAAGTTTTTGTGTCATTATGTTAGTAGTACCATGATGTTTTCTCATGGAGCTATGAATATCTTAAGGGATTTGATCCAATAATTATGTAACATGCAATAGATCTTGACCCCAATGTCAAGCCTATTAGGAAAAAGCAAAGGCATGTAAATCCCAACATAGAGCCCCTAATGAAGAAAGAGCTTTACAAACTCATAGAGGCCATACTTATATTTCCTATCAAGTACTCTACTTGGGTGGAAATTTTAGTTCCTATAAGGAAGAAGAATGGTGAGATTAGGCTATGTGTTGATTTAAGAGATCTAAATAGACCCCCCTTAAAGGATCACTATCCTTTCCCCTCCATGGGACAAATATTTCAAACAATAGCAGGAGCAAGGAGGTTCTCCCTTCTGTATGGATATTCTGGATACAATCAAATTCAGGTTAAAGAAGAGGACACATATAAAATTTCTTTTACTACTAAATGGGTAATGTATGCCTATGATAAAATGCCTTTTGGGTTGTTTAATGATGGTGCTACCTTTTAGAGGGCCATGGATTTTGCTTTTAAGGGCTTCATAAACAATTTTATCTTGATATACTTGGATGGAATTATTCTTTTATCAAAGGAAGGTGAAGATCATTCGAAACATCTTGAGAAAGTGTTTGAAAGGTGTCGGGATTTTGGGGTGTCACTTAATCCAAAGAAGTGTATCTTTTTTTTACCACAAGGAAAAATATTAGGTCACGTTCTTTCAAAGGAAGGTATAGTTATCGACCCAAACAAATTTTTAGCCATTCTTGCCCTCTCTTTTCTAGCACATAAGAAATCATTACAATATTTCCTTGGAAAAATCAATTTGTTAGGAAATTTTTTCCTAACTTTACAGGATTGGTGAAACCCATCACTCAGATGTTGAATAAAAACACTCCTTTCAAGTTGAATAATGAGGAAAATGAGATATTTAATAATATTAAGGAGGAAATAACTCAATCTCCCACTCTCATTAACCCAAATTATGAAAATGGTTTTATTTTGTATGCTTATGGGGATGAGGGTAGTGTGGAAACCATTCTAACTCAACAAAATGATGAAGCTTTGGAACAACTAGTGGCTTTATTTAGTCAAACATTGAAGGAATACAAGCTAAAGTATAAAAACATGGAGAAACAAGTCTTTACAATCACGAGAGATCTCAAAACATTAAAGCATATGCTCACCAAAAATCCTTTCAAGGTGTTGGTTTCTCATCATCGGGTGAGAAATTTCATAATGGTGGCAAAAATTAGTGAGAATAGAACCGGATGAGTAGCAAAAAACCATGGAATATGATGTCACAATCAAGGCCACAAAACTAGTTAGAGGTAGAAGATTGTGGTAACAACTTGCAACGGATGCTATCAATGATGATAAATAAGCTTCTTGTGCCTTGGAGGAAGAAAAAGGATGATCAACAAGTATTCCTAAGGGAAACAACTTTATAGGTAATATGGATAAGTTCTTAACTTTTGGTGAGTATCCTCTTGGGATGGAGAAAATAAAAAAAGGACACTCTTTAAGCTTCAACCCATTCCCTATGTTTTAATAAATGACATCATCTTCAAGAAAAATCCTAGAAGGATATTTGCTGAGATGCATTGGTGGATATCAGATTGTGAGAATTATTAGTGAATTCCATGAAGGCTTGGCTTGTGGTCATTTTTATCCAAAAGCTATAGCCATGAAGATCATGATGGCTGACTACTTTTGGCCCACACTATTTAACAATGCTCATACATGGATTAGAAAATGTAAAGAATTTGCTTTATTTACTGGTAAGAAGAGGTTGATGACCCTTAAACTTCACCTAATTCAATCGGACTATCCATTCTCTCAATGGGACCTTGACTTCATTGGCACGACCAAATAGTATCTAGTGTTGGTCATAAATGGGTTTTGATTACCACTGACTACTTTACTAGGTGGACCGAGGTTGTTGCACTCAAAGAAGCTACTGAGACAACTATTTTGGTTTTCTTGAAGGAGATTGTGACTAGGTTTGGAGTCCCTCATACCATAATATTTGATAATGCTAAGGATTTTGTGGGATTTAAGATCTCTGATTGGGATCTCAAATATGGAATTTATCTAAAAACTTCTTCCAAATATTACCCTCAAGGTAATGGCCTAACTAAGTCCACCAAAATGTGTGATGGCCCAATAAATCTCACAAAGAGATCCACAAGAAGAGGTGGATTATGAAGCATATATGAAATAGTGGAAGTGACAAATGTCCCAAGGTGGGCACTCCTAATGAGAGAGATGAATGGGTCCTCCAGAATGTGTGATGGCTCAATCATAGAATATTCTTGTAATGAAACACAAGTGGAATCTACAAATAGACAACTCAGGTCAAAAAGATACTCATCCCAATGGGTTTCTCAATGAGAGCAATGTCTGACAAGAATCTATTACCATCATAACATGAAGTAGGAGGAGAAGACAACTGCGAAGAGTTGTTATAAGTCCAAGATGAAGCAATGTTGCACTCAAATGTAACAACTAGTGTATGTGGAGTGTCATCAATTGAGCAATTAATATGCAATGAAGCACGAGAAGAAATGGTCACATCTATCTCAAAGGAATATTCTCCAATAAAACACTGTTGCAGAGAGTGAATGGAAGCATGAACATGGACGACAATGAGATCTGTGGAGGAAACAATAGGGAAAGTGTGTTAAATAGTAAGATCATGTGGAAAATGGTCAACATGGGAATCATGAGTAGAAATAGGTGCAGAAGAATACTCAATAATGAAAGGGATGTGAGAAGGAGGAGAATCTATGGTGGTACGAAAGTGGTCTAGGGAAGTGCCACTCTTAGATGGTGAAACAAGGCCGCCATGAAACTGTCAGATAACAATCCAAGCAGTAAAATGGTACTCAGTGTGCTTGAAGAAATTAAATGTATCCCTAGAAATAGTAAGACCGAGAAGGCCATAGACCTCATCATTATGGTTAAACCACTCATCCTTCTGTAGAGGCTCATCAAGCTCAGGAACAAGACCATGGAGGTAGGGCAACAAACCATCCATAGTGCAATAATTAATAATGCTTGCCTTCCAAGACATAAAGTTCCTAGAGTCAAGCATAACAATAGAACGATGAAACTACATAATGTAGATAAACCCCCAAATATCCCAGATGGCAATTTATAACTTAGTGAAAAAAGTACAAGTCCCCATAAAGTTTTGTGAGAACCCCCAAAATGTGAAACTTTATAAAGTAGTGCATTTACAAAAATAAATGAAGCCATCATGTAGAGCACAAGAAAACATGCATTTTTACCAAATTAATGGTCGAACCTGAGCCATCGATCAAAAGTTATAACAAATACAATTTCCCGTAAATAATGACTTATTTAATTAAAATTTTGCAAATTGATTTTTAAAATGTTTGAAATGAGAGGAAAGGGGGTCATGCATATACTCGTTAGAATTGGGATGAAATTTATATTACAATGGTTTAGTTGTAAGGGGGAATTGACCTCCTGCCAACTCGGACCTCATCATTCGTCTTCGTTAGGTAAAAATACAAGTTTAAAAAATCACTTACTTCTCCCTTAATGTATTTTCCCAAAAAATAAATTGCATCCAAAAAGTGACTAATACAAAATTTTGGACAATTTAAAATCCAAGCTAGAAAATAACAATGTGTTCACCTTATGAGTGGTGGGTTCCACCAAAGGAAAAAGACGTAGAGCTAATTTAGGGTTAAGAAAACCTAAAAAAACATTATACTTTTTCTTGTTGCTATTGCTTGATTGGTTCATGGTGCCGTCATGGAGAAGGAAACATTCTAGCAGGTTTTTCAAAGATTTGGAGGATTGTATAGGTCTGTTTGACGAGCTCAAGACAACCTTAGACTTGTGTAGAGCCATCTAACACAACATGTAGATTGTAGATGGCATGGTGTAGCTTGGAAAACATCTTCCTCATCCTGTAATCATGTTATACATGGCATGAAAATGGTTGTGATATCCATTATTCTCCTCAGAAGCCTACGATGCATCTAAAATCCTTCTAAACCTTGCTTAGATCCCACACCTTCATTGTAGGACATGCTCCAATGTTTTAGGGACCAAAATACACACTACATCCAAGTTTAAGGTTACATCCATCAAAGGAATCTATAGCTAAATTTGAATCCATCTAGCTCCATCACATGGCACACAAGGTTGGTTCATCTGCATCACACTTCATAGAAGGGGAGTCTATTGTTTCCATTCACACATTTACTACATTCTACATCTAGTTGCTTGCTTGTTACTTCACAAAGTGTGACTAACACAAGAGCACCTAGGGAAAAATCTTCACACACACACACATACACACCTAGAACTACATTAGGTCTAAGATATAGTGTAGTGCTCAGTGATAAGTCCATAAATTTGGTAGCTGAGGACATTCTGACCCCTTCATATGCATATTTTTTTTAGGGTTTTGATGCTTTTCTTGGGTTTTTACAGGTGATTCTTCATTACAGGTTTACGAAAACATCTTGAGAAGTACAATGACATTCACGTGACAAGAAGTGAACACAGGAGAACACTCAACCACACCTCAGAGGAGGTTTTCTGGTTGTCTCCGGAGACTAAGGTGCCCAAATCTTAGACCAGGGCACCCATGGGCACCCCTATCCCTCTCTAGGCACCCTAGTCTAGCTAGAAAATCTAGATCTACACTTTTTAAGGCTGTCATGTGAAGGTTTCCCCCTCCTGTTCATCCAATATCCATTGCGACACAGTCCCACAACATCATCGAGTCAGCTAAGGATTTCTTAACCCTCTTTGGACATTAGGGTTTCACATTCCATTGCTTAGATTACTTGGGTACTATTTTAGTATTTTATTACTTCATTTATTGAGTTATTTTACTACTCCTATAACATTATATTGCACTAAAATATTTTGTTTTAGTTTAATCAATATTAATGTAAAACAAAACAAATGTTGTTAATGTCTAGTTTTCTTTCTTAGAAATTATGCATATAATGACATAATAGAGGCATGATGTAAAAGTACTAAGTACATAATTTCATGTCTACGTGTGTCCCCACATTATAATGGTGAATGAATATTCGGTAGCATAAAGTAGATAAGAAGAGTGTTCCTCATGGATATATGAATAAGATTATAGACAATAACATGTCGAGTGGAAATTGTAGGATGTGTACTATGGATTCTTAGAGGGGATGAGAACTTTAGGGATGACCTATGTACGTAGTGGAAATGATAATTTTATTTATAACTAAATATTGCCTTTTCTTGAGAATTTTGTGTTTGATATTGTTCCTTATTCCATTTGTGTTGCATTTTGTTGGGATACAGATGGAATTGTAAAAGAAGAAAAGTGTAGTCAATTCTCATGATATATGAAATTGAACTTTAACTTAGAGAAATCAAAATAGAAATGTGTATGAAAAATAAGTGAATCAAGGATAGAATACACCTGAATGTTGAGAGAGAAAGATATAATTTTCTTGCGTGTTTTTTTCCTTGGAGATGGTTGGGAGATTCAAGAGTGATCAATTCTTGAACTGATGTGAATAATCTAAGGTTTTAGGTATCCGATTGCCAGAGGAAGAGTTTTGGGAGAGCTATTAGATTTTTTCTCCACCCATTGATGCTTCCCCATGGATAAGTTCCACTACAAATGGTCACAAACCCAATATTAACTAACCAAAAATGACACTTTGTTCCAGGCATATAGTTATCCCTGCATATGCCCTAAGTTCCACTCATTTTTTGATATTGGTAGGAAAAATGTGAACTGAGAAAGAAGAGTAAGTAGTTCCTTTCCTAACGTATGAAACATACCATTGATTTTATTCCTTTGTTCTAATTAGTAAATTGGAGTTGAGTATCTATTACTGGATTATGTGAAATGTTATTGAAAACTTGTTCCAACTGTCAAATATTTGTTTTTTCCCCAAGAGAAAAACACCCAGAAGGGACACTGACACCCATCATTCCTATCTGATATGGGTGCTTCTGTCCCTCTATTGTTTCTGGCTCATGTATGATTCTAAACCATTTTATTATCTCTTGTTTGGCCAAATTTTTCTATATACCCTTATGTATCTAGTTTCTCGACTATTGAGAGGGTGAAACAATCACCCAATGATTTCCCCCACTCATTTTGGATGCTTGAGATGGATCAAAGTGAGCACAACCCAAATGAGGGAACATGAAGCTGATGTGTATATTTGAAGAAGAAATCATATAGGGGAATAAGGTATGTGCATGGTAACAACCATGACACATGCAAAACAATGGGGAGAAAGCTATCAAAAAGTGTTAGTGACAAACAATAATGACATGATGTAATAAAAACTTGTTAAACACACAATATCATAAAAAATGAAATCATGTAGATGGTGAAATACATGGGACACCACTTGGCATGTCACAATACACTCAAGTCCTTCAATGCGATACAAGAAATCAAGCAATTAAGCATAGGGCATAGCCCACAAACAACGACAAACAAGGCACAAACAAAGAAGACAAGACACACAAAAAATAGATACCTATAATTAAGAGTAATCCTACAAGAAAAATGCTACACATGAAGCACCCATTAACATGTTAGAATAATTTATAGTATGTGACAATGTATGTAGTTGAATGAACTCGAAATGAAAGCAGTAGATATTGTAATTATAACACATAAATGTGGAAAGATAGGGAAGGTGGATGTCCCTAAGAACCTCGATGGGACTTGTAGAGAACAATGGCAAGGACCATGCATCATTTTATAACCTATAGATAGCCTGTATTCACCACAAAGTGCCACATGAACACGTATGTGTATATGTAAAAAGGATAGACCATACTATGAATCAAGCCAACATGATAGGCAAAATGCAACATGGAGTAGTATAAATAAGAAAAGATACATCTAATCAAGATCTAAGCTATTTTTTTGTATTTTGTGTGAATATTTGAATGTTTTGGTATGATTATAATATGAAATATTATGACTTGGGAAGGGAATCAAGGTTTCCCCCTAGTGTATGCATGAAAAGTGAGGTTCATGTGTGTAAGTGTGCCCTCAAAAATTATGTTTGAACCTAGAACAAGAGTGTGTCATTGGGTAGCAAGGGGGAAATGGTACACCCCCAAGTGTAAATTCCATAGTGATATATCCAATGAGGATAGAGGGAGAGGGGACCCACTATCTGCTAATATGATAGAGGAACACATGTGAGCATCATCCAAGGACATGTTAGGATAAAATATTATTATCCTAATATTAATTATGCATAGTTTAATTATTTAATTAATTTTATTAATTAAATAATAATGGTTATTTTGTTATATGGTTCATAAACCATATTTTGTCTTTTATTCATACTGTTATATTGTTTTGAACAATATATTTGTATTTATTCATTTTGCTTCCCGGATGTTATTGGAAGCCTGTATATTTAGGAATTTGGTTCACCTGTGCAACTTAATATTTTGTTTGTATTTGGCTGTGCAATATCTATAAATATTGCCAGCCCATTCTCTGTAATGGTTGATTGATTGAGATTAATAAATTGATCAGGCTTCTGTCCCTGTTTCTCAATCTTCATTTGGTACCAGAGCGAATTGAAGCTCCTGGCAAAGGTTGAGAGAAGGTTGCAGAAGAAGGAGAATTCATGGAGAAGAAATCTGTAACAGTGTGAGAGCCAGTGCTGCCTCCTGCAGCTTCCCAGAACCCCCTGCCAAACCCACAACCTCTTGTTCAGTTCCAGGTGTTTGGAACGCAAATTTTTTTTGCACTGGTGCACTCAGCACCAGGCAAAATTTGCTGCAGGTATAAAGAATTTAAAAAAATAAAAAAAATTCCCCCCATTAGAGGGTTTTGTTTCTAATTTAGAGAGGCTATTTAGTCTCTATTATGAGCTTTAGGAAGTTGCTTAGCTTATTTTGGAGGTCTGTGTGTATGTGCACCTGTAGTAAGCAAACAACCTCGGCTCAGACCGGGATGGATTTGTGGCCCGTTTCAATCAGGGAGGCAGATCAGGGATTGTTTAAATTGGGGATCCAAGTTACATGACCTCCATGTATGCACTGTTGTACCAGGTTCACATCTGGACTGGAGCGAAAGTCTTGTAATTGCAATTAGTAGAAAATTCTCCACGCACCGGCGGGTTTATTTATATCTGCATCACTTTTGCTTAAGATCAGCCAAAGGAAGAGTCGAATGCTCCTTTAAACAAGATTCAAACATGGCCAGTTCCTCTATTCTGAAAGTAATTGACGCAGGGAAATTTATACTGATCATGAGTCACATTGTAAAGCCTATCAGACCTAGCAGAAGGTGCTCGTTTCCATGCAGCCTGCTCCAAAGATTGAACAGATCAATATTAAATACGACTCCAAGCGAAATGCATGGAGGCAAAAAGTGGGAAAATACTCCATGAGCAAACAGAAGCGGCGTGGGCATCTTCAAGTCAAAAAACGGTGGAAGTGCATTTAAAAAAAGCGGCTCACGCCAATGCCTGCAATAGACAATTTTACACGCCACACACGCCAAGCAGCCTGCACATAGGAACAAACAATCCATGGCGGCCAAACAAAAAAAAAACAAAAACAGTGGAGCAAGCAGTGCCAGCGCCCAAATACTCCTCAGCCGGCCAAAGCAAACTGCGACCTGTTATAAAAAATAGCCTGCAAACAAACAAAATGCGTGGAAACGGAAGAAGCGGCCAAAGAAGAAACAAAACAAAGGTGAGGCGGAAATGCAAACAATAAGGAGATAAAGCGGTAATTATTCAAGCTTCAGATCTATTTTTTTATGCATAAGGAAACCCTAAAGTGCGCCATCCAATCATGCCACGCATGTGACACATGGAATCTCTCCTCTGTCAGGTCGTATTTTCAAAAGGTAAGTCGATTTTACCTTTCATTAAATAAAAATTTGTTCATTTCCATACCAAGCGCCCATAAGAGGCCAAGTTGGATAGAGGGAAAGCCTTAGAAGTGGGAGGTGCATGGTTCAAATCCCACCCCCAAAAACTTCACATTTTGCATTTGGCGGAATATTTGGCGGTTTTTACCAAATTTAGTGGTAAATTTTGAATTTAGTTATAACTAACTAAATTTAGCGGAGGAATCCCTAAAGTTAGGGTAAATTTTTTTTTTCTCCCATTTGGTCTGTTTTTTCATTTCGGACATTTTTTGCAAAGGGAGACCCATCTAAAAATTGCATCTTCAGCTTCTTTTTTGCAATTTTTAGCATTTTGGGTCGTATTGGGCTCAGGAGGCCACCAGGACCCGCGAAACAAATAAAATTTTTTGCCTGCCATTCAAATTGTCTAGTTTTTTGAATGTAAATTGTATACTGCTGCATATTGTACTAATTTGCAGGTTGCCATAGTCAACTGCAAACTTTGTAACTGCTCAAAAACTGGCAGAATTGTAATAAAAAAAATAAAAAAATTGGTTCTGTAACACTCACGAGATCCTAGATCTCATTCGCAATATTCGGTATATACGGTGCCTCTGGGAAGCACTTACGGGTAAAGTTGTCGCGACTACTACTGCACTTAACACCTAATATAGCTGCAACAACATCGTCTGGGCATCGTCCCTATAAATCGACGGGGAGTAATAAGGTCACAGTGCACACACTATGAACCATCCCATCCATCTGTGAACGATTGCAAGACATAAATCTGGACTGAGAAACTATCCGAGTATATAGCAAAGTTACGCGCACGTATGAGGATATTTCTTTGAGCCGGTGTCAATAATCACACAGACCCCATCAGTACTGTCTTGGTACCACGTATTGAATTCTTTCACGTACGTTAACGCCTCTTTCACGTCGGGTATATAGAAAGGGTGAGCTTCTTCCACGTACCGACGGGTATATCGGAAGGGCGTGTATATAGAAAGGTTCGGTATATCGGACTGACGGTATATAGATTGGGAGACCTAATACCTGGAGTGATAAGAGCCAAACCCTATCAGTGATCTCTACAAAATGGGCACCAATGCCCCCAAATTTTTTCTTCCGGATTCACAATTGCTCAGAGGAAGCAACTATGCTGCATGGAAGACAAAAATAAAGACACGGCTTGAGTTTGAATAAATCTGGCCTGTTGTGACTGGTACTCTAACCAGATCACCAACTGATGCAACACAACAACAACAGTTTGATAGAGCATATCAGAAAGCAAAACTCATCATCTTGTTTGGAGTGTCTGACGATGTGCAAGCCCACATTCGAGATGCCACAACAGAAAAAGAAGCGTGGGATAAGCTGAGCACAATATATGAGGCTAAAGAACAAGAATGTCATACTAAATTTGCAGAGTCAATTACATACATTGAAGTTCAAACAAAATGAGAAAATTGAAGCTTTCTTAAGAAGAGTTACAGAGTTGAGGGCTTCACTTCTAGCCCTAGGAGAAGAGGTCAAAGATGAATCTCTCGTTCCCATTGTTCTGAGAGCTCTCCCTTCTTCTTACCGCATTTTTGTCACAACTCTAAACTTGTCAGATACGACAATTAGTTTTGACAAGCTGGTAAACCTACTGCAACAAGAGGAAGCAATGCATAATAAGGATGATGAAGAGGAGCAAGGCACTGTCTTCACATCAAAAATGGAAAGGAAAAGGTAAAGGAAAACTAAATCCTATCAAAAGTCCCAACATCAGAATCAGTATCATGGGGACAATCAACAAAAGAAGCAATGTCCAATTTGCAAAAGAGGACATGACTTAAAAGATTGTTGGTATAACACTTATAAGAAAGGTTCATCAAGAAACTCTGGACCACAACAACAACAATCTTACAAGGGACATTCTAACAACTATCACAGGCAGAAAAAGGGGAAATGGAAAAGAAGACCCCACCAGCAAGGTAATATTGTTGAGCAACAAGAACAGTCAGACAATGAAGACTTCTTGTTCACTGCTCGATCAAGTGAACCATCCACGTCATCTAGTGATGTCTGGTATGTTGATTCGGGAGCCACTCGACACATGACCGGCCACAGAGACTGGTTTATTTCAATGAGGGACACGCCATCGAAAAATCATGTTTCGTTGGGAGATGATTCTTCATATACAGTTCAGGGGATTGGGAACATTTCTCTACCCCTTGGTTCACGCAAATGCAGACTATCAGATGTCTTATATGTCCCTGGGTTGACAAAGAATCTTCTTTCAGTTAGTCAACTCCTAGATCATAACCTGAAAATTGACTTTGATAGTCATTCCAACAAGAAAACATGTTTGATTAGAGACAAATCAAGAGGCTCAAAAATAGTTGCAAAAGCCTCCAATGTGGGACGGATGTTCCAACTTGATTTTTTTCACAGAAATGATCAATCACTTGTGGCTAAGAACTCCACCTCAGCAAAATTGTGGCATTGGAGACTTGGTCATTTAATTTTCAAGTATCTCGAGAACAATTCACCAATGTAATATGGTACATGGGCTACCATGTCTTCAGAAGGATACAAAAAAGTGTCCTCACTACCTAACAGGAAAACAACACAGAGATTCATTTTAGAAGAGTACATTTCAAGCTCATGGAAAACTTGACCTGATTCATACCAATCTTTGCAGTCCGATGCAACAAATTCATTCTAGGTTCCAATACTTCATGCTTTGTGTTGACGACTATTCAAGGAAAATGTGGAGTTTTTATCTTCGCAAGAAAAGTGAAGCTTTTGAAACATTCAAAAAGTTCAAAGTAGTAGTTGAGAACAGAAACTGGTTGTCACATCAGAACTCTCTACTTAGATTGAGGGGGGAATTCACCAGTAATGATTTCAAATACTACCTACAAACTCATGGGATTCGTCAAAAAATTCCTCCTACACACACACCGCAATAGAATGGTGTTGTTGAGAGAAGAAATCGTACTATCATGTAAATGGTGCGATGCATGATCGATGATTGTGGACTTGCAAAGACATTATGGGCAGAAGCAGTAAAGACAACTGTGTATTTGTTGAACAAAGTGCCCACAACTTCTCTTGATGGAATAACACCATAAGAAGCATGGTCAAAAAGGAAACCATCCATTGCACACCTCAGAGTATTCAGGTGTAAAGCAAGCATGCACATACCCAAACAGAACAGAAATAAATTGGACATGAAGTCACAAAAACTCATCTTCATTGGGTACAGTGAAGAGACTCTTGGGTATAAATTGATGGATCCTAAGACCAGAAAAGTCTACACAAGCAGAGATGTTGAGTTTTTTGAGAAGAAGGAAGTAGAGTCTCCTCCTCCAAACTCACAAGATGTAGATTTTTCACCAGTTGTAAAAATTGAAGCTAATGTTCCCTCAGATGATGAAAGTGATGATGGGGATGATGGTGTTGATCAAGATAGAACCATGACCCATGGGAACAGTTCAACGTATGCCCAAGTGGTGTACTAGCACATTACGAGATGCAAGAATGGATGCTCCACCGGATACATCCACCCCTAGACCACGGACTCGCAGTAAAGCAAGAGAAGAAGTTAACTTTGCTTTGATGAGTAGAGTTATTGAATCAGATGAGCCCTCTACAGTCTAGGAAGCCCTACAGTCAAAAGCTTGGAAAGATGCCATGGATTCTGAATATCAATCAGTGATGAAGAATAACACTTGTCAGCTTGTTGATCTTCCACCAGGGAAGAAACCCATTAGATGCAGATGGATATTCAAAACTAAGTACAAAGCATATGGGACAGTGGACAAATATAAAGCAAGACTTGTAGTAAAGGGGTACGCACAAAAAGAAGGCATTGACTATGAGGAGACATTTTCTCCCACAGCTAAGATCAAAATGATCAGGATAATCTTTTCTCTAGCTGCTCAGTTTGGTTGGAAAATTCACCAAATGGAGGTAAAAAGTGCCTTCCTGAATGGAGATTTACAAGAAGAAGTCTACATGACTCAACCTGAGGGATATGTTGTACCTGGTCAAGAAGTAAAGGTATGCAGACTCAGGAAATCTCTGTATGGCCTCAAACAGGCACCCCGGGCATGGTACATCAAGATTGATGAGCATCTCATACAACATGGATTTGTTAGAAATCCATACGATCCCAATCTCTACCTCAAAAAGAAAGGGGGGGAGATGGTGATTGTTGTAGTTTATGTCGATGATCTAGTCATCATTGGCAGTTCAGTGAAGATGATTGATGAAATGAAGAAAGATCTTAATCGATCATTCGACATGACAGATCTCGGGCTTATGCACTACTGTCTTGGACTAGAAGTATGGAAGAAAGAGAATCACATATTTGTTTCTCAGATGAAATATACCAAGACAACACTCGAGAAATTTAGGATGATGGATTGCACACCAATTGCTACACCTATGGAGAACAGATTGCAGTTATCTCGTTCAAATCCATCTCTTGAGGTAAGTGCCACTCTCTATCGGCTTCTGATTGGGAGTCTCATTTACCTGACCTACACTAGACCAGATATCAGCTTTACAGTGAGCTATCTATCCAGGTTCATGCAGGAACCCAAAGTTTGTCATTGGAAAGTAGCAAGGTGCATTTTGAGATATCTCAAAGGATCAGTGGATCTTGGTCTAGAATACAAGAAGAACGAAAACTTCTTCTTGACTGGATATTCGGATTTAGATCATGCAGGTAACATTGATGATAGAAAATCCACTTCTGGATTTGTATTCTTTATGGGATCTAGACCAATATCATGGGGAAGTAAGAAACAACACTTTGTTTCTCGCTCTTCCATAGAAGCCGAGTATTGTTCTAAAGGAGAAGCTGTCTGTGAAGCGATTTGGCTATGTCACATACTGGAAGGACTTGGAATACCATAGGACAAAATGATCACCATGTATGTTGACAATGAAGGTGTTCTCAAACTTGTTCACAATCTAGTTTTTCATGAAAGAACAAAGCACATTGAGGTACAAGTTCATTTCATACGTGAACATGTGTTGAAGCACAACATCCAGCTTCAATTTTGTCCAACGGCTGAACAACAGAGAAGATATTTTCACAAAGTCACTTGCATGTGACAAGTTCAAGTTGTTCAGAGAGTTCCTCTCCTCATCTCTTCAGACAATGCACAATTAAGGGGGGGAATGTTAGGATAAAATATTATTATCCTAATATTAATTATGCATAGTTTAATTATTTAATTAATTTTATTAATTAAATAATAATGGTTATTTTGTTATATGGTTCATAAACCATATTTGTCTTTTATCTGCATACTGGTTATATTGTTTTGAACAATATATTTGTATTTATTCATTTATGCTTCCCGGATGTTATTGGAAGCCTGCATATTTAGGAATTTGGTTCACCTGTGCAACTTAATTTTGTTTGTATTTGGCTGTGCAATATCTATAAATATTGCAGCCCATTCTCTATAATGGTTGATTGATTGAGATTAATAATATCTTATCAGGATTCCATCCCTGTTTACAGCTAGACTATGGAGAATTGTTATCACCCTCTCTAGTATGTACTTCACTTTGATTTTTCATACATTGGAAAGATATTCTCATTCCCTCCTTTTCTGGTGTATCACTGTTTTTAGCGTAGGATTTACTTTCATGCACTCTCTCTCCCTGGTCCTTAGAAAGTTAGATTAGGATAAGATAGTTTTTCTTGTATTAGAGTAGATTTTTGCAAGTAGTTTAGGAGTAAGAACCAACTTTCTCTGGAGGTCTATCTCAAGTAGCAAGTCCCACAACTTGGAGATAACACCCATGCTACCCAGTCACACCATGATCTCAAGCACACACACTTGGCAAATCTAAGGGTGATGTGATTTAGTGATAACAGGTGATGGGGCCCAACGTAAGTTGATGCAGTGATGGTATTGACCTCTTGTGAATAGGAAATAGTGCGCTAATATGTATAGATAATTGACTTGAATTATTTCATAGATGGTCAAATATAAATATATGGTGAGCTAATTGCAATAGGTTGTTGTTTAGGAGGTGGTTGAGTACCATTAGCATTATTCTCATGAGAGATGAGGACCCGATAGATTTATCATTTGCATTAGAAGGTTGTGTATAAAATGAAAGAAGGCCTAAATGCTCAACATTTTTGATGATTTATGATAAAGTACAAAAAGAGTTATCATGATGTCCATTAATTTGATAATAATAGAAATATGGAAGACATCAATATTTCACTAGCCAATTAGGAGGATAGTAATAAGTAGGTGGTAAAGTGATCAACTAGTGGCTAAGGAGTTGAATAAGAATGTCATGTGGCATAGCATTGTGTTTAAATATGATAAGTTTAGGAAATGGCTTGCCTTGAGTACAACTAAATGGTAGGTAGTGGACATAGATTACATATGTGATGTATAGTGACCAAAAAACTGTGAATGGGAAGCATCCTTAAGTTTTTGAATATAAAATCTAATAAAGTAATAATGTATTCCATAGTTTAAGATAAAGTATGCAGAGCATTAATTGCATCCAATAGAGGTGGATTATATGGATAATCATGAGGGCCAAAGTTTTCAACTGAACGTCTAAATGTAGGACTTATCTTGAGTGGTGGCTTATTTTCATTGATAAAGGGAGGCCATGGACGAGTAAAATCATCTAAAAGATCATCATTATCACTGTTGAAATCATATTGAACAACGTGGGAGATCTGATAAGCAATGGTATGTGGTTGGTCATCTAAATATCCCTATAGACACAAGATAAACATTTCCATGGCATATTGTTCATCAGTAAAGGGAGGCAATGGACACCCCTGAGCGTACCAAATAGTAAAATTAGGTGAATAATAGAGAAAGAAGCTATTGCAAATGTGCACAGTACCAAATGGGATGAGAAAAGCTAGATAAATGTTATCATGATCAAGTGTAGCTCAAAATATAATCTAACCAAGATTGGCCAAGAGTAAGTGGAGAGGAAGTATGATAATGCGCAAGGTGAAAAAAAATGGAAAAAACAAAGTCCATATGTACCAGCACGAGAATAATAGACTTATGATATAAATTTGGGTTGTATAAAGGAGAATAGAGATCTTCAACGTAAAATAAATCTGAAAGTTACCATCGTGTGAAAATACAATGGCTTAGAAGGAAGTATTAAGTGGTATATTCTCCCAATAAGAATTCTTCATGAAGAGATTACAAGTAAATGGAGGGGGTACTAAAGGGGTTGGTGTTAATAAATATGTAGAGGATAGATCAACATCTATAGATTAGACATGCCTCTGATATGGAACAAAAGTATTAGCAATAGTAACACGTGGCATAGGATGCTCCTATGCATTTATCGTACATATGACACCAGAAAATGGTGATAAGTGAGGTGAGTCATCTATAAGTTGCATTGTTGAAGGGGCAGACCATGTTGGAGTAGTGACCACATATAAATTATCATAGTGTTCATGACATCAATATTTGTTAACAAAGAAAGAGTAACCGTATAAACAATGAAAATAGTAGTGTCAAAGTCATGTGGAGATTCAAGAGGTTGTGGTTCAATAGCAAAAGATGAAGAGGTAGGGACACATAGTGTATCAAGAGAACCACCTATGTATAATTTGTGATAATTAATGGGTAAATGTGAAAAAAATCATCTTGTGGTTTAGAAATGGTAGGAGCTGTAAACTATGTGATCAGGTTGAGGATTTTTTTCCTCTTCTACGATTCATGTTAAAATAGTAGGATCAATAGTTCAAATATAAGTGACAACAATGTCATCTAGAGCTTTAGGATCTATATCAATAGATGGAAGTTGAATAAGTGAAGGAAAATGCTTATAGCCAACAGGATCAGTAGGAGTATCAACAAAAGCTTGGCCAAAGCTATTAAACTATAAAATGATTAGAGAGTTAGAAGGATTATTTTGGTCCATAATAAGATGGAATTCACCAAAATGATTAAGAAAAATTGATTTATGTGGGGTAGTTAATCTAATCTATAACGACATAAACGATGTAAATAAACGTGACAAAGTAATATAGAAATTAATAAACGATCAAACTAATAATGTAAAACCCTAATTTGTAAGAAAGGAGGTGAGGAAAGAACTCAACTGATTGTAGATCTCTATCACAAGGTATCAAAAAGATAACTGTGGAGAACTAAAGTAGGAGCAAATATGTCGAGGTCTTGTAAATACTAGATTTGGAAGATCTACGTGGACTAGGGTGACTGGAATAGGACAGGGGCGCCCAGGAAGCACTCTAGAATGAAATTTGTGCACCTTGGTCTATGAAAAAACTTTGAAGCTAGTTCTTAAAGGGTCGGTAGGTGCTTTGAAACCCTCATTGTCTGTCACATCTAGTAAGCTTCCCTATGTTATATGTCACCAATAATCCAAGATGATATATAGACTAATATCAGAGTTGCACTACATTTTAGACTCAAATGTAATTCTAGTGTGTGTGTGTGTGTGTGTGTGTGTGTGTGTGTGTGTGTGTGTGTGTGTGTGTGTGTGTGTGTGTGTGTGTGTGTGTGTGTGTGTGTGTGTGTGTGAGATAGAATCGTGTCCCTTGAAGCTAGGTATCCCTTGTGTCAGTTGCACCAAGATAGCAAGCTATAACTATTTTGTCCCCAAGATAAATGTGTGTGATGGAACTCATAATTTTTCCCTTCCTGTGTACTGTATAATGCAACCCAAATGTAGTCCTTAAGTGTTCCTTTTTTCCCCAAGTAACAGATAGAAGGTGATAGCCCAATTGCTCCTATTGCATGATTTATTCTTAGAATTAGTTAGTAGGTCATGTATATATATGATTTGTTTTCTTGAATTTCATCATTAATAACCCTAAAATATGACCCAAAGTGATAAATATAAGTTTATAAAAGATAACAATTGATGTGACATTTTAAACATAAGAAAGCAAGGGAAATGGATAGAAGTGCCCAAAGGGGATAGTAGTGCTTGGGTGCTCCTGTCCCTTACTAGTAGCTAATGTCTGGAGAGCTTTGAAGATAAAACAGGAAGTATAAAGATGGGTAACACATTGTGTGATGTCAAAAAACAAAGGGATAATTCCAGAAAAATAGAGGACAAAAGCATGGAAAGATAAATCAATTCCAATGTAAAACAAAACAAATGTTGTTAATGTCTAGTTTTCTTGCTTAAAAAATCACACATATAGTGACATACTAGAGGCATGATGTAATAATATTAAGTGCAAAATTTCATGTCTACAGTATTAGGTGCATGAAATTTTTTACCTTATAAGACTTACTACTAATAAATATCTAGGGTTAGTGTCAAGGATCAAAGGGTAATCCATTCAATGAAATTCACCCATGATAATGATCTCAATATCATTCATATTTATTGTTAGGATCCTTTGTACTCGGGGGCGAAGGGGGGTATGTGACTACCTATATCTAAATCAACACCCCCTACTCTCTAGTTATTGATATACGGTAAGTGATAGATCATGAAGGTTAGGAAATAGAATTGTCCTATAACGATAGAAAATTTTAACCACTCTTTGTGAGCCAAAAAAATTCACCAATGAACCAACATCCTATTGAAAATTAAATATATTTAATATTATATTCATAGTCAATCCTATATCCTCTATTAAATACACAAAAATTGTACCATGTGCTGAACATATTACATACATATTACTTTTTTAATTTAAATAGTAATTACATGTGGGAAATGCAATCTATACATCAATTGAGAGGACCAAAGGTGAAAAATTGTAGGTGGAAGTATGGTGATGAAGAAGAAGATAGAGGATGGATAATTACAACAAAAGAAAATTTTGGAGGGAAAATAGGCAATTCTCTTATATGTCTCTGAAAAACCAGATATAGACCACATGCCATTTTTGAGGCAAAATGGGGTGTGAAACACATATTCTTGAGGCTACATACTTTGGAATTAGCTTTGAAATAAAATCCCTTTTCATCTAATACTCACAATGCCTAAGTAAATATTTTTGTTGGTATCGTTATTATCGTTCGTATTTGAGCACGTAACCTATCATTGCTCATTTTATTTTCTCACGTATTATGGAACTAAAGGATTTTTTCACCTTGGTCCTACCAGGGCATTTTTCATGAGAACATAAAATGCCACAAGAAGAATGTTTTTCATGCGAAACTAAAGAATAAGGTGATTTATAATAAATATTTACAAGATTATTTAATTTCACTATTTTTTCTTGCTTGTGATTATATCATTCTGTTGAAAAAAGAAGAGAAAAAGTTTTCGGCATTTGATAATAGTAGGCAACAAATTTTCTAGTAAAAGGATGAAGATATTTTTCCTTGGACTATATTTTAAAGGAAGCTAGACATAAGTACCATGACGCTGTAGACACCACAAGTAGATTTAGAAAGGTGTACAACTAATGACACTAAGGGCTAAAGTCACTTGAGATGAAGGGTCTAAACAATTGAAATACATGCTCTACCAACAATGATCATCTTCTTTCTTATGGTAAGTCACATACACATTGCATTTCACTTTTGTGAAATACACGAAGAGAAAAGGGGCATGAACTATGTGAAGGGTATATGGAAAAAATATGTCAGCATTGAGATCAATTGTCCATATCTTATATACCATCATTTTCCCTTCTAAGCATAAACGAAAAAATGGATTCGTTATTACCATCACTATTCATGATACTAGATGTTATTCAAACATGGGACCTAAAATCATTTGGAGTAATTTTTAAAAAGGGACTTGAATTTTTATGGAGTTGGCATTCTTGTCTAATACCTCAAATACTAACAAAAAATTCAAAATAGACAGATAACTTTAAACATGTGAAGATTACTAAAAGTTCTAAACAAAGCTAAGATTAATACCACACAGTCTAATTGAGCTAATGCGTATTGAATCTAAAAATAGTTACATCAAAGATAAAAGCTTAATGGAATGCTTGAAACAACTAACATGAATATAATTCAAAACCTAGCTAAAGCTTGCCTACTATTATGTTCAATTTCTAACTAACATAGACCTAAATAGATCTAGGAGAAATCAAATTGGGGGTTTTTTGCTACTCCAAGGAAGGTGAGATGGTCTCTCCAAAAATGACTACAAGATCATATTGGATACCCATCTACTAACTCCATTGAAGACTTGAGGCAAGGATTGAGCTTGGCTATTAATCATATTTCTTATATGATATGCAAATCAACACATGGCATAAAGTTTAAAGGTATGTGGTTAGTCCTTTTTATAGTTTTTCCTTTGAGGAAAACTAGCATCTTGGTGCATGTGGGACTAAAAACACAAATTAGATTAAGAATTGCTAATCATGATTAAGGTTTTATAATCATAATTAGTGAATTATCAAGTGATTAAAATGTGAGGATCCATAATCAACCACTTAGGGTCAATTAGGAGGCTAGGATAAGCTTTATTAATACCTCAGAAATCAGTACACACTCTGATATTGACTAGATTTTTTTGAACTGAGTACCACATTAGAAAGCCACTCTGACGTAATCGATAGGCCCGATGAAGCCTAATTCTAATAACCTTTCTAGCTCTTCCTTAATTGGTAAGGCAACACAAGGATGCATATTTCAGAGCTTTTGTTTTATGGGCTTGGCATCCAGGTGTACAACAAGGTTGTGCAACACTACTGCAGGATCAAGTCCTGACATGTCTGCGTAAGACCAAACGAATATATCTACATATTATCTCAAAATTCATGTAAATGTTTTTTATTCTTGAGACGAGATTGAAGCTCTGAACTTAACCATTCTAGGAAGCTCCTCTATGCCAATGTTAAACTCTATTGTCTCCTCTACCAGTAACTTGAATTCATCTTTCATGCACGTAGGATCAGGAGGGAGATTGATATCCTCCTCTACCAAAGGTGGTTTCAGGGATATCCTCATCTTTAGGTGGGTACACTATTTTGTCCATAGGTTGTCCTTCTTCTTTTTCCACAAGTTCCTCAAAGAGGTTTTCACTATAGGACTTGGAATTTTTATTTCCGCAAGGCTTTTTCGTAGGACTTTTTCCCTTGCTTATTTTCTTACTTTAGTGACCACACAACTCTTCCTCCTCTCCGAAGTACGTGCATGCGTTGATTTGAATGGAGAATATTTTCTTATGGTCATTTCTCGGAATGTTGTCTCTAATGCCAAGAAACTCACTAATACCCTCATTGTTTTGAAAGATGTCGATGGGTACATGCTGCTATTGGTCCCAATTCACGAGTGGTGGGTAAATGAGGTCTAGTTTTGGAATGGTAGGGGGTATAACAAGGGTTATGGTAAGGATAGCCATGTTATAGAATAGGTTCGTAGAGGTGAGGTCTTTGTAAAGGACTACACTGGGAATTTTTGTTCGATTTCATTTTCGGACAAAATATCCTCATGCTCAGAAGAGGCATACTCGTCATCTGAAGGGTGAGACTCATACAAATGGACAAAGATAATAGATTTACCCATTATATGATGAGGGATTGGAAGAGCTTCTAATGAATCTTGTTCTTGACGGCTTCATCCACGTCCTTTATACCTCATAGTAAGCATTATTTGGTTAGGAATAACATATCTAGGTGACTTGTAACATATAGCCATTTCATCATCTTGAGGACAAAATATAATATCGTTAAGTATCCTCTCATATTCTAGTAAGCCACCTGAAGTGAAATTGTCAAAGGGGTAGTTCTCCCCTGATCTTTGGAATTTATAAGATGGTCTACCATGTGCTTGGGCTGATAGGGGAATGTTTTGAACCATAAGGGCTTACTGAAGATTATACTCTCCATAACCATTGTCTTTGAATTTCATATCCTAGGTAGAAAAAGGAGATTATGATGTAGACGCATTATTGTTCAGTGGGAGTCAAGGTGTCTGGATCCAATCATGAGGCAAGGTCCTTGGATTGAATAGGAACAAAAATCTCCATAGAAGGACACTCGTAGATGGTAGGAAAATAGCCCAACAATGCTTTGTAATGAGAAAATAGTTGGGTATCTCCTTGTATAGTAAGTGTATGTCCTTTATGTTGCAACTTTAAACACTAATGATACGTTGATGGCATGGCTTTCATGGCATGGATCCATGGGTGGCCAAGCAATATGTCATAGGGGAGCTCCAAGTCTAAGACATGGAACTTCCAAACTTCGTATCATGGTTTATGGGACCAAATTCCAATGAGAAAGTGATCATTCCAGATTATTGTCATTATCCATTGTCATATGACTTTATGGTGATGACCTTTATCTCCAAATCAGCTTCTGTGCACCCTTGCACTCTAGTTGTCGAACTAGTTTAAGAGTACAAATATTTAGACCCGATTGACCATCCAAAAGAACTCTCTTGAACTTCTTACACTTGATTATTAGTTCAATGTGTAAGGTTAGGTTATGGGAGGGATTTTCTGCTAAGACTTTCGTTGAACTGAAAGTTATGTGTTCTAAAGGAGTGATTTATGCTACCATGGCCTATAAGTGCATTGGGTCAATATCAACAGATACTCCTAATCCCTGTAAGGTTTTGCAAAGGATCTCCTTATGAACATTAGAAATATTTATAAGGTCTAATATTGAAATCTTAGTTGTGGTCTTCTCTAACTGTTCCAACACATCATAGTGACTCTCTTGAGGAGGAGGGGGAGGAGGTTATGAGATAACAAGGTGAGCTTGTCATGTTTCCATGGTGCACTCTCTTACAATGATTTTGATCGTGTTAACATGCTCAACAGGTGAATCAACACAACCTATTAAAGCATTAAAATGGTCTGGCTTCAATATATAGTTGGTACTCTTATTTTGAGACGACTCTCCATGATCTTGATTTTTCTTTCCTTCGTGCTTGGGGAAAGGTTATTTTAAAATCCCCATATTTGTGTTTAGAAATTTGGTAGGGGTGGAAGAATCTATTTCTACATCCCCACTGTCAATCAAGTCCTGAATGCAATGTTTTAGTTTCAAGAACTTGTCATTTTTGTGACCTTTAACGCAGTGAAATCTGCAAAATTCATTTTCCCTAAACCAGGATGGCTTAGGTGCATCATCCTCATAGGGTTTTGATTCAGGGTATCGAACCATATTGACGGCCTCTATCTTTTTTAGTATTGACGATATTGAATCAGATAGAGGAGTGAATACATGACGTTTATACTCCGTAGGTGGAGATCCCTTTGCAAACTTCAAAGGAGTGTGGTTTTGAATGGCTTATACTCATTTAGAGTCTACTATCCCATCACCAATGACATTTTTGTTCTTATTATGAACAAACTTGGGTTTATCGTTAGATTTGGAATCATTATGACCACGTGAAAAGGGATTTAAAGTCCCTCTGGCCAACACCGCTCTTTCAATTTGACTCCCTTTTTTTATTACCTCTTCGAACGTGTTGCCATAATGTATTTGCAATTGGAACATAATGTTTGCATGGAGGTTGGGAAAAAATATACTTATCAACTGTTTTTTATGTATGGAGCAAAGGGAAGTGGCTAGATAAACCTCTCCACCATTGTAGAAAAGCAACAAAGTTTTCGTTGTTTCACTATTTCGCATTAAAGAGATCTAGCATGGTAACATCACTCTCTATATTAAAAGAAAAGTGACGTGTATAATTTTCAACTAATTCTAGCCATGTAGATATGAATCCCTTGTGGATGTATAAAAATCACTCTAACACATGTCCTCCTAAACTCCGTGGGAAGAGGTGAATGAGGTAGTTGTCGCTATATGAAACCTCTTGACATGCCATATAAAAATATTTGATATGATCTCGGGGATCACCTTTTCCCTTGTATTTATCAAACTTTGGAAAATCAAAGTGTCATGGGAAAGGTACTTGTAATATGGCTCTATCAAACGGATAAGGGCACAATTCATCGAACTGGTATTTCTTGTTGTTGTTACTAGTTTTTCCTTCTTGTAATGCTAGAAGGGAGTTCTTCATAGTGGACCAATCTTGATTGATGAGGGGATCTTGTGTGGGTGGTGTAGGCTTTATACGAAGGGTTAAATCTAGGTGTATTCCCACCTCTATTCTCCACGAGAAATTATTTGTAAGGGTCTTTTTCGTGTCTCCCGTCGAGGAATGTTTGTTTGGAACTCATGAAATAAAGCTTTAGGTTTTATCTTTGGTATAGATTATTTCAAAAAAATCAGTTGTTCCTTATGTATATGTGAGGCCAAACTTTCCAATTGGCGAGTGAGGGCTTGTACTTGTTGTTCTAGCATTACTTCTTGAATAGGTACTTTGTTACGATCTTTTTTAGGAGGAGGTTACGCATGATGAGCATGTTCCTCATGGTCTTCACAGTGTACTCTAACCATAGGTATATGATAGTCTCCATCATTTTCAAAAGGTACCTCCTCATTATTCTGTCGTCCAGAAGCAGAGGCGTGTCCTGGGTTTAAAATTTCATTAATAGTGCGGTAAGGTCGGTTTACTTCTTCTTCTCCATGAACCACTCCAGAAATGAGAAAAGGGTCTACTATGGAAGGTAATCTACATCCTAATTCAATGACACGTAAAATAACCTCATGCTTATTCTGAAAGAAGTAATTGTCAATATGGGTGGGATGAAACTCTTTATCTACATGAGGAGAATCCTCCTCTCCACCACTATGGTCAATCATGAGATTAACCTCTAAAAGAGGGTTGCCACCTCCAAAGAGATCAGCTTCTAACTTTTGTGACTCCATTCTTGTAGTAGGCATACTTGAAATAGGGGGGTACAATGCAAAAGGTTTCCACTAAGGTTTATTAAAAATGGACCCTAGGCAAATGTTTGCAGCATAACGACACTAAGTCATCACAAAGAATAGTGATTACTAAAAGTTCCAAGCAAAGCTAATACTAACACCACATAGTCTAATTGAGCTAATTTTTATTGAATCTAACAATAGTTACATTAAAGATAAAAGCTTAATGGAATGCTTGAAACAACTAACATGAATATAATTTAAAACCTAGCTAAAGCATGCCTACTAGTATGTTCAATTGCCAACTAACATAGACCTAAATAGATCTAGAAGCAATCAAATTGCGGGTTTGTTGCTACTCCAAGGAAGGTGAGATGGCCTCTCTAACAATAACTATAAGATCATATTGGATACCCATCTACTAACCCCATTGAAGGACTTGAGGTAAGGATTGATCTTGGCTATTAATCATATTTCTTATATGATATGCAAATCAAAGCATGGTGTAAAGTTTAAAGATATGTAGTTAGTCCTTTTTATAGTTTTTCCTTTGAGGAAAACTAGCATCTTAATGCATGTGGACTGAAAGCACAAAGTAGATTAAGAATTTCTAATCATGATTAAGGTTTTCTAATCAAAATTAGTGAATTATTAAGTGATTAAGATGTGAGGAGCCTTAATCAACCACTTAGGGTCAATTAGGAGGCTAGGGTAGGCTTTTTGAAGCTTGTTGAGATGTTGCGGAGAGAAATGGGGTGATTTTGAGCGGTTGGAAGAGGGGCTTGAGCCAATAATAGGTAATATTGACCAAAACAAGGGTAAAATAAGCTTAATTAGCTAATAATTTCTGATTGTCTGTTTGGAAGAGGATTTTGTCTTACGATTTGTTGTAAAGTGGCATCCTGAATGTGAAAGAGGATATGTAATCAACAAAGTGCCGTTTATTGACAAAAATGGTAAGAAATGTTATTTAATTAGCGGAAATTACTAATTATAATGGAAATGGTAAGAATGAGAGTGATTTGTGTGCATGTTTGGCAATAATATTGCAAAAGTAGTTTTAGGTGTCTACAACATGTATCTTGGGTGCAAAGGTGGGCTAGTGAGAGGAGGGCACCTTATGGATGCATTTAATGAAAGTATAAAATTAAAGAGAAAAAATAAAGAATATGTTGTGTTCCAAATAATCTATTGATCTTAAGATCAATGGTCCATATCTTGTACACATCCTTTCTTCCTTCCAATAATAAATAAAAAAATTACTTGACTATTACTATGGCTATTCATGACACCAATTTTCATTCATCAACCTCTTTAGTTACATGAAAACATAAGCAATCTCAAGGAAAATCTTTAGCCTCACATAATTTCACCTAATTTGGTGATGAAATAAGCAACAACTTATCAAGACGTTTACCATGTAAAGGTCATAGGTTCATTGGAGAAAGGGATGAGTATTTACACCTTTGGTTATATATGTGATTTAACAAAATTATAATTTTATTAAACCTTATTGTAGAGTAACTGATTGTAAAAAATGATATACAAGTAATAAGTTCAATATGACGCAAACAAATAAGCAAGTATGAAACCCTAAGCAAGAGATATAGAAAGAATGACTTAGCTGATTTACACTTGATCCAGAAGTGCTTTGGACTAGGAAAAATGCTGAACAAGAGGTGAACAATTTCGTAAATACTCAGGATAAATTCTGGAGCTCAAGAATGATGCTGAATGTATGGGTGCCCATGGAAGGACAAGGGTGATTGGGTGCTGAAGACTACTACTGGGCGCCCGTGACTGCACAAATAGTCAGAATCTAATTTTTAGTGTCGTCACATAGGAGTCACAATTTTTTCCTGTTGATCACTTGATATTTTCATAATGGACTTCAGAAGTACCTATAACGTGTAAAATATATATCACCTGTAAAATCCTACAAACCACATCAAATCCAAAAATAAAGATACAGAATGGGGAGTTAGACTGACCCCGACAGTCACCTCGTGAGTGAACTTATGACTGAGTACTGCACTACATCTCAGAATCCATGTAGTTTTGGTGTGTGTGTGTGTGTGTGTGTAAGAATCATGCCCTAGGATGCCCTTGTGCAAGCACACTTGATAATGGGATGTAGCTAAATGTAGCAATGTAAATAGAATGTGTGGATGGAAAAATGAACTTCCCCTTTCTATGTTGTGTATGCAGAGTTTATGCAACCCTTTTCCCTTGAGTGGATACTAGATGGATACTTTAGAATGCTTTAGGTGCCTTCAGATGCAAGCTTAGGTGATGATAGTATATGCTTAGTCCTTGGTCCTTAATTTTGAACACATAACTATGTATTTAAATGATTCCCTTGTTTGAATTTCGTAATTGACAACTGGAAGGCCGACCCATAAGTGAAAAAGATGCCCAAAAGATAAAAGAGACCCAAAAGAAGCGAGTAAGGTGAAAAAGGGGTAGGGGCGCCCAAAGGGGATAGGGGCACCTGGGTGCTTCTGTCCTGGCTGGGCGTTGGTGCTTGGAGCCATAAAAGATAAATAAGTAAAATACCGATTGGGTTGTAGGGTGTGTAAGACCAAATAGAAAACAAGAAAAAAAGACAAGAGGCTAAAGACAATCGTCAATTACTAGTTTTCTTACTTAGGAATCATATGAATGTTAGTATGTGTTTAGGACCTAGAAATGTACCACAAGTGTGTGATTTTGTGTCTACATTTTCCCCCACTTTATGTTGTTGAGTGAATACTCGATAACATAAAGTAGATAAGAGATGTGTACCTAATAACCATTTGTAGAGAGTGTGGCAAAATGCGTGCTCAGTGGACAAGTGAAGCGTGGAATGAGTGCAAAGATGAAACATGGAAACTAGGAAAGGAAAGTGACCCTAGGGGTGTATGCGTATGTGTTTTGTACCTTGTGTTGTGCTTGTTGTTGCTACTTCTTGTAAGGATAGACCTACAAAAAGAAGAGAAAGAATGTAGTCAAAGTCGTGTATATGAAAAATTTGCATAAGTATCTAAAAGTATGTAAAAGTGTAAAAATGTGAAAAGGAAAGTGTGCACCTGGTGTAGAAGAGTGTAAAAGGATAGAAAAAGTGTCCTGAAATGCTGTGTAGAATGATTTTTTTGGGTGATCTCATGCCAAGAGTGAGTTTTTTGGGCGATCTCATGCCAAGTGCATGCCAAGTTTTTTGGGTGATCTCATACCAAAGAGAAAGTGTTGGGGAGAGAGGTCTAGTGTTACTCTCCTTCCATGAATCTACCCGATAAACACCACTACAGATGGTGTGTCCTGTTTATTCCTACTGTCCCTGATTTGTTCTGAATGTATTAATTAAATTGAAATGGATATAAATGCATTATTTTACTAGAGGAATGTGCCTGATATTGTCAAACTGACTCTAAAAGGCTTATGTGAACTGTGTTGATATGAGAATATGATTGTGTGTGCCCCTAGGACATTAGTGCCCAAGGGGAGGACACAAGTGCCCAGGCACTCTGTCTGAGCCTGGGCACTGGTGTCTGTGTTGTGATTGAGGACCCAAGTCAGATTCTGGGTGTTTTTAACTGTGTTCATTTTTTGATTATGTGTTGTATTATTGTGTTATAGCTCTGAGCTATTGTATGGGGTGATTTGTTCACCCAATGTATGCCCCCCCTCATTTGGGGTGCATGTGACGTCGATAGGAGTGTGCAAACCAAAAAAAGAGGCCCTAATGTTTATCTGAACTGTATCCATGTAGGGGGGAGGGGATGTGCATGGTAGAAACCAAGGAACATGCAAACAAAGTGGCTAGATACATGTGTTAGTAGAAAAAGTAGCAAGCATGTCATAGAAAAAAAATGTAACAAACAAGTGTGCATACAAGATAGACGTACAAAAAGTGGGTTTCAAACATGGGACATCTCTCACAATGTCACAAGACAATCAGGGCCGAAGTGGCCAAAAGCATACAAGCAGTGATCAAACAAGACATAGGGCATAGCCCGTAAACAATAGCATACAAGTAGAAACAATGACAAACAATATGTAACAGACAACCATGGTGGCATATAGTCCTGCAAGGAAAATGTTACACATGAAGCACCCGTTAGCATGTTAGAAGATATAAAAGTATGTCAAGGCATGTATGTATCAATAGAACAAGTAGTGTGCTAGTAAGAATAGAAGTAGTAAATAATGAAACAATAACACTTGTAATGTGTGAGAAAGTAGATGCCCCCAGGAGCCTCAGTGGGACTGGTAAGAGGTACAGTGCCAAGCATCATTGCAGCATGTAAGGACTTGTAAGAGATTCTACATTCACTCCAAAAGACCAAGTGAATGCACATGTGTATATAGAAAAGATATTGACATACTAAGTATCTGTCTAGCATGGGAAAACAAAGTGTACATGTAAGTAGAATAAGCAAGCAAGAGTAGTGCAACCAAGATATGCAATATGTTGTGAGTGTGAATGTGGAATGGTATGCAATGTGAATGTGATAGGAGCAGCGTGCCCCCTAAGTGGAATGTGATGAGTATGAGATGAGGTTCATTTATAAAATACCCCTCAACAATCAAGAATGAACCATAGAACAAGAGTGTGTCATTGGGAAATGGTTTGAAAATGTGTGCTAGAAAGATAGATCATGAAGCATAGAGTGTGAAAAGTGAATGTGGTGAGGTTCATTTCAGATTTAGACCCTCAGCAGTTGAGTATGAACTGTGGAACTAGAGTGCATCATAGGGTAATGAATGATACAAGTTGTGTATCAAGATGTGTAAGAGAGACTAGACTAGAAGTAAAGCGTAATGTGTATGTGTAGAGATTAGAAAGAATTGGTAATGAGGAAAGGGGGGGAAGAAAGCATGATGCCCCCAAGTGTGTGATGTGGAAAAGGAATCAAGTAAAATCATCTAAGAAGATCATCATTATCAGGATCGTAGCCTGATTGGAGTTGGATCAGAGACTTGGTAAGCAATAGTGTGAGGTTGATCATATAAAGAGCCCTTGCGGTGTAAATTGTATACATGCCCATTACATATTATTCATCAGTGAAAGGTGGTTGTGGACAATCATGTGCATACCATCGAGTGATATTTTGAGAATATCCCAAGAAGGATTCATTGCAAATAGAGATGCGGCCAAAAGGCATAGGAAATGTGATATCAATATGATTTGGATCCAGTGTGCCACCAATGTAATCAAGCCAAGATTTCCCAAGTGTGAGTGGAGAAGAATGAGGAGTGTGTGCAAGGAAGACTGTCAAATGGAAGACTCAAAGGCCATAAGCAACAGTAATGAAGACACATGTCCATGATAGAAGTGATGGAGAATGAGGTGGAGGAAGGAAGATCAACAATTGTGAATCCTAATTGAGCCAAGCCATCATGTGTGCAAAAAGTCTCAGAGCAAGTAGGGTTGAATGGAATGTGAGGCCAATAAGATTCATGTATGAAAAGAGTGCATGTGAAAGGGGGAAGCATTGATGACATAGAGTGTACTTTGATAGATGAAGGTAGGTGGCATGACATCCAATGTATAAATAGTTCCCTAAAGAGGAAGCATGTCAGTGGTAGAGGGAAGGATGTTTCCTGAGATAGTAGTTATCAGTGATATGTGTAGATGTAGCAGAGGTAGGTGTAGTGGTGGAAGTAAGGGGAGTATGGGGATGACCTACATTGTGGTATATAATTGGGGAGTAGGTAAGTGCAGTGACTGGTGTCTAAGTTACAATACTTGAATGGGTCAAGGTCAACAACAATTGTATATTCATAGCCATCATGTAGGAATTTAACGCATTGATGAATTGTAGAAGGAACTGCTTGCATGGCATGAAGCCATGGCCTACCAAGTAAGCAATTGTACTGAATTGTGGTGTCGATGAAAAATAATACAGTATTAGAAACAATTTTAGGCCCAACTGTTGAGAGGTAAGGTGATAGTGCCCATGCGTGGACGTGTAGTAGAATCATAGCCACAGAGAGAAATGGATGAAGGGCTGAAATCTGCTGAGGAAAGGCCAAGTTGTTGAATAAATGTGAAATTACAAAGATTGAGCTTGATCCATTATCAACTAGTACTCACTTAACTCTAATGGTATAGATGCATGCTTGGATATAAAGAGGAGGATCATTGTCTAAAACAGAAAGAGGGGTGATGTATCAGATGGAAAAGTAATATGCTATTGATGAGGAGAAAATGTATGCTATGAACTGATGATATAAAGAGTCAAGATGAGTATCAGAAGGAATGTGAGCATTGGGTCCATGAAAGAGTGGATTTTAGTCCTCACAATCAGGATTAGCTAGCAAGAAGTCAGGGATGGAGATACTCATATGACAATAAAATATTGAAGGATACCAAAAAGTATTCAAGAGTGTTTGAAGGGGTTCACCAAATGATTTAACAAAAATAGGAATTTTGTTAAACCTAATTGCACAAGCCACTAATGTAAACTATGCTAATATACAGTAATGCTGAAGTACAATATGATGCAAGTAAATAGCAAGTAAGTATGAAACCCTAAGTAAGAGATATAGAAAGAATGACTTAGTTGATTTACGCTTGATCTGAAAGGACTGATTGGACTAGGAAAACTTCTGAACATGAGGTGAACTTTGTTGTCAATGCTCAGGCTAAATTTTGGATTGCAGGAAAGGAATCGGACATGGGCGCCCATGGATTAGACAGGGGTGTTTGGGTGTTGAAGACCTCTTTTGGGCGTCGTGTGACTATGAAAATGGTCAAGAACCTAATTTTTATAGTGTCACACAAGTGTTGCAAATATTCCACATTGATCACCTATGTGTCGCAATCTTGGATCGTCGAGGGTAACTGTAACCTACAAAAATAGATATCACTTATAATAACCCACAATACCACATAAATCCAAAAATGAAAGATGCAATATGGGGAGTTAGACTGACCATTGATGGTCACCCAACAGAGTGAACTTATGACTGAGCACTACACTACATCTCATAATCCATGTAGTTCTTGTGAGTGTGTGTAGAAATCGTGCCCTAGGATGCCCTTGTGTAAGTGCACTTGATAGCGAAATGTGGCTAAATGTAGCAATGTAGATAGTATGTGTAGATGGAATAATGAAACTTCCCCTTCCTCTGTTGTGTATGCAAAGTTGCAACCCTCTGTTCCCTTGAATGGATGCTGGATGGATGCCTTGAAGTGCTTTAGGTTCCTTTGGATGTAAGCTTAGGTAATAATAGTATATATTCTTAGTGCTTTGTCCTTGATTTTGAACACATAACTATGTATTTATATGATTTTGTTGTTTTAATTTCATAATTGACAACTGAAAGGCCAACCCATTAGTGAAAAAGATTCCCAAAAGATAAATGATATACCCAAAAGGAGTGAGTAAAGTGAAAAAGGGTCAAGGACGCCCAGAGGGGATAGGGGCACCTGGGTGCTCATGTCCTGGAAGGGTGCTAGTGTCTGGAGCCATAAAAGATAAATAAGTAAAATACCAACTGGGTTGTAGGGTGTGTAAGACCAGATAGTACAACATAGAAACAAAGACAAAATTCTAAAGACAATCGTTCAATTACTATTTTTCTTGCTTAGGAATCATATGAATGCTAGTATGTGTTTAGGACCTATAAATGTACCCAAGTGTGTGATTTTGTGTCTACAATATGTAATGAAAATACGAGTATTTGATTATATTTCTAATGAAGCCTCACATATAGGGCATAATGCGCACCCAATGTGAGCGGGCACAAAGGGGTCTAAAAGGCACAATAAAGGGAGATATGGTCAACTTAGTTGATAGCTCATAGTAGCTAAAATCTTGCCACCACCATCTTTTAGAGACCACACAACTAAAAAATAATTGATTAAAACTACTTTTTCCTCTACAATTTTCTAAAGATATAACTTAACCCAATTTCCCTCTACATTAGCCGAACAAAAAACCATGACCAAATTATTTTTTAAAAAATACTTATATTTTTCACCATATTTTACAAATTTCCAGAGGTGAACATGGTTTCCACCATATTTTGCAATTTAATAATTATATAGGGTAAAGAAAATAATTCAACTTATTACAACATATTTTAAAAATAAGATATGAGTGAAACTTAAAAATAGGAAGCACCTACATATGTCTGAATAATGCCCCAAATCCACACTAGATTACTTCTATCGTAATGCTAAAAAAGAATCGGTTGATTTTTTATTTTTATTTTTTTGATCTCTCTACAATTAATCTGTCTTTTTTGGGAGCAACCATCCCCATGTAGAACATTACATTGTGTTTTCCTTCAACATGGTTGCACTTCATAGCAAGACTTAATTTTTCATAATGAGTATGCCTAAGCGAATGGTCGTGAGCTTACTATTTTTCGGTGACACGTGAATAGTGTATCTTGTTCCACACTTGAATGACACAATATTTTTCACTGTTGGCAATAAACACTCTCCATCCCAATTGGAAAACTGCCTATCAACTTAAAATAAAAAATAAAATAAATATATTAAAATACACAAATTAACTAAATATATTTGATAATGCATGAATATTCAAAGATCATACTAGTTTAGTTGTATGCTTACTCATAATTGTAAATTTGATATATACTTCCTTTGAAGCATGAACATAGATATCAACAATTTATATAATCTAGTGTCCAAATGAATACACTACTCACTAAAAAAATCGTAAGTATAAATAATAGGAAGTGTAAGTTACTACGCGAATTCTATATTAACATTAAAATATCTATAAAATCATCTATATGATTAAAAACTACTTTGGCCTGACCTGTGTTATTTTACAATGCATATCTCTCCCGCAATATTAATTATTCTCAAAGTTTTTTTCCCCCTTATGGTGTGTGTATGTGTTGTTTTAATTATGGAAAGTGGACCCACACGGCTGGCAGGCGTTGGCATATTAATGATAAATGTTATATTTCTCCATAGTCATTATCATACCTAACATATTATTCACATGTCCGTTAGCTTTGTTAGAAAACATTTGTGAAAGTGGGAAGGGAAGTTGGTCTCATGTAAATCTTATATTTAAAGACGGTGTGGAGAGGAACAAAGATTTGAATATAACATTTGAGGTTTAATGTACAACATCATTAGCCTTTACAACTAAGGGTACACATGACCCAAGTTGTTGGGGTGATGTTATCTCCATTAAAGGGTTCCAATAAAATAAGTTTTTTTTGTCTTCTCAAAATTGGAAGTTCATCCCTTGGATTTATTAAGTTTTCCACCAAAGATTCATCACTAACTAATTTAAAGATGTATTTTGGGTTTCATGGGATGATTTCTAACATGAGAGTTCCGGTTAAGGTATTTTAATTGGATGTTGATGTATCTCTTTTATATACGATCTTTTATCATTGGTTGGTAAAAACCTTGCTGATGGCCATAGCATAGGAATCAGTATGAAATAAGGGTTATAGGTAGAAGGATGATCATTATGTTGAGTATTTGAGTCTTAGTCTATATGTTCTAGAGGTTGCCCCCTCAAAGTGGCCATTGCTATTCATACTTTCATATTGAGAGATATTTATCTACAATGATTGTGTTATTTTGATGTTCTGATTGCTGGTGATAATCAAGTTCAAGCTTGAACTCCAAGTAATTTCATTACAGACTCCAAATCATGATGATAGTTATGGCACTTCCCATGACCCAGTTTGTTCAATGATCTTTATTTGGCAATTACTCATTCCTTGAGATATTCACACTACGTCACGTGTTGGTATAGCCATATTGGATTGTATTACAGGAGTATGCTATGAGCTTATGTACAAAGTTGACGCTTAGATCAGTGATTTATGGCTACCAAATTGACAGTTGATTACTTAGTCAAGCCTTGTTCCTTAATCCAACATTTCCTGTTGATTTTTGATTATGAGGGATGTTCCATCTAGTTTCGATGACATTACTTGATTATTATCATACTTCACACACTTGGGGGCATGAACCTTATATCCCCCTAGTCATCGACATTTGTCCGCAATACATCACATCATTTCACACCTCGATGTTATGTCATATTCATCTTCACACATGCTTGTATCGTCATTTCCCTAATAGACACACTCTTGTGTTATGGTTCAAAACAGTTTAAACTGTTTGGAGGAAAATCTTGAATATAAATGAACCTCATGGACTTTTTACACCATATACAACTACAGACATTACGCATCTTCACACTTCATGCACTTTTTTACACATACAATCTTCCATCTATTCAACATCATCCTACCACTAATGTGCTTCATACACCCATAAATTATAAACAATGTGCCAAATTTTACGTAAGCTATATATGATTGTGTTTATTATAAACTTGCAATAAAACCTTTATATGATTGTCTTTATTATAAAATTGTTATACTAAAGCTTAAACGTTGAATTCGAGCTTGACCTCATCTTTAGTGAACTAAACTGTTGTTTTTAACTCCCATGTGATGAATTGATAAGATATAAATCGTTGAGAATATTAAATTGATTTTTATGAATGGAAAAAGTATTTAGGGTTTGAATTAAAGGTTATCATGAAGTGACATCAATGATTCAATACCTTAAAATAGTAGTTCATTTTAGTAAATGATTTAACGGTTTTAAATTATTATAATGTTTTTGTGAGGCACTTCTATAAGAAGGGACGACATTAAGATGACCGTTAATATTTGCTTCATATTAAAACAGTTCTTTTTTTCTAACATTGGCACTATTAAATGTTTCATGGTTTTACATAAGCATTATGTTACAATGGAATACTATGATGTTGTTGTGTGAGAGTAAAACTAAAATTGTTTTACCAAAAAAAATTCAAAAATTTGGAAAATTGTTGGGACCTAATTATTATGATAAAATCTTGTATGCTTAGTCTAGCGTGTAGAGAAACAAAGGGCAAGTAATGACTAAATCAAGTGATTACGCTGCTACTTCCATGAAGTTTTATAAAACCTATTTTGTTTTAGTTACATGACTTGTGTAAGTTCCACATGGCAAGGTTGTATAGTAATGTGTTGGGAAATGTGACAATGATAATGTTTGTTATATATTGGTTAGTCTAGTATTTTAATTTTGGTCTTTCGGTTTTTGACTAGATATAATTTCTCAAAAGTATGAATATAAATGAAATCCATTTCCAATGTGATCAATTGTCCCGAAGTCAGATTATAATATTTTTGAAACCATGTAAAATGGCTTTAAAAACTAAACGTGAACTCATTTGAACCATATAAAATCATCTTTGAATTTGTCAAGGAGTGGTATGCTCTGACTGACACTATCTTAATCTCTAAAATAATCCAATTGTATGCTCTCTTTTGAGAAGAGGGAATGATCATGTGTATTACTTATCTACAAAGAAAGAGTTAAACACACATTGTATAGAATGTATATAAGATAAAACAATAACTAACCTTATACATCATGTGGATCATAATCATGGTAGGATATGTCACCATAAGAAGATTTGATCATTATAAGCACATATGAAAAATGCAATCCACAACATGAGCATGAAGTGGTTGTTAGAAGATTACAAGATATCATCATGTGAAAAAATAACTAGATATATATGTTGTTCCTCTTTTTTGTGATGTAAGAGGAAGAGAGACCCTCTCAAAACTATTTTTTACCTGTTAATCAAAACATGCATGTAAAGTATTTCTTGTTACTACAACTTGATCTAACAATAATGCCACTATAGTTTGTAAGTGCCCACATTTCTGCCAAGCACATGTCCCTCCCCCCTGCAGGGCACAAATTCGAACATAGTGGTTGGTCCTCTTTTGGGTCGCATACTCCTTCAACAATGTAAATCATGTACCCCAAATGATGATAACATCATAATATGGATGAATAATTCACCCCATAGCAAGTAGTAACAACACATCACAGTAACCGATACAAATACATGCAGTATCATAGATAGAACAATACACAATGAAGAACTTGGGTCAAGAAACACACTAGCAAAAGGATGGCATGTCTAATTGACCAGGGGTAATTACTTTAATGATTAAGTTGACATAAAAAGTGCTACATAACTCCACAGCATAAACAACATGTATTATCATGGCATACAGTCAAATGTAACCACATGCATTTATACACACCAGTATGTAGCGGTGTTCTACATTGTAGAAGCATAAGTTAAGCCATGATTGGGGATAGATAAGTAATCAATTTCCCTATCGCTGTCTAGAAAAGTATCATCTTCATTGGTAAGCGAGATCACTCTAAATAAACTCGTCAATAGACAGGCATATACAGTAATCCTAAGTAGATCAATATAATCAGTGTAATAACACGGATCAGGTAAAACATGAAATATGCCTTTTGCACACTAGTGTCAGGCATTTTTACATAAATTGTTTTTACAAGTTGACCTAGGATTTGAGCATATTTTGATACATAACATGTGTATCCATGACTACATATGCAACATGCTATCTCTTTTGTAGGTCAATATACCGTATGAAGAAAATGTAGCTTTAACATGGATATCCAAATCAACATGTAACATGACACAGAAACCAACTAATAGACATTGACATTAACAATAGGTAAATCCATGACATCTACAGTCATGGTTTTCGCCCTAGGTTTAAATATTTCAGTAAACAAAAAAGAGTTTTTCACTAGTCAAAGGCCAAGAGACAATCAAGTAAGTGGTCTACATTTTTATCAAACTCCCCACTAGAAGATAATGAAGGGTTCCCTCAATAATCTATGCAGTCATTTTAGATCTACAATGGTGTATCGGGTACGTGTAAATAATAAAAACTCGTATTAATGAAAATGGGGATAAGTGACTCAATAACAATGCAAACCTTCAAGTAACCTTAATGCAAACCTCGATAAGCTTTTGAAGTGTCAATATAACCTTGCACAGTGATTGACCCCCAGTGGATGCTAAGTGAATGGACTTCCAGAGATGGGTAATGACCAATGCTGGGATAAGATCAGAGCATTGGCTTTGATTTAATTGCTTACAAACATATCAGAAAGTTGCGAGATGAAAGAGAGAGTAAGTGTGTTATGAATGAAAGATAGGTTATTGACTGGAGAGTATGGCCTACATTTTATAAGAGGTATATAAATCAGTAGTAGGGAAGTTAGTTGAACGACCGTAAATGGACATGCTAACTAAAATGGAAACAAACAAGGAAATTACAGTACCTCATGGGGCAACTTTCCAGGGGCAGTAACATCAATTAGGTTGTAGAAGCTTAGCGCTATGGAAAGGTGGAGTTATACGTGCAATTCAATTGACCTCCCCACCTGGACTGACCAATTCTACGAAGTAGTAGTTCAACTAGAGTAATGAGGACTGTGGAGTCCAAGTGGATATTGACTTAGAGTGTAGGCCTACATTTTCTAAAGGAACTAAATGGTTAGAAATTAGCATTTAATTGTGAGGAGAACTAACACATACTAAATAAATAACATGTTGAAAGGTTTATATTAGTTCCGGGAAGGTGTTATGAATTAATGGAATTAATTACAGAAGTTGAGAAAAGGTAGAATTAAATTACGTTTAATTGTGAGGAGATACCCCCATCATTCTAGGATAAATAGAATGTTTAATTATATTAGCTAGTGAGGGTGTAGGAGTTATTTAATTGAATGGGACCAGGAAGTGCATGTTAAATTCCAAAGTTAGGAGATTCCAAAGGGTAGGACTAATTAACTTAGGTAATCATTTAATTAATAAATGATAATTAACTTAGCTAAAGGGGAATATTCAAGGGGGTACTTAGGAATTAATTTAATTAACTCGAAAGGGGTGTACAAAGTGGTGATGATAGAATTAATTTAATCAATCAATTACAAATGAGTGGATAGACAGGGTGCATTGGGATAGAAATATGTACCTGTGACTGATTTTAGGGTGTCTACATTTGCCCCTCTTTAAAGTGTTATTGCGAAGTAATAGTGCTTTAAAGATAATAGACACATGCAGATCAACGATCGAAGAAGATGTGAAACATTTAGGATGCCCCAACAGTAGGAAGCGATGAAGCATTTTGATGCCCTAAGTGAGTTAGAAATGGTAGAAGGAATGCCCCCTCAAGCAGGTGTGTAGTGACACAACAAAGTGGTGGACGACCTGCTTGATAGGAAGGAAAAAAGGGATTAGAAACAAGGATGGGAAAGGATTGTGCTCGTAGCATGAGCGTCATTTGGAGAGTAATTTTAGAGCAACCTTATTTTTGTCTGTTGCACAATAGAATTGGTCATCATGATTATAAAAGAATCAAGATGGTTAACCCAGATGCACGTAAACAAACACACACAAACAAAGAAAAGATAAAAAGGAAAACAAAACCAATATACAAAATATGTGCAGACATCAGGGTTATAAAGAAACTAAGATGCAATCACACTACTTGCAAGTGGTCCAAAAAGTAAACATCAACAATGCAACACAAAGTCAAAAAAGAAGACAATCAACTATGCCCTTAATGTGTGCCACAATGATGATTAAGTAGATGCAAATGCTCCCAAAGTGGGAATAGGATCAAACTGGAAGAGTGGAGTTAAAGTGAATCCTTATGACACTCTTGTTGGATCCGTTGTGCAAATGATCGAAGTTGACATTGCCCCAGGTGAAGTTATATCGCGAAGAAAAACAATTTTGTGACTTGCCCCAAACAGAGTTAGCATATCATGTAAAGGGAAGAAAATGATAGTTGTAAGATCAGAACGATCACTAGGGTAATATATAAATGTATGACATTTATCAAGATTGTATTGAAATGTTGAAAGATTCACTTCAATGGTTTTCCAATTGTAGGATTTCTATGATAAGTGAATGTTTGTTCGATTTTTTTTTTTTGATATTTTTGAGATTTTTTGAAATTTTTTTTTTCGGATTTTTGAAATATTTGTTGTTTTTGGGATTTTGTGAGTTTTGAAAAAGTTTGAGATACAAATGCAAACAAACATGAAGATACAACAAATAGGAAAACATTCCATGGCTTAAATAAACCAAGAGGAAAACACAACACGTGCAAGCAACAAGAAAGCACGAAAAAAGCATTACTAATGAACCCAATATGAATAGGAATGAACCACACCAAATTTATATGTGAACTAAGATTGGAGTAAATTTCTTGCAATTGGTCTACAAACAAAGGAAAATAAAGTACAAAAAAACAACAAACTTGAAAGAAGCAAAAACATCATCACAATGTTGACAAATTACAACAGTACAACACAATGTGTAAAAATGACGTCAAATGAAACTCTGAATGTGTTCCACATTGAAGAACTAGACATACGATTTGAATCCCCCAAGCGATAGATTAGAACACAAGAGTATTGGATCGGGCCAAAGAGCGGAGTGATACTTGGATACTCTAAAATATACTCTTGTCTGATCCAATTGAAGTTTGATTTGTATTAGATTAAAATGTAAAATCCAAATGTGCCCCAAGCAAAGTTATATTGCGAAAGGGTAAATGATTGCCTCGAGCATAGATATACACCATGGGGAAAGAAAAAAAATTGTCAAAATATTATCGAGAATGATCAGGAGGAGCATCATTAAATGGCAGAAATTGTTGAACTATGTAATCTAGTTGCTGAAGGTTGGTCAAACATTATCTGAATGTTTTGATTGTGACAGTGTTAAACTGTTTTTGGTTTTTTGAACAATTTTATATTGTTTTTGGTTATTTTGTGAGATATTTATGAATGTTTATAAGTTTTGTGAAACATATTTTGAATCTTTTTGTATTTTACAACTCAGTAAAAGGGCTTACTGCTTGAAAGAAGGTGCAAATAATTAGAAGCATTCCATTCCATAGGTAGAAATCTAGATGATAAGTTGATAGGGTGTTTCACTCTGCTTGTGGCTCCGTGCAACTAGGAAGATGTGAGGGCTCATCACCGAGAGCCAAGAAGGACGTGTAAAAAAGGTGAATAATGATATGAAAAGTGAATATAATGGATGCGGTGACACAAGGTGTAACAATGATCCATATGAGAAAAATGTAACTCATCTCTAGTCAAGATTATTTGACCGATTCCAAGATGATTCCACTTTATAGGTTTTGACTCAACTTAGATCTATAGATGGCCTATTGATTAGCAAGAATCCGGTTGAAGGAATTGTTGTCTCTCTTTAACATGAGTAGCTAAATTAATTCTTGGGATGTTTTTGATTAACACTTTGATTTAAGATTTCATAAAGGCTTTATTGGTTGATTGTTTTTTATTTTTGTGAAGGACCCCCTACATGTTGCCCCATGCCACCAGTAAAAGGTAAGGGCTCAACACTGAAGACAAAATGTAGGTGAGTAAGGGCTTTCTTTGTTTCCCAGTCTCATACTGCCAGTAAGAAATAAGGGCTTATCACCGAAGACTGTGAAGGATGAAAGGTGTAGTGATTTTATAATTTGTTTGTATTTTTAGATTGATTTAATTTGACTTGTATGTCAATGATGTGCTTGTTGGGAAGGAACATTCTGACCCCCAAGTCTCTGCCTCATGCGACTAGTATGATGTAAGGGTTCAACACTGTAGATTAAGATGGGCGATCAAAAAGGACCAGGTAAAGAATTTTAGTGCTTTCTGTTAAAGAGAGAGCTTATTTTAAAGGAGGAGTTGCCATCAATAAGCTTCGAGACAAAACCATAGGTGAAAAGATATGAAATGGTAAGAACCAGAATAAAAATGAGACACACAATGCCCAATATGAACAAGGTTAACATGTGTTCATAAAAGGTGAAGAAGGTGAATATATGATAATGGTATGATTGAGATATATACCAATAGATGGAATGATTAACATTATTTGTACGCACTTTTCCATTTCCGATTTGCAAACAATGCTTTAGTGTAGAGTTTTGTTTTCTTTTTCTGCTATTTTAAGTTTTCTGAATTTAGGAGGATGGGAATTTGAAATGGAATCATCAAGAAAGAGGTCTATGTTTATTGAAGTTTAATGGTCCTAAGATACAATACTTGTGCGGGTGAAATCCAATTAAAGAGAGGGAATATGAAGATTTGATAAGTCTGAAAATATGAGACTTGGGCAGACAAGATCCAAGACAAAAGTGGAAATCTGAAGATTTGATAGGTACTCGCAATACAAGACTTGGGAGGATAGGATCCAAGTTAAAGGAGTGAATCAAATGATTCGATGGGTCCTAAAGGAACAAACTTGGGTGGACAAGCTCCAAGTCAAGGGATGCGTGATTAGATAAGTCTTCGATGAGATCGAGAGACATATACAATGTTAGAAAAATATTTTTGACGTGGGGAATATGTCGAGATTCATATTCACTTGTGAGTGAAAGAGTGTGAGGAAAGAAGGATTGATCTCTAGATGTACACCCGAGGCTCCTTATAGGCCGTATAGAGGGGATATATTCAATGTTTCTCCTTCTAGGTTGTGAATTAGTTGATTTGATGATAAATTGGCAATTAAAGCATGAAAAGTTTATATAAGGATATTTCTAGGTATATGTACCACATAGACTGTATGCATGAATATGTCATGACATGTAGGTCTCGTCGTTGATGAGATACCTACAATATTGAGCATTTGAGGTGTAATGGAAACAAAAGATGAAATTGTTGCAAGTGTCCATGCTTGTTATGGTTGTGTTTTGACAACAAGACTAGAGATGTCAGGCATAGGAGCTAGAATGGGAAGAATGGAATAAAGCTCAAAGGTGCTTGATGATGGATCCTCTTCTTTTATGTCAAGGGTTGAAAGAGAGCCTTGAAGAAAATTCAAGCTCTCATTAGGTGTTAGAAGATTGCTATCTGAAACAGGCTTAATGTTTGTTTGGGAAAACAAAAGAAAATCCAGAGGAGAAATAGATTGGTTTTAAGGGAGATATACCTGACCTTCTGTCATGATCTCTTTGAGTTGTCAGTATGTAAAAAAAGTGGAGGACAACAGTAAAATATTAAATATAAATGGAAATTGACATGTCGTCGAGTTATGAGAGCTTCATTGTCGAGCTCTATGGAAATGGTTCCATTGTCAATTAAGTTTTGGAAATAATGACGAAGAGGTGTATAATTACCAGTAGAAAGACCATGCATGTGATGGTATTCACAATATTCAGATGCATTATACGTCATAAGATTGATTTCCCCATTAGAAATGGATTTCATAGGTGGACATTCAATCATGTTAGCCTTTACTAATTGTTAAAAGGAACTAGATAGACTCTCTTCGAGATGTGTAAATTGAATTCCGAATATGCACGAAGGAGTGTCATCAATAAAATAAATGATGGATTTATAATTAACATTATTCATGGATTCACCATGTTCGCGAGATTTACCCTTTGTATCATGGTTAGGTGGTAGGTCTACAACCACTATGTCTCTGTTGACAATAAGGTATTGGATGTAATTGAGAAGTTTTTTGCATTTATCTATTTTATGACCATCTATGCAATGAAAATCACAATATGTGTTAGGTTTATACCAACCCGGCTTATTTTCACCTTCAGGGAATGGTTCCATGATAAGATAAGTGACCAGCTATTTTAAGATATTTTAAAGAGACTCCCTCAAAGACGTAAATTGTCTTCGATTGTAATCACGAGGAGGAGGAAAGGTCTCTCTTTTTGGAATGGTGACAGATGGTTTGAACTTAATCTGTGTTAATGGATTGCTCTATAAGTTTTACACATTGTGATTATCCGTGACACCATCATTAACGACATTACGATTATGGTTGATGTACCTAGGTTTATCGTGAAAAGCGCTAGGGTTGTTGTTCTTGTTGCGACGATTATGATTTTTCCCATGGTATTTATAATGAGCCTTAATCAAGCCTTTAGAAAATGAGTGATTTTTTTATTTGAGTTCCATTTTTGATAACTTCCTCAAAACTATTGAGGCAGTGCATCTGCATATGAAAGGAAAACTCGTTGTTAAGGTTAGGGATGAAGATGCTAACCATTGTTTTCTTAGGGATTGAACATGGGAACCAACTTACGATTCCTCACCAACATTATAAGTGTAGACACCAAATTTGGGTCACACTCCCCTTGATCCCTTTCCATTAATCAACGTAACGCATACACCTAGCCCTGACCCCTTTACCCCACATTGATATTAATTTAATCACTTACAATTGAATTAATATTTATCTTCACATTATTAATTAATTTAATTAATTTAATTTAATCCTCACACATCCACCGCACCCTGGACCCATTCCAGGGGCATTTAACTCACAGTGACCAAGTCATCACTCTCAGCACTAAGTCATCACTCCCCGTGTTGAGCCACCACTTAATCTAGTTAACTGAGACCTCTTCCTAAACCTAAATGGATTTCTTCCATGATCTTCCGACCTTTTCTAACAAGAAATCCACTTCCCTAAGTGGACTCAACTTGGAAAACACGCCAAATCTGGGAAGATCTGTCTATTTTTGGTAAAAAGGACTATTTCACCCTAATCGACGCCGATTTATCCTTGGCTGGTGCCAGTTACCTAACCGTCATCGGTCACTTTATATACACTTTCACAAATCTTCACATGAGTTGTTCATTCAGTTATTAGAGACTTATTTCATTCAAGCTCAAATCTTCATGTCCTCCTGCATCCAAACAACAAACATACACAACAATAGTGCAAAACAAGCAGCCGGTTCTCCTTCCAGAGCATTGGAATATTCATGGGAGCACATAGGTTGCATTGTCATGGTACTGAACCCAACCATCTCTTCTCCGATCAATCACCAACCATCTCTGTTCACAGGTTTTGGAAAATACCAAGTAAATATTGTGATATTCATCATTTGTGCTTATTCAAGTGTAGATCTCTTACTTCTTTATGTATTTCATTTCTTCCGTTACCTGCATATCACCTTTTTCTCACCAACTCACTATTCAACCATCCCAAGCCTTTTCACCCTTCTTAACCTCTTTTTTAGCATTCCCGAGTCTTCTTCGACATATTACGGCCCTATCCACACCACCCTCGCTCTTTAAGAAATCACAAAGAGGCTAAAAACCCATTTTTAATAAGTTTATCACCTATTACCCCTACCGACATCAGTTACCTGACCGTCATCGGTTCCTCTCCTCATACTGGCATTGGTTACCTAACCAATACTGGTCTCTGTGGCTAATAATGTTCTTAGACCAGCTAGCCTCTCATTCACCCAAATTCAGCCCAGACCTCAACCCACCAACCTCAAACCCTTACTAGACCCCTAACAGACCTTCCTTGACCTGAACAAACCCCGGTTCTAATTAGATTTAGTGTTATTTTTGATATCTAGCATAAAATCTAGTTAATTGTATGTCTGAGAAACCTAAATCATTACATTGGAATGGGACATATTTATTTTAGTTTCATGTTTACATTAAATTCTTATTAAACAACAGATTGACAACCTTTCTAGGAAGCACCACGCTTCCTGGATCTAGCATACGCTACATAGTCCAATGTCCTGTGATATTTAATACTCTTTTTGTAGTCTTTCTTTGCATTTACAGGTAGTCCTTCCCAGAAAAAAGGAGATCTCTACATTCAGCTTGGATAACGTCAACAACACACACACATTCTACCTTCCACCTTCGCTTCATAGGTATTCCTCCTTAACCATTTACCCTCTATCTGTTTCATCCTAGAAAGTGTAAACTTATTGGTGAAACATTTTTGGCACACCCGGTGGGACCCTCTCTTGGGTTCATTGAATTTTATTCATATAGGGAAACATTGTGTGTGTCTCTTTCTTTCTGAAAAATACACATTTAATATTCTCCCTGGTAACATTCTCTTCTTCTAATTGTCTAAACGACACTTGTGATTTGGTTGCTTAAAATGAAATCATTTCTTTCTTCTTGCATCATAGTAGTGAAACAACACATTCTTGACCTATTCATCATTTGCTACATTAAATCCAATTGTTGATTTGGGTTTATTTTTTTTTGCATTTCATCCTTGTATGTTGCATTGTAGCTCATCTAAATTTATTTACAACCTATATGCTAGAGGTCATGACCAACTGATGGTTGGTGGGAATGAAGCATAACTCACTTTGTGCACACACACCCTAAACCAAATCACTAAAAAAATTACACATTGCTTAAACATCTTCTGTCCTGGTATTTACCGTTAATGACTAATAATCGGATTAGTGACAGAGCCAGCTGGTGTTTCTGGCTAGTCATCATATCAGAGTAGGACCTCACGTACTGCAAAGTATATATTGGGGACACCACGCCAAAATTTACCTGAAACCAGCCATAGTTGTCAATTTCTATAAGGTACCTTCATTGACCAAAAATTATATTCTACTTATAGTCAGTCCTAAATGACATAAGCCACAACATAAAATCTACCTAGCATAGGATTTCATGTTTGTTAGCTTTTTGACTAATTGTGTTTTGAGGTGTGAGGTTCGTTTCTTCATTTTTATCATCCTTTACACCCCCATTCACAACTAGTGTATATTCTAGTTTATTCTAGGCATGTTAGGACTCCTCACAACCATACTCAGCCTCTGGGTTGGCCTTTTTCTTGATCTAAATCACCAAAATTCATTTTTTCTTCTCTTCCCAGATTTCACAGTAACCAGTATCGGTCCAACAACCACAATTGGTTATATCATCATCACCACCATTGGTTAACTGATCACCATCGTTTTATGTTGTTTTTGGTCATTTTTACCAAAGTAGCATTCAATCTACATTTTTGTGCTTTCTGTGACTTGTTTTGTCACTTCATCACCTTTTTTTTGTGTTCTTTTATCACCTACAGAGTTCAGATCCATCTCATTCATACCTTTTCATCTTCAAATCTCAATCTATTATTCATTCATAGTAGCTGGTATCGGTCCAACGACCTGCCATCGGTTATATCACCATACCACCATCGGTTTACTGACCGCGGTTGGTTCATTGTTGTTTTGGTCATTTTCCCAAAATAGTGTTTTATTCACATCCATCACTTTCTGTGACTTCCTCTATCACTTCATTACATTTTTGGGTCTTTGATATCATCTTCAGAGTCCAGTTCACTTTATTTTCACCTTCTACCACCATATTTTTGAATCTTTCATTTCTCCACTCATAACTAACATTGGTCCCTCGAATGACATCGGTTACCCTCCAATACTAGCATCGGTTTCCTAACTGGCATCGGTCTCTGTGTTTTGATTTTTCAATCAAAATAGTGACCAATTTCCACCTTCTAGATCCATTCTGTTCCATATTTCTGTGTTTCTGTATCATCAACAGAGCTCATATTACCAGTTCTATTGTCAGTCACATGGTTTTGACTTGTAGACAAGCCAACACTCTTGTGTTTTTCATGCTAGCCACCATCCACTCCCACCTAGCCCATCACCACCTTCCATTTCATCACCTATGGACCCAAACCAACCTATTACCATACATACCGGTGACAAGGAGTTCGCAAGACTCCTTGATCAAAACCCCGTTGCACTGCAGTATTACCTCTCTCACTCATCCACCCGTGACTCATCTGGACAACTTATATATGACATGCCTATATCTGTTCCTCCCCATGTTGCCCCCACTTTCACATCAACCACTACTAGCACATCATTACCTGCTTCTACCTCATCGCATGTGGTTTCTCAGCTTGACCCCACATTATCGGTATTGTTGCACCTACAACAACTACCGTGCCCTCAACGTCCATTGCCCCTATGATGTCTACCATATCATCATCCACTTCCCTTAGTGTAGGCATACCTACATCATCCACTTCCCATGTACCTTTTACATCCCAGCCACCTCTAGTGTTGGCATCCCACACTCCCTTCCAAAACCTTGTCCTCTCCATCCACAGTCTCTTCCATCGATCACCACAAGAGTCTTTACGTCCATCCCACCTACCTACACCTATCATCAACAACCACCTATTTCATCTACCATGCTTATCCTGGGTATTTTCCCGTGACATCCATCTCATCCTATATTCCCTCATCACATTTTTTGTACTCGACACCACCACATACTAGAGTGTCCATCCACATCATACCCATCTTATCTCCCCCTTATACTGTAGGGGGTGCTCTGTCATCATAACCCACAAATGATCTTATCAAAATGATGATGGACAAGATGCAAACATTAGAAGCATCTGTCTCTGGCTCGCGTAACTCTCTAACATATGACAAGATTTGCAATGATCCCATTCACCTTCCTTTTCTGATTCGTCCATACCCTACACATTGGGAAATGCCAAAATTCAACCGATTCAATAGCAAAGAAGACCCACAACAACATTTGTGGTCTTTTAAACATGTGTGTTATCTCATCGCTCATGATGACACTTTGCTCTTGTGAACATTCCCAATGTCCTTGATGGGACCCGCTTTAGATTGGTATAGTTGCTCTACCCAGGAACTCCATATTTTCATTTAATCAGGTAGCTCAGGATTTTCTAGACCACTTTTCTATCAACATTGTCAAGAAGGTCACAATGACCGACTTGTATGTGACACGCCAGTATGAGGATGAGTCTATCACAGACTTTGTCACTCATTGGCACGACTTGATTAATCAACTCACATTCCAACTACCTCAAACTGAGTTAATAGAGTTGTTTACCTGAGCTTGTGCTAGACACATCTTGCCAACTCTCCAAGTCCAAACTTTCCACACATTCGACGAGGCATTCAACAATGGCCTAGAAACTTGAAATCCATGCTATTGAGGAGAAGAAGTTGCAATTGTGTAACAAAAACACTCCCTTCAAAACCAATGATTCTTCTTCTTCATCCAAACCACAAAATAATTATTCTAAAGAAAAAGGATCTGCCAACACAGTGGTTTTAAAATCCATCCCTTCTCATCCATCCAACCAATCAAAACCTTCTTCTAATATTTCCCCTATTCAAACTTTCCAGTTCAAGTGGGAACAATGAAAATATACTCCCATTGGAGAACCTTATTCTTTTGTTTTGGAAAAACTTCTAAAAGCTAGAGCAATCACTCTTCCACCTGTCAAAACACATATTGGTTTTGACCCTTCCCGTCTTGTACCTACATGGTACAAGGAGAATGATTACTATAATTATCACTGTGTTAGAGGTCATAGTGATGGTAATTGTATAACTTTCAAAAACATCATCCAAGAATTGTTAGATAATGGAGATCTCGTCTTGGATAACCCCAATGCACTAGCTAACCAAAACCTCCACATCTTCAAGAAACCATTTCCAAATCACACCCCATCATCCAACCAAGCCAGTGAAACCTCAACTAATGATACCAATGTTCGAGAGGTCCATGCCATTTTTGATATCATACCGGCTCCTTCCGCTCAGTTTCCTCCCATCCCATCTATTGAGGAAATTCTTGCACGAGCTCCTCCACCCATGGAGGCACCACCTACTTTCACCCGCTTCTCTACCTTCCCACAGAGGAGTCTACCTTACCTTCTTCTTTACCCATGGAGGAGTCTGCCTTATCTTCAGATGCATCTATCCCACTCATCTCGCCACCTATCGAGTAACTCGCATTACCCATTCTTCTACCTATGGAAGAGCCCAGTGTACTCTCTTATTTACCAAAGGAAGAGCCTATAAAATCAACCTTACCTCCTCCTCTGCCCACAAAGGACCTGCTAGTGGCATCTCTTCCTATTGGCAACAATTCCCCACTAGATTTTAAAGACCCTGTGATTTACTATCATCTCTTCTACCCACAGAGTCTGAAGCCAACCATTTCCCTATCTCACAGACATTATTTACAGGGATTACTACCAAATCAACATCATCCCCCTCCATTTCTGCACCATTCTCACATTTGGCTGACCACTTGGATTATGTTGACAATTCCATGCTTTGGGACATGCCTTCGGCTTCCTTGTCTCAACTCAAATGCAAATGTTGTCTTCCGACACTTCCATGATCTATCCAAAGGTGTTTAAGACAACCAAACCCACCATGCCCATGCCAATAGTAGTCACCTCTTCTTCATCACCCTCACCCACACCTAAACCGTTACCATCAACCAAAACTTTTTCCTATGCCTAAAACCCTACCTGCACCCATACCTTCACCGTCACATTCAAACCCATTACCACATTGGGAGTCATGTCGACATCAAGCCTAGTCCATCCTCTATCAAACTAGATTTATCCATCCTCACAAGCCTGTCACAAAGACTATTCCCCCACCTAAGAGGAAGACCCAACCTCTTAGGCCACATACACTGGCTTCACCCACTACCCCTCTGTCACCTTCACCACTTCCATCTATCCTAGGTCTGCACCCATCAACCTTGGTCAAGTAGCCTCCTACCCAAGGTAAACCAAAAACACAACAACCCACCCCGATCTTCTGTTCCACACCAAATTACCTACACAACCTACACCTTCATCATTACCTACATCCTTTCTACCTCCCATACCTACACCACTTCATGTATCCTCATCATTACCCATGTCATTCCCTTCTCCTCAACCAGTCCTTTCCACATTATCTCCTACCACCATCTTCACTGCACCTCCATTATCACCTTGGCTAACCCATCCCCTTCTCCATCGGCCTTCCCTTCTACATCACACACTCCTTCTACACCTTTACCCAAGAAGGTGCAACCCAAGCCAAAAGCCCCACTACCTTCCAAAGAGGTAGTTAAACCTACACTACCTCCAATAACCAACTCACCAGCTACACCTTTACCCAAGAAGGTGCAACCCAAACCCAAAACCATACTATCTACCAAATAGGTAGTCAAACTTACTCAACCTCCAATTCCACCTCTAGTGACGCCTCTCCCACCGAAGTCACCCAAAATTCCATCCAGACCCACACTCACTTCACATTGTGATCCATTGGCAGGGTCTTATGCCAACATCTTAGCTAACCTTTTGGAAACCTCTGTCATCACATTGCCACCACTTAGACCTTACGACCCACTCAAATCTAAAATAGAAGGGTTTGATGATACCAAAATTTGTGCTTACCATCGTGTGCCAGGGCATGATGTAGAAACTATAAGGCTCTTAAGACTATTCTTCTCCAATTATGTCCTCTTGAAGAGAAATTTGATGATGATGATCTTTTAGATGAGGAACCCATTCCACCTTCCTATCACCACACAGCCTCACCCCATACCTATTCAGTGACCTCCATCTCCACCTCCACAACCCTTTTACCCTCCTCCAACATTTGAGATCAACATGGTCCACATTAGAGAACTAGCCAAAACTCCTCCAAAATGTCAGTGCACCATACTCCTTTCACAAGACTCTTTTCCTTCACCACTTTTTTGCCCATCTCACCGCTACACCTTTCACAACACACCTTCTTCTTCACCTCATATCAATATGGTTCAAGTTTCCACTCGAGCTTAGAAGGAAAAAGGAAAGGAGAAAACAACCAACTCATCTGCTACACCTTTACCCAACATTCCATCTGCACCTGCACCCAAAATCACCATCCATGGAACTACATACCCCATTTCTGATGGGGTTTCCCATCGTAATGATTAAGCAATTACACCAGTCTCCTCTCAAAATGTCTTTGTATGACTCATTCCAAACCTCTGAGTCTCATCTTCAGGCCCTCATCGAGGTCCTACAATCTATTGAGGTTCTACCTAATGACCCCACACTTGTCGCCACCATTATCACTCCTCATCATGTGGCCACTCTCACCACTTCACCTCCATCTTCTGCTCCCACTACCATTCATCAAGTCTCCTCTCTTAGTTTCTCTGATGAAGAGATTGTCCCTCTCCAATTAGATGATCTTGACCCCACCCTATTCATTTCTGTCTACGTTGATAATATACGCATTCGACACGTTATGATTGATGGAGGTGCTAGTATCAACATCATTTCCTCCCATGCGTACAAACAAATGCACATCCCTGCCAATTGCATGCATAATAACCCATTATGTTATGTGTTCATTTAATGATGCCATGAATTCCACCCTCAACACCATCATTCTCCACATTCATGTGGGCCCCTGTGCCATTCCTAAATTATTCTATGTCTTAGAGGGGGAATTCTAATACAATCTGTTGCTTGGCGACCCTAGATTCATGCCATGGGTGTGTTCCTTCAACCTTACACTACTATTTAAAATTTGAACATGAAGGGAACAACTATACCATTCCAGCCGACCCTTCACCATTCAAGACCTGTAACATGTTGTATCGACCCAATGATGTCCTTATACCAGTTAAGGCATCTACCACCACTACCACTTCTTCTTCAGCCACTACCTCATCCACCACTTCTGCTGCTACATCTTCCACAACCAACTCCTCTATTCCCACTGCCGTCACAACTTCTACAGCTAGCCCATCAGCCAACCCATCTACTTCTCAAACATCTGATGCTTCTTCTTCCCAATCATCCAAGTGATTCAGCTATCCCAACTACCCACATACCAACCACCGATCCCTTAGAAGGTGTTTTTCAATGCCTCACTCTAGGGGAGTACCACCTTTATAACATTGACACATTCCTTACTCCTCAAGAGTATGGTAACCTTCATCAACACCCACACTATAATCACCAAGTAGGTCGAGGTTTTCCCCTATGGTCCTCCCCACCTTCACACCAACCTAATGTATGGGGGACTTGATATTTCTACCTACTCGCCTGAGCCACCTTCCCAAACTCGACCATTTTCATCTGATCTCCAATCTCTCACCAACCTCCACTTCACCCACACCTTCCTCCATCATGTACTTGGAAAGGCTTTGGATTTGGATTCTATGAACAAGGTTCACCATACTATCATTCCTTGCACCACCCGTAAGCATAAAGACCACAGTGGTATCAATTTTCCAAACCACCTTCCAAGAAGGCCCGAGTTGAACTCATTGAGGATGATAAACCTTCTCCACCCCATTCACCTACCTCACCACCTTCACCTACAGAGTCTATGGATCCAGAATCCATTCCTCCTAACTTTTTTTTCATAAACACCATTTCCCTGGGACCTCTGACTTATCAACATGATGATGAGGCTCCCTCTTCTCTTCCCTTCTTATATCCTGACATGATCGATGATGACACACCTTCTATCAACATAATTCAATGTTAGGATGATGAGTCTATTCTCACCTACCTTGGTGTGGAAGATTCTTATATTCACTAGTCATTACCTTCTGAGACACAAACCATGTTGAATGAATCCACCATCGAAATCAACATTCACACTCAGGATGACCCACACATTCTAAAGATAGGCCAATCTTTAGATGTTGCTGAACATGAAGCTTTCACTTCTTTCCTCCGAGATCATAGCAACACTTTTTCTTGGTCCTACACTGATATGCCTGGTATTGACCCAAATATCATGGTCCACAATATTGTAACCATTCATGATGCCAAACCCATGAAACAAAAGCTGTGAAAAATGCATCCTCACATTTCCCTTCTTGTGAAAGAAGAACTCCAGTGCCTCCTTTCTGTTTCCTTCATTCTACCCATTGATTATCCCCAATGGATCTCTAACATTGTTCCTGTCACCAAAGTGACAAGGGGACTCTAAATTTGCACATGGATTTCCATGACCTTAACCTGGCTTGCCCCAAAGATGACTTTCCTCTACCTAGTATTGACCAACTAGTTGATCTCACCACCAGCCATGAGATGCTATCACTCATGGATGGTTTCTTGGGTTATAACCAAATATTACTCACCCTAGAAGATCAACAAAAACCTACCTTCATCACTCCTTGGGGACCTTCTGCTATCGTGTCATGCCCTTTGGTCTTAAAAATGTTGGTGCCACATATCAGTGGGCTATGACTTATATCTTTCATGACATCATGCATAACATATTGGAATATTATGTCAACGATCTTCTTGCCAAATCCAAACATCGAGCTGAACACCTTGCAGTCCTTAAAGTTGTCTTTGACCATCTCATCAAATACTGTGTTTTCCTTCAACCTAAGAAGTGTGTCTTTGTTGTTCTCTTGGGAAAGCTCCTTGGTTTCATCATTTCTTTGTGTGGCATTGAAGTTGATCCCACTAAAATCAAGGCTATTCTTGAGATGCCTCCACCTACTAACCTTCGTCAACTTCGTAGTTTGCAAGGAAAGTTGCAATCTATTCATCACTTTATTTCTTAGCTTTTCCGATCATTGCCATCCATTTCATCATCTTCTCAAAAAGGATGTCTCCTTCAAATGGGATGATGAATGCCACAAAGCCTTCAACCTTAAAACAATACCTCCTCCAACCACCTGTACTCATTCCACCAAAGGAAAAAACCCTTTTACCTCTATATTTCTGCCACAGACCATTCCTTGGGTGCCATGCTCACTCATCATGATGAGAAACACATGGAGCAAGTGGTTTATTATATAAGTCCATATCATGCTTTTAGATTATGAAACTAGGTATACTCATGCCAAAAAACTCTGCCTAGCCTTAGTATTTGTAGCCACCAAACTACACCATTACCTACTCAACCACAAAACCTTCATTGTCACCAATACTGACCCCTTACATTACATGTACGCTAAGCCTTACCAACACCAATGTGCTGCACATTGGCTCATGCTTCTTGCAGACCTAGATCTTGAATTCATCCATCAAAATTCTATTAAAGGAAAAACCATTTCTGACCAACTTGTAGATGCACCTCTTTCCAGAAATCAATCTTCTAACTTTGATTTCCCTGATGAATCCATCGCTACCCTCTCCCTTGATGACACCATTTATCAAATGACCTTATTTTTTGACATGGTTCTAAATGTCAGCATGGGGGTGGCGTAGGGGTCATCCTTATTCCTCTTGATGGTGAGCCTATGCCTTTATCTTTCAAACTAGATTTTGACTGTACTAATAAAATTTCTGAATACGAAGCACTCATGTTAGGTCTTCAAACCACCATAGCTTTAGATGTTAAATCCATTAATATATTTGGTGACTCCCAACTAGTTGTGAACCAAGTCAATGGTTTATACTAGTGTCGTAATGAGATACTTCAAAAGTATAAACATCACGTTGACATACTTTTGACTACCTTTGATCATTATGAACTTCAAACCACTCTTTGCACTCCACTAAAAATTTTGAAGATACCATGGCCTACCTTACTTCTCAAATACCTACTTCACCTTCCAACTCAAAAATATTTGTCACAATACAAAGGTTGCAATCACCCTCTTATTTATTTTGAGATGTTAACTTTGTAGGAAGAATTGAAACCGATCCACATGAAATTTGGTATAAGCAGTTCACCGATTACCTTTCCCTCTCAATTCTACCTCCAGAACTCACTCCATAATGGACAACGAGCCTTCCTCAAAAGTGTCTCTTGCTATGTTATCATGGGGGGTCTTCTCTACAAATGTGGCTTTTACGGTATCCTCCTACGATGCCTTACAAGTTTTGAAATCCCATACACCATTAAGGAAGTTCACGATGGGATTTGTGGTGGTCATTTCAGTGGCCTCGTTGTCACTAAATGCATCCTTCACCTCGGCTACTATTGGCCAACCCTAAACCAAGACTATTGTGACTATGTCAAATGTTGTGTGAAATGTCAGCAACACACTAATCTTCACCACACCCCTAGTCACGCCTTACAGGTCACCAAAGACCTTTGGCCTTTCTCCCAATGGGGTTTGGATCTCATCAGAGAGATTAACCCTCATTCTTCTCAATGTCATCAATGGATCATCACCACAACTGAATATTACACTAAATGGGTGGAAGCCATACCTCTCATTTCTACAAAAGCTGAGAAAATTTGTGAGTTCATCAACCATCACATCATTTTTCGCTTTGGTGTTCCTCACTGCCTCATCACTGATAATGGAAAACAATTCAAAAACAAAACCCTACGCAAACTCTGTGACACCTTTGGCATTCAACTCAGTTTTTCTTCACCTTATTATCCTCAAAAAAATGGCCAAGCTGAATCAACTAACAAAACTCTTAACAAAATTCTTATGAAAGTAGTCGACGATACTGGTAAGGATTGGCACACACACATTCCTTTTTCCTTATGGGCTTATCGCACTAGTATTTGTACCTCCACTGCTGTAACACCTTTCTCTTTGGTCTATGGTATAGAGGTTGTCTTACCTCTCGAAGTCCAAATTCCATCACTTTGTATCTCACTCAAAGACATGCTCAATGATGATGACTTTCTCCAAGACCGTTTGGCCCAACTTGAGCTTCTAGATGAAATGTCATTTAAATTCTCTCGATCACCTTCAAATCTATCAAAAACGTATCAAATGTGCCTATGAAAAATGTGTCCAGGAATGAACCTTCAAGGTTGGTGATCTTGTCCTGAAGGAAAATCAACATGTAACCAAAGCTAAGAAAAGTAAACGGGGCAAGTTTTCTCCTAATTGGCTTGGACCCTATATCGTTACTCATACCTATGGATCAGGTGCTTATCATTTATCTTCCCTCGAAGGTAAACCTGAACCTAAGCCCCTCAATTCCTTGCATCTTTGACCATTCTATTGTTGAATCAAGTACTATATCACCTTTTTCCTATTATGCACTCATCCCTTGAGTAACCATTCCTTTCATCTACCTCTTTTAAGGATCAATGACTAAACAAGAATCATGTGATTATTTGTCACCTTTTAGCCTTATCTTCAATATGAGTACCACGGCTCTACTCATGACATGATTCTCATGGATACTTTTCATCCTTTTCAGGATGGAATCCCATGGTTGTTCGTCACTTAAAACCTCTCTTTCATAGTTAACTTTTCTGTGTGCTATGGATTTTCCTTCATAAAAAAGCATATACTCCTTTATAGTCTTGTTCATGACCTAAAAGTCCAAAAAAAAAATTCAAAAGTAATATATGGGATATTCAAATTCAACTCCTTGAGTCAAACTTCTTATAAATAGATGACTCCCTCAAAAAGGACATCTAACTTTCTATCTTGCTACTATAAATAGACTACTCCCTTGAAGGAAAACTATACAAAGTTATCCCTATTGTACATATTCTATCAAAAAAGAAGACTATTTCTGTAAAATAAAAATAAAATATTATGAAGCTTCCCACATTGATCAACTTCACAAAGACCTCAAGGAGTCATTCTATTCATCCCACATAGACTTCCTGCATCGATCAGTCTATAAAAAGAAAAATAAAAAATAAAATACAAAAAATCAAGAAAAATACAACTTTTTCATCATGGACTTGCCTATTTTGGTTTTGGGTATCTTGCAGAAGAGGCATGTTGTCTCACAACAAGGTTACGCTAAACAACCCACTCCACCTCACCTTCCTTTCTTTCTTATCTTCTACCTACTCAAGGGATGTGACGCACATGCAACAATTTGTGATCATGTAACTTCTTTCACCCTTAGAATAGTCAATCATGCACTGCCTTTAGGGGTTTAAGTTCATAAACCCATCCTCAGTATGCTCATTATGGTCTTTGCCAACTCTGCAACATTTTTCCTCTTTTACCATTCACCTCTTTTCTTACTTATTGATTCTCCTATATAGAACTAGATCTTCGATACTTACTTTCTGGGATTTCTTCTCCTTTCACCCACCTCAACATTCCTCATCTATTTTCATCAACCCACTTTAAACATTCCACCTTGCCTAAACAACCTATGCCTAAACAACCTAGACTTCACCATGCCTAAACAACCTAGACTTAACCATACCTAAATGACCTAGACTCAATCATGCCTAAAAACAACTGACCCATTCATCTACCTCATCATATTCTTCCCTATCCTATGGGAGAACTACATTGGCCCGAGGCCCCTTTTTCATCGGGGCTATGTAGGTAGCACTCCGAGGGCATGGGGCCCTTAGAGGTTAGCTCAACCACTCTTTCCCCTAACCATTCCTCCCTTTAAACATATCATAACCTAGTTAGTTTCCAACTACATAATAACTTGGAAATTAACATATCACAAAACATACATCATTTCATTATACCTGAATCATATAACATTTCCATGATATCAATTACTCAGAAATTTAACCAAACCATATCTACAACACATAATTTCCATAAAAATAGTAACTTGGAAATTTTTGACTCAACCATGCCTACACCTATGACTCAACCATGCCTAACATAACCTACATTCCATAACTAAACAACACTTTGACATTTCAGACCCAATCATACCTAATCAACCAAGACTCAACCATGCCTCATCGACCTAACTCCATCATGCCTATACCTGACTCAACCATGCCTATACCTGACCAATCATGCCTAACTTGACTCAATCATGCCTACACAACCTAGACTCAATCATGCCTAATCAACCTTGACTCAACCATGCCTAACCCACCTAGTTTCCATAATAACAATATAAGGGAAATAAAACCCAGTACATCATCAGTCCAATATCATCATCAACTATATAAAGGGAATGTCTATGTATTTTCTTCATATAGGGAAATTTTGGTTTATCTTGACCGAAATCAGTTTCCCTTGACTGGTATCTGTTACCCTATTTGATCCTCCTACACTACTTATCACCACAATTTATTGCCCGAAACCCTTTTCATCTTACCCAAGTCTACACCTAGCCTTATCACTCCACCTAATTGTCTAATTACATATCACCCAACTGCCTAGTCATTTGGGGCATTTTTTGCCTCTATTAGGGCCTTTCCTATGGCCTTACCTCTTACCAAACTTGTCTATGCCTATTTGACACTCGAATTCATATACTCGCTATACCTTTTGATGACGCTACTCATGTTTTTCAACCTAATGACCTTACCTTTGCCTAATTTCATGTTGTTTATCCTGACCAAACCTTAGGTGCTCTGCAACACACATATTACCCATTCCTGTACCTTGCCTAGTTGTGTTTTAGGACCGTATCCTCTACCTTGGATACCTGAATCACATCAACCTTGTTGGGATAAACTTATCGACCTTTGACAATGTAGAGTTTGTGTCCTCTTCAACCTAGTACCTTGTCACATTTTATACACGTGTGTGCATTCAAATGCCACTACCTATTACCCAAACCGATATCACAATTACATATACCCCACCTATACCTCATTTTTCATCACTTCTTCCTTTATCAAACCACCCAATGACTTAGTCTATAACTTCATCAGTTCCTGGTTTGAGGGGGATCACCTCCACCCATACTTGGGGCAACCTAGCCTGTGCACTCATACCTGGAGCAACAAATTTTATTTTTTCAGCATCTCTTATCAATACAAGCTACATGACAAAAAGGGGAAAATGTAGACACCAAATTTGGGTCACACTCCCCTTGATCCCTTTCAATTAATCAACATAACGCATACACCTAGCCATGACCCCTTTACCCCACATTTATATTAATTTAATCACTTACAATTGAATTAATATTTATCCTCACATTATTAATTACTTTAATTATTTTAATTAAGTTAGTTTAATCCTCACACATCCACCACACCCTAGACCCATTCTAGGGGCATTTAACTCACAGTGACCAAGTCATCACTCTTAGCCTGAGTCATCACTCCCCGTGTTGAGTCACCACTTGAACTAACTAACTGAGACCTCTTCCTAAACCTAACTGGACTTCTTCTATGATTTTCCTACCTTTTCTAATGAGAAATCCACTTCCCTAAGTGGACTCAACTTGGAAAACACTCCAAATATGGGAAGATCTACCTTATTTTTGTAAAAAGGACTATTTCACCCTAACCAATGCTAGTTTATCCTTGGCTGATGCCGGTTACATAACCACCATCGGTCACTTTATATACACTTTCAAAAATATTCACTTGGGTTGGTCATTCAGTTATTAGATCCTTATTGCATTCAAGCTTGAATATTCAAGTCCTCCTACATCTAGATGATGAACACACACAACCACAGTGCAAGACAAGCAACTGGTTCTCTTTTTAGAGCATTGGAATACTCACGGGAGAACACAGGTTGCACTGTCGTGGTATTGGACCCAACCATCTCTTCTGCAATCAATCACCAACCATCTCCATTCACAGGATCTACAAAATACTAAGTATTGTGATATTCATCATTTGTGCTTATTCAAGTGTAGATCTCTTACTTCTTTCTGTATTTCATTTCTTCCATTACTCGTATATCACCTTTTTCTCACCAACTCACTATTCAACCATCCCAAGCCTTTTCACCCTTCTTAACCTCTTTGTTAGGATTCCTAAGTCTTCTTAGCCATATTACGACCCTATCTATACCACCCTCACTCTCTGTGCAATCTTGAAGAGGCTAAAAACCCATTTTTAATAGTTTATCAACTATTACCCCTACCAACGTCAATTACCTGACCACCATCGCTTCCTCTCCTATATCGGCATCATCTACCTAACCGATACCGGTCTCCATGGCTAATAATATTCTTAGACCAGATAGCCTCCATTCATCCAAAATCAGCCCAGACCCAACCAGCCCCAGAACCCTTACCAAACCTTAACCCACAACCTTGACCCACCAGACTTACTTGACCTAAACAAACCCTAGTTCTAATTAGATTTAGTGTTATTTTTCGATATCTAGCATAAAATCTAGTTCATTGTGTGTATGAGAAACCTAAATCATTACATTGTAATAGGACCTATTTATTTCAGTTTTGTGTTTACATTAAATTGTTATTAAATAGTGGATTGACAACCTTTCTAGGAAGCACCACGCTTCCTGGATCTAGCATACGCTAGGCAGTCCACTGTCCTTTGCTATTTAATACTCTTTTTGTGGTCTTTCTTTGCATTTATAGGTAGTCCTTCCCAGACAAAAAGTATCTCTCTACATTAGGCTTGGATAACATCAATAACGAGCACATTCTACCTTCCACCTTCGCTTCACAGGTATTCTTCCTTAACCATTTACCCTCTATCTTTTTCATCCTGGAAAGCATAAAATTATTGGTGAAACATTATTGCATGCCTGATGGGACCCTATCTTGGGTTCATTACATTTTATTCATATAGGGAAATATTGTGCGTGTCTCTTTCTTTATGAAAAATACACATTTAATCTTCTCCCTGGTAACATTATCTTATTCTACTTGTCTAAACGAAACTTGTGATTTGGTTTTTTAAATGAATCATTTCTTTCTTCTTGTATTTGCATACTAGTGAAAGAGCATGTTCTTGACCTATTCATCATTTTCTACATTGAAACCAATTGTCGATTTGGGTTCTAAAAATTGTTGCATTTCATCCTTGTATGTTTCATTATAGCTCATCTATATTTATTTGCAACCTATATGTTGGAGGTCATGACCAAATGATGGTTGGCGGGAATGAAGCGTAGCTAAATTTTTACACACAGAGCCTAAACAAAATCACTAAAAAAATTACACATTGCTTGAACATATTCTCTTCTGGAATTTACCATTAACGACTAATAATCAGATTAGTGGCAGAGCTAGCTGGTGTTCTGGCTAGTCATCATATCAGAGTAGGGCACCGTATACTTGAAAGTATATATTGGGGAGACCATGCCAAAAGTTACCTGAAACTAGCCATAGTTTTTAGTTTCTATAGGGCACCTTCATTGACTAAAAATTCTATTCTACTTACAGTCAGTCCTAAATGACATAAACCACAACATAAATTTTACAACATAGGATTTTGTGTTTGTTAGCTTTTTGATTGATTATGTTTTGTGGTGTGAGGTTCGTTTCTTCATTTTTCCCATCCTTTATGCCCTCATTCACAATTGGTGTATTCCTATTTATTCTGGGCATGTTAAGACTCCTCACAACCATACTCAGCCTCTGGGTTGGCCTTTTTAAATCTAAATCACCAAAATTTATTTTTTCTTCTCTTCCTAGATTTCATAGTAACTGGTATCAGTCCAACGACCGCCATCAGTTATATCATCACACCACTATTGGTTTATTGACCTCCATTGGTTCATTGATGTTTTTGGCCATTGTTTACCAAATTAGCATTCAATATACATTTTTCGTGCTTTCTGTGACTTGTTCTGTCACTTCATCACCTTTTATGTGTTTTGTTGTCACCTATAGAGTTTAGATCCATCTCATTCATGCATTTTCATCTTCAAATCTCAATCTATTATTCATTCACAGTATCCCATATCAGTCCAACGACCGCCATTAGTTATATCATCATACCACCATTGGTTTACTGATTGCGGTCAGTTCATTGCTGTTTTGGTCATTTTCCCAAAACATATGTTTTATTCACATCCATCACTTTCTGTGACTTCCTCTGTCTCTTCATTGCATTTTTTGGGTCTTTGATATCATCTTCATAGTCCAGTTCACTTTATTTTCATCTTCTACCACCAGATTTTTGAATCTTTCATTTATCCATCGTAACCAGCAGCGGTCCCTCAACCGACATTGGTTACCCTCTAATACGGCCATCAGTTGACTAACTAGCGTCAGTTTTTAGTGTTTTTATTTTTTAATCAAAATAGTGACCAATTTCCACCTTCTTGATCCATTATGTTCCATGTTTCTATGTTTTTGTATCATCAATAGTGATTAGATTACCATTTCTACTACCGGTCACATGGTTTTGACTCGTATACAAGCCAATGCTCTCGTGTTTCACGCTAGCCACCAGCCACTCCCACCTAGCCCATCACCGCCTTCCATTTCATCACCTATGGACCCTAACCAGCCTATTACCATACATATCGATGATGAGGAGTTTGAAAGACTCCTTGATAAAAAAACATGTTGCACTGTAGTATTACCTCTCTCACGCATCCACCCGTGACTCATCTGGACAACTTATATACGACATGCCTATATCTGTTCCTCCCCACATTGCCCCTATTTCCACATTAGCCACTACTAGCACATCATTACCCACTTCTGCCTCATCACATGTGGTTTCTTAGCTTGACCCCACATTATCAGTATCTGTTGCACCTACGACAACTACTGTGCCCTCAACATCCGTCGTCCCTATGACATGTACCATATCATCATCCACTTCCCTTAGTGTAGGAATACCTACATCGTTTACTTCCCATGTACCTTTTGCATCCTATCCACCTTTGGTGTCGAGAACCTACACTCCCTTCCAAAACCTTATCCTCTCCATCCTGTTGTATCTTCCATCGATCACCATGAGAGTCTTTACGTCCATCCCACCTACCTACACCTATAATCAAAAACTACCTATTTCATCTACCTCTTATCCTGGGTATTTTCCCATGACATCCATCCCTTCCTATATTCATTCATCACAATTTTTCGTACTCAACACCACCACATACTAGAGTGATGTCCACATCATACCCATCTTATCTCCCCCCTTATACTATAGGGGGGGCTATGTCATCACAACCCACAAATGATCTTATCAAAATGATGATGGAAAAGATGCAGACATTAGTGGAATTTGTCTCTGGCTCACATAACTCTTTGACATACAATGAGATCTACAATGAACCCATTCACCATTATGTTCCGATTTATCCATTCCCTACGCATTGGAAAATGCCGAAATTTAACCGATTCAATAACAAAGGTGACACACAAAAACATCTATAGTCTTTTAATCATGTGTGTTATCTCATCGATCATGATGAATATTTGCTCATGCAAACATTCCCAATGTCCTTGATGAGACCCGCTTTAGACTGGTATAGTGCTCTACCTAGGCACTCTATATTTTCATTTAATTAGTTAGCTTAGGAATTTCTAGACCACTTTTCTATCAACATTGTCAAGAAGGTCACAATGAATGGCTTGTATGTGACACACCAGTATGAGGACGAGTCTATCGTAGACTTTGTCGCTTGTTGGCGCGACCTAATTAATGAACTCACATTATAACTACCTAAAACTGAGTTAATAGATTTGTTTACTTGAGCTTGTGCTAGACACATCTCACCAACTCTCCAAGTCTAAACTTTTAGCACATTCGAAGAGGCATTCATAATGACCCAGAAACTTGAAATCCATGCTATTGAGGAGAAGAAGTTGTAATTACGTAATAAAAACACTCCCTTCAAAACCAATGGTTATTCTTCTTCGTCCAAACCAAAAAATAATTATTCTAAAGCCAAAGGATCTATCAACGCAGTGGTTTTAAAATCTGGCCCTTCTCATCTATCCAACCAATCAAAACCTTCTTCTAATATTTTCCTTATTCAAACTTTCCATTTCAAGCGGGAACAACCAAAATATAATCTCATTAGAGAACCTTATTCTTTTGTTTCGTAAAAACTTCTAAAATCTTTCATTTTAGTTGTTGTTTGGCATTGTACAAATCCATAATGGTTATTTTAGAATGAATTTTGAAAGAGAAGTGTTTGAAAAACTTCTTTGTAAGGTCCACCAAGGTAGAAGTAGATCCCTTTGGAATGTGTAAAAACCAGTCCAAATCTTGTCCACTTAGACTCTTAGGAAAGAGGCATGAGAGAAAGATGTCAGTGTAAGACACCTCTTGGCATGCCATGAAAAATTCCTTGACATGATCTCTAGGATCAATTTTCCCTTGTATTTGTCAAATTGTGGTGTCTCAAAAGAACATGGGAAGGGTATGCGCAAGATGTCTATTTTGAAATGGTATGGACACAATTAATCAAAATTGAATTATTTGCATTGCTTTTGCATGCCTGAGATGGTGTCCTTCATCATTTTCCACTCTGTAGTGAATGGTGAATTAATTTGTGGGATAAATGGTGATTTAACATTCATATGACTGTTTTTATCGTTATTGGTCTCAGAATGATGTTTGAATGTGTCACCACTTTTCTTTATGTGTTCGATACCTTTGGTATCATTGTTAGTGATTGTGGAGGATAGGCAAGCCAATTGTTTTGCCATTGCATTGATTTGATCAAGCAAGGATTGGAAGGGATTAGAGGACGAAGAATTAGATATTCCTTTATCATTGGCATTTGTTTTACTTGGTTCTTCATCGTTATTTTTTTGGGCTCAAATGGTGGACCTTTAGGGGATTTGGGTTGTAATTTTAAGGCTTTCAATCCATCCTCATCAAATCCTAAGGGAAATATTTCTCCCATTACGAGGAGACAAAAAAGGAATTATTCCTTGTTTTTTCATAAAGTGGCGTCGATAGAAGGATTTTCAAGTTGGTATTCATCCTCTTCATTAGAGCTAATATGGAAAGGATTTCATTCCTCTCGTCGAAAAGGAATATAATCACAATGACATGTTCCCACAATTTTGAAAGAGGAGAATAACAAGAAGAGGTGTGATAGAAAACTCAGTCCTTAGCAAAATGAATGCTAAGATGAATGAGGGAAGAAATTGAAAAAGGTCAACCCTTAGCGAAATGAGTGCTAAGAGGGAAGAATATAAAATGGTTAGTCAATGGCCTGACTCTTAACAAAATGAGAGTTAAGAGAAAAGGGATGAAAGAGGTTAGATGTGCTTTACTTTGTAACAAAAATGAATGTTTAAGAGAGAAGAGACTTAACAAGGTGAATGCGGTAAATTCTTAATACAAATGAGTGATAAGAGCAAAAAAGAGATGTCAAAAGGTTAACTCCTAACATGATGAGTATTAAGAGAAACGAAAAAGTGGGGACTTCGCAATACTTAGAAAATTAAGTGATGCTAAGTTGGAAAATGGGTTGAGATGTTAGTCTAGATGTCTCTTAAAAAAATGAGTGTTAAGAAAGGCGAAGAAGGAATTGAAAATGGGAAGAGAAAAAAGATTAGCATGCTCAAATTGTGACAAAGTAAGTGCAACAAGAGAAGACTTAAAACACAATGGAAGATGCTCAAATCTTAACAAAATATGTGTTAAGGTAAAAGACATATGAAAAGTGATGAGTTTTCTCATCTTTTAACAAGATGGGTGTCTAGAAGAGGAGACTTAGGAAAAAAATGAATGATGTCAACTCTTAACAAAAAGTATGTTAAAAGATATGACTTAAGAAGACGATAAAATATGTATACTCTTAATAAAAGTGTGTTAAGAGAGGAGACACAACAACGAAGTGAGAGTACTAAAAGAAAGACAAAGTAAATGTCATTATAAAAAGCAAGGTAATGACGATGAAAAGGTCCAAATCTCACAAAAGTGAAGATAAGAAACAGGGGGAAAGTGATGGATTAATGAACTCAAATTAAAGTCAAGTGAATTATTTAAAAAGAGAAGTTATGAAGAAATAACTAGGATGTCGACAATGCAACAAAATGATTGCAAAGTACGATAACATAAGATGATGGAGGAGAGATGAAGAGGTCATCAATTCAAAAAAGTGAATGTGAAATGTGACGACGTAAGATGATGGAAGAAGGATAGTGAACATGTTGAAAATTCCACAAAGTAAATGTGAAATGTGATGATGTAAGAGTATGAAATGCTTATATTTCAATAAAAGTAAGTGTCAAACTTAAGACTTACAACAATGAAAGATCAAGATGATCAAAAGGGTGCTTGACCATGATAAAGAGAGTATCATGATGCCAAGACTTAGTGAATAAGAAAGAAATTTCTCAAGTACAAATATGGATGTCCATAACCCGAGACTTAGACACGTGTACACAACAACAAGGTAGATGAGAGAGAAAACATAAATGCCAAAAGTGAAACACAAGTGTGTAACATGCTATAAAAATTAAAAATGATGTAGTGAAAGTTTTGGCCTTTACCTTAGATTGGCTTGGACAAGGCATGACTTTCTAGGTGGTTCACTCAACTAGGTGTTAGTAGTATACTCAAGTAATCATGGTGCTATTGCTAGCTTCTGGCTTTACTTTACCCCCTTTGAAACCCTGAGAAAAGATCTTGCTAAGAATGAATCGTACTAGGGTTTCCACTATTGGATATCCGTGACTCTAACTCACAAGGATTTTCTAGTCAATTGGGATAAAAGGTGTCCATTTTGTCAGCCAGTTCCCTCAAAAGAGTTTTATGGATTATGTCAAGGAACTTCCCATAGTTATGTGGATGGGTTTTTACCCTTATCAAAACCTACAAATACAATGTGTAGAAATGTTCATTTTATATTATTTATCAGTAATTTCCTACACACAAGAATGAGTAGTTTGAAGTACATGAGAAAAGGTAACCTGCAGTTAGTAATTTTTAAGTTTTTTTTATCAACCGTCATGAGAGTGGGTCCTGCAATCAAGGATTATAAAGTTTGCATGAGGTAGGTAGAAGACAATGCAACAAAAGTGAACCCACGTTTTTGATTTCCAAGATCGCTTAGAAAGTGCGAGGAAAGAACATACGTGTGGGTTGGATTTGATTGAGTGAAAAGCATTAATTCCCCACAAACAAAAATGAGAAACAATCACATTTATGATTCCCAAGATCACTTATAAAAGCACGAGGGAAGAGCATACGTGTGATCGAACTGTGATTAGCCTTACCAAAAGCAAAAAATGACAAAGGAAACACAAGAAAAGAAAGTTACAAAGTGTTAGTCTATGTTGCAAAATGATGAAATGGGTGAAAAATGCAACTTAAAAAGTGAGAAAAAATGGTCAAAAATGCCCAATAAACATATATTTACAAGTCTCAAATGAGTCCTACATGGAAAACGTGAGCAAAAAAGGGGCCGAATGCAAGTGAAAGGTGAAAAAAAGTATCAAAAGTAAATTATAAAGGTGTTTAGAGGTTCCCACTAGCCCTGTAAAATTGAGTTTCACAATTAGTCCTATGCATGAAATGATGAAATAGTAATGGAAAAGTCGTAACTTAATTGAAAAGGTCTAATTAAATTAATTAAGTGAATTAATGAAGTAAAATAAACTAAAAAGATTCAAAAGAGACCCAATAAAATTTAATTGGAGAAACTAATTAACTAATAAAAAAATTAGAATAAATTACACTAAATAAATAAAGTAAATTAACCTAACTAAGCTTAAGTTAACATAAAATAAAAAATAAAATGAGACCTAAAAAAGCAAATACAAAACATTGGGTTAACGAGCTCTTATATGGTAAAATGAAAACCTAAAACAAAGTTTATGTTTAGCAATTTGGATCAGGTGAGGGTTGTATAACCTAAAGTTGAAAACCTATGTATTTTTGGTTGAACATGTTAAAGGTATTGGGCGGCGATGGTTTGAGAGCTCGGGGATGGATGGTGAAGTAGGGCGGGCTCGTGTGGGTGAATTTTATTGTGCAGGTCAAAGCTATGATGTCAGGGTCTGAGAGCTTGGGCGTCACAATATTTATAGGAAGCGAGGCGGGGGTGTTTCTGGTTTGGGGTTGCATTCTGTATCGAGTGGGTGAGTAGAAGGGATTGGTCGGGGGTAAGTGTGAATAGCACTTGGGGAGCCAGGCTTGTTGAGTAGGGTAGGATGTACAAGTTAGATCATGATATCGGGTAGGTCTGAGTGGAAGGGGTGTCTATGGGGGGCTCAGGGGTGTTAGGTCGGGTTTAGGATGGGGCAAGCATAGGGGCATGCTTGCGGGTTAGAGGGGGTCTTCATCTGGGGTGAGTCAGAGTCAGGGCTAGCTTGAGTCAACTGAGCTTGCCAAATAGGGAAGATGTTTAGGGTATGAGCTAGGGGGGAAAAAATGGAGTTCATTGGGATGAGGAAGTGGAGTCCAAGTGGAGTCCATGTGGGGTCCAAAGTGGTAGGTGACTAGGATGTGCGCACTAATTAATTAATTAATCATTTAATTAATAAATGATAATTAACTTAGCTAAAGGAGTAGAATGGGTACTTAGGGATTAATTTAATTAATCTAAAGGGATTCAATGTCTATGATTAATCAATTTAATCAATCAATCAAAAATCGGTGAATAACAGGGTGTATTGGGATAACATTGGGAACATGCGAGTGATTTTAGGGTGTCTACAACAAACACCTAAAAAGGTGGATAAATATAACTCCCATATATTCCAATAACACCTAAGCAAGTTAAATACCCGCGTAGGAAAAACCATACTATGGAATAAAAAACCTACATAACACCCCCCTTAAGTGTAGCTTAGGTGGGTATAAGAATTGAGTCCCAAAAACAAGGCCTGATGAGTTACCCAAGTACATAATAAATCCCTCATAAAGTGAAGAAAATGAGAAAAACCATAAGAAAATCCTCCCCAAAAGACAAAAAATAAGCATATAGAAAATATCCCTTAGTAGATAATCCTCCCTAGAAGAACATAGATAAGCCCCCCAAAAAATGGAGAGAGAAATGAGAGAAGTAGAGAGGACTAGCCAACCCCCAAGATGAAGCCTCATGAAATTCCAATAGATCCCACACATGAAGAAGCATGTTATCAATGAAGAAATCGGCGAGGACTGCATCCCTTTAAAAAATGCCAGATGTTGTATTGAAAAACTATGGATTGAAGGCAAAGGAAACAAAGACAGTCTCCAAATAATGCTCAACAAAGCCAATACTAAAATGTGAAAAGTGTTGATGAATAAAATCATGTACCATATAGGACTTAAAATGGTTCCCAATATTAATATGAGAACTGAACCAAGAACCATATACTCCTATGAAAGGTGTCAACATGAATGATGACATAGGTGAGTCATATGATTTAGGAAGTGCATGGTTACGTAATCATGTAAAAATATAGTGATTGAGAAAATACATCAAGAGAAGTAGAAGCAAATATAACATAATTTTCATCAAAGAGAGAATACATATCCTCAATAGTGTTATCAAGATATGAAAGGAGAGATTCTACAAATAGACATGGAATGTCTAGTAAGTAGACCTACCAATGAAGTGGATTTTGTAGAAATTAAGAACCCTACTGTAGAGAATCATTGGAAGCCCTGAAGTAAGTAAATATAAACTTTAATGAGAAAACAAGTGATGGAGGATTTTCCTACAAGAGGAAAGATATGTTCTCAATGGTGTTTTCTAGATATGAAGTTTGGGAATATACAAACAAATAAGAGATATTTTATAGGTATGCTTCTCAATTATGTGAATCTAGAATTCATATATTATCCTACTGTGAACAAAAATTTAAATCCCTCGAAGAACTAACTCTAAACTCTAAAATAGTAATAAGTACACGAGTAATGTCCTCAACTATAGAAGGGGTGTTAGAAGGAGGAGGAGGATCGATAGAAGTATAAATATCATCCACATATGAGAGGTTTTATGAGGAAATGCCACTCTAATGTAGAGATTCAAGGTCTCCATATAAATGTTGGATGAAGATACAAGCAATGAAATGATACTTACTATGCTTAAGATGATGTTGAATATCCTCATAAAAAATGAGACACGTTACTCTGTAGACCATTTCATTATTGTTAAACCACTCAATCTTCTACTCATAGTCATTAGCCTCAAGAATGAGTCTAAGAAGATAAGAATTATATTATGCAATATGCAATGATCATGTATCCCTTGTTTATATGAAAAATAGTTCTCTAAAATTAACAAGATAAGAAAATGATGGAATTTAATATTGAAAATCATGATGAAACCCCCCAAGGTTGGCACTTTATAATGTAGTGTGTGACGAAAAAACCCAAAGATATGATGACACTGTCATATTCCAGGGCATATAAAATTATTCCAAGGATTGAAAGCATATAATATATATCAAAATAGGAAATGAAAACAACACCAATGTAAATATCGTGAAAAATAAAAAACTTTCATAAAACACGGTGCCTCAAAATGAGTTATCAAGAGAAAGTTATTCCTCTTACAAATCCTTTGTGATAATCCATTTATCACTTTTTCCATCAAGCTTGAGATAAATAATTTTCATCCCATGGGCAAATAACATTCGACACTTTCTCAGAGTCCATAAGTATCTGTCAAACATTCAATAACATCAGGATCATGCATACTTATCGGAGGGTAATAAATTGGCAGATGCACTGGCTAATTTTGGCATTAATATTAATCACAGTGTTTGGGATAACAATAGCATCCCTAAGCAGCTTCAAAACAACATTCATGCAGATTTCTATATGCACGCAATTTCTTGAGTTGAGATATGATTATTGGGTGTGGATCAGTATCAATAAAACTCCCACACATGTTGACTTAAAAACTATGATTATGCAAATCCTATCGAATCATCAAGCTAGTGTGAAGTATATGGGGAAGTCCAAGTGGAGTTACTTTGATATGAAAATCGCACATGCGGGCATCGCTATGCTTGCTAAAATTTGTATACAAGGCTCCACGGATACCGAAGACAGTAATAAGGTAATTGATGATAGGGAGTGGGCTAGTAAAAAGGCTGTTATTCCCATGCAGATTTCCACAGGCTCAGATCAGCAGGCACACAGACGTTCGTGGGAATAGAAACAACTCTCATTTTCAACATTGTGCGGATTACAACACAAAAAATAGACTGGCTTCAGCGCTCTCAAGGATTTTGGAATTTGTTGCAAACAGTTAAGCAAAGTGAAGATGGGGGGTCCCCCTTGCCAAATTGAGCCTAGTGCGGACCCTGACTGAAGGATAAAGTTGAGTTATGGAATATACTCAGCAAGGGCGGCATCACCAACTTCATGGAGAAGGTTCAGGGACATGATCAAAGTATCTCAGTGTGTTTTACGAAGGATTGGAAAGAGTGGACTGTGGAATATGGGGGGTAGAAGATCTTGGTCAATGAGGAGCTTATTGCTGAAGCGATCGCTCTTAACATGGAGGGTTACCATTTTTTTAACAAAAGGGTCGACAAAGATGTTGAAGAGAGGAGATTTGTGGAGGGTTTTGAGAAGCTGATCTACATTACCGTGGGCCTGCTTGTTAGCTCGATCCCTCTGCTTTATGATGAGGTTACTCGCATGATGATAAGATTCATTTCTTTGGAAGGGAGGTTTGTCACCGTACCTGCTAAGCACCTTATCTTTCTTAACCACTTCCGTAGGAATCGCTAGGTTTGTTTCCCCCATTATTTGCTGAACTCTCTTGAGTGCTCTATTTTGGAGTTTCAAAAGCATACCCGGGTGGTTCCTTTACACTAGGGGATTATTTTTCTGCTGCATAAATTTTGTCTTCTTAGGTATCCTGGTCTCCCTTCCTCTCCTAGCTCTATTCCCCCTATGCCGGGTTCTGCTTCTGCTAGCCCCATTTCTCCACTCTCTACCCTTGCCACCACTGTTGTCACCCCCCTACTGGCCATCCAGGCTTCATTTTCCATTCCCCCTACTATTGCTCCCGCCCCCCACCTCGCTTCCACCTCGGCCAGACTAGTCACCAGGGCTTCTAGAAGGCTTAACCTCGATACTCTTACTGCGGGGAAGGGCCCTCATGAAATTGAAATTGTAGATGACCTCCTGAATATTAGTAGTGCTAGTCCCTGAGATGTGCATATGGAGAGCTCTACAAAAAGGTTGGATGCCTTAGAAGCTAAGATGAAACTGTTGAAGGATGAGGTTAAGAACTTGGCAAAATAGAAAGGAAAGAGGAAGGAGGAGGAGGAGGTGGATATCGATAATAGCCAGATTGAAGATATCTACAAGAAGCTGAACTCCTTAGACTCCTGTTTAGGGAAGGCCAAAACTCGTCATGACTATAATATGGCCATTTTTAGTGCGATTGAGGAATTCATTGAGCAACATGTCAGAAGTGTCTCCAATCTCAGCGGGGTTTCGGCAACACTTTGGGGCAATGGTAAAGAAAGTAAAAGGACCATTGATCAGCTGGATAAGACTAACGCTACCACATGACAACTCTGGGAATGTTCAGATCCTAGAAGAACATCAAAACCAGCATCGACAAAGCTGCCAAGAAGTAGTTGTAGGTGCTTTAGTTGCTCTTTTGCTTTTTTTTTGCGGTTTCTTTGCTGCTTTTGTGCAGGGTTTTTGCTGTTTTGTCCTATTTGGGTAGTGTTTTTTGGCTACTTTGGGATTCATTGTCATACTTGGATTCTGATCCTTTTTTCTCTGATTTTCACTTCTATTCTGGCTCCTAGGCCCTTTCTTGTACTCAAGGGTATAGTCCCTTTCAAAAAACTATTTGCCAATAATAAAAAAACCTTCGACACTTTCTCGCGCACCTTGAAAAAAAAGATTACCTCTCTTGAGTTAAGATCCTTTGGGTTGGATGTGGTTAGGGGCTTAAATCCATGTGACAAGGGTCTATGACTATAAAAAATGGTGAGGAAACCTTTGTGAAAATATTAAATTGTGCACAAAGTCATGTCATTTTTGGAGGGAGTTGCACACTTTCTTATCAAGTTATGTGATCACTTGATAAAAATTCCCTTTCACATACACATGCTTAGGGTTAAGGCATTCATTGCCTCAAATATTGTTTTACCTTCACACAATATGACCACATATGACACTTTTCCTCAAAATCTACACTATCTACAAATACATGTAAGTGATGATGCTATGAACCATTCCCTTGCCCCACACATGTATGCCCAACAATAATCTATCCACAATGTCCAACAACAGGTGTAATACCCAACAACATGTCTATCTAGTGGGTATAACCAAAAATCACAACCAAATAGAGTAACAATGAGTTTAACTGAAATGAAGGTACAACCATACACAAACCAAATGAAACCAAATGTAGGAACAATACTTAACTCATGTTCAACAAAATACTATGTATGATTTTCAAGATAGGGACATCAACTAACCACATTCAGACAGATACAACAACCAACCTTATATAATGAATACATCCACCATCTCTATTAAATTGAAAAATTCCCTTTACGTTTTTATAAAAACCATAAAAAATTAGAAAGTCAAAATGTAGCTCGTTACAAAATATCACCAAATAGCCTACAGATGATCACAAAAACCTAAAAAAGACAAGATCTGGCATGTTTCATAGTATACTTGAGTATACCATCGATCCTATGGTTTTGGATTGATTTATATTCAATGGTGTAGTTTTTTTCTGTAGAAAATACATGGAATGAATATTGTACTACAAAACTACCTATTTCCTTCACTCTTTTATGGTTCACCAGATCATAGAAAGACACAACAGACGAGCATACTTAGATATCAAATGACCTATAATAATAAACATGAAGAAATCAATGTTCCAACAAAATAATGGTGTCTGCTACTAGAATGAGCTCTTATATCATGTGATAATGTGAGCCAAGATTGAGAATTGATAAAATATGAATGCACAAACAAAGAGAGAGGGGAAGTATAACAACCACCAAAGTAGGTGGAGAATTGTAACTCCCATCTATCTCGATGAAACCCAAGAAATCTAAATACACGTGTAGTAAAAATCATACAATGGAATAAACAACCTACAATAATAAGTGTCATCCAATATGTAACTATGGGAAAGATATGATCATGAAAGCTTAGTGTGTTGTGATAACAAAAATCAAGGAAGTCAACATGGAGTGGGGAAGGTAGTATGCCCCAATTTGAGTAATGCGTAAGTACAAGGTGTAACAATGTATAACAAGATTCAAACTATGTGTATTAAAATCATATTATCCTAGAGAATATGTATGTGCATGTTGTCATCAAGTAGCCAATATATATGTCTAGAAGAGGATAAAAAATCAATAGGCAAGGGATAATGAGACATAGAAATAAATTCAAGGCCAAGAATTGTCTAAGAATTATCAATGTGATGATAAAATGATTCAGCCATGGTTAGGGGCCGCGATTAAGAGATTCCTTATACCACACAACCTTCAAATTACTAAGAAAATCATGCATATACAAAACACATATGGATAATCAAAACATGTTTAGCTTTAAAATAAAGAGGATTATAATAAAAATAAATATAGTGATTTCATGAATTTAAGATGATCAACATACAGTAGATATGAATATCTCAAATCATTAATTCATAGTCTTTGCAAGTATAGATTACAACACACAAACAAAACTAACTAGTTCATACTATAGCTCTAGCTTATGTGGGAGTGATCCTTAAGACAAATATTATGGCATGCTTATATAGATGTAGGAACCACCTTACAATATGCAAATAAAAAATGACCTATAATACGTTAGATGTGTTATAATCCTCTATATAAGAATAGGGCACACGTAATAACTAAACTTGATACACAATGAGTTGACTCAATGACTATATATATGTGATTTAGGTGAACTCATATTGGATTCCTTGAACAATGTTGAAAATTTAAAGTTGTGAAAGTTATGTGCCACATTACACCCTTACACATAAAATTCCACACTATCTCCTCCACTAAATTTTTGTGTTCTATCATAATACAAATTTAATGACCTCCCAATTTTTTTAAAAAGTGTATATCATTAAGATGAACCCGTAATGCTAATAAAAGGCTATGAAAATAATCCTTGCCATGTCACACACATAAAATGTGTTTTTTTGTGTATAGACTAACTTTTTTGGAGACTATACATGTTTACACAATTGACATGCATCCTTGCACTATGTCTTGAAAAATATTATATAATTAAGAAGATACCATAAACCTTTCTTAGCTCTAATTTTTTCCCCATAAATATAAAGAAACTAAGAACTATTACATGACACTTGCAAGCATCTAGAGACATGCACACACCAATTAGAAATATAGGCATGCTAAAATGGTTGGAACAAAACAACAATAAATAATTTCATGATAAAAGATGGCATAAAACATTATAAGTGACCCTTGCATTCACACATACTTAACACTCATATAAAATATAGGCGCAAAATAGAACTTGCAGTAAACATAATAAAAAATATTTGGTTCAATGAATAACAACATACTACTCTTGACTAAATTTTTTAGTTAACATGTTTTTGGTGATGCAAGATTGTGTGTGAACCCTAATTCTCCTATAGAAAAAAAGATTCAATGCCAAAATAGAATAATGGAGTTATAACTCAATTAATTTAAGATATGTCAATAAAACAATAACAAATAAACATGAAAATATATACAATTAAATACATTCTCGAGATGACATATGAGGATGGGTTAGGAATACTAACCTATGATCCCATCAAGGGAATGCTCATGCAAAGGTCCTAGATTAAAAAAATTTCAATGTCACTCATCATGTGTGGGAAGGAGTAGGTGCATCACTATCAGTATCTAAAAAAATATTGCAAGCCAAAATGTAACTTGAATAATCAATGTCATTTATATGTTCATGCTTATGATATGTTTCTTGAAAAATCTTAGAAAGCTCATCTATAATGACATGTAGTCCCTAAAATGTTTTACATATTTCACACCTAAGATTTTAAAGTAATTACAAAATTTACTTAAATCTTATTACATAAATATAGATAATTGAATAGTATAATCTAGACCCAAATTAGGGTGATTTTAATAGATATAAAGAGAAATTATAGAGATAATTTAAAACATTGTGTAGTTGAAAAATCCAACCAAATTCTACCTGAAGGATAGATGCACAATTGACATAGGGATTAAAATTGGGCTCAATGGAGTGTCCTCCAGAAATCCTAGAAGTTTCACTTCCAAAAACTGTGCGTGGAAAATAGTAGTGGGTGAGAAAAATAACACCATATGATAGTGTCTAAGATATTGGTAGTGTCTTAGGAAGTACCATGTTGTATGTAACTTCTGGAATGCATTTTCATACCTTTGCACTTTAGATTTTTGGCATTATAGTTTCACAATATGATGTGATAAATCTAAATTGACCTCTCCTTTGTTCACCTTAGCAATTCTCAGGAAAAAAGGTTAGTATCCCTAGACCAGGATTATACAAATCTCAATATTCACATATTATATGTAAGTCTTGCAGTACATATCCATATACCAAAATTGGAACAAAAGAGCATGTTTTTTTTTCCTATGATCCTATATGAGATGCAAATATGAAATTTAGAATGATAATTTTTTTACCTTTAACACTTACCATTATGCAAATTTGAACTCTTATACTTTAAACATAGATTTCATGGACTACTATAGAGTTGCTCTTGGAATATTTAGTATGTGCATTTTCCATTTGTACTGTCATGACCAATATTTATAGAAAACCAAAATAGTTTACAAAAATCTATAATCATGGGCGTAAAGAAAATATAAAGAAGTGTTATAATCAATTATGTGTATGGTTATTTAAAAAAAATTCCTTAATACATAAAAAAAGAAAAGATTAAAGTATTTATTTCATTAATATTAAGAGAGTTTAATATACATATCTAGGAGGTCTGTAATGGATGGATATACAATCCTATCAAGTAGAAGCACTCCAACACAGTCACACTTGCAAAAATGAGGAATCCATATCATGAATACATTTACACACAATGAACTAACCCTGACTAGGGATATTTTAGGGTGTACCTATTAGATGCACTTTGTGCACCTCATCTCACTCACAAGGTACTTTTTCTAGGATTTACTCTCAAAATTTTACAAATAATATAATTCATCTTTCCTTTCTCTTTTCTTTTCCTCTGTTGGAATAATTGTCATTGATGTCAAAGGGAGTTGAAGGAGATAAAAATTGGTTAGAGTAATTGGTGTCAAAAGATGTTGTAGGATTTATTTGACAGAGAAAAGTGTTGTTCGTCATTTCAGAGTCTCCTAGTGTCACTTCAGATTCTCATATAGAATGCTTTGGAGTCTATCTGAAAATTTTTAGAATTATTTGGAGTCTGTCCAAAGTCTATTTGATTTCTTTAGAGTTTGTTTGAAGCTTTTGATTTATCTTGATATGGGACCAAATTTTTTGGCCAAATGTCGTAATGCATATTTCACCTATTTAATCTCTTTGGAGTTTGTCTGAAGTCTATTCTATTTGATTTGGAGTCTAAACTGAATGCTTTGGAATTTGTCCAAAATCTATGGTTTGTTTTAGTATAGGACCAAAAGTTTGGGCCGACCATTGCAATGCATTTTTGAGTTTGTTGGATCATTTCTAATGATCATGTTTTTCTGACCTTCCAAGGTTTTGAAAGTAAATTTGTGATCTTTTTGTTACTGGATAAATGTCTCTATTTTTGGAAATAAAATGTTCCATATGTTCAATTTTTAGGCCGACAAGAGTTTATTAGTTTATTATTATGTCTTGGCATTGCTCTTATTTGTGTAACTATAACCGACCTTCATCTTGTTTTGATGCCAATGATAATAATGTGCATAGGTATAAAAGGATATGTGGAATCATAATTGTGTGTGTGTGTGTGTGATAAGAAGAAAGAGAGAACTATTGAAAGGAGAAGAAATAAGAAGATTGGAGCAACAAATGAAGACATATTTCTAAGCCCCACGCATAATTCTCAGTATGGAATAACAACGAATCATGAAGGAAGGGAGAACGAACTCAAGTCAGCTCTAATGAAGATCTACTAAAGAAAAGGGTGTTGCAGAGAGGAAAAAGTGACGCATGGTGGTGTTTGGTCTATGGAGAAAATGGAATATGTGAAGAATGGATATCTGAAGGAAGTATGATTGCATGAAGAGCATGAAGAAGAAGAGTAGAAGGTCATAAAGTAAGTGTGTAGTGTGTGCTTATAAATAAGATGTTCCTTTGTGTCTTAAACAAAGTTCTGAGCATGAAGTAACGACAACATGTTGAAGAAGAGGAAGAAAAAACTGAAGCAGATTTGAAGATGACATCTTATTGAAGGAAGAGAAAATAACAGTAGAAAATTAAGATTTGAGAAGAGGTGAAGCTTCATTATGATAAGGAGAATAAGTTCAAGCAAAGTAAACATATTGAAGAGTATAAAGAAATTTGATTTCATTAATTGGACCAACGTCCATGTTGGAAGAATGATCTAATTTGTGTGTATGAAGAGAGTGATTGAAGAGTATAAAGTGAGATGAATTCATTAATTGGACCAAAATTCATGTTGGAAGAAGGATGAAGAAAGTGATTTAAGAGTATAAAGCGATATGATTTCATTAATTGGACCATCATCCATGTTGGAAGAATGATCTGATCTGTGTGTATGAAGATAGTGATTGAATTGCCATCATTAGGTTGAGGAAGAAACTACATAAGGTGGATTTGTGTATTATTGGGGTTGGTGTATCAAAATTTGGGGTTTGGTGTCTCCAGTAGGTTGGTTCCTATGAATTAACTGAGTTAGTGCTCAGAATTGGTGATTTGTGTCTCCAAGGAGTTGATGTTCATGAATCAATTGATTTGGTACTCAACATTGGGGATTGGTGTCTCAAGTAGGTTGGTGCCTACAAATATGTATTGAGATGTTTTGAATTGGATTTGGATAGCAAATCCAAGCAATATTTTCTCTATGGTTTTCTCCCGAAAGGGTTTCCATATATATCTTGTGTTATATGGTTGTGTAATTGTTATATTTTATGTGATTATTGTTGTTATGGATGAAAATGTTTAAATAAGTAAAAGTTTGTATAATACTGATTCACCCCCTCTCAGTATTAGTGTTTTTTCAACATCCTCATCCATTGGGTGATTAACCATTTTATAATATCGAAGGGATAGCTACAACCAACACACCCTTTCATTATTTAAATAAGTCATTACTTTACATTGTAAATATCATTCATCCCCATTATTGGGCTGATTTATTATTTAACAAAGAATCATTCCCTCTTTACCACATATTTTCACAAGGTAAAATAACGTTACATACTACTTTATGGTAATATTTTTTTAACCACTCCTTATTTTCATCACTTTACATATTTATTAATCAGTGGAGATTTAGCTAGACAATGTTTCCCCCTGTAAATTTAGTTACTTCCCTCAATAGCACGAGGTTTATTTGTAACACATTATAAAAACAAAAAATGATTAATTAAATAAACATGGATATTTATTGATACAAATATATTCATACTTTTCCCAAGTTGTATTATTAAGATCACAAAATGTCCATCACTTTTACTTAGTTAATTTCTATATTTCTTAATTTTCTAGTTCTTTATTCAATAATTTACTTGTTCTTTATTCAATAATTTATTTAGGTTTTATTTTAAATTCACAAATAGGTTAAATATTTGTATTTTCCCAATCAATTACATGTTCAGAGTTATGCACATACTTTTAAAGCAAACTAACATGGAAAAATTATGAATTCTAGATAATTCATGAGGTAAAGCAAGTTTTTGTGTTGATTCCCCTATCTTTTCCAAAGTTTAAATGGTCTAAAAAATCAAGATGAAATTTTAACATATTTTCCTAATTTTAATAAACTACGTTTGGGTTTTACTCCACGAAAAACTTGGTCACAAAATTCAATTGTTTAAATCGATCTTTTGGAATCAACCCAACTTTTAGATTGATCTTGTGCAACTTTCATGTTTTGTTTTTCTTTTTTAATTAGTTTTTACATTTTCATTAAATCTTTGGTTTCATACTAGGCTTTTTGAATAGAGTCATGCCACGAAATAGTGTATGACAATTTATAGCATAGAATGCTTCAAAAGGTGACATTTTAATTGTAGATTAGTATCCGCGGTTATAAGAAAACTCAACCAAATATAAATAATCTTCCCATGCATTGAGTCTTTCAATAGTATACATTATTAGCATGTCCTAAATAATTTTGTTTATTCCCTTAGTTTGACCATCTATATTGGGATGATAGGCAAAACTAAAATTTAAACTTATTCCTAATTCAATCAAGATAGTTCTCCAAAAAGAAAACGTTAATTTAGGGTCACAATTAGATACCTAATTTTTGGGAACACCATATAAGTGGAAAATATCTTATACAAACATGTGAGCTATATAATTTGTGCATGATTTGTTTTTTATAGGTAAGAAATCATCCATTTTTGTCAATCTATCAACTACAAATAGGATAGTTTCATGGCCTTTACGCGTTCGGGGAAATCTTGTAATAAAGTCCATACTTCCATATTCCCATTTTCAATTGGGTGTGGATAATGGATGGAGTTAACTAGGCTGTTTGCATTAATATACTTTAATATTTTGGAAATTTAGGCAGTGTTATACCTATTTACTAATATCTTGTTTCTTCTTGGGCCAAAAATAATATTTATGGACTAAAAGGTAAGTCTTGTGAAAACCTAGGTGACTAGCTATGGGTATGCCATGAGAATATCTTAATATTTTTCATTTGATCTTGTGTAATTTAGGGATCTATGATCGTCCCTTTTAATACAAAACTCCATTTGATCAAAGCATATAAGAAGTGAGATGGTAATTTAAGTGTACATTAGAGGAGTGATAAAGTAGTCCTTTATAAAGGTCATGGGAAAAGTCATCTATAAATAATTTAATGTTTATAGGATTCTCAAACTTGCTTCGTTCAAGAGCTATAACATTTACATATATATGTCTCCTACTTAAGACATCAACTACTAAATTATCCCTAAATAGAACATATTGAATGTCAAAATCATATTTTGGTAATAATTCTACCCATCTTCTTTGTCTCATATTCAATAGAGGTTGCGTAAAAATATGTTGAAGATTTTACGGTATTTTTTAAATATAAAATTATTTCCTTTTAAATAATGTCTGTATATCTTAAGTGCTTGTATGATTCTTGTGAGAGAGTGTGAGCAAAAGGATCAAGAAGGAATGCGTTCACATCAATGAAGTTGCACTCGAATGAAAACATGATGTAGCTCTAAGTAATAAGCAATAAATCAATCACAAGAAATTATGGATGCAAAATAAAAAGGCATGTTCATTCTCATAGATCAAATAAAAAAGGTACAAATAGGAGTGTTGTGTAACTTCCATACAAGACCCATCATACCTCCACAAGGAAGAAATGAGTTACAATCTAGAGATGGAATGTAACTCCTATATGACACACACTGACACATATGACATATTCTATGATTGAATCTATCATATAAATCCTAATGACACCTAATGAACTATGATCCACCTAAGTGAGGTGAATCATAATTTGAGGTGGAAATACAACTAATAAAAAAATAAAAGCGAAAAAATACCCCTGACACTAACACCCCCTTAATCGTAACTTAAGATGAGGAAAGACAAGTCAGACTGAGAAATGGGTCCCAATAACTATGCCTGATGAGGTACCCATGTACAATATGGATCTCAAGTAATAGAGGAAAACCCAATGGGAAAAATATAAAGTTAAAAAAGATACAAGAATCCCCTAAACAACTAAGAAATATGTGTCAAATGGGCCCCGATAACTAAAGGCCTAATAAGGTACCTATGTACAAATTGTAATATTTCTACAAGAAGAATATGAGGAGAATTAGAGAACTATCCATATTTCCTAGAAGATGAAACTACCCAAAGCCATCCTATATCTTGAAAGAAGCCTCCTGGAGTGACTTTGGATTATAAGTAGAAGTAAAGGAGAGTGAACAACCATGGAAAGGTGAGTGAAACCAAAATGCATGGTTCTTATCCAAGGAGCTAGTGTCCACAAGTAAGGTAGAAGTGCCAAAATATCCAAGAGGGAATGGTGAATCTAAAACAACAATGAAGAAGGAGGGTGTGATATCATGTAACTATGAGGAAGATGAAATGATGTCTGATGAGTCTTGAATCAAAGTTCCTACTGTATGAAAATTATGTAATGGACAAGAAGTAGGTGGATCAAGAAATAACTCCCCAAGATGTGGAAGGTGAAAAGTGGATGCTGGAGGTGGGTCCTCATCACTATGGAAATCAACTGTGATAGAAGAGGAGTCATCATCATCAGAAGTGTGCTCGAGCTCATAAGTATCATGAAGTATAGGTGAATTGGATGAAGAATTTGAAGAAGGAACAAAGTGATAGAAGAAATACAACTATTTATGATGATCAACTAAACCAAATGCAATGATAGTGTCAATGTGTATCTATATGACATAAAAAAAATCCAAAGTGAACTCAACCCGCATGCCCTGACCAAGGTGAGTAATCTAATAAACTCATAGGAGATTAGTTTTAAGTGATGGCATACTTAGAAAATTATTAAATGTTCCACCATTCACTTCAACAGACCCTTTCCCAAACACCAAAGTAGAAGTTTCATCACCCAATCAAATAGAAGACATGTCATTTGGCTCTAATGAAGTGAACTCTATGTGTGATAGGGCCATATGATGAGATGCACTAGAATTAATAACCCATGTAGGAGTAGGTGAAACAAATACAACTAGAGATCTTCCCTTTGTTTTATCCTTAATTGATTCCTTTTCTTTCTCTTTTCCTTTCCCTTTTCTATTGTCAGTTTCCTTAGAGGATTCATGAGTTGATGAAGATCGTTTAATAGAATTAGGTGCTCCTATGTTGTTCTTATCAAGAAGAATTGCGAGGATCGAAATATGATTCTTAAAACATTTAATTTCATCATGAATTCTTTTGCAAAAACCATATTTTTATATTCTCTTTAGGAGGTTTAGAACTAGAAGAGGAAGTGGAAGAATTTTATTTGGTGGTGAATTTTTCCTTTTTCACAATCCTTTTTGTTTTGTTTCTTCTCTTTTAAACCCTTCGTTTTGTCATGACCCTCAAGAAGAGAATGGGATTTAGTGGATTTTAAAGCACCCATTTGCATTATTTTATCATGTTCCTTAGCCAAGTAAGTAATAAAATCATCAGAGGAGGGAATAATCCATTGTTCTCTAAGTATTATTTTAGTAGTGTGCAAGGTAGAGACAAAAATAGAATAGTCGGGCCTAAGTTTGGCGAGGATGGAAATAATAGGCCATGAGTCCTTTTTGTCAATTCCATAATATTTTAATGGAAATCTCACAAACTTTAACTTGGCGAATAAGTCTTGAAGAGTGTCAAAATTGCTGAGGCTAAGACTAATCAACTCATTTTCCAATTCATGCCCTCTCATTTTATCCTATTTCCCAAAAATTTTGTCTAAGGTGTCACATACCTCCATAGGTGTTTTGGAGGAAGTCAAATGAAAGCGCATATTCAATGATACAAAAAGATAGAAAAAAAATGTAAGCTTCATCACATTTTTCAAAGCATTTATCTTTCTATGGAGCATCTGTTGGTTGAGTTTGCAAACACATAGTTATCTCATAAAATTTTTGTTTTTACAAGGCGAGGGATACATAAATTTTCCATTCGTGATAATTAAAGGGAGTAAGTAAAGGAATTGAATTGATATCCATGAAAAATAAGAGGCAGCAAAAAAATGGTGAAAAGAAGTAACCAAAAAAATTATATACCCCTTTTTGTGACACTTTATAAATAATACGTTGATTACATCCAAGTGTGTTCGTGCGACGTGAAACTATAATAAATGCCACAGATTTACACAATAAAACTGTTTAGATTTATACATAGGATAATGATATTATATTATATTCATTCCAGATCAATTACATAGGATGCACTTACAAATATATAGGCACATAGTTTCCTATAAATTAGGAAACTACTCTACTAACAACTACTAATCTCGTGAGTTGTTTATAACAACCAAACAACTCAACACACATTCATTATTAGTTGTTTTATATAACAACTAAATAACAAATTACTAATATAATAATAATTACCAAATGTAATTATTATCTACACAATGTAAATACTAATTCCTAACAGAAACAATTGGTCACCGTACGCCGGAAAAGCGACAGGCGAGCGTGAGAATCTACAAGTGACTCTTCCGCGTACCCGACCTCTCGAGGTCGTGCCGAGACAGCCGGTGGGGGGGGTAGAATATGCAGACAAACTAGTTAGGCAGTCTAATGTCTTCGACACGCACTAGTGGTATTTGCGAATCTAAGGCAGAGAAGGCCCTTCTAACTTGGACTGGTGTGATAGATCGATCAGCGAGGATGACTGCTCGAAGGCTCCAATCAATATCGAGCTCTGGCGTGATTGATTCGATCTATGGGTTGCGGAATACGTGGAAAATGACCTGGGATTGCTTCGTGTATATCTCCTGATAAGGTCATAGTGTGCGTAGGCCAGTGTATTCGTTGGGCTGTGGGTTCTGTGGATCACAACCATTCCCTATGTGGGATCAAGTTCAGTAGTCGTAAGCTTTCTAGCTTCTACGTTTAGAACCAACAGTTGTGCAATCTTCTCAGAATACCTCACAGGCGTTCTTGCGACCTGGATTCTTAAGCTGGTATCTATATGTACGAGGGTGTCTCCAGCGTCTGGCTGTGGAACTAAAGGATCACACCCGAATGTTTGTTCTCTTTCGAATCCTTCTACAGTCATATGGATATTCTTCCTAGTGCAATCTGTAGTTTACTGACTTGACCAAAACGCATGTGCTTGGTCCTCTTCTATGTTTAATCCTCTTAACTAAGAACTGATTAGTTGTAAATTTTTGGTTGTTTGGAATACTTGTATCCTGAGAGTCTATATCAACTATCGTTGTGACGAGGTTTGGTTGTGGCACGATTGGCTCAAATATATATTCCCTAGGCTCTTGAGGTCCCGTGATTGTCATACGAAACAAAATGCAATCTAACTGTAACGAAACAAATTCTAACTAATGAAAATAAATCTAACTGCATATAACTTTTATTCTTCTAAGAAATATTCTAATAATTTTAAGGAAAGCAAACTATTTTAAGTGTATCTAGAAATAATAACTAAACAATAATTTGAAACAGACAAGATAACCGAGTGTGGTTATTTGCCTGTGCGATTTTGTAGAATTATTCTCTAAATAAAATAGCCTGTCTAATCTACCGGCAAGATTCTCGATCCTACCTCAGAAGTGAGGAGTGAATCATAGTTTCTCAGAAACTATCAATCCCCACAGCTTCCCTGGCAATATCGAGAATAGAATGAAATGAAATAAAGCGATTAACTACTCTATTTGATATGAATCTGACTAGAACTTTGAAATTTAAAACCTGGACTCCGCAGAACAGTGGCGAATCCGATGGTGTATGTGATCTCGTCCCCTCAGTATGATCTTCTCGTTCTTTCGTGTTCACTTGGATCTAGAAAAGTGTGTAATGCTAGCACCGATAGGAGTAGATTTTGGGACAAGGACAGCTCAGAATGCAGACCGAGAATGCGAGTAGGAGAGGGATAGTGCAAGAGTACAGAGCTTGGCTTATGCGATTCCTAGTGGGATTTTACTGCGAGTCATGCAACATGAAGCGACCAGAACCTGTGACTATCCTATACGAAGAGCAAAACCTGCAACTTTAATGGCTTCCTAAGCTATTCTGTTCCAAAATAAAGACACTGCTTGCACAAGTTGGATATGTGGCTTACCAACAGCTGAATAAAGCTAACCAGGTATATAATGAATTGAACTAAGAACTCTAAGTCACAGTAAAACAAATCTACAGCAAAGAGGAATTCAGAGGCAAGCTTCTAACCGGATTGGATGGAACAACAGCACTGCCTGCACAAGATGGGTCTGTGGCTTACCAACAGCTGAGCAATACTAACCAAGTATGAAATAAACTATGCTATCAATCCTAAGCAAGCTAACCAAAACACTAAAAATCAGAAGACTCTAACAAGGAAAAATGGTGACCAAAAGCTCCAGCTCAAATTCTTCACCCAAATTCTCACCAAATTCAGACCCATTTGCATGTACACAAACCATGCATTTATAGGAATTCCAACACTCAAAAACCAAAACCAAATTGAACTCCTAAACAATAAACAAAGAAAAAACACTATTCCAGGGGACCAAAAACATAAATGCATGCTCAAGTCGGCAAGGAAAAGCTGGTGAATCGTGATATTTCACGCGAGTCGCGTCAAAAGAGCGTTCTGGAAAATGCGCACAGGACCGCCGCTCTAAGTAGGGCGGCGGTTACAGGACCGCCGCCGGCGATGATCAGGGCGGCGGTTTCGTCACTGAAGGTCAAGAGGCCAAGGAAAGAGGGAAAAGAGGGGAAAACAAAGGGCGCGGGGGCTAAGCGGGGCATGCGGGATGTTAACGCATACTCCGAGGGCTTTTCCGGATCCTGAACACCTTGCGAGGAGACCTGTATCATCATCGGGGCACTTGTTACACTGTTCTGGCAGTACAGTACCTTACAATTTTGGGTACGTACATATTGCCCCCTCGGAGAAGCGTTTTAGCCATGAAGAGGCATAAAACGGTGGGTCCGAGTATGGCAGTCCCGAAATGGGGAGTTAGAAGCTATACCTTACTCGTCTGTGTGTTGAGATGACGCCATCGAAATTCCCGCTACCTGCAAAATGAAAAGAGAACTCAAGTGCAGATAGATGCAATAACTTGGAAGATAAACGCTAAAATAATAGGGAAGGAGAACGTACCATTCATGCGGGGATAGAAACTTACCTCCAACAGCGCTCCAAACCTGTGAAAAAGTCATTTTAGAACGAAACAGAACGATATATATATGAAAGTGGGCCCATTTTCCTATTCATTTGCGCGAGTCGATTTGATTGATTTTGAGCTCTGGGACCCACGGTGACGGTTTCTCACGTGAGTAGAGTCGAAACGTTCGCAGCGAGATCGTGATCATGCCTCCATGAGCGGAACACCGACCTCAGCGATCACAGGTTGGTTTTCTTCCATTTTGTGTTTTTCCCTCTTCAAATTTGAAATGGAAAATTCTTTGCAATGGGGGGATTATTTTTGAAAATGTTAGGTTCAAAAGGTCCATCTAGGGGGGGGGCGCCTACTGGGTAGGCTTTGTTTTTAGTTAAAATGGTCTATTTTTGCTTTTTTTGGGCTTTTTGGGGTTAACAACCCGCGTGGGTTTTCGGACCGCGACCGCCGCCCTGGCTGAGGGCAGCGGTTACATGACCGCCGCCCTGGTCATGGCGGCGGTTACACGACCGTCACCTTTAAGGCGGCGGTTACAAAACCACCCCCTGCTCAGGGCGGCGGTTTTGCACAGAATGCAAAAGAACTTAACTTTTGAGATTGCACTTGTATTTTTATCATTTCTATATGCTTTTATGACTCTCTCGATATTGATTAGATACTAACTTGCTCTGTTTTGTGTGTTTTGGTTGTATGCAGGCGAGAGCAGAGTATATCAGATGGAGCCGAGAGAGAGAGTGTGACTGGCTCTCCGGGGTGTTAGATGTCCTTTCTCAGGATGAGGAGGATACATTACAGAGGGCCGGTATATTGCGTATATCGCGCGTGCCCCATGTCACGCCATCTAGTCACATTCTTTGTGACTTATTCTCATATTGGGATGCAGATCAGAACACTTTCCGATTGCCAGGGGTCCGCGGTGAGTGGACCATCACTTTGGAGGATGTCTACCGTATCCTGGGGGTCCCGATCATCGGGAGGAGACTCACACTGGAGACGGCAGGGTCCCGAGCACAGATTGCACAGTGGGCAGGCTACATGGGGGATGCAGCCATCTCCACGGGGTCGAAGAAGGGAGTGAGAGTTCGATCCATTCCTTCTTTGCCCATCCCCGTATTTCGACAGGATATCATGGGGATCCTTGCCTCGAGGCTGATCGGGGACAAGGGAGGAGATACTTTACTATACTGCTGGGCCCCCATCATTGCACAGATAGAGGGGCATGGCCGGATATATGCCTGGGGCGCAGATATTCTGGGGACCACCTACCATGACTTATACAGGGTGGTCCGTTTGCAGGGACAGTCATTGAGCCACCCGACTCTAGTCATGAGTTGGGTGTATGAGCATTTTATTCCTTATGGCAGAGGGGTAGAGGTGGCAGACCCAGGGGCTGTGAGGGTAGCTAGATGGTCAAATATGTCGGTGCTTAGAGTACTTCACCAGCCCATTGCCTCCCTTACCACAGCAGATATGGAGGCGACACCGTACCAGCTTATGGCCGGCATATGGGGCGAGGAGACCCTTACATTGATCTCCTGCTCCACCACAGGGCAGCTTATCAACCGCGTGGGACGGGTGGAGGTACACCCTTTTGGAAGAGTTCCTCAGCAGTTCAGCCTTCCATATGCGGGCATGCTTCCCCCAGTGGCACCATTTTACAGATCAGTCCGCGAGGCTAGAGGGGGGCCTAGAGGCCGTGGTTGGACATTGATCACTCCTGGCACTCCCATTGCAGCCAGGAGGGTAGTTCGGGCTAGAGGGAGAGCCGGTGCGCCCCGGGCACCTTTGCTTCAGATTGCTGCGGGTCCTGCTCACAGCAGCGATGACCCTATAGATATTGACTCCGATTCTGAGGAGCTTACAGAGGGAGGGTCGGAGGAGCAGACAGATGATAGCGATCCTGAGTGGCATGACACTCAGGATATTTTGCAGGTAGAGAGGGCCGAGCAGAGTGCAGAGAGAGAGACTCTAGCTTCAGAGGAGCCACTCTCCCAGGGCCATGGTGGAGAGGATGAGTCAGTTGCGGGGCGTCATGTTGCTCCTACTACAGGAGCAGCCCCTCAGTCGGCAGCGGCATCTGCGGCGGGTGCTGGCCCCAGTGATCCATCTTAGAGGCCCGGTGATCCGAGTAAGTTATCCTCTCATCTTTTCAATGTTTGTTTAATTTAGGATTTTTAATTGCTATCTCTCCTTATGTTTTGATATTGTATCTTGTATATTTTTAGCCTCTTGCCTAACTTCTAATTCATTTTTCTTCTTTGTCTTTGCAGAGACTGTTGACGAGTGGCGGGATTTAATCCGTAGGGTATGCACTGATTCTCTGATGATCCCTATGGATAAGACCCGTGCGGAGCTATCTGTAGATGCCGGGGAGCCTTCAGCAGCCGGTAGGCATACCGACGTCTTCGCTCCCATTTGGCACGTGGCCAGGATGGTGTCGACTCTCCGTACAGAGTTGGCAGGCTATAGGACAGCCGAGCGTCTTATGAGGAGCCATTCTCGTGGCGAGACCGCGGCTGCTCCTCGAGACCCTGAGCCCTCCGTGCATTCAGAGCGCCGGCGTAGCCGGAGTCCTAGGCGAGGGCGCGCACCCTCGGAGGGGTCGCGTAGGGGTTGAGAGGCGACTTGGCCCTGTATGCTTTGTACTGTAGATTCTTTTGTATATCATGGGCTCTTTGAGCATTTTGACCATGCCTAGAGCATGATGGCATTGTATATAAACATTGGTTATTTATATATATGCATTCGTTTTTGGATCAAAACTTTGTCACTCGTGTTTTCCCTTTCTGTTTCCAGCTTCCTCGTGTATACTACGATGTATGTTTTATATGCTTTCTAGAATGTATGCAATGGAAAACAGATGATGCAAATGTTTGCTTTCTTTTTGTGTTTCATGATGCTGATACATGATATTTGTAGATATATTGTGATCTTAAATCTTAGCTTCTGTGAGCAATTTGGATACCTCATGTTTGTTTTGGAAAAGTGATGAAAATAACCAGTATGATGAACAGATTAACTTGCCCCACTCCTAACTCCACGCAACTAGTAAGATGCGAGGGCTCATCACCAAGAGCCAAGAAGGGCGCAAGTTATGAAATATGGTGAAATGATAGTGACGAAAGACAGACGAAGCTTTGGTGGAACCAAATTGAAAACTACAAGCTTACTCTACCTGAATGACTTCATAGTTTTGGGTGCAACTTGCTTTGCAGTTTATCCAGACTTAGACCCGTAGATGGCCACATAGTAGACAAAATCTGGTTTTTTAGGATTTTTAACTCTCTTGGAATTTTGAACATCTGATTCATTCGTTTTTGACTCAAAGTTTGAATAGTTTGTTTATGACCTTTAAACGTTTGCATTGTCTAGAGGACCCCCTACACTTTGCCCCATGCTACCTGTAAGAAGCATGGGTTTATCACCGTGGGCAAGGCATAGGTGAGTAAGGGCATTTCCATCCTTTCCCAACCCTACATCACTAGTAAGAGACGCAAGCTCATCACCGAAGGTTGGTGGGGCAAGGAAATGTGTAAAAATAAAATTTTCTGTTTAATCACTTTTTGACTTGTCTTTTTGAGTAAAATGTCAGTATATGCTTATTTCCAAAGAGATGTGTATATGGGATAGATGTGACACCATGAAGCTTCTAGAACAGACCATAGGCAAGACACCTATCCTAAGAAGAAATCAAAGCGAGAACAAACTTGCAGATCTTGGTATGGTTACCGTTAGGACTTCGTCATGTTTGATTTTATTTGATAAAAGATTCCAAGATGACTTGATGATATCGTGAAAATGGAGAGATATGATTAGAAAGTTTTGTGCCAACAACATCATGAGTTTGTAATGAATTACTTTGAGAATAGATTCCTTGATCACAATTTGTGTAAGAACAAGTGGACAAAATGATCTAAATCTATATGAAGATGCAATGTAGATAGTTATATAAGGTAGTGCTAGCTGCTTATGCGTAGAAATGCTTGAGGTGCAGGGAATTGACTGTTTCACCAAATTCCTCACCTTCTAGCGTGCATAAGAGGTATGCACCATTTCCATAGTCCTTTGTGACTCGGTATGGGCCCAACCATTTGGGCCGGAATTTCCTTCCTTCGCCGGTCTTCTTGTCGATCCGGCTGTCTAGTCTTAGAACTAGATCACCTTCGTATATATTGCGTTCATAGACCTTCTTGTTATATTGCCGGCACATTCGGTCAGCATAAGCTCTATGCCGCTGCTCAGCATCTAACCTAGTTTCATCTAGGCTTTCTAATTGGGAAAGACGTGCTTCTCTGTAAGCGTCTTCATCCAGAATCCCTTGTAGTGAAATGCGGAGACTGGGTATTTCGACCTCAAGCGGGAGAATTGCTTCTGCCCCAAATACTAGCGAGAAAGGATTTTTTCCCATTGGTGTTCTTATTGAGGTTCGGTGGGCCCACAAGGCCGGATATAACTTCAAATGCCAATCTCGCTTGTTTTCTTTCACCGTTTTAAGGAGAATGGCTTTCAGCGTTTTGTTTGTTGCTTCAACCTGTCCATTGGCTTGGGGATAATACAAGGAAGCCGTATGATGGCTTATTTTAAATTTACCACATATTTCGCGAACTTCTTCGTTTTTGAAAGAAGTTCCATTATCGGAGATAATGATTTGCGGGATACCGTACCTGCAAATGATTTGATTCAAGATGAACTTAGTGATCACCGAACCAGGTATAGTAGTAAGAGGCATGGCCTCCACCCATTTGGTAAAATATTCAGTGCCCGTGATTATAAAATTGTGGCCGTCTGTGGATGAGGGAGAAAATTTCCCTATTAAGTCTAGGCCCCATGTAGAAAAGGGCCATGGAGTAGCGATTGGTTACAGAGCTTGTGCTGGCATGTGGATCTCGTGAGATAATTCTTGGCACTTATGACACCTACGTGCGAACTCTATCGCGTCATGTTCTAGAGTGGGCCAGAAATAGCCCATTCGATGTATTTTTCGAGTGGTGGCATGGCCACCGAAGTGGCCTCCACATATACCAATGTGGGATTCGTGGATAATCCTCTTGGATTCTTCTGTGTCAAAACAACCTAGGAGCATTCCATCGAATGCTTTTCGATAGAGCACCTGCTCTATAATGATGTATTTAGCTACGATTATGCGTAACCACCTTCTTTGCTACAGTGTAACTGCATCCGGGTACGTATGGTCCATGATATAATTAATGATATCAGTGTACCAAGGGCACTCAGAGATAGCAGGTCGAGTTTCGATGTAGTATACGCATTCATCCGGAAAGTCTAAATCCACTAAATCACCTCCGTCTAATGGGTTGTCAGCTAACCAATCCACGATGATTTGTCCTTTAACCGACTTCTGATTTACAAATGTTAATTCGAACTCTCCCATTAAGGTTATAAAATGTCCATCTTTTTTGGACAAGGACCCTTGTGTGAGAAAAGTCCGTAAATGGTCCGTCTTTACCATGACCTTCGTTTCTTGATTCAGCATGTAATGTCTTAGGCATTTAGTAACAAAGACTATGGCAAGGCATTATCGTTCTGCCTGTGTATAGCATGTTTCATAGTCGAGCAATGTTCGGCTAATGAAATAAATCGCACGCTCTCTCTTGTCATCGTCTTCTTGGACCAACATACAAGCCAGCGAGACATCGGTAGCCCGTGAATTATAGAATTAACGGGCGATCCAGCTTAGGTGGCATTAGCGTAGGAGGTGATAACAGGAAACGCTTAACTGTGTCAAAAGCTTCGTTGCAATCTTCAGTACAATCAATGCTATAGTCCTTCTTGAGTAAATTGTTGATTGGATGAACGAGCGAAGCTTAGAGTCTGGGATAAATCTCCGGATTGTACCCAACTTTCTAAGAAATGATCTGATTCCAGATTCACTCCGAAGGTGGGACCATTTCGAGGACAGCCTGAATTTTGGTTGGATCAACATCGATCCCTCATGACGATATGATGTAACCTAGGAGCTTTCCCCCTGTTACACCAAATACACATTTCTTTGGATTTAGCGTGACTCCCTATTCTATTAGACGTGAAAGAATGATGCGGAGTACTTCGGGATGGTCACAACATTTCTTGGGCTTTAGCCAATAAGTCATCTACGTAAGATTCCACGATTTTATGAATTAGATCATGAAATATGTATGTCATGGCCCGCTGGTACGTAGCACCGGCGTTCTTGAGACCGAATGGCATAACAGCGTAGCAATAGGTTCCCCAAGGAGTTATAAACGTGGTTTTAGCTTGATCTTGCTCAGATATTCTGATTTGATTGTATCCCGAGAATCCATCCATGAGAGACAAGAGTTTAAAACCAGTTGTTGCATCAACAATAACATTTATGGATGGTAGTGGGAAGTCATCCTTAGGGACAAGCTTTGTTGATGTCTCGGAAATCTATGCAAATGCGTATCTTTCCGTTCTTCTTGAGAACAGGAATGATATTAGATACCCATTTGGAGTAGTCAACTGGCTTGATGAATCCTACCTGAAGGAGTTTTATTACTTCCTATTTTACCATGAGAGCTACTTTGGGTTTCATGGGTCTTGTTTTTTGTTTAATTAGCTTTGCATCTGATCTAGTGACGAGGTTGTGTACCGCAATGTGGGGGCACGACTCCCGTCATCTCCTTGTAATTAAATGCAAACGCCTTCTGATGTTCTTTGAGAACCTGAGTATGTATTTCTACTTCTTCTGGTGTCAACGAAGAACCTAGTTTCAGTATTCTTGGTTCATCTTCTGTCCCGATGTTGACATCGATTGTTTCTTCGATTAAAGAGGCGTTTCCCTCTTCAAACTTAGGTGGTGCTGGAGGTAAATCTATATCATCCCCGTTTCCTATTGCGTATATGTTAGGTTCCATTTGTGAGGGACAGATCCGTTACGGGATTTCCAAAGTAGGAAGACGAATGCGGAATCAGGGATAAATCTAGCATATGATAGGAGAGATGTAGTACTGCATAGGCATTTAAGTAATCCAAAGTAGCCGCATCATTTCCCACATGGTCTAGGATGGTAGATTCACTTCCGCTTGAAAGAGGATTTTTCATTATTTTTATCAATGGTTCATCACGAATGGATACTGTGAAGTGAGTATCTTCTAGTTCATTGCTTGGAGTAAAACGTGATGCTGAGGTTGCTATTGAATCGGCGAGAATATTTTTCTCTCGCGGCATCGCTTCAATGGATATGAAGTTAAACGCCTTGCTTAACTCTAATACAACGTTTTTTGTAGAGTTGTAAATGTTCGGCTTTAGTTTCATATACTTCAGAAACTTGGTTTGTCACTAATTGCAAGTCTCCCAAGACTCTGATGTTATTAATACCAATTCTTTTGGCTAAGGTAAGGCCAAGGAGGAGGGCTTCGCACTCAGCGCCGTTGTTTGTACATTCAAAGTTTAATCTAAAAGTGAATGGGAGGACTTTATCCTCGGGTGAAGTAAGAATTATACCTACCCCCACTCCATAACGGCATTTAGCTCCATCGAAATGGAGAGTCCAATACTTAGCCGGGAGTGTAGATGTTGGGACATCTGCTGCGTTTGCGCACTCTACTTCTACCATACAGAGATCCTCTACTGGCAAGGAACCAACACCTAGAGAAAATCCCATGCCTACTGAATCGAATGGTAAGAACATTGGTGAATCTTGTTCTATCAACTCAACGATTTTTGCAGTAGTCCCTAATGATACTGTTTCTTTAGTTTTATCTTTAGGGGTTGGAATTGTTTTGGCTATGCTGGTAGTTTCAAGATTCGTCGTAGGTATCAACTTTTCCTTTGGCTTTGGGTCAGAGGGTTTATTAAGTTGGTTTGTTGGCAGCTCAAATTCTGAGTGCACCCCTGGTCTTTTCTTTAAATCAGCTAGGTGCAAATCGAAAGGTTTTGGATCGCCTTTGGCTACAAATACCTTTCCCAGATGCAAGAATCTTACTTCTTGAAATAGTGTGGAAGGGATTGCCTTCATTCGATGTATCCAAGGTCGGCCGAGGATCATATTATAGTTAGTTTCCCGATCTATAATATAAAACTCAGTCAAGATGGTTTTGGGCCCTAAGGTGACCGGCAGTATTATAGTTCCTATCAAAGTGGCTTTAAGGCTATCATAGCCTCTCAAGGTATTTCGTGTAGTGGAACAGTTTATTTCTCCATATCCAAGTTTTTGGAGGAAAGAGAAAGGGACTATGTTAACTGCAGCCCCATCGTCAACCATTTCCCATTTTACATAGCTATTATAAACCCACACTTGCAAGTGTAAGGCTGGGTCACCTCGGTGTGCGATCTCAGCATCTGTGGGCATTTTAATTATTTCAAAGATGAATTCGACATCCTTGTCCGGCTACCCCGGAGGGTGGATATCAAAATCTACGTGATTTACTTGTGTTTTGGGAGGTGGAGTGATGTTAATTAGATGGCCTAGACCTAATGCTTCTAAAAGAGCAGCTCTGTGAGGGGGAGAGTTCTTTAGTAAGTCTAAAAATGAAATGTGTGAAAAGGTCTTTGTTAGGTCACTAATTAAATCATAGGCACCGATGGGTTTTTCAACTATTTGTTGACTCTTATCTGTCTCTGGAAGATGACTTGGGCTTGGTTGAGAGAAATACTCTCGTGTTCTTGTTATAGCTTCGATAGGTAGTTCAGCGTCTAATTCTACCAAACTGACTATCTTAGGTCTCGGTTGAGCTCCCAACTGTGGCACGACTGACGGATTTAATGAAGTCGAGGCTTCATGGTCATTGTTTCCCATCACTGCACCTTTGTTTGTTCCGGTTGGATTCAGCCTATTGCTGTCATGATTTGGGAGCGGATCATTAAAGATCTTGAGGGGAGCATTCTGAGGAGAAACTGCCCCTGCGAGAGTATTTGGTGATGATGAGACGGGATCTGCCAAGAACAGGTCTGTGAAGAACTGTCTTTGTTCTTCTGGCAAACGTTGCATAAATTTATTGTAGTCACGGCACGTTCTAGTGTCGTGACCATGAATTTTATGGAAACCACAATAAGAATTGGGGTTATAATTCCCGTTTTGTTGGTTTGGTGTGTATTGTGGCCTAAAATTCTGATCAAACTGTTGCCTATTAGGACCAAAGTTTTGGAATTGTTGTTTTTGGTTTTGACTTTGGTTTTGGTAACCAAATGAGTTTTGGCTTGGCCCTTGTATGGGATTTCTCCGTTGTTGTTGTTGTTGTTGTTGTGGATGGTTAAAATCCACTGTATTGACCGTTGGGGTAAAGTTGTTGTTTCGCTGGTTGTTTGTTTGTGACGGAGTATTAACGACATTTACCCTCTTGGGCTGGTCGGTTACCCCATCCGTTGTTACCCCACGATTTTTGTTAAGGATTTTGGGTCCTTGATTGACATTTGTGGTAGTTACAGTATTTTGAGTGGAGGTGATTAACCTCCCATTTGCTCCGTATGTCTTACGACCACTATCTATCGCTGCTTGATCAATTCGCAGAGCGCTCTCAAGTACCTCATCATAAGTCCTTAGTGGGAACTTCTGGACTTCTTCCTTCACTTCTCTGCTGAGAGAATGAAGGAATAAATCACATAGTTCCATCTGATCCATGTTTGGAGCACTTGCTGAAGAGTAAAGAACTGTACGCCACCTCTGGATGAAATGGGCGACAGATTCATTGTGTTCTTGTTTGATGTGCAAGAATTCCCTGATTCCTGTTCTTAATAGTTTGTTCATGTCAAAGGCTTTGATGAACTCTAGACACGAGTTGTTTAAATGAATGTATGGAAGCCTCAGGTATTCTATAATACCAATCGAGAGCAATGCCCTCCAGTGTTTTGGGGAATATTTTAGCAACAACCCCATCCCAAGGGAGTAATTCTCGTATGGCTGTAGCGTAAGCTTTGATATGCGCATTTGGATCTCCCTCACCCTTGAACTTAGGCAAATCAGGGAGAGGTCTTGGAAGCATGACGCTTCGTATGGTGAAATCTAAGGGTTCCTTTAGGTATTCTGAATAAGTCCCTATAGCATAGCTTTCGACCATTGATGGCGTTTGCTGAGGGAGTGGTGGTGGGATAGGTTGTTGATACGGTGTAGCGTACGTGTTGGCAGGGGCATAGGGAGGTCCCTGCGTTTGAGCAAACATGCCGGGAGAGGAGAACATATCTCCTTGTGGTGATTTAGAGTACATGTTTAAATAGGACGGGGCATTGTCAAGGAATGGATTGTTTGACACTAGACCTGGAGGAATAGTGTTAGAGATGGTAGGCCTTGTTGGCATTTGTTGTGGATATTGAGGAGGCATGCCTAACATGCCTACTCCTGTAAGGAGATCTACCTGACCAGAGTGGTATGGAGGATTGGAACTTCCTGTTTGTATGAACGGAGAATTTTGACTTGCTTGAGCCAGTTCTAACCCTCTCACTCTTTCTACTAACGTTGAAATGACTTCATTTGGTGAAGTCACGGTACTTTTCCTGAGCGGCGTTTGTTGTATACCTTGGTGTTGTAAAGGTACGTGATATCCTGTCATAAACTGATCGCTATCTTGCCAAGTTTCTCCAAGAATATTTCCTGTATGCAGTGGCATAGAGGTATTTTCTGGAAAAGAGATTTCGGGTTGTATTTGTAAACCTCCTATAGATGGGTACATTCCCCGGGAGCGTTGTTCACTCCTAGGATAACGTGTTGGCTGTCCATCATCTAAGACCAGGTATGGATCTGATTGCCTACTAATTTGTGGTCTGAGTAACATTTGAGGAGATGAACCAGATTCTCCGGTAAACGTCATATTGTTTGAACCTGAAGGCTCTGTTTGTTGGGTTCGAGGGGGTTGATCTAACTCCTCAGTTTGAAAAGATGAACTATATCTGATTCTTGGGGTTTGTGTTGACAACTGATTAGTTGAATAGTTGTCACCCCATACTGAGAGCGAGGGTGATGATTCCCTATTCTGTTGGGCATAGTATGCCTCGAGACCCAAGAGGGGTCTGCCATATGCATCGAATCCCGACATATTCGGGGGGTATATGGATACCCGCAGAATAATGGGAAGGAGCGAAGGTGAAAGAGAGAAGATGAAACTTCTCAAAGAGAAGGTGAAACAATTGTTTGTTTCACGTCGGGTTCACCAATTTTGTACGCCGAAAAAGCGACAGGCGAGCGTGAGAATCTACAAGTGACTCTTCCGCGTACCCGACCTCTCGAGGTCATGCTGAGACAGCCGGTGGGGGGGTAGAATATGCAGACAAACTAGTTAGGCAGTCTAATGTCTTCGACATGCACTAGTGGAATTTGTGAATCTAAGGCAAAGAAGGCCCTTCTAACTTGGACTGGTGTGATAGATCGATCAGCATGAGGATGACTGCTCGAAGGCTCCAATCAATATCTATGGGTTGCAGCTCTGGCGTGATTCGATAATCTATGGGTTGCGGAATACGTGGTTAGCCGCTATATCTAGTAAGGAGCTGTTCGATGATGATAGGTGGAAGTGGAGTGGACTGAAATACTAGTGTGCGTAGGCCATGTCTATATCTAACTAACTTGTGGATTCGTTGGGCTATGGGATCTGTGGATCACAACCATAGACTCTTGGTTGTTGCAGCCCTGTTATGGTCATACGCGGGATCAAGTTCTAATCCCTAGCATCCAGTAGTCGTAAGCTTTCTTAGCTTCTACGTTTAGAACCACCAGTTGTGTAATCTTCTCAGAATACCTCACAGGCGTTCTTGCGACCTGGATTCTTAAGCTGGTATCTATATCTACGAGGGTGTCTCCAGCGTCTGGCTGTGGAACTAAAGGATCACACCCGAATGTTTGTTCTCTTTCGAATCCTTCTATAGTCATATGGATATTCTTCCTAGTGTAATCTGTAGTTTGGCTGACTTGACCAAAACGCAGGTGCTTGGTCGTCTTCTATGTTTAATCCTCCTAACCAAGAACTGATTAGTTGTAAATCTGTGGTTGTTCGGAATACTTGTATCCTGAGATTTTCGTCTATATCAACTATCGTTGTGACGAGGTTTGGTTGTGGCACGATTGGCTCAAATATATATTCCCTGGGCTCTTGAGGTCCCGTGATTGTCATACGAAACAAAATGCAATCTAACTGTAACAAAACAAATTCTAACTACATGAAAATAAATCTAACTGCATATAACTTTTATTCTTCTAAGAAATATTCTAATAATTTTAAGGAAAGCAAACTATTTTAAGTGTATCTAGAAATAATAACTAAACAATAATTTGAAACAGACAAGATAACCGAGTGTAGTTATTTGCCTGTGTGATTTTGTAGAATTACTCTAAATAAAATAGTTTGTCTAATCTACCGGCAAGATTCTCGATCCTACCTCAGAAGTGAGGAGTGAATCATAGTTTCTCAGAAACTATCAATCCCCACAGCTTCCCTGGCAATGTCGAGAATATAATGAAATAAAGCGATTAACTACTCTATTTGATATGAATCTGACTAGAACTTTGAAATTTAAAACCTGGACTCCGCAGAACAGTGGCGAATCCGATGGTGTATGTGATCTCGTCCCCTCAGTATGATCTCCTCGTTCCTTTCGTGTTCACTTGGATCCAGAAAAGCGTGTAATGCTAGCACCGATGGGAGTAGATTTTGGGATAAGGACAGCTCAGAATGCAGACCGAGAATGCGAGTAGGAGAGGGATAGCGCAAGAGTACAGAGCTTGGCTTATGTAATTCCTAGTGGGATTTTACTGCGAGTCATGCAACATGAAGCGACCAGGACCTGTAACTATCCTATACAAAGAGCAAAATTTGCAACTTTAATGGCTTCCTAAGCTATTGTGTTCCAATGGATTGGATAAAATAAAGACACTGCTTGCACAAGTTGGATATGTGGCTTACCAACAGCTGAATAAAGCTAACCAGGCATATAATGGATTAAACTAAGAACTCTAAGTCACATGATGAAGACAAATCTACAGCAAAGAGGAATTCAGAGGCAAGCTTCTAACCGGATTGGATGGAACAACAGCACTGCCTGCACAAGATGGGTCTGTGGCTTACCAACAGCTGAGTAATACTAACCAAATATGAAATAAACTATGCTATCAATCCTAAGCAAGCTAACCAAGACACTAAAAATCAGAAGACTCTAACAAGGAAAAATGGTGACCAAAAGCTCCAGCTCAAATTCTTCACCAAATTCTTCTACCGAATTCTGCCTATTTGCATGTACACAAACCATGCATTTATAGGAATTCCAACTCTCAAAAACCAAAACCAAATTGAACTCCTAAACAATAAACAAAGAAAAAACACTGTTCCAGGGGACCAAAAACATTAATGCATGCTCAAGTCGGCAAAGAAAAGTTGGTGAAACGTGATATTTCACGCGAGTCGCGTCAAAAGAGCGTTCTGGAAAATGCGCACAGGACCGCCGCTCTGAGCAGGGCGGCGGTTACAGGACCGCCGCCCTTTTTTAGGGCGGCGGTTTCATCACTGAAGGTCAAGAGGCCAAGGAAAGAGGGAAAAGAGGGGAAAACAAAGGGGTGCGGGGGCTAAGCAGAGGCATGCAGGATGTTAACGCATACTCCTAGGGTTTTTTCGGATCCCGAACACCTTGCAAGGAGACTTGTATCATCATCGGGACACTTGTTACACTGTTCTGGCAGTACAGTACCTTACAATTTTGGGTACGTACAGTCACTCACCTTGAAATTTGGGAAAAAATTATGCAAGTATGGAGACTACAATAAGATAATTTTTTCAGAGTGAATCAACACGGTAACAAGCATAAAATACCGAAAGTAAGAAAAAAGGGGAAAAACAAGAATGGGCCTCTCTTGCCATAAGGTTGTGGCAGACACACTCACTAACTCGCAAGAAAAGAAGATAAATACAAAGTTGGAGTTGTAAAAGCTCAATAACCCTAAATTGAGACCAGAAAAAGATAGAATTTTATCCCTTAGATTAATTTAATCAAATTCCTTTGATTAATTAAGCCTCAATTAATTTTTAAGCCTAATTAAGTTATATTAAAAAGGAAAGAGACAAAATTAATCAAGGAAATTAAAAATAAAAACATTTTTTTACCTTTTTGGTTTAGTGGGAAACCAACCTAGCTCAATGAGCTAGACGACAAGTTGAGTTGTGTTGGCAATCCAAAGGAGTTGAGGTGGTTGGGTTGGTTGATCGATCTCATCGAGAAAAGGGCTCTAAGATAGTCGAGCTAGGTCGACAGAGTTACACGTGGTAGGACGAGATGAATGGTCTAAATGAGCTCCATGTGCCGAGGCATGGATGCAAGTTACCAACTTATGAAATAGTGAAGAAAGAACGATGCTCCACATGACAAGTTACACTAGAAAATTATTGCAAGGAAGAGTCGGGAGGAAAGCCATTACTCGGCGAAGATTCTAAAAAAATGGCAAGGCGAGATCATTGCAAAAATAGACGAGCTGAGTTATACAGGCAGGGAGATGAGCACACAAGGGAAAGTTTGGGAATATTTACAATACTGAGTTGGATGACACATAACTCAGAATGGGAAGGCTCAGATGATATTTTCATGATGTAATGCATTGTAAGGTAAAGTAATTAGGAAACACAACATGCCGAGTTGGGATCAAGACGATCTCAGGGAAGAGAAGAGTTACGGGTGGGCTCAGGAGATGCTTGTAAGTAGAGAGGTCGGGTCAATAGTGTTGAAACCTAATGCTTGGATCTAGTGAAATAAATATTTGAAATACCAGGAGCCAGGAGAGGAGAGACCAACATAAAACAATGCACAATGGGGCGAGTTTGAGCCCAACACACAACATAGGGGGATCCGTTGAGAAACAATATAGGGTTGATTAAAGACCGATCCAGGTGGGATCAAGAAAAATGTGAAGTAGTCAGAATGAGTTGTAGAACTTGACGGATCAACAGAGTAGTGATCCTAAGCAGGATTTTGAAGTGGAGAGCTGGGGATGTCCAACTTGGTTCCTAGCTCAATGAGTTTGGGCCAACTTGAGCCTTTAAAAAAAGGTTTGTCACCACTTTCCAAAAGCTTAAAAGTTGCACCGAAAACCTTTTTTTTTTCTGTTGTTTTTACAACCAAAAAAACACAAGCAACACACACACACAAAAACCAACAAACTCTGAAAACAACTAATATTAGGCCAAATCAATATAAGTAGCATGAAATGAAAAATGGATTAAAACTTGCACAATAAACTAATAAAATCACGAAACTGAGAGTGGTAAGTAACATCTGAAGTGAGTGACAGGAACTCCCAACAATGATCTCTTACACCATGTTAGATAGCGTGAGCACGGGGATCAAGAAGGAATGTGTGCACATCAACGAAGTTACACTTGAACGAAAATGTGATGTAGCTCCAAGTAGTAACTAAGAAATCAACAATAAGAAATTGTGCATGCAAAAGAAAAAAGGTCTTCTCATTCTCATAGATCAAATAAAATAGGTAAAAATAGAGTGTTGTATAAATCCCATGCAAGACCCATCATACCTCCATAAGGGAGAAAGGAGTTCCAATCTAGAAATAGAATCTAACTCCTATATGACGCACACTGACACATATGACAGATCCTATGATAGAGTCTGTCATATAACTCCTAATGACACATATTGACCCATGAATCACCTAAGTGAGGTGACTCACCATGTGAGGTGGAAATACAACTAATAAATAAATAAAAATGAAAAAATACCCCTCACACTAACAATTCCAAGTAACTCCAAATCATGGGTTTGGTAAATTTTCACAGCTAGGCGTAACTTGTGAGATTCATAGTAGATCACTTTATTATTTTGCATAAGTTATCCTCCTACACTTGATCCACAAAGATTGGTAATTAGTACTAAAGGATTTTTTAAGTTTAGGCATACTTAGAATTAGGGCACTAATAACGACTTATTTTAATATATTAAAGAATTGATCACACTCTATGGTCCATTTAAATGATTTATATTTTCTTGTTAAAATCGTCAAAGGTAGAAATTTTAGAATTTTTAAAAAAGAATTTATGATAAAAACCTAATAGACATATAAGAAAATCCTAACTTAATGAGCATATTTGGGTATGGAGCATTCTTTAATAGTCTTTCTTTTTGTATTATCCAGTGAAATACCATTTTCTAATATAATTTGTCCTAGATATGACACCTCTTGTTTAAAAAATTCACATTTGCTTAATTTTGCATATAGCTAATTTTCCTTAAAATTTCTAATACCAATCTTAGATGTTGTTCGTGATATTTCTAATTTTAAAATATATCAAAATGTCATCTAGAAATATAATTACAGATACATATAGGTAGGGTCAAAACACATAATGCATTAGGCACATTTTTTAATCTGAATGACATTACTACAAAATCATTTAGTCGATATGGTTTCCTAAATGCAATTATGGAAATATTAGTTTCCTTGATGCGTATTTAATGATAAATTGATCATATATCATTTTTTGAAAAATATATGGCACCTTTCAATTGGTCTAACAAGTCATCTATTCTTGGTAAAGGGTATTTGTTTTTAATGGCGAGTTTATTTAATTGGTGGTAAAAAATGCATAACCGCATAATACCATCCTTTTTCTTCATTTATAACATAGGAGCACTCCATGGAGAAACATTAGGTCATATTTTTCCTTGTTTAATTTTTTTTGGCTAATTGAGGTATTAATTTTGCTAACTCAGGAATTGATTGATGATATAAGGCTTTTAATACATGTTCAAATCTAGGAATTAGTTCTATGGAATGTTTTATTGTTCTTCTAGGGGGAAGATCATTTATCTCATCAAAAAGTATATCCATGATTTCTTGTATGATAGGTTTAATATTAATATCTAACTTAAATTTATCACCTTGTTAAGTTACTATAATATAAAAAAAGTTTGTAATGTCTCTTTGAACTACATTTTAATTGTATGGCTAAGATAATTTTTATGGTCATGGGTCTCTTCTCTCCTTATAAGACTTCAAATGTCCCCATTTGATTACCCAAGAAAACTTTCTTGTTTTCATATCCGATGTATGCATTAAAATTTTCTAACCATCCAATTTCTATTATTACATCATTTCGAATTTATCTAACTGAAAATTTAAGTTCTCAATAATTGCACATATTTTCTTAACGATTCTTCCATCTACCATTTCAACATTTTTTGGGTCCAATGGTTCTGAAAGACGAATTAAGTTTTAAAAAAACTTTTAGTGATTGTAGTAACTAAAATATACACTTATTAAAATTTCATTACACTTCTAGTATGTTGTTATATACATGATTTCTAAGTTTGGAAACTAGGGCACCGGTGACACCTCTTTGGTCATTTTCTTACTTCATTTGACTCTGCTTACGTCTCTTATCTGACATTTGCATATTTTTGGTCAAGTCACAGGGATCCTTGTTCCTCTCCTTTATTCTATTTCTATTTACATGTTTAAGGACAATATCGCCTAGACATGACAGTAACTCCTAGGATTCAATGTCTAAAATTTAGTGCAACGCTTGGAAACAAGATCACATCGGGGTGACCGTCAAGGTCATTTTGACTCTCTCATTTACATTTTTCATTTAGTTTAATGTATGCTTGAGTCTTGTGCATGAATTTAGGGTTTGTTTTACATGTACAAGTGTGACGGAGCATGAGATAACAATGACAAGAAGTGACACATAAAGAGCCATATCCATATCTATCCTGAGAACACTAGGACCTAGAACAAATGCCAATGCCCAGGTGGGCATGTCATCTCCCAAGCACTCCTATCCCTGTGATATTCACATTCTAGTTTCAGTATTAGAGCTTGCATGACCTAGAATACACATGTTCAGATCATTCACTTTCCTAGAATCAGTTCAAACCTATGGTGATAAGATGAGTCATTCTCAAAACCCCATTTATCACTTGTGCTTGTATTTCCTTTCCTTGATCTTGATTATTTACTATTATATCTATTTATTCATAAATTTCCTTATCACATATTAAAATTTAGTAAATCAGGGAGATAAATCTATGACTGCTACCATAATCTATGAGAAAATTAATATCGTACTCATTAATTTTTCCTTTAACTTTTACTAACGAGTTTTGAAAATGTACCTTACAGGTGTGCATTGTAATATATATTTGCATGTTCAGTTGTGTATCAGTTTTGTTTGATTTATCAGAAGTTTGAGACTGATTTTTTTGTTTTGTGGGGAATCTTTTTCATTGTGGATATCTCGACAAGTCCAACATTTTAATGTGGTTGGAGGTTTTCGTTGAGATGAAATTTCCTTGAAAGGAGTAGACACTTTACATGTTTTACAGTGGAGGTCTCCATGATTGTTTGGATTTCTATCACTTTGTTTTCCATAATTAAATGAATGACATCTCGTCTCTCGATATTCCTTCTTCTTATTTTGATGATTTTTCATATTTTCAAATTGCTCTACTATTTTTGTTGCTTCATCGATCAATTTTGGTTTTCCACACCACACATTTTATTTTAAATTCATCTCTTAACCCATTTATGAATCTTATAGCTCTATCTTTTCCTGTTGTGAATGGTATTAAACAGTTAAATCACTCAAAATGTATTTTGTATTCATTAAGTGGTCTGTAACTTTGTTTTAAATTGAAGAATTCATTACATCGTTCCTAAATAAAATAGGCAAAAAGATACTTTTGTTCAAATAGTTATTTAAATTTATCCCACTTAATCGTATTTTTTTTAACTTATGATTTTTGATGGTATCATGCCACCAATTTAATGTGATTCCCTTTAGTTGGAACTAGCTATGTGGGATCTTCTGTAACTACTGATTCCTTATGATTTGAAATATCATTCTAGGATAGATAACCATTGTTCCGCTTCTTCACCAGTTCCTACTTCGTTGGAGTATTCAAGCCATTTATTTTTTCTTACAAAGTTATTAACTTATTTTTAATTAACATCCTCACTTGTATTGGAGGATTTAGATTCAGTGTTTGGTTCAGTAGAGGAATATTTTCAAGTAGTGTTTTCATCAATTTTATGTTTTTATTTTCAATATTTTCTCCCTCTTTATGTTTGTTTCTAATTTGAGTTATTCTTATCTTATTTTTTAGTTGATTTTTATCCTTTTGATTTTCAAATTTTCTTTTAAGTTTTTCTAATTCTAGGGTATGTTTTGAACTTCCCCTTACATTGTCGATTCCTTTTTTCATACTCTTCATATTTGATCGATTCACCATGTCCTTCCAAATCTATGTTGGTGACAAGGCTGATACCGGTCCACTTGTGGACATGAAAACATTACATGAAAATGAAAATTCAATGTTCACCCTAGTGAAATACTAACTTCCATTGTTAATCCAAACAATTTTTTTATCTCTTTCTCATAAGCTAAGAGATTTTATTATTTATAGATATAGTGTCCGACATGGAAAATTTAGTAAGGATAAATTTTGGATTATCATTTGAACCTATAGCTATTATTTTGAGATTAGTAATTTTGGAGAACACAAATAAATCTACAAGTAAGAGAAATTAATTCTTGCAATGGATATAACTTATCAAATATTTATGTTTTTAATCCCAAGTTGATAAGATACCGTGATCATTCATGTTTTATAATGCAAAACACATTTATGCTAATGTGGAGCTCAAAAATGGGTATCGTGGAGACAAATATATGTATTTTGAATTCGAGATGGAAGAATTTGAACATAATGGAGACACATGGCCCAATAATATGGTCATAATCTTCCACCAATCATGTACTCTGATTTCCCAACGAATCACACGACTTTGGACTACGGGAAAATTTGGTTCCAAGCTTAGTGAGGGGAAATAAGGAAATCAAAAGATGGATATGTGGATGAATGATGAATGTGTAAAGGTTTGAGCCAATGACATGCTTGAGATGAATAAACCAATCACGTATTATCTCGGGATAAGATGTTGATTTTAAGTGAAGCAATATAAAATGACAACAAGTGTCCACAAAAGAGAGGACAAATAGTAGGGTTCCAGGATCTTGTGAATATTTAATTTAGATATTAATGTCCACACAAGGCCAAGAATGGACTATGGGACAGAAAAATAGAAATCAAGAACCAAAACAAAAAGGGAATAGGGAAACTCAAAGACTTGTAATTTCGTACCTCGGATGAAGTATATTACCAAGATTGATACATGTGGAAAAATCCTGGATGCTCAGGATTCATGTGTTGATGGGGTCTCAAGGTTCACAAGATTTATGGGGTCTTAGGGTTCACAAGATTCACGGGGTCTCAATTTCATGATATAATGGTTAAGCCCTTTGAACATAAGGCCGAGGTCATGGGTGGTAAAAGATAATTGATTTATGAGTAGGAAACACAAAGTACAAATACAAATTTTGAGTGATATATGATATGTGGCATAGTCATGCACTGGAAGACTTTGAAAAATGACATGTTTGCATTATTTTTTTAGTTATTAGAGGAATCATTACATATTACAATTTAGCACAGTCTATACCAACCTCGGTGAACTTTAACCTAGCGAGAGGAGGGGACCACCATGTGCTCAAGTTTCATACCACATCTATTCAATTGAAGCCTTGGTTTCATACCTACTTCTGTACAGCTGGTGTACACTTCATACCGCCTTTGTACAATTAGCGCACACTCAGGGACGTTGGTCGGACTACTCCAGCAACACTTTTGTACAACGTTTGTACACTCAGGGACATTGGTTAGAGTACTCCAACAACATTTACGGACATCGGTTAGACTATTCCTCTTGTGAGTTGACATGCCAATGGGGCTTGAAACTTGAACTTCCTCTTAGTAAACACTTGTACTTTTCCAATCAGCCAAGACCTCATTGATGAAATCACAATCACATACTATCAAAATTAGAAAAAGTGAAGGGTAAATGCCTTGTACAAATTCTGGGAGCACAATAACACGATAACATAGTAACTATAAAAGTGTGGTATGTGGTAGATTTCACTAGTTTCCATATATTGATAAATTGAGAGTTTAAAGAGGAAGTGGCCCAGTACATTGATAAATCGAGATTTTGCCACTTTTAGAGATCTCTGAAAAATCGGGCTTTTAAAGATTGAGAAGAGAAATGTGGAAGGAATTATCCGATTAATGGATATGTGGACCAATGGAAAGAAACCTATAGGTTTCAATATAAAAATGTGAGCACACCATGGAAGTGCCAAAGAATAAAAAATATTTATCTTATTTATTTCATTAAGATCACAAGTTTGTATAATACTAAATATACAAAAAGATGATAATGGGAGACATAATTTGATAAGATGGATATAATGGATCGTGTATATATATTCAAAAAACACAACCCCTTATTTTTTTTTCACACAGGCCTTTTAAGATCGTTGGTTATGATACCAAAAATTCAAGACTGATATTTATGAAAAAAACAATATAATTTTTTAAAAACAATCTATAATCATGACGTAACACAAATATAAAGAAGTATTATAATCAATTATGTGTATGGATATTAAATAAATAATTCCTTAATATAATTATAAAGAAAATATGAATATATAAACAAACCAAACAATAAAGTCTTTATTTCATTGATATTAAAGAGGGTTTAAACTACATATCTAGGATGTCCTATATAGATGGCTATAACCCCCTATCAAGTAGAAGCACTCCAACACAATCACAATTGAGTAAATGAGGAATCCATATCATGAACACATGTACATACAATTAACTAACCTCAGCTATGTGTGAGTGAGTATTTAATAACCCACGTGAATATGGTTGAGTGAAAAAGTAGTGAATAATTGGACAACTCACCTATTTTAGTGAGAGTTGTTTCCTATTTCATAGGATACCATTTTTCTATATAATTATAATATCTAATGTATTGAATTCAATCTCAAGTCTACTATGTTAAACCTGTGTAAAGTTCTACCAAATTTAATATTTTGTATCAAAGTATGTTTGATCTCTAAGACGGAGAAATAGGTATTGTTGAAGGGGAAGTTACACTTTTCCATCACCCCTGTGGATGAAAGAGTTGGTGGATACATTAGTTTAACTGGTTTTCATATTTGCAAATGTGTTTAATCTGATTCAGACCCATGTTATTTTCCACCTTCAAAATAATGTAGATCAACATAATAAATTTCCATCGAAGCAATTGGCCTACATGAGAACATGAAAGGTCTGGAGATGGGTATAGTGATATCTCCGGTAGACCTTTGATGCTTGGATCATGTTGTCCAGTTGTTTACATTTGATCTTGGCACTTCTAATCAATTTTTTCCTCACGGATAGTAGTTTCATGGAAGTTTAAGCTCATCTTGGAGATTTTGTTAGAGTAGGTATTTACCTTAGCTCATGTTCACCTAGGTACATTATTTACCTTTATTGTATTTATCCTCACCCACTTATGTGTGTGGATATTTATTTTTATTTATTTAGATATTAGGAGATATTATCTAGTTGTTAGGTATAGTTCTTTCCTTGATCTATGGTATTGACTAGATCCTTGATGTCTAGTTCTCTCATAAATCTATGGACTTGACTAGTTCTTTCCATGATTTATGGATTGATCTACGACCTTGACTGGTTCTTAGATTGTTATTCCTTGCCTATATAAGCAAGGCCCATTCTCATTGTATTTCATTGAGTTCCATAATAATATATGATATTGCTGCTCATTTGTTTGCAAAGGTTTATGTAAAGTTATTCTGGTGAATTTCTTTCATCTTATTGATCGTGATGTTTGATTAGCATATGTGTTCTTAGCTTGGCACAATCTGGTTATCATTCCTTTCAGATTTGTGGCTTAATTTTTGTCTAAAGGCCACAACTTACTTTCAATTAGCTCAGGCCATTTCAACCATTAATACTATTATCAATCATGTGAAATCTCTACAGACACAATTTCTGGTTAGTTAGTGTTAGTGCAGAATCACAACATCCCCGAATGGCCTTGGTGTGAAGTGGGTCATTCGGTGTGATTGCACAACATGGATCATCTCTCAAGGTGTGGGACCTTGTGAGTTGAGAGAGCTCTTTGGATTAAGGCCGGTTCCTATCCCTCTGTTTAGGTGCACACAAACAAATTAAAGAGGATTTATTCTAAGTCTATTCTATCTACCAAGGAGACAGGGCTAGAGAGATGCAAGATAATAAACCCAAGCTAACGAGGTGATACACCAAAGGAATGTTAGACACTCATTTTGTAGTTTAACATAGACCACAAGAATGTAATACAAACAACATGCACAAATGACCAAATAACAATAAGAGATCAGAGAGACAATAACGAATACATGAGAGGGTCAAGAAACATCCATAAACATATATATTATTTCTTAGGAGTCGATACAGTACATTACATTATCCAAGAGGCAAAAATTGCATTACAACTTGAAGGAGAGGTTAGAAAATCTCCACAAATCTTTCTGTGAACAAAATAAGAAGGGAGGCGCAAAACAGAAATGTCCAACCCTTTACAATGAGCCTCGACCCTACCTTTATAGATTCAACACATAGAGAATAAGGAGAAAGAGGTGGGAAAATTAATTTTAGGCTCAACTATTGCCATCAATGCCTCCTACAAATACGCCCCAAATTTGTCATGTCTACATCGATTACTTGTTTGGCGCCTCGAAGGAGGAGGAACGACGGATCAGATTGAATCTGATCTGGTTGTTGGGGGTAAATAGATCCTATATTAATGACCCAAAGATGTTTCTTTATTTTCTACCCACATAACCTCTCCAAAACTAAAGTCTCAGATCTCCATGGTATAGACGAGGCTGATATCTTTCCAACGGTACCATATTTGTCATATTTCGAGCACTAAGTCAAAAGATATACTCATTTGAATTTTGGATCGGGTCTGTACAAAATGACGGGAACCAACTACCAAAATGGCCCCCCTTTTAAAACTAGACACGTGGAGGGCTGGTGCATGTCTGAGGGCAACCTTTGTATTTTTCTTTTGAAATTGTGTCGGGATGACATGTGGCTACTTCCACGGCTCACTCAATTTCTTCATGTTTTGGCTAAGTCTTTTGTTTGGTGGGGTCATATATCTGATTGGGGACATGTGGTGGCCTGACGCTTGTTTGGAAACCTTCCCTTAATTTTTCTCTTAAACTAGCACCATGCTGACACTTGGCACCCTCCGCTGGCATGTCTCAATTCTTTAACTATTCAACCTGACCCTGTCCCTTTACAAAACCAGACGTGTGGAGGCTTTGCACTCACCAAAAATCCCGCTCAGGATTTTGCCTTTGAAGGAGCGTCGGGTTGACATGAGGATGCCTCTATAAGCTCTTGGAATTTTTAATGGCTTCTCTTACCTTCTCAGACCCTATCTCCTTGGTAGATAGAACAGACTTAGAATAGATCCTCTACAATTTTTTTGTGTACACCTAGACAGAGAGATAGGAACCGACCTCAATCCGAAGAGCTCTCTCAACTCGTAAGGTCCCACACCTTGAGAGATGCTCCATGTTTTGCAATCACACCAAATTCTCCACTTCACACAAAGGCCATTTGGGGGTGCTATGATTCTGCACTAAATTTTTTGGAATGCACGGTGGGACAAGAGGTCTTCACTTTATTTCATCAAGTTGATGTGTTCTTGGTGAGATTCAGCCTTTAGAGGCATGTTCAAAGCAAAGATGGTGAATCCATCTAGTTAATAACCCATCCTCTGAGTTCAAAACCTTTTCCATCCATTTATACTCATTTTCATCCATTTTCTTCTTCCATCTCTTTCACGTTCTCCCATTCCATGAAGTTGTGCAATCATGAATTCATTCCCCTCATGGAACTCACACTTACAGCAGCAATGCAGTTCACCTCCAATGCATTTCCCAACTCCTCCAAATCAGCATTATAATCAGATCCAGGACCATTATGCTTACCCATATGAGCAGAGTCAAAGTTAGTTTATCCATAGAGCTTATCAAGAACAAGGGGTGCATACAATGGTGAAAAATGTGTGGAGAATGCTGGTTTGTTGGAGAAGATTCAAAAAATGGAGGCTAGCATGGTTCAGTCAAGGACCATTGCACAAATGAAGGCATTCAAGATTGGTTACATGGAACCTTGTCCATGGGAAGGCCCTTTTCTAAGACATTACAACCCTCAGGAGAAGCTTGAATTCATAAATATTGCCTCAATTTACATAGTAGATTGAAGATATTGAGGCTTATGAGATGGACACAAGACAACCTTGTCAATGGGTAAGTCAATCACCAACTCCTTGTCCTTCATTTTCTCTTTCCCAATCTTTATCATTTCAGTATGATAAGGAGTCAAGCCTCTCACTTGCTGCCTCAAGTGTTGATTTCATTTCTCCATCTCCTAGTCTTTCATCCCATCTCAATTCTTCTCCCCTTTTCCTTCCCAAGAAGTAATTCCCTCCAAACAAATAAGAAGTTCCACCTCCCTCTCCACCACAAAAAATAGCAAAACTAGTTGAACCCCAACCTGCCACTCTTCTTGCTTCCTCAAATCCATGTTGGGGAGATGAATATCAAACAACCAGCCAAGGGCAGCAAGAAGAGGAACCCAACAAAGAAGAAATGAAAAACAATCCGAAGAGTTGGGCTGCCAAATTTGAGCTTACAAAGATCCCCTTGATGGTTAAGACAATTGAGAAGGTCAAGGTTGAAGAGCCAGTGGTGGCTGAGGCTGAGTTTTCAATAGAGAAGGAACAAAAACAGAAGGAAGAAGATCAACAACCTATTTTCTTTGAATATAATGCCCCTAATGGCACTTTGTTTGAAGAGGATGCTAATCTGATCCAAGCTACACAACCAGTTGAGGAGGAAGAACAATCAGCTCCAAGTCCCATTGAAGAGGAGAGGATGGGAGGAGTAAAATTAGTGTTGAAGCCACTTAATGAATAAAGAATCATTGAAGATCCTTTGCTTTCATTTCAAGGGCCTGATTTGATTGATAATTCCATGATGGAGGAGGACCATACAATTTCAGAGGCTCCAAGAGTAGGGTAGGCTATAAAAGAACCTTCAGTTCTTCCTCCCACTTCATCCCCTTCAAGCTTTAATGTTGAAGAAGAGTTTGAACTTTCAAACTTCATGTTTGAGGAAGAGGGGAACCATGGTGAGCAAGTTTTAGATCAAGAGGACACCATGGAGGAAGTAGAGCACCTGCAGCAGGACAACAAGGAGGTAGAATGTCTGTCAGACTTGGAAGATTGCTTTGGTGAAGAGGAGCCTGAGGAGATCACATAATTTTCTCCCCTTCCATCCACCTTCAAAGCATATAGGCCTACTGACATGAAGGAGGAAATTCAAGGACAACAACCTACACTTCATAATAGCTCTTTGAGACCAAGGTTGGAAGATATGAGTCTTCCATGTTCTTCACAAGAGATGGAAGAAGAACAACCAACTCCAAGTATAGTTAAAGGGGAGCATATAGAGGTGGCCAAGATAGATTCAGAGAAACTGAATCATGAGCCAATTACACAAGAAAGTACATACCCCTCTCCCTTTCAACCTCTCCAATTTTTTTTTAGAAGATCCTGAACTCACTAGCTTCATGTTTGAAGATGAGGCTTCATATGGTGAAAATAATGAACAAAAGGGAGGGACCTTGTTACAACAGGACAGTAAAGAGTTTGGTTTCCTATCAGACTCAAAATAATGTTTTGATAGGAAGGAGCCATTTGAAATTGTAATATTTTCTTCCCCATCATTCATTCTTCAATCACAAGAACCTATTGCCATGGAAGAGAACATGAAAGCACAACCTGTTGTTTGTAACATGCCTCCTAAATCAAAGTTGAAATATTTTTATCTTCCAAAAGTCACACCTGCTGTAGAGGAAGAGAAAGAATATGAGGCTATCATTCCTCCTACACCATCCATCCATGAGGATCAACAAGAATGCTCAATTCTTGGAGTTAAAGTTTAGAACCATGGTTAGATTCAAAGGACCATACCTTTCCCAATCAGATACTTGGCTTCATTGGAGCCAAGGGAGAAGCCAAAACCAGTCATGCCTACTTCAGGGCATGAGGATGAGTATCAAAGAACCAAGGGTCACCATTAACACCTCCAGGAGTCCAATGCAAATCAACTTGATGAGGTATTTTCCATTAATATTGATACCTTGCTGATATGGGTGGAGGATTGGCATAAAGTCAGTTTTTCACTCATACAGGAAGATATATTTAGTGTCAAATAATTTACATGGATGCGCCTCTTGAGAAAGGGAAGCTACTTCTCCCTGCTTGTAACATGATTGTTTAAGCTTTTTTTTCTTTGGTTAGTGTAGGGGTAGGAGTATATTTTGTTTCCAGTAGAAGAAGTGCTTGTGCACACTTTGCATGTCTCATTTGAGGCATGTATGATTTTGTCTTTGTACATAAAGTTTTGTATTGCTCCATAGCAATTGAGGCCAGGCCCTTCACTATTCACAATAGGGAAACTCATAGTTTCCTGCAATAGTTGCTATCTTCAAAATAAAACAAATGTAGAGCAACTAAAAGAACGTTTTCAAGACAGTCCGTTCAGGGAAAGATGAAAGCCCCAGGTCAAAACAATCTTCTACTCTCATAAGCCTTGTTTCAAGATTTCTTATGAAAATTGAGAGTGCAAACGATTGGGCTCGTGGATTAGAGGAAGGATCAGTATCAGGCCATCATTCTTGACTCCATGCCTAATTGATATAATAAGGAAACTGGTCCTTTCATCTAGCAGGAAGATGCCCCTGTGAGTCACCAAATTGTTATCCATATTTTCCCCCCTGAAAAAAATGGATCAGCCATGACCCCGCACAAAAGAAGCCAGAGAAATAACGTTCAAATCCTGCAAACAGGTTTTAGAAAGACTCTACAATGGAGTGGGGTATGTAAAAGATCAAATGACCCTGTGTAAGAATAAATTCAAGAAACGAATATGTCGAGTGAATCCGTGCCTCAAATCTAACAAACAGATTACGAGCGGGCTCGGAAATGGAATAGCAGGGTCGGGGAAGGAGAAGACAATGTCAAAGAAGCCATAGGCTCAAAGGAGAAGAAAAAATGAAAGTTCGAAGTCTTCAGGTTCTAAAATAGTTCAAAATGATCCCAAAAAAATGACTAAGTATGGAGGAAATAGCGGATGCTGCCAAGTGTCCAAGCAGCACACCTCCAAAGATCGAATCCAAAAGGGGAGACTTGAACAAGCATCAGGCCCCCATGTGTCCCAGGCCCAAAGAGGAGATAGAGTCAACAACTAAATGTCAAAAGGCGGACATGGCGGACCTAAAAAAATACTAAGTATAGAAGTGCTAGCAGAAGCTACAACATGTCAGCTTGGCACATCCCCAAAGGTAAATCTGAAAGTGGAGACCCAAATGAGTGCAGGCTCGCCACATAGTCCAAGTTGAAAAATAGGATAGAGCGGGCCCAAAAACAACTAAGTATGGAAAATGAGTGCCAACTCGCTATGTGTTCAGGGTCTAAGAAGGTAAGAGAAGTTGTTGAAAAGTCCAAGAGCATGCGGAGGCCTCCACATGTCAACTCGACGCTCCTTGAAAGGAAAAATCCTGAGCGGGCTTTTTAGTGAGCGCAAATCCTCCACGCTTCTGGTTTCATAAAGGGACAGGGTCAGGTTGAATAGTCAAAGCATTGAGACATGCCAGCAGAGGGTACTAAGTGTCAGCATGGCACTAGTTCAAGAGAAAAATTAAGGGAAGGTTTCCAAACAAGCACCAGGCCACCACATGTCCCCGATCAGAGATATGACCACTCCGAGCAAAATACTTAGCCAAAACATGAAGAAACTAAGCGAGCCATGGAAGTAGCCACATGTCAGCATGACACAAATTTAAAAGTGAAATACAAAGGCTGCCATCAGACATGTGCCACCTCTCCACGTGTCCGGTTTTAAAAGGAAGCCCATTTTGGTAGTTGGTTCCTGTCATCTTGTATGGACCCGATACAAATTTTAAATGAGCATATCTTTTGACTCAGTGCTTGAAATTTGAAAAATATGGTACCGTTGGAAAGATCTCGGCCTCGTCTACACCATGGAGATCTGATACTTTAATTTTAGAGAGGTTCGGTAGGGAGAAAATGAAGAAACGTATTCGGGCCATTAATACAGGATCTATTTTCCCCCAACAAGCAGATCGAATTTGATCTGATACGCCGTTCCTCCTCCTTCGAGGTGCCGAACAAATAATGGATGTAGGCATGACATATTTAGGGTGGACTTATAGGAGCCATTAATGGTATTAGTCGAGCCTCAAATTAATTTTCCCCGCCTCTTTCTCCTTCTTTTGTCTACGCTGAATTTATAAAGGGAGGGTCGGGGCTCATTGTAAAGGGTTGGACATTTTTGTTTTGTGCCTCCCTTCTTCTTTTGTTCACAGAAGGATTTGTGGAGCTTTCCTAACCTCTCCTTCAGGTTGTAATGTAATTTTTGCCTCTTGGCTACTGCAATATACTATATCGACTCTTGAGCAATAATATATATGTCGGTGGATGTTTCTCAACCCTCTCGTGTATTCGTTATTGTCTCTCTGATCTCTTATTGTGATTTGGTCATCTGTTCATGTTGTTTGTATTACATTCTTGTGGTCTGTGTTAAAATAAAAAATGAGTGTCTAACATTCCTTTGGTGTATCACCTCATTAGCATAGGTTTATTTTCTTGCATCTCTCTAACCCTGTCTCCTTGGTAGATAGAATAGACTTAGAATAGATCCTCTGTAATTTTTTTGTGTACACCTGAATAGAGGGATAGGAACCGACCTCAATCTGGAGAGCTCTCTCAACTCAAAAGGTCTCATAGCTTGAGAGATGCTCCATGTTGTGCAATCACACCGAATTCTCCACTTCACACCAAGGCCATTCGGGGGTGCTATGATTCTACACTAACAGTTAGTGAATATAGTTTTAAATGCTTCATTCTAATCGTCTTCTTTTGCATCTTCTTCCATTATCCATTTGTATCCACAGTCAGTCATTTATATTTTTCATCCTTTTCATTTTTACATTGATAATTTATATGTGCAAACCTGTATATCTACATTGAAGATCTAATCCCAAGGTACTTCCCTATGTGCATTTAATTTTTTGACATTTTCATTACCATTTCTAGTCTTTGTGCATCACGTCTCCATGCAAAAATTCTTCCTGCTCATGTATTTATGGCTAGTGACACTCTTAAACCCGTGTCCTCCATTCGTTTGAACTATTTTATTTTTTTATAGTTTGTGTTCTATGTTAATTATTTAAAATGTAATTTTTCGTTATTACTTTTTAAATGTTGTCATTGTTCATTAGAATATTATGTGTCACCATTCTAGTAGTCATATTTTTTTGTTGTTTTCATTAAAAGAGTACAAGCTGGTGCATATCATCAACTTCATCTTATACCGTTACTTATCTAAATGTGCAGTCAATGATGTGTTCATTTTATCTCCAATGTTAAAGAGTAATAAGTCAATTACTTTTTTTTGGTCATACATTTGTCAATAAGTGGAGTATCATTGTGAGTCATCCTGTCAATTGTCAAAGTTGTAAAAAAATACTCAGACATATTTTTTATGTTACCTGATGTCATAAAAAATAATTTTTTTCACATTGTGAGGGGTATAATAAATAATATGGAAATCATTGAGCATCATGATCACACTAAAGGATGGAGGCTGGAGGACAAAAAAATACCTCTTGTCAGTCACCAATGACGGGTCCATACGAAGCTATGGTGGCAATTTATTTTTTAGTTGTGTGTTTACTTTCCATTGTGTAATGATGGGATTCATTTTTGAGTACATATATTTGTTCATGTTCAATTTACAGTGTGTTCATGTTCAGTTTTTTATAACTGAGTAATGATTTATGTCTACTTCCCTGATGTGAAAATGTAGTGGAAAGATAAAAACACAAGGAGAAAGCAACGTCATGATATTTAGGTTGTTGGTTGTCATGTAAAACCATCCTTGTTGTTGTTTTGTGTAAGCCACTGGAAAACCATCATTTGTTGTGGTTGTTGGTAAGCCACTAGGAAAACCATAATTTGTTTTAGCTATTGGTAAACCACTTGTAAAACATCCAGTTTGGTTTTTGGTAAACCACATGTAAAACTGTCTTGTTTGGTTTTTGGTAAACCACATGTAAAACTGTCTTTTTTGGTTATTGGTAAACCACTTGTAAAACCATCTTTGAGGTTGTTGGATCTCCTAAAAAATCCAGATCATGAGCATCCAGGGGCAACATGCTGCAGAATAAGTGCAACTATGTTTTTCCCATGTTTGTAGTAAGGGGGGAATGTTAAGAAAATATTGTTTAGCACTCAAATGGTTGTGAGAGTATAATATTGTGGGTAATGTAATTGTGTGGGTGAGTTGTTAATAACCCACATGGATAGGGTTGAGTGAGTTATAAAAAATCATGTATAAAACAAAGAGTAGTTGGAAAACTCACTTATTGTAGTGTGAGTTGTTTCCTATTTCATAGAAGACCATTCTCCTACATAATTGTAATCCTAAATGTACTGAATTCAAGCTTGAGTTTATTGTGTTAAACTCGTGCAAAGCTCTACAAAATTTAATACTACTCTCAAAATTTTCCAAAAAATATTATTCTTATTTCATTTCTCTTTTCTTTCCCCCATCCATTGGGTGATCACCTTTTTTATAATATTCAAGGGGTAGTTACAACCAAAGCACCTTTATTTACTTAATTAATGCATTGTTTTACATGGTAAATCTTAATCATCCCCATTATCGGGTTGATTTATTATTTTAAACAAAATCATTCCCTCTTTAATATATATATTTCACAAGGTAACATAACATTAAATATTAATTTTGGGTAATATTTCATTTAAAACCACTCCTTATTTTGATCACTTTACATATTTATTAATATGTAGATATTTAGTCACGTAACATGTATAATGAATAAAAAGGTGGTGAGAGGTGCGTACAGTCGTAATGAACTTAAGGATTATTTGTAAATATTGGTTAACCTTTGTTAATTTCTCATGTAATTCCACTCACAAATCAAGTCTATTTGACATAATTGAAGTGCCCATTTTTTAAAATGGTTATTGTCCACACATGGATGGTATTGATGGGTGTTGACAATATATATGGATCATATTGTCCAGGGTGGAAATTAGTGTCTTATAGATAAAAATGAAGGATCAACAAAAGGAGAGATGTTTTTGTAAGCTTTATGATTTTCATGTATAGATTGAAGCTGATCCCAAGTATGTATTTTAAGAGTAAGTAGAACTAGTAGATATAATTGACCAAGATGATGTAAGCATAATTAAAAGGGGAATTTTTTTGATGAAAGATTAAAATGTATTTCAATAGTCCAAGTGTGTCAAATGTTTACCAATTATGACATTTTAAAGTTCTTCATATAAAAAAAAAGTGTCAACACGAGGCACTTGGAAACATAAAAAAATAACCTTTTTGGAAATTTCGACTAGTAACATAAATTTAACTCTTTTTTACGCTTATCTGCTTATGATTATCTCATATCCACTAGGTCAAACTAATTTGACATATCTATGCAATCAAGATCACACAAATTCTATACAAGAACATGTCACTTATATAGACACTCCTCCACTCTTTTTTATGAGTTTATTATGCATGGGTCAAGTTTTTAGCCCTTTAGACAGGTTCGACTATGAGAATTTCGACCTTCTTCCAAAATTGATCTCCACGTATCTAATGGTCATGTTTTCAAATTGTAATCTTCCTTAGGCTAACCTAGGCATTACTTTAAGGTTAAATTGAGCATAATGCCCAACAAAATGTCTTATAATGTGTGTTTGTGTGGATGTATGCATATATACATACATATACATACATATATACACATTCTGTACATGATATTCATAAAACTTAACCACCTTGGAAATAATATTTAAAAGGATTTTACATATCTCAAATCTTCCAAGAGAAGCATTAGGGCAGTCTAAGATCATGAATTTGAAGTAAAAAGGTTAAAGTTGCATGTTTACAAGTGTCTTGTGTAAAGATAAGGATCATTATAAGTTACATATTTATTTCATAGTTATATCTCATATTAGATAAAGAGCGAAGGACTACATACTTCACTTGCATTAGGATAAATACATTGGCCTTAATTCAACCAAAATTTATTTGACTAGAATATATATTGCAATACTCCCTCTTAATGGGGGGAAAGAGTGTACTTCATTCCATTTTGACTTTGCACATTAGAATCTTTATCCACACGGAGTGATGTGATTCCATGGGTGGATGGTTTTACTTTGGGTATAGTGACACCCTTAATACATATAGGCTTATTGATACCCTTACAAAACCATTCCTCTCACTTTATTTTGAGGATAGTTGGGTCAAGTGATAGATGAATTATTTTTTATTATGTGTTTTGGGTCAAGTGATACCCAAAATCCTTTAGTTTACTTCTATATTGGGTAAAGTGACAAACAAGATATTTTGGTTCATACTAATTCTTTGAATCGGGGACTAATCACTAAATTCTCCATTGATGTACTTTCTATCCATCTCTCCAAGTGCTTCATCAACGAGCTCATGCATTCACAAGGAAAACATGTGTATTACTTCTCTGCTTTGTTTAATTTCAAGTTTCAAGTTTCAAGTTCAATTTAAATTTAGAGTGAAATTTCAATTCTTTCCATGTGGACATTGACTACATTTCAAATTTTACTATGGCGACATTGCAAACACTCAAAAACCTAAAACAACTACTAAAAACAAAGTGTGTTTACATACTGAAGTATATATTTCATTTAAGTAAGAAAATTTCATTTACTAACTTAAAGGGTGGGGGGAATGCGGACACCTAAAGTTTGTGATTTATTACTTGATAATGTCAATACTGACTTAATCCCTTTAATGATAACTTGTGTAGTTATTCTGAGATAAATTTATATATCCTAGTCCATCCTTAGTCATATTACAAGACTTTATCTCTTTATTACATTTCGCAACCACTTATAGAAATGCTCATATCAATCACAAGTAATCCATTATTCTTGATTAGCATGCATGGATATCGACTACACTATTCTTCACTTAAAAAAAAAAGCATCCAATAAGACAAAAATGTCCAACGGTTCGGTTCCTATGCAAATTGGTCCCCACCCCTAGGCCACCTAATGGACAATTTTCTATTTGGTTTATCTCTTTTATGGGTCATCATTTCCACCATGGGTCTTCCTTAATGCAAAAATTATATCCATAGAACCCAATATAAGCAAGTCTAAGGCTCTAATTTACTTACATGGAATTATTAAGATATCCTCTAAAAAATATCTATCAAGTCTAATGCAAAGAAATCATAAACTTCCCAAAATTAGAAGTAGGCACTAGGAGTAGTGACCACATAGGTCTGAAGCACTCCACACTAGGTTTTAGAGTCAATATTCCCTAATCAAGAGCTCACAAATCCAATTCAAGCATAAGAAAATCAATTCATTACAAAATGGTTATCAAGTGTTTAAGTTATCAAATATAATTACATATGGGTATGTGCATGGAAATGGGGGACCAAATGGGGGTCAAAAGTGGAATTTTTTTTGTGGTGCAGAAACATGGGACAATAGCCTGACAATGTTTTTGATATGAAAATCTGAATTACAAAATTGAGAACGTTGTTGTAATGCTTATATACAGGACAACCACAACAATATAAAAAAATGGTTATACGGGTTTAACAACCCAACTAAATACAACCAAATATTATATGGAAATATAATTCCCAAAATCAAACAAAATTAATATAACCATACAAAAAACTAACTTATGGTTTAATAGTAAGTAAATAATTACTATGCTGAATTACTTTCTAACTAATGTTTTTATCCAACATTCCCCCCTTAATTCCACATGGTTTCTGGTTAATAGGATATAAATTTCATGAATGATTCAAATTTATCTCATGCAAGTGACTCTGTGAATACATATGTATGTTGTTTGATTTGTTGGGAAAAATTGAAGTTGAATGTTGTGTTGTATAACATTTTCATGAATGAAATGTACTTGTACCTCAATGTGCTTTGTATTTTTGCGAGACATTGGATTACAAACAAGTTTTAGAACCCCTTATTTTTTAACATACAATATGGTAGGTTTATAATTTGGTAGTCCAATTCCCTCAAGTATGTGACATAGCCATATTGCTTCGTAAATAACTACATCTGTAATGTGAAATTCAACTTTTGTGGAAGATCAATAAAAAAAGTTTTTTTTCTTGCTTCCCCCATGATATTGGAACATATCCTAAAAAATAGTACATATCTAGAAGTGGATTTCTTATCAACAATGTTACTTTCATGATCTGATTGTGATTATCCAGTCAAGAATAATTGATCATTCCTCTTATACCCTAGGCCAAAATTCATAGTTCCTTTGATATACCTCAAAATATATATTTTTGTTTTCCAATAAAAAATATTGGTTTCCTGCATGAACCATGAAAGATAGGTAATTCCAAAGCTGATATGTGTCCTAGTGTACATCAATTAAATGATACTCCCGATCAACTGTCGATAGAGAGTTGCATTTACCTATGGTGATGGATCTATCTAAGACAACTGAAGTATAGTCTCTATAGGTGTGGCAATCAGAATACAATCCATAATCTAAAACTTCTCGAGAATAGTATTGGTTTATTTTAATTGAGATACAAATATGTGATTCTCTTTTTGAAATAATTCTAAGCCAAGACAATAGTGTATTAGCCTAAGATCAATCATGTTGAACGATCATTTAAGATCTTTCTTTGTTACATTGATCATCTTCACTAGACTGCCAATGGTGAACAAATCATTGAAATAAACAAAAATTACAATCTCCCCCTTAATTTTTGAGGTAAATATTAGGATCATAAGGATTCCTCTGGAATCCATGTTGAATGAGATATGCTCATTCAATTTTGATATACCAAGCCCAAGGATCATGTTTAAGACCATATAATGATTTGATGAGTCTACATACCTTTCCTCATTTTTTAGGTATAATAAAACCTTTTGGTTATGTCATGTAGATGTCTTACTACTAGTATCCATTGAGAAAGGAAAGTTTCACATCCATTTGGTGGAATTTTCATTCAAACTATGCAACTAGAGAAAAGATCATCCTGATTGTCTTTATATTAGTTGTGGAAGTAAAAGTCTCCTCGTAGCCAATACCTTCCTTCTGAGCATACCCCTTTGCTACTAAGTCTTTCCTTGTACTTGTAAATGGTCCCATTTACTTTTTAATTTATTTAAAAGATAAATTTGCATCCAATGGGCTTCTTCCTGGTGAAAGGTCAACAAGCTGCCATGTGCTATGTTTCATCACTAATTGATATTTAGTCTCCATGACATATTTCCAATATTTATATTGTAGTACTTCCTAAACTATAGAGGGCTCGACAGATTCAACAACTTTACTCATTAAGGAAAAATTTACCTCATCTCAAGCCTTGCTGTGAGTTTTTGGTCCAAGTGTGGATGTATCTGGAGGACCATCCAATTTGGCATCTTGTATCATATTAGTCTACCGTTTAGGAATATTATAAGTTGTTCTTGTTGATAGTGGTCTTGTCAAATATTCATTGTCATCCCCATCATCAACGTCTTTATCAGAAAGAAGATTATCATATATTTTTATAACATGGTTGATTTGATCATTAAGTGAGCTTGTGGAATGAGCCTCAACTTATTTCTTCTCAAAACAATCAACATCCATAATTGTGTATACTTTTTTGTTATTTGAATCCATTACTATGTATGATCTAGAGGACCCTCACTAAGAAACAATGATCTATAATCTTCTCAAAAGAAATTTCCAATAATTGCATTACGTAGAGGAAAATGAGAGATTTCCAATGATATATTGAATGTGGACAATGGAGCCCGTATGCCAAAGTTATGGTCATTGAAAATTTGGTCGACATTCAGTTCATGCAAGGTCAATTGACTGACATAGCAGTGATAATTGGAAAAGGCAAAAAAATGGGGTTCGTGTTGTTTGACAACCTTTGGTCTTTGACGGTATAGATCCCGTAACCAGTGGGATCCATATTTGTATCAGAAGGAGATCCTGATGCCATGAGGAATATTTTATTATCACCGACGTGGTAGGCCCTCAAGCTACCATGTGGCTTGCCATTGAGTTTAGACTTGCATAATATGCCTTGCGAGTTTGTATTCGAGCTCGAGTGAGCTGTTTGGATAGCTAGGTGGGGTGATCAACTCCCCACAAAGTCAAGTTGATTGTTTTATACTTCCACATTGCTCGAGTTTATTATTTGGGCACATTGTATATGCCACAAATTTATTGGCTAAGTTAAGTTGATAAATGACTTAGTGAATCCCATACAAACCTCGACAGATAGCTTAGTGGAGCCACACATCTAGACTCACCAGAATACATGGAATTTCCAATGCAAAGACACATAGTTCAATCAATGCACATCCACCTTGGTGGTAGCTTGGCCGACATCCTCTCTAACTCACCAATCAAGCCCAATGCACAACTCGACTGCACATTGAATGGCTCGGCCCACAAGGGCCACACTCAACCCAATGCATAATTAAATGAATGATGGGAAAATTCCATAACATGGCCCAATCCATGGGTCCTTTGGTCAGTCAAGTAGGTTAAAAGGACCTCCCATTTCAAACCCCAAGCATGGGGGACAAACCAACAACCCCTCCTACCGAAACAAGCACAAAAGTAGATTCACGTGGACCAATAAGGGAGGGGGCACTCCATATCAATATGAATCCCAATTTAATAAATTCAAAGGATTTGAACCATGGTTGATGGAATTAAAATAATAGGGGCCTCACCATAGTGTTAAAAAACACTATAAAATAGGTCACTCTATAATTAGAGAGGAATGTAAAGATTATATTATTTTTAAGGAGGCTTATTGAGCAAGCTAGGAGGAAAATTTGGTAAAAGTGCCAAAGGAGACTAGGCTTAATTTTGTAAGAGGAATCTAGTGAGAAGATCGAAATCATTTAATACTCATTGTAAGTATTATTTTATATGATTTTAATAGATCGGTCCCTTGAATTGGACTCAGAGACGTAGGGCGTTGGTGCCGAACTCCGTTATCACATGTGATGTTATAATCTTGTTGATTTTTCCTAGTTATTTTCTCTAATTTTTACAGTGCTCGTAGCCTACTAATTTTAATTAAAAATACAAGAAAGTCATAATGTCATTTTAAATCCAAAAAATCATTGTTTAAAGTAAAAGTATGGATGCATGTTACAAATTTTGCTTATGATTTCAGATCAATGTATCTAAGAGATTCTTCACTATACCCTATAAAGATGTATTTCTCATCTTTCATGTCAAGCTTCATTCTCTTCTTCTTGGGAATGTGCATGGTCACATTGTATCCAAAAACTCTGAGATGTGCAATACATGGTTTCTACCCTAACCATACTTCATGTGGTGTTAACCCATCAAAAGAAATAGTGGGATCTCTATTCAATATGTATACTATTGTTTTGGTTACTTCATCCCAACATGTCTTCGCGAGTCCTGAATTATCAACCATACATCACACCATCTCCTTGATAATACGATTCCTTCTCTCAACAACACCATCTTATTGTGGTGTATGTGGAGGAGGCATCTGTTGATGAATTCCATGAGTTTCTACGAAGGATTTGAAATTATTTGTGGTGTATCCCCCCCAATTTGAGTAGAGAGTTTTGATTTTATAACCTGACTTTGTTTCAAATACAAATTTTAATTTCTGGAAATACTCAAAAGCTTCATCTTTAGTATGAAGACAATAAATCCACATTTTATGTGAAAAATCATCTACAAAGAGCATAAAATATTGAAATCCAAAATGGCCAGGCCTCATGGGTTCACATAAAATACTATTTTATTATACCTTCAATTATGTTGTTATATGCATGGATCTTAAACAAGAAAAGTATTGACCGGACGATAGACTCCCTAGTCCATCCACTTGTTTGACTTGATTTTTTATTGTCTTTCTCTCACACATCTATCATTTCTGTACCCAATTCTGGTCAAGTCATAAGTATCCCTGTCTGTTGGTATTGTCACATATGTTGTCATTTATCCTAGGACACCAACACCAATTCTAGACACTAGCTCCTAGGCGCTCCTGTCTATTCTGGGCGTTCCTGTCCCCCTTTGTGTTTTTTCACTTATTTTTTCATTTTTGGTCAACATTTTTGGTTTTCTCATCCTTATCTTGAGGTCGTAGTGGGCTTGTCATGTCACTAGTATCAGAATTCAAACAAGAGATCCCTATATATACACAACATACATACTTTCATATGAGTGGGAAATTATAAAGGATAATCATATCTACATACTATCAAAGGGACTACATTTTTGGGTTGCTTAGTTTACATACATTGCATGTGAAGGGGAAGTGCTGAATTCCATCTGACACATTTACATTTTATCTAGCCATAGCCCACTATCTTGGGTGTCATTTGCATGAGGGAAACTTAAGGATACTATTTCACACACAAGCACAAAGAACTACATGGAGACTAGAATGTAGTGTAGTGCTCGGTCATAAGTTCATCCTTTATATGACCTCCGGGGGTGACTATGACTTCACATATTGCATTTTTAATTACAATATGACATGTTTGTGATATTTTACAAGTAGCTAGGGTTTGTGTTTCAGGTTACAGGTACCCTGGTGATTTGAGTGCAAATATCAGGAAACAAATAACAAATAAGTGTGAAACCTTAGCGACACAAGAAAAAGTAGGATTCCAAGAATTTGTGCAGTCACCACCCATGTTCCCTTGCCCTATCCCAGGTGCCCATTTCCATATTTGTTTACAAATTCTAGAATTAATATCAAGCATTTCCAACACCCTACCCATCATGTTCATCAACTGTTCTAGTTTAGATATGTTCCAGGATAAGCGTAAATCAAATAAGTTCCATATATCTCCTATTTTCTTATATAGTTACATCTTTAGAGTGCTTAACATTTTTTATTTTGTTGTACATTATCATAGTAGTGAATCTGAAATTATATTTAATAATTAAATTTTTTCTTAAATCAAGGCCATACAAGGTTCTCCAGAAGATTGGTATTGTTGCTTACAAGTTGGAGTTTCCACCCTCTTCCTGAGTTCACCCCAATCTTTCATGTCTCATGTTTGAATAAATTTCTTGGAACCAACATTAGAGTGCAACATTTTTACCATAACTTGAAAGTGAAGGCTCCATCCTTCTCAAATAAGAAGTAATCCTAGGTAGGCACACCTGCCAATTTTTCTCACGTTCAATCATGGAAGTCTTAATGTAGTGGCATGACATGCAACCAAAAGATGAAACATGGGAATCACTCTTCCAAATTCAACAACAATTGCCACATATGAAGTTTGTAGGACAAAGGGTTTTCTAAGGGGATGGGATGTTAGGAACCCATTTCCTACCCTTCTCTTTGCATTATTAGTGTATTAGTCGCTATAGACACATGTGCTTTATAATTCATCCCGTGAACATATTTGAATTATCCCACATGTAGGGGAAGAAGTAGTCATTATAATAAACTCATTATATAAGTATGTGTTGAGGCCAAATGAAGGCATCTGCAAATATTATTGTATTTATCTTGCTCAAAGGAGGTTTCCCCCTTGAAGTGGCATCTGATATAAAGGTTATTTGAGTTCTTTCCCAAAGTTCATATCATTATTAATGTATTTTCTGTAGTTCATAAATCTATGCATAAGGATCCTCACAAATAATTATATAATTTTGAATTTTTATTAATCATATAGGTTACTAAAGGATCTAGAACTATTCAGATTATTTTTCACAGGTTCATATCTAAAACATGAGTAGAAAACCTACCTCAACTCTTACATTAAAGGTCATACACATACAGTTTCTAACATTGTCTAGATTTTTCCATAATGTCCCTAATGGACTTGGGGTTTATAACTTGTTGGTAACCTTTACATGTGTATATAATCTATTTTTTCATGTGTGTGAGATCATTGATATTTTTAGAATGATGTTTGTTTTGTCTCTTTTTTGTCCAAACCCTAATTATGCATGTTTTTTTAATCAAAGGGTTCAATTAAAAGATGTTAACATTTTATGTTATACTAACCTCATTATACCTGTACGATGTCACATGTGTTTAGTGCATACCATTAGCTCTACTTCAAATGATGTGTAAAATTATTTTAATAAATATTCAGTTCTTCCTTTAAGATTTGACACTTGGCACCATGCAACTTTTACATATTTATATTCATATTTTACCTAGTGGTCTACTTTAGGTCCATTCATTGCATATTTTGGATGTGTACTTGTTGTCACCAAATCAATGCACCCCCCGAATGGCCTGAAAATGAATCATGACATTCGGTGTGATGAGGGACACATGGGATCACCTCTCAAGCTGTGGGACTTGGGCTCAAGATGAACCTTCGGTGAATTGTCCTCTTCCTCTTCCTAAAATAAACACAACCTACTACTTTTAATGCAAGATAAAAAGTCCATCTAGTCCTATGCTAACATTTCATGGGATTAGGGAAAGAAATTTGCAAGGAAATAAAACCTATACTAGAAGTGGTGATGCACCAAATTAAGGTATGTTTAACATCTGGAAGGGTCAATGTGGGAGGGATGCTTGCATCACTGACCAAATTCACCTATCGCAACTAGAAAGGGTACAAAATACCACAAACCAGGGGTGGACATTCCTGTGTTAAACTTGATCAGATAATAAGCTACCAATGTCCCAGTGGAAAAGGATGAACTTGAGAATGGGGTGAACAAGCACCACAAATCAACTGTATGTAATATTTCACCACTTGATAAGCATGGAAATTCCACAAACCTGCAATGGAAACCAGAACTTGCACTATGCACCTGAAAACATGAGAGAGGAAAATAGAAGTAGGAAAATCATGGAAGGACATTCATATGATTACAAAGCATAATTCTCATTACTTCAAGCACTTGCACAGTGCATCCTGACATCAGGTGAAAAGGGCATAGGCTGCCATTACAATTTGAGAAGAAAGGCTTGAGAACCTACAAATTCACAGATTGTGAAGAGAAGGGGAAGCTTGGAAGTGTCTAATCCTCCAACTTGAGTGACCTGTTGGAACTCACTTGTTGGAACCCCCTTTGTTTTGAGTCTCCAACTTATATTTATAGAAGAAATGGAGAGAGAGAGGAGAGAAGGAGTCATAAATTCCCTCCCTAAATGGAAGGCACATGATGTATCACTTATTATAGTCGGTATTGAACCACTTGAAAAGGGTTCCATCATGCATCATTAATGCATGTTGACATAGTCTTCTCAAAATTAAAATAATATTTAAATAATAATAATAAATATTATTATTTAAAATACTTAAAGAAAAATATTAATTTAATTAAATTACTAGTGGGCCCCATGTTGACCGGATTGTGGTGAGGAGGGAGGGGGTCCATGAAGAAAAAACTAAAAATAAGTCCAACTCGGTGGTTGGCTCACCGAACCAACTCACTGAGTTGGGGTCTAAGCTCCATCGGTCATTGCATTGACCGAGTTCCTCCTTCAAGATATTTCCCTTTTGTTCATGATGTCGATCTCTCTTCCAAACACTGATAGATTCGCCACAACCAACATGGAATCATCTATGGCATTTCTGATTCAAAAATGCAATGTTCATTGAATAACTTAACCTAAACTCGACTCCACCTAAGTTATCCCCCTCTTGTTGGCGGAGATGTTCTTCTTGACCCAAGACACATGGAGGGGTTACACTTTTGTGGGACCTACCTCTGGAGTTGATCTGTGAATTTGCACCGAGTTGACATGTGGCACCTTCCACTGGTTCTACCCTAGTTAGAATTTTCAATGGCTGGTTCTACCTTTGAGGCTTAGACCACATGGAGGCTTCGCGCTCATTTAGGGATTGGTACCTTGTGTCTCACTTCTGAAGCTTGCACCAAGGTGACATGTGGAACCCTTTGTGGGTCTATGAATGTTCAACGGCCGATGAGACCTTTTCAAGGCCATGACTACATGGTGGGATGGCACTTGTTAGGGGACCGCCTTTGATTCTTCTTTTGAAGTTGTGTCGAGCTGACCCATGGTGCCTTCCATGAGTTCTTTGACTTTTCAACTCCCGATGAGATCTTTTTGAGGCCTAGGACACATGGACGGTTGACACACATTTAGAGACTCACTCCAAATTTTAACTCTAAAGTTGTGTCATTGAGACATGTGGAGGCTTTTGCTATTCCCTCTCACTCTTGGAAATATGCCAAGCTGACACGTGGTGCCTTCCACGAGTCTGTTGCTTTTGCCTTGACTTTGTAATGGCCGGTTCCACCTTTTGGGGATCTAATCACGTGGAGGGCCAATGCTTGTTTGAGTCTTTGCTTTAGGTCACACCTTTGAAATCACACCAATGAGGCACGTGGAGGATTCTACTGACCCCCTTTATACTTAGCCAATTCAGGCTTTGAGGTGAACACTGTATTTCTCCATCATTGTCGAGTCTACCTGCCCCTGTGATTTAGGATTGAATATGAGCTCACAGGACTAAACTGACCCTTCGATTTTTATCCTGTACAGGGGTTGTCAACACAAATCCTTCCCCTTTCGGCTAGAACCAAAAGCTCAGCTTGCAAGCTCACCACCAAGTGACTTGGCCTCAACTCGTCTCATCCCTAAAGACCCCCAAAATATGTGAGCTCAATCGTTCTAACAATCCTCCATACATGCTTTGATGCTCCTGACGACTCACTTGGTGAATTGGCAACGAACTCGGACTCCTCATGACGCGCCGTCCAACTCGGATCTCAGCAACCACTATCCCTAAAATCCAAACACCACAATATCCGAACCCTGAAAACCTAAAACTCCAAAATTGGGAATTTTGGGATTCATAAATATTCGACTCGTTCAACGTTTCTGACCCCAAAATCTCTGAAATTCCGAAACAAAATTGTCTAAAAATATTTTGCCGAAATAAAACGTTGAAATCTCAACTCAACTTGGCCTACCTCGTTCCCAACCTCTATCTCCCACTTCGAGCACTTGATCCCCGAGTCACTACTTTTTTGAGTTTCTGTATCCACTAAAACAATGACTTCACTAGCTCACGGAACTGAGATTTGTTTATCATTCATCGAGCTACAAAAACGATGCCTCTGGGATTATTTTACTGTCACAAGCTTTACATGCCAAGATCTTCCACCTTTGATGTTCGTAGTGCATAGTTTGATTCACTCACATTGACCTCATTTGGACTTACAACTATAACGCTCACATTTGAGTATTTCACCGGGTTGTCCTATACCAAGCCCCCACACCTAGCATCAATGCTACGAGCTATAATTTAGGTATTTTTCCTAACTAGAAAATTTCCTGTACTGTGCCGAGCACGATCCCCTTTTTTAAAATAATTTGTCATTTTTATTATTTAACCAAGAAGTGAGCCCATTAGGGCTGATTTCCCATTCCAATACTAACTCAAACCTTTAAGACACGGAAAGAAGGAACAATCCCATAAGACCTCAAAACAACATACAAGGCTCTCAAGGCTTATAACCTCATTTTCCGATTTTTACTTAAGGGGGGGGGGGGGGGCGGGAAAAATTGACAACAGTACTTTCCTCTATGTGTTGATCTCCAATCTATGTGAGAGTGCTCCAAGAGAGTAAGAGAAGTCATACACAATTAATGCATTATGGGGGCATTTTTATGTAAGGGTGAATTTCATTAATGTTCGATCATAGTTGACATGTGCAAAATGTCTAAGAAAACCTAATGGATATTTTCCAATTTCAAAATTAGGCATTAAAGGCCTCTAGATGCTTCTAACAAAACAATTGTGATAGTTGACATTGCCCTAGTTTACTTGTAATTTCCTAAGTGTGCAAATATAGATATGGAGTATGAAGAACGTATGTCTAGGATTCTAAAGGTGTTCTTATATGGAATAAATTGATCTTGAATAAAGATGACTAAAAATGAAGATGGGAAAGGTAGTGGAATGGTAAATTGAAGGAAGGAAGTGTGCTCAAGAGTCAAATACATGTCAATTTTCCATGTATGTCAAAGTGTACCAAACATTGATGTACCCAAGTTTCAAATACCAAATTTAAATAGATAGATATATGTCATGTACTGCCATTCTAATCACGAATGATTACATTTCTAATGGTTTTTTGTTGTGTGTTTCTAATCTAATCTACATATATGAGAGTACCACCAGGGTATACATAATGAATATTTTTTGAAGGTTAATGATGACCAAGATTTTATTGATGAAATATGATTGGCCAATGTTGGATAACTTAGAGACAACTTGTGCAATGTACCAGTGTTGAATACCTTGACACATTATGTTGGGGAATTAATGGTATAGGGAAAAGTATTCACCAACCTTTATTTCTCAAGCTCCTTAAGCTTAACTATTTCTGGTTGCCACAAAATTTATGCAAAAATGGTTATGGGTGACAAAATAATTAAATTGATAGCTTTCATATCTCATAAGACATAAAAACCCACTTTAAATGGATGTTGTAATATACAAAACATGGATGATATAATGTCATTTTAAAAAATATATGAATTATATGGTTCTACATTTCTAAATTTTGATATCTTTGACACAAATGAAACAAAAGTTCTATATGAAGTTTGAACGTTAAGTGTTTATTCTCCCTTGTTACAAGAGTTAATAGTCATTGTAAAAGCAAAATATATGAATGAAATTGATGATATCATTGAAAAAAGAGAGGAGAACTATCGTAAAGGGAAGAATATTGAGAGCTCTTCTGCCGCCCATGGGAGACATCACATGTATTAGGAAAATCTATAATAATAATTAATAATTTTTGTAATGTTGGGTTTGTAGCTTGTAACACTCTCTTGAAAATGTCTATAGAATATGTTTTTACTTTTAATTCAATATTGAATCTATTGTGTAAAAATGGATTATATTTTCTTGGTTAGAGTTAATTAACATGTTATATGTGTATTTTTATACTATTTTAATTAATTTATAAGTTCAAGATGATTACTACCATAATATTACAAGCAAAAAACATCTAATTATCGATTTATGGAGAGAGTTTGTTTTTATAATGAGGAAATTAAAAATATAGAATACAATAAAATTCAACCTTAAATTGACACATCACTTTGAAAGCACACACAATAATTCTTTGTTTGATTGAAAAAATGCAACATATTTCGGTAGCTTATTTTATTTAATGTGGTAGATGACCAATAATTGGTCTATATAAACCATAATCAATCAAAAGTTCATCCTTTACTGCTATATATTTTATACATTCAACCAATTTTTGTGTTCAAATGATTCAACCCAAAATAAATGTGTGTTATGTTCCTATTTATATATTTGGATTGAGGGTTGGTAACATGAGATAGATTCAGATTATTGACTTAATATCAATGTGTAGATCATAATATATCTATTTAATAATTAACAAGATAGAATGATTCAAACACATGCCAACTGTGACAAGGTATAAGAAGAAAGGTGTGTTTCTTTGATTCGATACCTATAAGGATACTAGGGTAGTGATAAAAGGCTAAGAACGCTAGAAATGCTATGTGAGTGCTTCATCTCTACATCTGGAAGTGCAAACTAAACACCCCCTCAACAAAATCATTGGATGCATATGGTAATGTATGACAATTTTATACCTTTTTAGTGGTTCCATATAGAGAGATGCTGGCATAAATTCATGTGCATAGGCAACCATTTGAAGTATGATTGGATGTTAAACACTAGGTTCTGCACATGTGTGAACGCCTCTATATAACTCACAATAGATACAAACCAAATCAAGGGTAGGAGACCCTAAAAAAGGTTTATGAATGGGTTGAAGTGCAATCCATACACTGCCTATGCTTGAAATACTCCAAAGAGGCCTCAAATCACAGGTATTTATCCACCTATCATACATGATATCTAGATGGATGCAAATAGATTTGGATATGTACACTTGAAAATGTTTTGTATTGGCTTGGTAGGCTTGTGCTTGACTTTGCATGGAGGACTTACAAATTGGGAAGATATGATCTTGAACCTGGTTAGGAGTGCTTTAGACTTATGTGGAAGCTACTCATAATGTATGATAGGGTAATTTAAGAGATATTGGAGTGCTTTTGGAATGATATTTATAAGTAGTGCTCTTCAAAGTTCTAGGTAATTGTCAGGTAAGTAAATGATTATATTTAATTTTTCTTATATAGGGGTTTGTAGGTATAATTTTGCATTAAGGGTGAACCATGAAGAAGAATTACCGACCCATAGAAAGATATCAAATTATAAAAGTGATAGTTGGGTGGCTGGGGACAAAACCTCTAGTTTCAAACCAAACCATTAGATGGTTTGGTCCTTATTTGGTGGTCTAGTACGAGAAAGGGTTGGGGGTGATGGAAACTTCTATGCACAAAACCTAAAGTTGATAGACTATTTTAGAATAATGCAATCAATTATGTGAGTGACTGACTAGTGACACTGAGAAGAGAAAGTCATGTATAGGACTAAGGACAAGAAATTGGGTTCAGAATGTGTGTGCAAGTCATGATTTAGGGATTAACCCAATACTGAATGTATCAAGTGATAAATTTCCAAATTTAGGTGTCTACGTTCGCCCCTTTAAAATAGGAAATGAATAGCTACTTACGGTAAAGGGAAAAAAGCTACCTAATTTTGTAAACAAACTTTGTTTTCACTCGAGGTGTGTGATTCACTTTAGTTTTGACACGATCTCCATTGTGAAACCTATAACATAGAGTGTAGTAAATTTCCATACAAAGAATTAAACTTTTTTTTTTTTAACTTAGATTGTAAAAGTTTAGTTAAAACTGGTAAATTGAAATTGTAACTTGAAAATTTGAAAAGTAAACAAAGCAACGAAGGAGTACACCTATTTATCTTGCTAAAGGAGAAGCTCCTTAATGAAATGATTGGAGAGATGGGTTGGAACAAAGCCTCTAGAGGGTTAGGGGTGATTAATCCCAAATTTTGTTAATGAGATGTTGGATCCAAATGGGAATGTGTATCATATTGAGAAATGGCATCAGGGATATCAATAATGTCCTCACATATTACAATACTGGCTAGTGACATGGAGTGTGACTCATTGATATATGTATAAGAGAAAAGAATGATATTCAGTAAAGTAATACATGAAATAAAAAAGGAGGATAACCCTATATCTAGGAGAAGGATTGTGAAGCAAAGAAGAAATGAGAAATCTAGGGTAGCTAGGTGTTATGCAAGGCTAAGGATTTGATCAATAAATGGGTATCATCAAATGATTTAACCCAAAATAAATAAATGTTTTGTTCCTATTTATATATTTGGATTAAGGGTTGGGAACATGAGATATATTAAAATTATTAATTTAATATCAATGTTCATATTAGAATATATCTAATAAGCAATGTGCGAGATATAACATTTGAAAAAAAGTGCTAAATAAGAAAAGATGTAAGAATGGAGGGCGTACTTAGTTGGTTTAATGCTCAAAGGCCTAATTTAGAAGTGATAGAAGGATAAAAGGTATAACAAATCTACATTTGCTTCATCTCTAGATTCGTAAGTGTAAACTAAACATGGATGAAATTATTGGATGCATATGAAACTGTTTCATGGTTCAATATGGAGATCTATTGACATTATGTAATTTCATGTTCTTGTACAATGCTATAAAATATGATTTTTTGTGGAATCCTAGGTGTCGCACAAATGTGAAACCCTATGCATAGCTCAAAATAACTTCAAACCCTAACCACAAGTAGGAGACCCTATAAAAAGGTTAGTGGTCAGGTTGATGTGTAATTTGCACATCGCCTATGTTGACAATACTCTAAAGATGCCACATACCTCACATAGTTCTCCACCTAACATATGATAACTATATGGATAAAAATAGCTTTGGAAGTGTACTCTTGATGATAATTTGTACTAGATTGGCATGCTTGTTCTTGAATGTTATTGAAGGAATTTCAACTTGGGAATCCAAACCCTTAAACCTAGTTAGAAGTTATTTATACCTATGTGGGGTCTTCTCCTAAAGTGTTTTGTTGTTTTAGGGTAATTTAGGAGAGCTTGGAGTGATTTTGGAATGATATTTACAAGTAGTGATCTTGAAGGTGTTATGTAATTACTAGATGATTAAATAAGTGAATGTAATTACTGCTTATATATGGGTTTGTAGGTATAATTTCGCAATAAGGCTTACATATGAGGAAAGTAATGACCCATATAAAGTTATCAAATTGTAAGAGTGACCGTTGGGTGGTTGGGATTGAAAACACCTATGTTGGACAAAACTATTAGATAATTTGGCCCCTTTTAGGGAGTCCCATACATGCAAGGAGTGGGGTGTGAGAAATTTTTAGGCACGACACTGGTAAGTGATAAATTGGTGTGGAATAATGTAAGTAATTTTGTGAGTGACTAAGTAATACAATTGGGGAGAGAAAATCATGCATAAGATCAAGGATTGATAATTGAGCTTGGAATGTGCACACAAGTGATGATTTGTTGGAATAATCCAATACTAACATTAGCAAATACTAAAGTACCAAATTTAGTTTTCTACATCGTCTTGGGCATATATTCTTCACAATCATCAATATACTCTATAAATGGACAGACAAATTGGGGGGTAGGTAATGCATCTCCCATAAGAGTTACTTATAAAATCTATTATGTTCTTAAATGTGTAGGGACAACATCCATGTAGGTATGAATATGCATTATTTTGACAACTTTCCCTATATTTATATCACACTTAAGAGAAACTACATGTACACTTGGTGTGTATGTGGACATGTTAAAGTTGTACTCAACCAAATGTTTCCATTTTACGAGTTTATCAATAAGAATATTCTAGACCAAATCACACTTATGAGAAACTAGCATTTACACTTGTTGTGCATGTGGACATGTTAAAGTCCGTACTGAACCTAATGTTTACATTGATAATACGAGAAAAGCCTGGAATATTCTAGACCAATATATGTTGGAAAAATGGACATATTCGCATATACCTTACGATCCGTTGAAAAAATGTTTACAATGATTAAATTTGGGGTAGCCTCAAATTTCTATTATATATGTTTAATGGCCATATCGTATACCTATGATCCTAAAAAAAGATAAAATGTAGTAACTTTACACAAGAGTAGCAAATCATATATAGACGTCGGGCTCATGGCCAAGCTCCATGTCTTATAATTGTAAGTGAGCCTTGTACACAAGAGTTTCTTTTGTCTCTTCTAAAGACATGTTTCATGATCTCCCAAATCTAGGGTTTCTAAATCTTCGTATGCCTTGTATTGCTCCACCTCAAATTATTCAAAAGTCATAGATCTAAAAGAATACTCGAAAAATACATGTTTAAACCAGGGTTCCCAGGGTTTCTAAACACTTCTGTGAATCACAAGTCCACCGTCAGAATTATATGAAAATGCATAAATAGATGGAAATGCTCGAATAATATGTAAAGAGTTCTCACTTTGAAATCATTTATTTTGATCCTAGCAAACATGTGACGTAGACGTATGAATTATGCACTATATATGAAATGCTTATAATTTAGAGTTCACATAAATCAATTATTGTTTAATCCTACATACATTATATGAACTTAATTATCACTGATAAAAACTGATCTAAGGAATCAAAGAGGAATAATCACGAATCTATGTAATGAGATAAAAGACATTATATACATTAGACATCGAATCCCAAAATTTAATGTGTATAGGAATTATTTGTGCATAAGAGGATAAATCACTAATCTATTATGAGTTAACATTCTCTTGCATATGATGCGAATCCCAAAATTTTAATGTGTATAGTATTATTTGTGCATAAGACAATAAATCTCTTTTTAAATATTTAACATTCTCTTGCATGTGATGCTTCTTGAACAAAATGTGGCTCAACGGCGGGGGAAATCCGTGTTTATATCATAGTGTGATGCAAGAGTGATATGGTTAATGTTACATGTACAATTTATAAATACCCATGCATGGGCACTATACTTGCAAGATTTGATGAAGTTAAAAATTGGAAGCAATTATTTTTCATCAATGTTCTTTCTATGATGAAAACCATTGATGCATGCGATGTCATTGGATCATAAAAACATCGATATTTTAAGGTTTTTAAACGCAAACTTGTGTGAATCTTGTTAGACTGGTGTAATTTGCGTTAACACAAAATATGAGATAAAAAATGCCAACAATTAGAATAATTTGCTATTTCCTCAAAATATACAAGTGTGCAGTAATCTATTTTCCAAACTCCATACTCCAAGCTCTAGATATCAATACTACGTTTTGTTACAAAGTTTTTTTTTGTTTCCAAGATGTATAAAGGAACTTGATTTATGTTACTTATAATAGCACCCTCGCATCGTTCAACAAAACTAGGTTTATCATTTTGAATTTACCTTTCCTAATTTTTTTGTAGAGTATCAATGTGAGAATTTACCCACGTGTATTGTTTCTTGTAGGCTTTATAAAGACATCTACATATACCCAAAGCTAATGGGGATTCATACAAGAACACTCGAAAATTGCCAAAAAGAAGTAGGCATATTAGTTTTAGTTTGCAGCATATTACGAAAGAATAGGGAAAATCTCCACATGTATATAACTTTGTTGGGGTTTTCACAGTTTCAAGAGAAAAAAATTTGGAATCCACTGGTGTGTTTTACTTTGATATGTAAGGACATCTACACATCAAAGCGGTGGTGTTATATACACACCTAAATTTGGTCCAGTGGTAATTATTGGTCGTAAATCTATATTATTTTAGGGGTACTTGTGTTTGGTGATTATTGATCCAGATTATGCTCCTAGTGGTATATTTTTCAAAGTTTGAGATTTTTTATGTTGTGTGGCACATTTCTTTTTCCCTGCGTTCTCTACTCTCTCCACTTATATGTATTTATGAACTCCCCAAAACTGTGAATATACAATTTGGGTCCCCACAAAACATGATTATATAGGCCTAAGGGCTTACACACATGCACATATTAAATGGCATTGTCCACCTCCAATATAGTATGAATGAGTATTTTCTATTGGTGTGCGCATGAAGTGGCACATAATAAATGTAATTTTACAAATTGGATTAAGTGCACAATTTATTGGCTAGAAGTTGTTAAAAATAATCATAATAATCAAAATACTTAACGATTTGAATTTTAATGCTATTTCATATGAACCTAAGTACAGAGAGACTTACTTCATAACCATGTACAAACGAATTATGTAGGACTTCAAACACATTCATGCACACTTTTCCCTCCATGTGCATAGCCCATGACCATGCAGACCCTTACGACCTGAGGTTTAACTTGTGAGTGCCACTTTCTTGAAAGATGTAATACTTTGAAACTATGGAAAGTGAAATGCACGCACACTGTAAGACCCCTAAATTATCTATGTGTAATAAATACTTGTTATTTTAATATTAATTAATTCCACTGCCCGTGGGTCCTGTGTTATATTGAAGTTAAAACATGGTTCCACAATGAAGCTCATAACAACCCGTCCCAAGGCCTCAAACCTGTTAGAAAAGGGTGGGTTCAAATTGGATGACAAAAAAATGCAAATGTACAACATCCTGATAATACAGAAGTGCAAGTTACTTTTAAAATTGTCAAAAGAAGGGCTATGATGAAAAAATATCTATCAATAATTTGGTGAAATTTTATATATTATAAAATATTTTCGATGACTTCTACAAACAACAATCACTGACTCATAGATACATTAGAAAATGCGTAATACTTGAAATTACTAAAAGTTTTAATATAATAACTATACTACTACTATAATACTATTAAGCTTAAATCCCAAGTTTTTAGCAAGTTGATGCCAACTCAATGAATACTTGAGCACAAATACCTAAAAACCAAAGATTTAATATTATTGTTTATGGTTTTAGCCTTTTCTTGGGATTCATTTAGATGCTTTATTTACCACTTTGTATTTGTTTCTACTTGTTTGTTGTAGGAGCCAAATTGAGAGGCATAGAACAGAGCTAGGATCAACTTTCACACAAATATCTACACACTTGAGAGTCTGCACAACATGATTTGGAATAGATCCAATGTGTAGAGTGACCATTAGTTTTGCTATGGGCTGAGATGGATATTTAAAGTTGGGGAAGAGCCTAGAGAAAAGTGTTGAATTGATCTCAAAGAGTGACTTTAATTTGTGTCTCACAATGTAGGGTGTCGAGAAGGCTCTATAGGAGCCATGTTGGTGCCAAAGGGCAGGATGAGCTTGTAATGTTCTTGTTCCAAATCACCTATATCAATTTGAGCTCAATGTGTAGACAAGCCACATGCCAAGATGATTGGATCAGCTCTATTTGTATGCAATGGAGAAGGATCTTGGGGAAAAGGTATATGGGGCTTGCTTTTAGGAAAAACAAAGGTTGAGTCACTTGAGGAGCTCACCAATTATGACCCTTACAAAGAAAAATTGAGCGAAGTGTCAAGTTGTTTCCTAGTGAAAAGTTTTATTGGATATATTCGAGATGGCAGAATACAGGGCAGCGAAGAGGATCTCATTTAAGAGATGGAGAATAGGTAGAGATAATCTTCTTCATCCAATTAAATAACCCCTCCAAGTCATCATTGGTATTTTTTCTCTAACTATTGTTCAATAGAAGTGATATGGAGGCCAAAAAGAATTTTATATTTACAATTGTGCTCAAGACAATGCTGCTCATTTCTATGCCTAAGGAGTTGAGGAAGAGGATTGTGAACATATTTATGGAGGATTACAAAGGGTGTGTGTGTTTTATGGAGTAGTATAATTTGGTAAAACATCATTTCTATGAAGTAGATATGAATGCATATTGTGCACGAGGTGAAACTCTTGGCTCCAAAATCTAACCAAGAATATCTAAATGTATATGTAGGTGACATAACTTTAGTGTGGGTGTTTCAATGTATGGATACACATTTTCTTTCATTTTTTCAGAACATATCTAATTCAATGCATTTTACTTGTTAAAATTTACACGGGGTTTAACTTTAGTGGTTAAAATACGAATGGGTTTTTTTATTGAAATGGTAAGATTTTAGCACTAAAATCCAAGTAGAAGTTAAAGTTATTTATTTTATTTTTTACAAGTTTTCTTAATGATTTTGATAAGAGATCCTAGTGTCCCACACACAGTTTGATGGTATTTATGTCTTTATTTATTTGTGTCTATTCTTGTCTCATTTCAATTGTTTGTTTATGTATTTATTTGTTAAATTTATTTAATTCTTATTATAGTTATGTTGATTTTTTAGGAAATTATAATATTACAAATTTGACCTTTTTTTACATCATAATTTGATTATTTTACCAATTTAATTTCAACTTAATTTTACACAATTATGATTAAGGGGTCATTTTTTTTCGATTACTAAATTTTCATTTTTTATTTAAGGTGCCAATCAACTTGTAATTTCAACAAAAATAATTTATAATTAAAAAAAATATATTCTTAATTTTTATGATGTGTACTTGATTTATTATGATGTAAAACATTCATACTGATTTTCATCATCAAAGGATGGTCCAATATTTTCCCTTCACAATAAAATTCAGACTATCCCTTCAAATTTGATCCCTGAGTTACATGGGATGTACAAAGCTTTTGGTAATTTAACACTAAATATAGACTTGTGGAGTCCACCAAACAAATGATGGCACTGACACTGGTGCATGCGCACAGTCAATTTTACATTTGTTGTGTGGGTTTGACGTCTCTTTCCATTTGAACATGTGTAACCCATGGGAGGATTTATTCACCATGAACTTGTATTACACGTGTCCAAAGCACGAGCTCTGTATTTTAGGTAGTTATTGGCCATAGTAATATGAGTAGAAAATTTTTCACATGAAAGCTAGTATTCTTTTGTGAGCCAACTCACAACCTTCATTGTCGAAATCTTTGTTTTGTTTTCTTGTTTTCACCCCATAAAAATTTGGAGAGTTCCTATGGAGCAACTCTCAAATCTTTAATTTGATTCCCCCCTTAAAAAGGAAGTGTGTGGAGGTTTATGTCTTCAAAAAATTGAAGACATTCATGTCCATGACCAATAACTCATTCAAAAGTGTTTTCTATACCAATTTACCAAATATTTATTTTCCTTACTAGTTTTCTGAGCACAAAATAAGTGATTGTCTATATTTGATTCATGTAAATATTATTGTCAAAATATGGATTGAACATGATAAATCTCCAACTAGGCCCATATATGTAATAAAAGTGACACTGGTAGTTTTGTGCACTCGACTTCCTAAGATTGGATCAAGAGAGTCCAAATGTGGAAAATGGGACAAGTGTGAGTGAGTTTAAAATGATGAGTACGAAATAGGTGAGGATGGATAAGGATCAAGATTCAAAGGACAAGTAACTCATCGAAACTTGTTCATTGAGGAAAACAAAAACTCATCTTATCTCTATGTGTGGAATATTACAATCAAGGATAATCGTTGTGTACAATTCCCAATCTATATTGATTAGACCAAAGATACTTTGGTCCGACTAACATAATCTTGGTAAATTTTTGTTCATGTATACATACCCCTCTCCATAGAGGGTCATGCAAGAATGTATATGATATACAAAAGAGGGAAAACTAAAGATTTGGGTTTCTAACTCAATTTTCTTGATCGACCCAAAAATGTAAGACTATAGATAATTGCTTGTTTAGAGCGTCAAGTTGGCTAATGATTTATAGGGACAAGGGAGTAGAGTGGAAATTTATTACACACAATCCTAAGCTATATCTCCTTGGTATAGATCAATACCTAGTGGGTTAATGATTGGTTGAAAAAATCTCCTACGAGGTTGAGCCAAACCAAAAATGGTAATGTATGGCAGTCAATTCATGAGTGAGCACAAGAGAAACCAAATGGATAAGTAAAGGATAGTCAGAGGCTATGAACTGCTAGTGTGAATTCCTAATAGTTATATTTTTTATTTTTTATTTTGATTCCTAGATTACATTAAATCCTAAGAATGAATAAATATTGAAAATAAGTTTAATTAAACAAAAAGATAAATAGATATATCCCTTTGGTTTATCAAATTCCCTTTTGATTATTTATCCAAATAAAACATATGCAAATACTTTAATATATCTTTGTATTTTTTAAGAAGCTTTTAAAATGAATGAATTAGAATTAATTAGCTAACTAATGTTTTTGATCTTTTCTGGATTATTTAAAAGAAAGTAAGATGTACAATCTAAAGAAATGAACAAATAACTAAAAATAAATTAATTGATTCTTCTAATCAAAATAAACTAAACGATGAACAACTATATGTAGTTATTCCTTTGTTTCACGAGATTTAAACACTAATTCTAATAAGGAAGCATTCAAAAATATTATTGATTTCACGAAAGTAAAGCTTCCTATAGCAAGGCTTATGCCTTAGAATTGTTGGAAAGGGAAGCTCCTCAGAAGTTATTTCCCTTCTTCACATAAAATTTTCCCTTGCAGAACTGCTTCTAATCTAATTAAAAGTATACTAAATCATAAAAGATGCAAGGATTTTTTCAATTCTTCCTCCAATCGCTTTCTCGAGAAAATCCACAGGGATAAGTTGGGAAAACATTATCAAAGCTCGAAGCTTTAAAATAGAAGAAATATACCAAAATGGATGCAAGTATGCACACATGAAGTGATGAAATCTTCCATTCCAAATAACACTAAGATTGAATTTATTAATTCCGAAATAATGCTTATATTGAAACTTGAAAGAAATAAAATGCATCCCCAACCTAGTCACTACAATGTTGTGGTAGCTTGTCCTAGTGTTGTTGGTGATGTATTTTACGTCTCCCCACCTTTAGACTCCTTCTAATATGTGATTTCCAGGTGATCCAAGTGAGCAAAGAAATGGATGGCAATAAGAAATATAGAAAACATGATGGCTGGTCTGGTATAAAGAATTGTGGATGGAATGTGAGCATCGGGAAAGTGAGACATATTACTGGTTGTCTATACAAGGACCTCTCCAAAATTCAGTAGCATAACAACCTCTTAAAACTTAAAATTGCCAACATGTGATACAAATTAATGTGAAATATTTATAAAATGTTGGGGAAGAAGAAGTTGGAATACACATGTCAAATGGGAGTGACTCAACCAATGGGGAAAAATTAAACAAGCTATTTTTATTAAGGAGGGTGAAATCTATAAACCAGATTAAATTGCAAAAACAAGGCGGAGCTTGTTGTGATTTTATTAATATAAAATGAAGCATTACAACCAAAAGAGAGAGCTGCAATATTTATAGATATTGGACAGCTTCTATCTCTTCCACAATACATGGAACAAATCTCCTAAACAAAGCAAATATGCAGAAATAACATATTGCCCCTAAAAAGCTTCTATAGGAAATCACCTTGAGAACAATATTCTAACTAAAGAACATGCTCCACAATCTAAGGGATGATAACAACACACTAACAACTAAGCTAACTAAAGTAATTAAATAATTACTTTATTATAATTACACATTAATCCACATATGGTGAATTAAGTGTTAGATTATTTCTAACATTCCCCCCCTTAATTCATCATATTCTAAAGTGAACAGGAGAGAAATACTCTGAATACCTCAATTTTAGGACGTGCAAGAGATTTTGTGAAGATATCTGCATGCTGATGTTCTATCAGGCAATGTTGAAGCTGAATGTTGTTGTTATGAACTTGTTCACAAATGAAATGTACCTGCACCTCAATGTGTTTGGTGTGTTCATGAAAAAATAGATTCTGAACAAGTTTTATTACTCCTTCAATTGTCTACATGTAGGATTGTTGGATGATCCTGTGGAATTCCCAATCCTTCAAGTATACGTCTAAGCCAAATCGCTTCACAGACAGCTCCTCCTGCTGTGCGATATTCTGCTTCTGTGGAAGACCTTGAAACATAATTTTGTTTCTTGGTCCCCCATGAAATAGGTCCAGATCCCAAAAAGAACAAAAATCTTGAAGTGGAATTCCTATCATCAATGTTACCTGCATGATCTAAATCTGTATATCTTGTCAAGAAGAATTTATCATTCTTCTTGTATTCTAGGCCAAAGTCCATGGTTCCTTTGATGTATCTCAATACCCTCTTTGCTGATTTCCAGTGACAAACCCTTGGTTCTTGCATAAATCGAGAAAGATAACTGACTGCATAGCTGATATCTGGCCTAGAATAAGTTAAGCAAATGAGACTCCCAATCAACTGTCGATAAAGAGTAACATTTACTTGTTCTGATGGATCTGTGTGAGACAATTGAAGCCTTGTCTCCATAGGTGTAGCCATTGGTATACTATCCATCATTCTGAATTTCTCGAGCATTGTCTTGGCATATTTTAGTTGAGTAAAAAAGATGTGATTTTCCTTTTGCCATACTTCAAGTCCAAGACAATAATGAAGAAGCCTAAGATCTATCATGTCAAATGATCGATTTAGATCTTCCTTAGTTGTGTCAATCATCTTCACCGAACTTCCAGTGATGACTAGATCATCGACATATACTACTATGATCACTATCCCCCCCCCCTTTCTTTTTGAGATAGAGATTAGGATCATATGGACTTCTTTTGAATCCATGTTTGATGTGATGCTCATCAATCTTTATGTACCATGCCCTAGGAGCTTGTTTGAGACTGTACAATGACTTTATGATTCTACATACCTTTCCTTCTTTACCTAGTATGACAAAACCTTTTGGTTGAGTCATGTAGACTTCTTCCTATAAATTCCCCATTGAGAAATGCACTTTTTACATCCATTTGATGAAATTTCCAACCAAATTGTGCAGCTAGAGAAAATATCATCCTGATTGTTTTGATCTTTGCTGTTGGTGCAAATGTTTCTTCATAATCAATGCCTTCTTTTTGTGCATAACCCTTAGCTACCAATATTTCCTTGTATTTATCAATGCTTCCATTTGATTTGTACGTTGTTTTAAATATCCATTTGCAACCTATTTCCTTCTTCCCTAGTGGAAGATCTGTAAGTTGCCATGTATTATTCTTAATCAAAGAGTTGAAATTTTTAATTCATAGCATTTGACCAAGATTTTGACTGCTGGGCATCTTGAACTATAGTGGGCTCACTTGATTCATTTTCTGTACTCATTAAGGCTAAGTTTACCACATTTTGAGTCATACTACGAGTTCTAGATCCTGAAGTGGATGTGTTAGGATCACTATCCAACTTAGCATCTCGAATTAGATTAGTATACCACTTAGGCATACGTTTAGCTGTTCCTGTAAATGGAGGAGCTGAATTATCCTCATCATCATTATCTTCATCAAGAACATCTTATATTTTCTTAGTAGGATTGTTTTGTGAGTTTATGGAAGGAGCATCTGCTTCTTTATTTTCAAAAAACTCAACATCTCTACTGGTGAAATTTTTTCTTGTTTTTAGATCCATTAATTTGTATCCCAAGGCTTCATCACTGTATCCCAAGAATATAATTTGTTCTGATTTCATATCAATTTTACTTCTATTTTTCTTAGGAATGTGCATACTTGCCTTGCATACAAAAACTCTAAGATGTTTTATAGATGGTTTGTTCCCTGACCAAGCTTCCTGTGGTGTTATTCCATCAAGTGCCGAAGTGGGAACTCTATTCAGTAGATAAACTGCTGTTTTTACTACTTCTGCCCAATATGTTTTACTCAAGCCTGAGTCGTCAATCATACACCTTACCATTTCCATTATAGTTCTATTCCTTCTTTCAACAACACCATTTTGTTGTGGTGTATATGGAGGTTCCATTTGCCAACGAATTCCATGTGTTTCCAAAAAATATTTGAACTCATTACTGGTGTATTCACCCCCTCGATCTGAGCGGAGTGTTTTTATTTTCTTACCAGTTGCATTTTCACAAGCTAATTTGAATTTCTTGAAAGTTTCAAAGGCTTGGTATTTGGTGCGAATGTAGTATACCCACATTTTTCGTGAGTAATCATCAACAAAAAGCATAAAATATTGAAACCCTGAATGACTAGGTCTCATAGGTCCACATAGATCGGTATGCACCAAATCAAGTTTACCATGAGCTCTGAATGTACTGATTTTATGAAAAGAAGCTCTATGTTGTTTTCCTGCCAAACAATTTATGCACTTGTTTGTATTTTTCTTGAAATTTGGAAGTCCTCTTACCATATTATTTTTTTGAAGTGTTTCAAGATAGCCAAAACTTACATGGCCAAATCTTCGATGCCACAATTGTGCCGATGATGTACCCTTAGCTAAAAGGGCCTGATTTTTGTTTTGAACAAAATCCAACTGAAACATACGACCTACACCAGAAGCTCATGCAAAAATGTTAGATTTTTTAGACTTATCTTTGATTAAACACATCTTCTTTCCATCTGTACAATCAAAATCCACTTTTAAGTTGTGCTCCAAAAGCTGACTTATTGAAAGTAGATTCTTTGTCAATCCAGGAACATATAGAACATCTCTTATTGTGCACTTTCTTGATCCAAGAGCTAAGGAGATGTTTCCAATTCCTTGTACTTTGTACGATGAATCATCACCCAACAAAATAGAGTCTTTGTTAGGTGTATTCTTCAACTCTAAGAACCAATCATTTCTCTCGGTCATATGTCTTGTTGATCCTGGGTCAACATACCAAATTACATGTGGTGAATTGATTTCTTGAGTTGATTGTGCAGAAAATAGGAAGTCCTCATTTGGTGAGTTATCTTCTTCTTCAGCAATGTTGTCGTGCTACGGTGTTTTCTTTTTCCAGTTACTTTTCCTTTGTCCTTGTTGTTTGTTTTGATAACCCTGACTAGATTGTTGAAAATTTGGCTTCTTGCCACTAGATGAACCCTTCTGAAATGTGTTATACCAACAATATTTTAATTCATGTCCTTTTCTATCACAAATCTGACATTGCTTTTGCTGAGTGTTCCCTTGAATATTCTGTTGAGAATGCTGCTTGTGTTGCTTACCAGTTATATGAATCTGTTTCTTTCCCTTATGGAATGAAGAGAGGGCTTGTTTCTCATCTTCTACAGGTTTGTTCATGGACTCTTCCTGTTGTAACATGTTCACTAACTCTTCAAAACTTGTAGTTGGACCCATAATGTTGATAGTTGTGACAAATATTTTGTATGAGGCTGGTAAAGCTCTCAATACAATAGGGACAAGAGATTCATTAGTGACCTCTACTTCCAAAGCTTGGAGAGATGATCTCAATATAGCAACACTCTTTAGAAAACCTTCAATATACTCATTAGAATTCATTTTGAGACAATGGAGTTGTGTTTGTAATTACAAAATAGCATTTTTGTTCTTAGCTTCATATACAATTGCTAGTTTATCCCATGCTTCTTTTGTAGTTGTCACTTGACGAATATGAGGTTGTACATCATTAGTTACACCAAATAGAATTATAAGTTTTGCCTTTTGATTAGCACGATCAAACACACGTTGTTGAGCAATATAATTTTCTGGTCTCGTTATTGAGCCATCAACTACACCAATTATGTCCTCAAATTCAAGTTGAGTTTTAATTTTCATTTTCCATGCAGCATAATTATCTCCTTGTAGGAGTTGTGAATCAGGAAAAAATAATTTGGGCGCATTGTTAGCCATTTGTGCACGAAAGAAGAGAGAGATAGAGAATCAAACACAAAACAAATCCCCCTTCAAATTAGTACACACCCCCCCAAAATTGATTTTTATTGAGTGCGGGCTCCTTTTTGGCCTTTTACAATGATTTTTTGGCACTATCGGCTGTTTTTACAAACATCTTGTAAATAGAAAAAGAAAATTGCACCCCCCTTCTTGTTTACGAAAAATTAATATTTTTGCAATTTTTTAAATTTTTGGGCACTTTGGCCTCTTTTCCCTTAAAAATTTAGTTTTGGGCTCTTTGGCCTCTTTGATTGGACCAAAGCATATAGCTTGAAAAAACATATACTTTAAAAAAAAATGGCACCTCAATCCAAGGAACCAATTGAAAGTTATGACCGTTTTAAAATATTTTTTTCTAGGCCCCTTTCCAAAAATGGATTTTTTTTTTTATTCTTATGATTTTTTTCACATTGTCCAAAAAAGGAATTTTTTTTAAAAATGATTTCTTACGCAAAAAATGCTTTTTACGCAAAAAATGTGGGTTTGACTTACGCATGCGTGCAAATTTGTTTCCTCTGTCGTCAGCCTTGTTTCCTTCACCGTCCTTTCACCTTAAAAGCTCTCTTACGCTCTATTCTGCAATTGCATAGGAATTACTTGCAGATTGAAGATGCACAGCCAGATCAGTATCCAGCGCATTTTTTTTCCTTTTGCAGGTGTGAAGTTGTCAAGTAAATCCATAGGTCTGCAAGGTGAATTCACATATATATGCAAATACCGCAGCTGCATACAGGTTGCAGATCGGTGGTGGATGTTTCTTTTTTTATTTAAAAAGAAACCTACACACCAAACCTGAATAGTGGTGCCTCCAAAATTGGGGGTCCACTAAATTAAATCACACTAAATGATATCTCTGAATTAGAGAAAAAGAAGAGAAAAAAAATGTATATAGTTCATAAACAATGAACAATATTAAAAAAAATGATACAATCACTTTGTTACCAATCTTGGAGATGTTTTTGTACTGTTGATTTTACTGCTTCTACTACTCCCAGGTGTGTGGAGAAGGGGCATGGGCTGTGAAGAGGCTGGGGGCATCTATGGCTCCTCCTGGCTCAGGCTTCTAGTCCTCCATCCTCAAATCTTCTAACACTTAGCAATTATCTACAACCTTAACTCACCTGCTCTGATACCAAATGAAATCTGTAAACTAGATTAAATTGCAAAAACAAGGCAGAGCTTGCTGTGATTTTATTAATATAAAATGAAGCATTACAACCAAAAGAGAGAGCTGCAATATTTATAGATATTGGATAGATTCTATCTCTTCCACAATACATGGAAAAAATCTCCTAAACAGAGCAAATATGCAGAAATAACATATTTCCCCTAAAAAGCTTCTACATGAAATCATCTGAGAACATCCTAACTAAAGAACATCCTCCACAATCTAAGGGATGATAACAACACACTAACAACTAAGCTAACTAAAGTAATTAAATAATTACTTTATTATAATTACACATTAATCCACATATGGTGAATTAAGTGTTAAATTATTTCTAATAGAGGAGAAGGCAAAGAGCATTCCAATGAGCCTATTGTTAGCCAATTTGACCAAGTAAACTCAAAGAAAAATGATATGTAGTCAAAAAATGGTTTAAAAATAAGTGTTTTAGTATTGTTTTCCATGGTGACATGACTACCTTACGAAATTGACACTTGCGTAATCGTCACTCTGTATTTAGGGTTGGTTTTACAACCAACGCTAAAGGGCGGGACAAATTGTGCAATGAAAATCTTGGCAAGAAAATTGATAATTTAAAAGCAAGGTAGAGAGGCTTAACAAAGTTAAGGTAGGAGTGCAAGAGGAAGAGGGGGGGATCTGGATCTTGTTCTTGTCTTAGAGGCTATGTTATCATCATTGGAGAAGTATTATGCTAAAGTGTTACACTATGTAATTTTTGGGTGTGTATAGTCCCCAATGTAAACCCAATGTAAACCCTCATTTGAATATTGTGGTCATTGCTCCCAAGCAATCTTATATGTCATATTTTTTTTAATTCAATAGCAATCTTATATGTCATATTTTTTTAATTCAATACAAAAACATTAGTGTCAAGAACTCCACAAGTTGTTCATATTTTATTAGCTCACAAACTACTATGTTTTCTTTACAACCTTTAATGGAAGTGATGGTGTCTATCTCAGCCTCTAAGCCACAAGATATTCTTCTTTCTTCATAAAGACACTTTTCATGTTAGTCACAAAACCTTTCCCTAAAAGGAGAGGAGGGGAATATATGAAATAGAATCAATGACTATTGTAGTTTGAAAAAAAATTGAGTTAAAAAATAAAAAAAATATGCACAAGAGTTATACAATGCTAGAGACCTCGATGGAAAGAATATGAAGCTTTATTAATATTCATGAATATACTCTTTGAATGTGTAAGTTTTAATCAGCCTAAAACATAAATACATGGTTATGGTAAATTAACAATATGTAAAGATGCATGTTTATGTCTTAAAGAACTAAAAATAAGTGGTTATCTTTTACATATCAAAGTGAAGACAATTTTATTAGAAACTGTATTTCAAATACCCAATCTCGAAGCCATCCACGATTTTTTCGTCAGTTTGATATCACCTAAATATTTCCCTTTTATGATAGATTAGGGTCTACACCCATCCAATCACCCCATTTGTATGGTTTTTGAATTTGATGGGTAGTCATTTGGCCTTATCAACCTCTATGATTCCAATAAAACCTTGGAGTGAGTAGTGGTATGGTAGTGGTTGAAAGAAAAACATCATATAGTAAATTGGTTTTTTTGTGAATGTTTTAACATGGTGGAATCTATAGAGGATAAGGAAGTCTTCATCCCAATGCACTGGTATGCCAAGAAAATATTAAAGGATTTGTTTTATAAGCGAAATAAATTTGAGCTATTTGACTATAATCATCATGAAGGATATTGTATATCCACCACCTAGTTCACATGGTCTAATCCCTACCACGAGGATAAATGATATCTCAAATGATATGATATGGAGATGTTGGTTGAAAAAAAATTCCTTCACTCACTATTTTGATAGGTCAATAAGTGGTTTCTCAAATGATTTCCTCTCTAACCATCCATCCAATAAAGTTTACACCACATGGATGGCCTTTCCTACAATTATTTACAAAAATCTATTTTACTTGATGTCACTAACCTTTGGTATGATCACACTTTGATATACATGTAATGGATTTGGAACTCAATCCCTCTACCTTATAATAATATCAGTTGAGTGGTGGAAAGAACCAATTCTCTTCACTGTCATATTATCACATGGGTTTAACAAATAATTGGTCATTTATACAAAAAAAATAATGAGGTCACTCTTAATCATTTCAATAGGGGATCCAAGGGTTTTACCTCTCTCATTCATTGAATTCCTTCAATTGGAAATCACAAGTCCATGATTCTCAAATTGGAGTCTACGTCCATTGGCTTAAAGTTAGGGATATGATTGTTAAGGTGTTTTTCAACTTATAATAACTCAACATTCCTCTACTCAAATCAAGACTCTTAAGGAGCATGGATAATTCCTTGCAATTTTTCTTGATATCCTTCAAGATTTTGTAAGAAACTACAAACACGGTTTCCAAGCTCAAGCTTCTATTGTTGAGAACAAAATTTCTCTTGAAAAATTCTTTGGAATTGTGCCTTGAAATTTCACTAATGATTAATGGGTGGCTTGTGATGGACCTCTCTCCATTGATCAACTTCAAAATGAATTCAATCAAATAGGCCATGAAAAGGTGCATGATATTGATGTGTTTCCTTATGAATTTGATCAAACCTTTTAGAATACAATCGGTTTTGACTCACATAAAATTTAAATTGAATCTCTATAAAAATTAATTAACATATGCACCATTAGGTACATTCACAATTTTAAGAACCCAAGGCTCATTACTACATGAAAACCAATCACTCTTATGAATGTTTCTTATAGGATCATTTTTGAAGCCATCGCTCTTAAGTATTTTCCAATTTCTTCCCCTTATTGTTTAATATCAACACATTTAATATATTCAAGGAAGCTATATTTTGGATGATATACTTATATTCTAGGAAGGCATGAAGTGGGGACACAATCATCATCAAAAGGAAATTCTTGTTTAAATTGACTTTAGGAACACTTATGATCCATTGATTGGCCTTTCCATATTACTTTCATGAATGATATAGGGTTTGACCACATGTTTATTCACCCTATTTAGATTCTTTTTAAGATGTTTTAGCATGTAGTTAGTATATTTAAGTATAATTCACCCATAGATATCAATAAAACATACCTAATTGCAGAATATTGACTATTTATAATATAAGAAACTAGAATAATTAAAAGTGGTACATGTTATTGGGTTTTTGGGATGATACTCATTTTTTCACTAATCTTGAGAACATATTGTTATCACCAAAAAACATCACCCTCTAATTTGTCATGTATGTATGGATGAGCGATAAGTGTTTTTGGGTAACTATTCTAGCACACCTGGTGGGACAACATTGAAGACATATTTTACAGGTGTTCCATAACAACATCCTGATGTACATTTCATTTCACCAAGTTTGATGTGCTCTTGGTGATATTTCAGCCATTGGAGGCATTTTCAAGCATATTTGGCAACTCCACTTGTCTAAACAACCAATTTCATGAATCAACAGACCATTTCATTTATTTTATTCATTTCATTTTCTTTTCCCATGAAGTGGTGCAATCATGAATTCATTTCCTCATTGGAACTCTCATTTGCAACAAGATTACCATTTAAATCTACCTCCATCCTTCAAAAATCTATCTTAAGGCTGATATAACACACCTCCAAATCAATTTTATGGACAAAATAAGATTGAGTATGCATATTCCCATGAGCTAGATACAAATCAATATGGTCACTCATTAAACCATGGAGTTATTCAAGGGTAGGAGTCTGCAAAATTTGGAGGTCATCCTACACCTAAAGATGATTTTAAGAGAGATTTCAAAGAATGGAGTAGATATTGCAGGATGTCAAGGAGAAACTAAAAATATTGCAAGCTAAACAACCTGATTTTAGGAAGCCCTGTCAATGGGGAGGGCCTATACCTAGTTGTCTTAGCCCAAAACAAAGATGATCAATATAAGGTTGAAGAACCATGTCAATTGGATGTTCCTAAACCTTTACCCTATTAGTATTTAATTCCTATACCTTATCAACCACCCAAGCCGAAGGTTAAAATTCCTAGTTTTCTCAACACTTTTCCTTCCATTCCCCCTCCTCCACAAGAAGAAATCACACCTTCCCCTTCATTACAAGAATTGAAAAATCATGTTGAAACCCAGCCTACCCCTCCCTTTGAATTCCCAAAACCATTCCAATAGAGAAGAACTCACAAAAAAATTAAAGAACTGGGATTCAAAATTTGAAACCAATTAGATGCCACAACTGGTTAGGCCTTCAAAAAAGGTTGGGATTGAAGAAAACAAGGTGAAGGCTGATTTTGTAGAAGAACAAGCACAAAAGGGAGATAATGAACACTATCTATGCTCCAAATGTAGTGTGCATGATGGCACCATATTCATGGAGACTGTTGATTTATCTTCATAAGAATCAACAACGGAGGAGAACAAATAAATTTCATAGTTATTGAATGAGGAGGATATTAATGAAAGATTCTTACTTTATTTTGGTAGTGAAATTGCAAACCTTTTTCCCCCTTCATCCCCTATCCAACCTGATTTTGTTGATGAGCTTACCATGGAGGAGAACATAAAAGAAGATCCTACTACCCAGATCAGTCCTCATGAGGAAAAAATATATGAGTTTGATGTCTCAAAATTTGAGAACGAGGAAAGGAGGAAGATGATGCCACCATTTCCAAATCAGAGGTCATCATAGATAGTAATTTTAAGTTTTCACACTTCTTGGTTGAAGAATAAAATCAGAATATAAGTGTGGAGACAAGGGTTTTTGTACAAGAACAACAATAAAAGAGCACAAATCAGTTTGTGAACACCCAAGGAAAGGAATAAAGTGCTCCTTGTATCTCAATTCATGGGGTTACATGCAAAGAAGATGGGTAAAATCAGAAGGCCAGTCCTTTCCCAATTAGATATCAAGCTAGATTAGAGCTAAAAACAGAGTTGCAACAGGGCATGTTCACTTCAGAGCATGAGGATGAACTTCGGCGCACCAAAGGTTAGCAAAAATTCCTCCCAAATCCAATTGCAAAACAACTAAGGAGGTAACCATTTTTTTTGTTGTTGATACTTTGAGAAGAAGGGTGGGAAACCATTTGTAAAATAGTTTTTCACTCTTATTAAAGATCATGTACATTGCCAAATCACTCATATGATATCAATTTTTGAGGAAAGGAAACTACTTCTCCCTTCCTGTTGTAGGATTTGTTTGAGTTTCATTTTCCTCTTGTTAAACTAAGGTAGTGAAGGTTTGTTTTCAGCAAAACAAGTACTTTTGCACACTCTGCATGTTTCCACTTGGAACATGTATGATTTTTCCTTTTGTACATAGTTTTTGTGGTGATTTTTTTGTTGTTGCATAGTCCATTTGAGGAGGCAAGTTCAATTTAAAAAATAATGTTTGGGATAGTTCCAAGTGCATGCATCACTTGATTCTACCCACATACTCGGAAATAAACACTTTAAAGTCATATTTTTCTCATGGTTGATCTAGGGTAGCAATATAGATGACTTCATATTTCAATAAAGTATAGTTATGATTAGTTCTTTAAGGAATTTGTTGATCTAGTTATTTTTCCTTAGCATTCTTAGATTGATAGATTAGAGGATTCCTACATGATCATACTGAGTTAGGGTGAATATGTATTTATATGTGATCATTCGTATGGTTTTCCACTCAACTGACTCAAAAATACCACCTAAGTTGACTAAGGTATGTTAGGATTTTGAACAAGTGACTATTAGAAGTACATTGCATATGTTTATAGACGTTGGAAAATTTGTCTTCTAAAAATTTCCTGGACCTATGAACCTATCCATGGTCAGGGAAAATTTTAGCAGCAAATATTTGTAGTTTGGAAAATAGTAGAATTTCAGGAATTTTATTTTGGTAAATTTTACAGCAACGGCAGTACCCAGGTTTCACCCAAAAATTCCACAAACAATAATTTGTCCCATGTGAATCGCCAAGGAAATTCCAATCCCAATGTATATTTTTATATTAAATCACTGCATGTTCAACGTACCAGGATTTGAAAACATTAATTTTTTGCCAAGAAATCTATGGAACCTTATTGGTTCTTTAGGCTCATTCACCGACATGCATGGGAGTTTTTTTCTAGGAATCAAATCAAATTCACCATATATATTTAATATATATACACATAGGTAATGTTTTCTTGCAATTTTCCAATTTGTAAATTACCGAAGTAGTAGAAAGGGATTTAGTGAATCGGCATATTGCAATTTTGTTACAAAATTTCAAATAAATATAGGTCTTGTCGGGCCCCGACTACTGTGTTACAATTTACATCCTAGAAACACTTACTATAGGTGAGTCCTTAGTCTATTTGAGACCTATTTTCTTTCATGTCGCATTTCTTTATCTACGATTCTGCCTTTGTAAATTATTAAAAAGCCTAAACAACCTCATAACCACTATGATTTTTATGTCATCTAGAATAGTCCTCCGCTTGCAGAGAATCATAACAAGTTTTCATATCTTAGATACATCTATGTAATATATATATATAATATTTAAAATCACTTCATATGTCTCCATAAGCTTCTACTCTATATATTCCTTGCTTTATCAGTGTATTTTCTTTGAATCTTTTTGTTAATGTTCTCTCTTTTGTAGTGTATACATATACATATACATATACATATACATATACATACACATATACATACACATACATACATACATGCATACATACATACTGCGGTTTCACATTCCATTTATTCCATGACCATGACGTCTTCTGGAGTCCATCGCTATGAAGTGTGGTAGAATGTTGCCACATGTACCACCTTGGACCATTGATCACTGTCCACTGACACTGCCTCATCCCACAATGGACCCGAAGGATATATAAAATGTGGTACATTTCACAGGTTTCACATTCACCAGGGGCATTTCCTTGGGAGACTAACAGAATGGCAACATGTGGCATAGACCTCCTGGGAGCCAGGACCCACTCCGAATCTGAAAACTGATCAATTGTGGCTCATTCCACAGGGTTCACGTCTATTGGGAGGGTTTGTTTAGGAATGGTAAGTTAACAGAATGCTGAAAAACAATAATGTACAAAATAGAGACCATACAGAGATGTCCAAAATGAAAAATTCAACAAATGTAAAAGGGAAAAAAGTTACAATAATGAACCAAAAACTAGATAATTAGCATTTAGAAATACAAAAGTTAGAAAATAGCAGTTTTGGGAAAAGCACAAACATCTTGTCACAAACATGATTACTTGTTACCACCATTTTCCTCACTACTATGTACTTCAAAATTTTTAAACCATGTAAACATAATGTATTGAATGTACTCCAAGCATGGATTTACTTTAACAATATGAGGAGGACAAAATGCTTTCTTTATCTTCACATTCACAAATCACTTCTACCTGTGAAAATAATTATGTTATAAATCCATCAGAAATTGTATAGTAATACTAATTCAATTTTATTAATGTTGAGACAAATTTGGAATCTATCTCTTCACAATAAGAATTTGCCAAAAAATAATGTGGGGGTTTACACCACCTCTTCATCCTCCATGAATATTGCAAAAGTGGGATCATTCTTTGGCATATTTTCCTATCCTTGTTGTAGTCTAGATAACATGTCTCTAATATTTAATATAAAGGAAAAACATGATGTAATGTGAGACTAGATATAAATGACACAAAGTTAGATATTAAAAACATCAAGATCCGGGGATATTTTTAATTCATGCATCTTTCATTGATCTCCTCATCATGTGAAAATATTCCCACCTACCCCCTTTTGCATATATGTTTGACAACCACAAAAGAACATAAGCAACGTCATTTTGATAATCCAAGTCAAAAAGAAGAGTTTTTGTAAATAGTGCTAATGATAGAGATGCCATTATATGATAAGAAGAGAAACATTTAAAAATCATCAAGATTCAAAATATGCAATATAAATAAGATAATATTAAAAAACAATAATTATTTAATATTATTCAGTCATGTTTATTACACAAAATTTAAAAATTCATACAATGAAATTTGTAATAAGTAGATGACATTATTTCTCTTCTTAAGGACTTCATTCTCACTTACTTAGCCTTTTTTTAAAAGTTAAATGAAATTATTTTTCCTTTCATAATATTTTCAGTGTTTATAAGTAAATGATAGTAATATTGAGATGATTACTTTGTTCCTTTATCTACGAATACTTTTGAGCAACCAGACTTAAAGACTTCTAAAAGAATCATAATGTACCTTTTATATTGTCACTTAGTGACTATGTTTGCATGACAACTTTCTTAATGATACATTAATTTTCTATGTTTCTTAAGATCCTCACACACCTTGATCATGGTCTGGTTTCAACAAATTTTCATGATAGTGACTTAATATCCTTAAAACCTTGAAATTTGTCCTTTGTTGCTAGTCTTCTGATCATACCTTCATATTGCAAATACTTTCCTGTATATATTCATCAACATGTCTCTAAACATTGTGTTATTTCCTAGATGGTGATCAAACCGTGAACTATCATTATGATACTGGATTCAACCTTGTCAACTTGATTACTAGCCACATGATATGCTTCTTGACTGTTACTTTTGATTGTGCCAATTAACTTGCATATTTTACTATCATAATTACTTTATGATAATATCATTCAAGTTTCTTGAACACGTTCTCCAAGTAGGAACATGGTAGTTTACAAAGAATACCCTTATCATGATTATATCATATGTGAAACATAAGATCAAATCATTCAAGATTCTCTCAAGAATAATGATACTTTAGCTAGCTTTGACACATTGACATTTCATTGTCAAGCCAAAGAACCCTGCATACATTTTCAACCTTGAATTCACAGTCTCATGCCATAATGAGTCATAGATGGAAGACCATATATTCTGTCTCGGCTTCTTTGAAATGGTGAAAAATATTGGTAATTGGATCTTCTTATGACAGACCTCATACCTCTGATGAATCAATAATATCTTCATGAGCAGATGCACACCTTATTTGGCTTGATGACAACATTTAGAACCTCTATACAACATGACAAACCTCTATACATTATGAAAGATTTAGGTCATCAAGACTCCTTCATTAATAACCTAAAGACAGATCATACATTGGATGAATCAATGAACTCAGAGTCCTTCATAAGAAGATAAATACTATAATTTGATTTCAAACTGAGCAGAGACCTTGAGATCACCTATTTCATGTTTGATTAGCTACAATAAAGACTTCTTATCATTAGAGGGTATTTGGTTGCTCAACAAACCATCTAGGTTGTTTTTTCTCTTCTCAAACCTTTGCTACATCTTCAATTTACTTAATGTATGCTCTAATTATGACTGTAGTAATATTCTTATTCCTTCCAACTAAGTTATATGAGAGAGAGCTAAAAAATCACCTCATCCTTTCACTTTGTTCTATATCAATTTTTTCTTTCAAAAGAGTCAAACCTTGTAATTTTTGTACTAAAACATGTAGATTAGACCAATACAGATCAAGTGCATTGAAAATAAATAAATGGTAGGAAATACTTATCCAACTTGATGTAACATGTCAATCAAGCAACCATGAAAAATTGTGGAAAAACTTTTGTAATTTCTTCTTATACTAATTGTTGGTGAGAAAAATTTGTCGTGTGGACAAACTTGTGGATTTCTTGCCAATGCTCTGGGAATCTAAGTCCCTCTACTTAACTGGTGCAATTTTCGTATATGCATGCGCATGAAAAGGTGAACTTCTGTGGTGGCCTTTCGACTGGGGATCCAACAAGGGCACTCACTGACCCTACAACAAAGCTAGCAATCTCTTACTAGAGAAGACTTTGTCTGAAAGCTGGGAAGGGAGTGAGAAAAGAGGCAGGAGAACTAATGTTGCAGGTAGATAATCAGATTCCTGCACACACACACTAGTTAGAAACTTCAACACATGCATTCATGAGAAGAAAAAACTTTGTAAATAATAACAAGACCAAATAGAATTTATCGATCACAAAGTATCAAGAAACCCCTTAGTCAAAGAAAGCTGGAAACTCCTTGTATTGATTGCTCAAACCAAAGTTGTACATATTAGAGAAATAAAGGAAATTTGAGAATGAGGGGAATGGAAGAATTTGGCTATCTCCTTTGTTCTCTCAAGGTGCAATATAATTTTGAGTTTACAAGATCAATCACCAACCATTTGTAATGGGAATGGCATTACAATTTATAAAATGAGAGGTGACTTATTGTCTTCCTCATGACCTTTCAAATACCTTAATATGACTTAAGACTGTTCATATTCCACTTTAAATATTTAAGTCCATTTTATAATAACAAGGCGACTTAATTTACATTATATTTCTAAAGTATTTAAGTCATATTAAAAAGTGTAACCCTCAACACAAAAATATAACATTGAAGAGAGAGAGTTTCGTATGAGTGAAGAGAGAGAGAGATAGAAGAGGAAGAAGAAGAAGAAGAAGAATTATGCCGAAGGATGAGTTGCTACAGTGGACTTGGCTCCATTCTCCGAATGTTCTCCACTTTGTAATCCTGAGAAGGCTAATGACCCATCCACTTTGGCTTCATATCTCCCTTATAAAAATCAACTTAATATTTTTAGTAAGTATGAGAAATCAAGTCCCCGATCTTCAATTGGATGTTGCGGCTCAGTTTTCCTTTTTCTCCCTGCGTTCCTCGTTCCTTCTGGATCAACTTTCTATTTTTAGAGGTGCTCGAGGGAACACTTACTATTTTTAGTAAGTGCAAAAAATGTCCGTTCTGGTGGATTCTCAGTTGTAGTGCACCTCCAATGTCTTCGTCTTCTTCGCAAGTTCTTCTATCGATGACTTTCCCAAAATAGCAGTTCCTATGTAGTAGACCTACTATTTTTAGAAATTTTTCCTCTAGGAGTCGGATTGACATGGAACAAAGTTTTTTTATATGGGTTTTTTCCTAATATCCTCCCTCTAAAATTTCAGGCTGACCCACTTAATAGTCCAGGAGATTTTAAAGTTTTAATTTTCAGACTTGGCAGTGCTTCTGGGTACGACAACCATTAATGGACCTCAAAATTGCAGGTCTAGTTTTCTCATCTGTTTGCGAAGAAAATTATATTTTTGATGTGGGTTTTTTCTTCTGGTGCTTCATGTGTGATCTTACTTTGATCCGGCAACCGATTTGACGGGAAATCCCACTTCTTTCTTCGTTGAGATGGAAAGGAGATTTCTTTGTTGTGGATGTTATGTCACATGTGGTGGGATTTTGAAGGTGTATTATTGATGGAATTGGGTATAGGAAGGAGCAGTAAAATATATCTTGTTGTTTCATGCATCCATTTGGGATATTTCTTCAACTTCTCATTTCATGGCTATGGAGTTTTCTCTGTTTTCTCCTTCAGTGCTCCGTACTTCTCCTTCTGTGTTTGATGAGGATTCCTCCTGGGGCCTACATGCTTTCATGGAGTGGGAGGGGATTGAATTTTTATTAGGTCTGGTTTAAGTTCTTGTAATGGGTGGAGTGATGGAAGAAATTAGTAGAGGAAGTATGGAGGAATGAAGTGCACATATAACTATTAGAAGTTAGAAGCGAAAAAAGTGGCACTCGGAAAATTTTCAAAAAGATATACACAGGTAGGGCTTGGGTGAATTTTTCCATGCTTGATTTCCCTGACCTTAGGGATGTGAGGGACATCAAATTCCATAATGGTCAAGAGCATGACATGTGGCGTTAGATCCAACGACAGGGAATGAAGGAGGAAAAAGTTGATTTAAAGCACTGAGAGTTGAAAGGATGTCACATGGGTGTCTAGAAGACACCCTATAGGGGCTAGGTGCATTTTTCAAGGTTTGATGTCCCCCACCTTAGGTACATAGGGGACATAAAATTCCACGGTGGTCTTGGAGCTGACACGTGGCACCTGCTATGATGACAGGGAATGCACGTTCCAAATAAGCACCTCAGGGCTGAACTGTGGTCACGTGGGTGTTTAAAAGACTCCCCATAGGGTATGGGAACATTTTTAAAGGTTTTATGTCCCCCACAATAAAGTGCATAAGGGACATAAAATTCCACGGTGGTCCTGGAGCTGACACGTGGCGCTCGATCCAATGGCAGGGAATGGATGCTCCAAAAATGCACCTGGGGGCTGAACTGTCAAGTCTGGAGGTCACATGAGAGTCCAAGAGGTCATAAGATGGGCTGAGAGGGATTTAAGGGGTATGGGATCACTTTTCCAACCTTGATGTCCTTGACCTTTGGGGACATTAGGGACACAAAAATCCTGCCAGGCTCCTGGTGCTGACATGTGTCCTCCAAAAAATTTGGCTAAGTCCTGAACTTGTGATAGTGATAACTTGAGCTCCCGATGGACCATTTTGGAAAAATGTTACATGATCATGATTGTGTTGGTATGAAAATATATTGTGAGAGCAGATCTATGGATAGACGAGCCAAAAATGTGCAGGGCATAGCCCCTCTTTGAGACAACAAAGCAGAAACTGGTTTATTGCTATTCTACCAGCAGGAACCTGTGCAAGTCTTACAATATTCTGCCTTCAGGGGGTTTGGGATCTCATCCCAGTAGAGGTAGTTTCGACGAAGAACAGAAAGGAATGAAGGAAGGAAAGGAAGGAAGACGGATCTGAAGGGAGAAAAGAAATGAATTCCAAAGTAGAAAGGTCAGAGGGTCTATGTTTTGGGCTAGTAGTAAACAGAGCGAACCTACTTGCATAGACGAACAAAGCAATACTGATGAACAAGTGAAAAAAAAGTAGAGATAGATCCAACAGAATAAAAGCACAGATTTGACATAAGAAAGATATAGATGCCCATAACACACATATTCAGCACAAAGTCTTAATATTTGTATTAATGTTTCTTCTGTTACAAAAAGTACAAATCCTTTTCTTCTCACTTCTATTTTTCATCTAAAAAGTGTCCACCACTGAATACAACAAGTATTCAAGTATATATAGAAGAAGAAGAGGAAAGAAGACAAAAGCAATCAACAACTAACAAAATATCTAGAAAATATCTAAAAAGTCAACAGTTGACTTGGGCAAGTTTTTGGATGGCAACATCCCATGGTGCAACATGGATGATGTCATCGTGTATGCCAACATGCTTTTTAAATATTTTACAAAAACGATCAATGGATCCCAGGAAGAAACTACTCTTCAGTGTGTAAAGGACATTCTCAGGCCTTGGCGCACTTTTCAGCATGTCGATGTAGGAACTTCTCAGCGCCTTGGTGCACTTTTCGTCGTGTCAACAGAAAGCGCCTTGGCACACTTTTCAGCATGTCAACATGAACTCTCAGCGCCTTGGCGCACTTTTCAGCATGTCGACAGGACTTTCTCAGTGCCTTGGGTGCACTTTTCATGTCAGTGCCTTGGGCACACTTTTTACATGTCGAACTTCTCAGCGCCTTGGGTGCACTTTTCTGCATGTCGACAGGAACTTCTCAGCGCCTTGGCGCACTTTTCAGCATGTCGACAGGAACTTCTCAGCACCTTGGGCACACTTTTTAGTCATGTGCACCTTGGGCACACTTTTCAGCATGTCAACAGGACATTCTCAGCGCCTAACTCAAAAAGACTGAAAAATGGCTAAGTCCTTAAAACTTGATTTTCGGAAGGGAATTTTGGGCTTCTTTCGAACGTTGTCAAACTTCCTTGGGGCCAAAACAAAATTTTCGGTATGGTTACCTGCAAATTGCCCTTGACAATTTTGCAGGATAACAGCTGGCTCTTTCTGGGGACTATCTTTGAGTGAAGCTTAAGGGTAGAGAATCCCAGATTTTCATGTGCCTATCCATTGGGTTGGAGAGTCAAAAACAAGGGCGACCGGAGGGCGAACAAAAAGGAACAAAGAAAGGGAACACACAACAACAAAAAGCAAACACACAACGAAAGTAAACTATACAAAGAAGAGAGCAAGCTCTACTTCTTGAAGATCTTCAGATGCTTCCCGCTATAGGGAAGCGGGAGCTCGGTTCCATCTAGATACGAGAGATAGAAGCTATTCTCTCCATTGAGCTGCTTGATCTTGAAAGGCCCTCTCCATAGAGAATCAAATTTTCCATGCATGCCCTTCGGCTCTCTTCGCTTGTCCCACAAAAGGATGAGATCTCCCACTTGAAAATCCCTCTGCTTGGCCTTCTTATCGAACAGTCTCTTGACTTGATTCTGATGTTCGGTGATCCTGTCGACCACCCTTACTCTCTTTTCTTCAAGTTCTGTTAGATACATGATCCTCTTTTCAAGAGAATTTTGGAAAGTTTCATCTTCAATCACTCGTGCCAAGCGTAGAGTAGGAAGTTCTGTTGAGATAGGGATCTCAGCATCAATTCCATATAACACTTGAAAAGGTGACATACCGAGAGATCTCTTGGGAGTGATACGATATGCCCACAAAGCATCATACAATGACTTGTGCCAGGACCGCTGATTCTCATTGACCAGCTTCCGTATGATGGTCACTAGGTTTTTATTACTGGATTCTGCCTGACCATTTCCTTGAGGGTAATAATCTGAGGCATGGGCCAAGGTTATCCTGTATTCATAGCAAAAACCAATAACTTCCCGTGAGGAGAAGTTGGAAGCATTATCAGCAACGATTTTGTGTGGAACGCCAAATCTTACGATGATATTTTCCTTGATGAAATTGCAAACAACTTCAGAAGTGGCATTCTTGACAGGTATGGCCTCCACCCATTTGGTGAAGTAATCTGTTGCTGTCAGGACATAACTATGTCCGGCACTCGATTGGGGATGGAGTGCTCCGATAAAGTCAATTCCCCACTGCCTGAATGGTTCATCAATAATGACTGGCCTGAGGGGAAAAGCAGCCAATTTTGGTTTGCCAACAAATTGTTGGCAAAGCTCACACTTTGCTACCCAAGTGGCTGTATCCTGAAAAAGCGTTGGCCAATAGTACCTAGCCTGGATGATCTTGTGTGCTGTCATGGAAGAGGAGAAGTGACCACCACAGGCTGAATCATGAAAACTCTCAAGTAGCTTTACTGTTGTGGCTTGTCAACACATCACAAGAAGATGCCATCTATTCCGCGTTTGTATAAACAGTCATCCCAGATGACATATCTGGCCGCTCTGAGCTTTATAGCACGTTTCTCCTTTGAAGTTAGATGAGCTGGACACTCACCATAAGTGAGAAAGAAAGCGATATCAGAATACCATTCGTCGCTAGTGGCGACAAATAGAACCATGGGTAGAGAATCGGCTTTCTCCAGCTGGCTTTGTGCTCCCTTGGTGCAATCATCTTTTTCCTCAGGGTCTTCTGAATCTTATTTTCAGCCATGAGCTGACATAGGCCCTTGCCTCTTACTAGCTTGGTTGGTTTTATATCTAGATCATACTCCTGGACTTTTGCAATCCAATTTCCTCGCAAACTCCCTAACTCCTGTTGAGTTAGGATTGACTTGACTTCCGTGTCAGGGACCAGCACCACTGTATGAGAGTTTAGAATGTAATACCTGAAGTTCTTGACTACTTTGACAATGGTGAAGGCATGCTTTTCCAACTGAGACATCTTTAATTCGTGAGGCTTGAGAGGAGAGCTCATGAACGCAATTGGGGATTCAACATCTTCAGAATTATTTTGCATTAAGATGGCCGATACAGTATGCTCAGATGCATAGCTATACATGATAAAATCTTTGGAGAAATCGGGACATACCAGGACTGGTGCGTGAGCAATGGAGGCTTTTATATCTTCGAACGACTTCTTTCCTTCTTCGCTCCACCGGAAAGTTGGTGATCCTTTCATCATGTTTGATATGTGGCGAGTCTTTTCAGCAAAGTCGGGGAACAAAGCGCCTGAGAAAGTTCACTTTTCTGAAGAAAGAGTGAACGCCAGTCTTGCTTGTAGGTAAAGTAAGGCTCTGAATAGCCTTAACCCTTTCGGCATCTATCTTCGTCCCTTCCTTGCTTACAATGTGTCCCAGCAACTTTCCTTCTGTGACTCCGAAAATAGACTTTTTTCGGATTTAGGGAGATTCCATGTTCCCGGCATCTAATCAATACTTGCTCCAAATGATCACAATGATCATTCATTGTTTAGAGAACACAGTTAAGTCATCCAAGTAGACTACGATGACTTTTCCCATCATACCTTTGAATGCAAAGTCCATGGCCCGCTGAAAAGTGGCGCTGGCATTGGTCAGACCAAAAGGCATCCTGCTATAAGCGAATGTACCCCAAGGGGTAGTGAATGCTGTTTTGAATTGGTCTTCGAGTGAGACTTTGATTTGATTGTAGCCTAAAAAACCATCAAGCATGGACAACATTTCTGATCCAGTCACTGCTTGCAGAACCTGATCCATTATGGGAAGGGGGTAGTTGTCCTTCAAGGAGGCTTGATTCAAGTTACGAAAATCTACGCATATGCGTATCTCACCATTCTTCTTGCGTACTGGTACAATGTTTGCCACCCAGGTACTGTGATGGATAGGAAAAATGATCCTTGCATCCAACATTTTCTGAATTTCAGCCTGGATAGTACCTGAGATCTTAGGATTGTAGTGTCTCTGCTTCTGGCGAAAGGGTTTGACATCTTCTTTCAACGGGATGTCATGCTGGACGTCCTTTGGCTTGAAAGACTTTAGATCGGCATAGGACCATGCCAATACATCCATGTATTTCTTCAGCAACTTGACGAATTTCCGCTTCTCTTCGGGTGTGCAACATTTTCCAATGTTCACAAACTGCGGATGTTCTACCGAACCTAAATTGACCGGTTCGAGTTTCTGGGGAGGAGTTAGGATCATCTTGCCTTTTCTTCCTGACAAAAAACGATCGTGCCTGTCGAACAAACGCTCTAGAGAAACCAGGCCTTTCGAAATTTTATTTCCTTTGAGCTGACATATGCCATCACTTCCTTTTGATTCACCTGTTCTTGATCAGTAACAGACTCACGACATGCGGAAGTGGATCCTTCAAAATGAAGCTCACTGAAATTTTCTGCCTTTTCCAGAAAGGAAATAAGTTGATTGTCATCGTTGAATACCTGCCAGTGCTGAGAATTGTCTGGCACGCTTGGGCTGGAAAACCACCTCAATGGTATATGTGTCTGTTTTCAAACCTGGGTGAGGGAGCATGAGGGATGCTGAGACAACTAATGAGTCGGCCATGTCATTCTGAGCTCTTGGGATGGATTTTATTGAAAAAGTGTCAAACTCCTCGATGTTGTCCCATACTGTGCATTGTGGTAATGTCTGAGCCTTTCATTCTTCACTTGGTATATCCTTTTAACTTGATTTACGACCAGCTCTGCATCACCCTGTACTTTCAGATTCTTGATTCCTCTTTCCCTTGCTGCTTGCATGCCAAGTAGCAAAGATTCATACTCAGCAGTATTATTCGTGTTGAAAAACTGCAACTTGAAAGAGAGAGGGATAATCTCCTCCTCGGGGGATATTCGCACGGCTCCAGCGCCGCACCCACTAGTCGCACAACTGCCATCAAACTGTAATGTCCAGATCTTGTTAAGATCCTCTGCTTGGACGAGGACATCCATTTTGTCAGACTCAGTAGACAAGAAATAGTTTCCCATCCCTGATGATTCGAAGAGAATTTGGGCTTTGGGGTCATCGGAGTTAGTAACCAGGTACTTCTTTTGTGATTCCGGCTCCAATGTTTGCATTATACCTTTGATGGGGATTCTAGCCTTAGACCAGTCCATATGAATCTCTCCACCAACCTCACTGCAAAAACTCCTTCCTAATAGAATTCCGTGTGCTGCCGGAATATCGGCAACAAGGATGGTCATCTTTACTCTTTTCTCTGGGAACGCTACAAATGTAAACTGCGCGTCTTTGATTTGACCGATCAACGGAACCTGCTTGGTTTCTAAGGAATAACATCTGGCCAAAAGGCTTGGTAAGGGTGAGGCCCAGGGCATGGGTGACCTTTGCTGGCATGACGTTATCAGAAGCCCCATAATCAATTATGTAGTTGCTTAGTTTGTGGCCATTGATTAGGAGGGAGAGATAGAAAGGTTCTATCTTTCCTGACGCAGATGTCGAGGCAACATTTATGCGAGATGCAGGAGGAGTAGAAAGGATTCCTTTCGAGGAAACCTGAGTAGTTATGACAGCTTGGCTTTGGATGTATTCAGTCAACCTTACAAGCTGCTCGGGATTTGACTGAAGATACTCAGCTTCAGACATTTGGATCTTGGTCTTTTTAGCATGATCGATTATGTCAAAATGTGACCAAGGGTTGCGTTGATGAAGGAATGAGTCCCTCATTTCGCGATGGTAGGGTAGGATTACTGGTCTTGATAGGAACATGAGAGGGCTGATTCAGAGGAGAGATAGGGGAAAAATATTTCTTTGAAAAAGACTTAATAACAGGTTGAGCAGGAAGGGGATTACCTCTTTTAGCGATGGTTGGAGGCGTGTTTGACATGGCCTTCTCTTTTTGTATCCTGGCAACAACTTCTGCTTCTTTTCCTTGCGAGCGAGTGAAAACAACATATGACTGCCCGCTTGCATATCCTTGGGTACCCTCTTCTTCATCAGATTCTTCCTCATCAAATTCCATATACCCAATTGTAGAGTCGCCAGTCGGTTCACCGACATCTTGATCATCTTCACCTGGCGATGAAGGTTCTTCATAAATTTGCTCCTCTTCTTCAGATCTCGACTAGAGCATTGATCAGAGGAGCCTCAAGCGCCAACCGCGAGAGTAGTTATAGGTAAACACGCTTGCCTTTGGGGGGTGTTGTTGGGAGTGAAGTTCCTCCGTGGGATATCCTGGTACTGAGTACTAGGAGAAGCTTGAGCTAACTGCTTCTTTAATGCAAGCAAGTCATTCGCCATCTTCTGGAATGCCGGATCTGATGAAGTGGCGGGAGAAGGAGATTGAAACTTTCAGCTTGGATGGCTCTCTTTTTAATTTGCTAGATATTAGCAAGTTATCTTCAATCCGTATGGCAGCAGCTTGGGCGAGAACCAAAGTAGTGACCTGTTCTTGCAAGAGTAAGAAACTTACTTTTGAGCTCATGGCGTTCACGAAGAAACAATTCTGATTTTATGGCGTTGGCAGCATGGTAGGTGGAACCCGGTTGATTAGTGAATTGAAACGGGTGATGAAATCGCGCATGGTTTCATTGACCTCCTTCTTCAGGTGAGTGATCTTGGACAATAATGCGAACACGTCCTCTGAAGGCTTATATCTTTCTTCAAATGCATTTCTCAATGTGGCCCAACTGGTAATAGATCCGGCTCAAATGTTGAAACCATTCTACTGTAGGTCCTTACAAGGTCTCTAGAAAGAGGCGAACTGACACATCTTCATGGGTCACATCCAGGATACTGCATGACATGATGAACGCGGATATGTGTGAATCCGTGCTTTGGTTCCCGCTCCCATCAAATTTAGGAAAATTCTTTCGGTTTCCATGAGGGAGCGCATGAACCGGATGTGGTAAAGCAAGTGGGCCCATAGCATTTCCCCATGGCACTGCCATTTGAAAAGCTAGAAAAAGAACGCGAACTGGAAGCGCGGTTCCACTGAGCAGCAAAGCACTGCAAAGTGATGAGGATGTTCCTTGTGAGAGATGCTTCCTTCGTGGAGGTGAGACACTCCTGGATGACCGGTCAGCTGAGCTTAGCGATGAGAAGCGTGCTGGTGTAACACTAAAGTTGTGCCTTTGAAGCAGGTCAAAAAGTAAGATCGAATTCTCCATGAGCTCTCCTGCTACGAGTAAATGGTTCACCCGCCAGTGTACCCTTCCAGATCTGTAATATTTTGGAGCAAACTTCAAAAACTCTTTTTGGTTGTACTTGTTGATTTTATGATTTTTTTGACAAAAATCAACAGCATGTACTTTTCTAGATATTTAAACTTATCCCTCTTTTGAAAACTGATTGCGGTTAAATGACAAATGTTAATGGGGATAAAATTACGGCCAACTTAGTAAGATGATTTTCGGATCTTAGATTTGACTTTTTGCAATGGTTTGAAATTTTTGTAAAACTGTCAAAATCTTAGATCTACGGAAATATACGGGTTTTTGTAAAAACTCAGCGAACTAAAGATCTCTAACTAGTCCCGATCTATGGATCCCTGAAAAAAATTTCAGTTTGGATCACTTTTGCAAAAATTTTAGATTTTGAACAAAAGTTTAAACTTTGCAAACAAGTAGTGATTTTTCTAATTTCTACTGATTTTCTAACATACCACTATCATAGATCTATTAGATCTGTTCGATCCCTAGTAGAGTCGCCAAAAAATGTTGGTCCGAAAATCTGTCATGAGAGCAGATCTATGGATAGACGAGCCAATAGTGTGTAGGGCATAGCCCCTCTTTGAGACAGCAAAGCGAAACTGGTATATTGCTATTCTACCAGCAGGAACCTATGCAAGTCTTACAGTATTCTACCTTCAGGGGGTTTGGGATCTCATCCCAGTAGAGGTAGTTTCGACGAAGAACAGAAAGGAATGAAGGAAGGAAAGGAAGGAATATGGATCTGAAGGGACAAAAGAAATGAATTCCAAAGTAGAAAGGTTAGAGGGTCTATTTTTTGGGCTGGTAGTAAACAGAGCCGAACCTACTTGCATAGATCAAACAAAGTAATACTGATGAACAAGTGACAAAAAAGTAGAGATAGATCCAACAGAATAAACTCACAGATCTAACATAAGAAAGATCAGATGCCCATAACACACATATTCAACACAAAGTCTTAATATTTGTATTAATGTTTCTTCTGTTACAAAAAGTACAAAGCCTTTTCTTCTCACTTCTATTTTTCATCTAAAAAGTGTCCACCCTAAATACAACAAGTATTCCAGTATTTATAGAGGGAGAGGAGAAAATAAGACAAAAGAAAACCAACCACTTACAAAATATCTAAAAAGTCAACAGTTGATTTGGGCAAGTTTTTGGATGGCAACATCCCATGGTGCAACATGGATGATGTCATCGTGTATGCCAACATGCTTTTTAAATATTTTACAAAAAGGATCAATGGATCCCAGGAAGAAACTACTCTTCAGTGTAAAAGGGCGCACTTTTTAGCATGTCGACAGGAACTTCTCAGTGCCTTGGGCGCACTTTTTTTCAGCAGTGTGGCGCACTTTTCGTCGTGTCAATAGGAACTTCTCAGTGCCTTGGCTCACTTTTCGTCGTGTCAACATGAACTTTTCAGCGCCTTGGCGCACTTTTCGTCTTCAACATGAACTTCTCAGCGCCTTGGCGCACTTTTCAGCATGTCAATCAGGAATTTCTCAGTGCCTTGGGCGCACTTTTCGTCGTGTCAACATGAACTTTTCAATGCCTTGGGCGCACCTTTTCTTCATGTCGACAGGAACTTCTCAGTGCCTTGGGCGCACTTTTCAGCATGTCGACAGGAACTTCTCAGCGCCTTGGTGCACTTTTAGCATGTCAACAGGAACTTCTCAGCGCCTTGGGTGCACTTTTCTGCATGTCGACAGGAACTTCTCAGCGCCTTTGGCGCACTTTTCAGCATGTCGACAGGAACTTCTCAGCACATTTGGCGCACTTTTCAGCATGTTGACAGGAACTTCTCAGCGCCTTGGGCGCACTTTTCAGCATGTCAACAGGACATTCTCAGCGCCCAACTCAAAAAGACTGAAAAATGGCTAAGTCCTTAAAACTTGATTTCTGAAAGGGAAACTTGATTTCTTAATTTTACATCAAAACTTCTTCTAGGTTTCCATGATGACTCTTCTTTTAGTTATTTTTTCTATTTCTTGTAAGATGCAATTTTGATTTTTTTTTCTTTGATTCTATAGGATTTACTAATTCAGGAAAATGGGAACTAAAAAGGGAAGCTCGGCCTTAGGAAAAAAATCTATTCCAAACCCTCCTGGTAGTGGTACTAGCATTCAAAAAATAAAATCTTATTTTGAGAAACCATCTAAGGAAACCCATCCTTCTCCAACATAACCATCACAATCAAGGGATGATGATTACATTAAAAAATGAAACTCAGGATGAGAATGTGTTCATTTTTTATTTTCCTAATGTTGTTAATGATGACAACAATGAAATACCTCCCCTTGAAAAACATTCCATTGAATGATTTTGAGTTTGACACTGTACCACCTGCTCAATTAAAAGAAGATGATACTGCATCACCTGCCCAAGTGAATTTTGGAGGTGAAACTTCTAGAAGTCAACAAAATTTAAATTCCAACAAGGTAAATACTCAGTGGAAACCTATTTCTGGAAGAAAGAGAAAGGAAAGAAAATGGGACTTGGGAAGGAGTTTCAGTTTAGAGTGGGTTTCTAAGTTTCCATTTATTGAACCTGTTGAAAATTTGAATAATTTAAACCTCCCAAAGAATGTAAATGTATAATCTATAGCTGGAAATTGGGCAGGGACAAGATAATGAAACTTAAGTTGGATACTATTTAGAAGCATGTAGGAAAGATATATGAAAAGATAAATGTAGATGGCGTTGAGAAGAGTGTTACTAGATAGAAAAATACGGATGAATGTTTGCATATTAGGTATGAAAAATAATTGTTAAGAGAAAAATATAAATTAAAGAATAGTTGCAGCAAATGGAGGGGACAATTACCTCTCAATTCAACAAGATCATTCAAAATAATCTTTTAGGTAAAACAGTTCAGATAGCTACTGTTTTTCACATTTTAAAAAGAGGCCATCCTATAACAAATTTTTTGTGAACAAAAGAAGATGTTCTATTTTCTTGGTGTCCCATACTTTCCCCATTCTCAATGGTCATAAAGTAGTGGTTTGGATTGGGAAAAATTCCTAGCTATGGTTGAGAAAGAAGACTTGAAAGAGAAACTAAAGTTTGCACGATACATATCTTTGTCTATTGATGATGTTACAATAGTAGATAATATTTATTGGGTTTGTATGCATGTGTATATTGTTGAGAATTATGTGAGACAGCCTCACATACTTGTCATTCACAAGATAAGAGAGAAATCCAATGCTGAAAACCTTTGTGAGTTGGTGATAAATATTTTGAAGGAGATTGGTGACATGGATGATGTTGCAATTACATCAAATCTGATATGTGTCAAGGAAGATGGGGCATATGTAATGCACTGTCATTGTAATGGCCTGTGTGTAAGAATCCAAACATCCCATTTCCCTAATATGATTTCCATTCATTGTATGGATCATAAAATGAACCTAGCTTACAAAATAGTTGACAAATTTAAACCTGTAGAAAAAGTTGAACACCTTGTTCGAGAGGTGTATGCATATTTCTACCGTATTCCTAAAAGGTTCATGGAATCCCAAATATTTGTAGGACTAAAAAATGGGCGTAAACTATTAAAATATGTCAACACCAGGTGGATTTCATTGTATCAACTGGTTCGTAGGGTGTATGAAGAGTATTAATGCTTATTAGGTGTGATGTAGAAAAATCATAAGGAAGTGGACAAGGCCTAAGATCTGATACATCATTTGAATGATATAGATTCAATGCTGGTGTTTTTTGGTCTCCTTCACATGTTGGAATAAATGCATCATTTAATTAAACAAGAATAAGAAAGAACTATCTATATTGTTGATTTTTATAGTTTGAGGAAATGAGTTTGTTTGGCAATAGAATATTTGTTTGTCAATGAAACTGATTTTACAGGTCCAAAGTTTTATGGTTGGAATGATTTGATAAATATTGGAAATGCAAGTAGCTTTTTGAAGCTCAACTTGTTTGTGGAAGTATGTGTTTTTGTACGTTGATATGAGATACTGATGTACATGTTTAAAATAGTATCCGGTAAGGTTGAGAAGGTAAATGTCACAGGGCCGATGTTTGATAACATTGTATCATCAACAAGGGTGAGGTTAAGAGAAATTATAGTGTCCCTACTAGAAGAAATAAGGAAACTATTTAGAAGGGATGTTTTACTTGAAGAAATGGCTGTAGTAACTCCCACCTTTTGGAATCCTGTCTAAAATGAAAGATATATGCATGAACACTACTTCAAGAGGTTGAATTAATTGATTCAACATTTTTGTAAGCCTGTTGATATCAATGGAATGAATATTCCAGGTATTTTAAGCAAGGACAATTTGATTGATCAATATCATGAATTCACCTCTATAATGATTCAACAATTTAAATGTTTGGATAATCCCTTAGAGTGTGGAGCAATAACCCGATTATGGAAAAAAAATTGGGTTAAGTACTATTTTACAACAAACCATTTATGAGTTTCTCTCATTGGCCGATCTATGTCAAACAATGGTTTTAGGTTCAGTTGAAGATGGGGGAATTTTCAGTGCCTTGGCCTTTCATAAAGTCAAAATTGCAAAACAAGCTTGAAAAAAATTAGAAAATTGTTTGAGAATTTACACGTCACAATACGAAGTGGATAACTTTCCCTATGAAAGGGCTTTGGAAATATGGAATTCAATTAATGAAAGGAGAGGGGCTGAAAAAACTGACACAAATACATGAGAGGGGCTAAAAACAATGACACAAATATAGCAGAGACCTTATTGAAGTAGTTGAACGTCAACAAAGAGAGAGTCGGTCTTAGAGATTTGGTGAATCAAGTGATAGAGATGATCTAGGTCCATCAAATTGGAAGCTTCCATTTGTGGATATGCCATGATATATATGTTCATATAATAATTAAAATATTCAAATATTCAATACATTTTTCTAAATCTCTGGTAATATCTTTTTCGTTATTTGTATTTTTTTTTAAAACAGTGTGTTGATTTGTAGTCTTTGGAATGAAACTTGAAATACATTGCATTGATTAGTTGTAGTATGTACTGAAATGAGCATGCATCCATACAACTTTGGAGTTAAAGAATTGAATAAAAACCTCACTTAAAAAACCCTTGTTTTATACAACTTTGGAGTTAAAGAATTGAATAAAAACCTCACTTAAAAACCCCTTGTAAGTTAAAGAAAAAATTAAAACCCAACTTTAATCCCCTGCCAAAACTACAATCTGTAACTTACTCAAAAAATATTAACATTTCTCAAACAAGGATTAGCACTCACCCCAAACTTATATGGGCCTAAAGGTAAATCAATAAGGAAAACAATAAACAAACCTACATGAATTTATGAAATATTCGTTGAAAAGAAACTCCAAAATTAAATGACCAATTAGCTGATTTTTTAAAGGATGAGGGAGTCATCCTAGATAGATCATAGCATTGAAATAGAGTATCCAACCACCTCCTGAACAAATTTCCTATTGATTCAATCTATAATCATAGCAGTCATCTCCGATCTATAATCCTATTGATTCCATTTCCATTTTGATTACAGAAACATTACAAAGTCATGTCTTAATGAGTATTTAATATATTTCACATACAATGTTGTTGATCTATTTTATAGAAAGCATACACTGTGCCTGGTTGGCTATTAAATCACAATGCATTTACATTATTATCTACTTTAGGCATATAAGAGTTGTGGTGCTTAATTTTGAAATAGAATAAGTGGCTTTGCTTGAATCATTACTGAAATGAAAATTTAAAAATAACATTATTCCTCATTGAACTTGCTTGAGACATGCCTTGTATGAAAAAATTGAAGATTGCAACAAATGGAACAATTTTCAAAATTAAATTACCCTTAATTATATCATCTTATGTAACATGCTCCACTCTTCATCTGTTGGAATTACAATTTGTTGTAAATCAGAGTGACTAACATGTAACTTTGTTAGCAATTCATAATTGAGAGTGGAGCTTTCCTTTACTATTGTATGAAAACTTATTGACAACGTTATCAATGGTTTAACAAATTCAAAAAAATTTGTCTCATCTAGCTTCTCAATAATTCGGCTCTTCTCTTGCATCATTTTTTCTTTCATGTTCTTCTAGAATACATCCTTCTTAATGAATTGGTGTGTTTTGTCAAAAGTAATTGGCAAACCAAGCTTTGTGAACTCATGTACCTTTCCATGCGGCTCCTGTAACATTATTTGAAACTTATTCAACAATTCTTGTGTTTCGCCTAGCATCACACACTTCCAAATGATAGATGATACCTTTATTGAGGCATTAAACTAGTTTTGAATTCCTCTGGATGCCAGTTTTGTGTCACTGAATTTGTAGATAGTTTCCAAAATGTTCCTTGTTGAATCCTCTCTTAAAGCCATCACTTTTCTACTACATGTTATGTATTCATGGAGCTTATCACAGATTCTCTCTAGATCAGCCATGAATTCAAACAATCTAATCAAATCATCAATTTTTTGGTTTATTTCCCCCCAAACATTATCCATCATATAATAAAAGTATTTTTATAAAATTCAGATAGTTTGATGTTGGAAGACAATATTTCCTTTTTTTCTTTTACCAATTCCTGTTGTAATATTTCATTTTATTTTTTCTCTTCCTTCTGCATTCTGCCCCTGAGTTTTCTCTCTTCATCTAGGCTATGTTCCCATTTTTTGTCCTTTTCTTTCTCTTCCTTCACAACCTCTTTCAATTCTCCCAATGATTTTTCTAATCTATTATTCTTACTCATCGTTTCTTGTAAATTTTTCTTCACTTCTTCTAGTTTTGCCTGTGCATGTTCATTCATAGAAAAAACATTCATAAAGGTAGATGATTTTATCTTCCTCTCTAAATCACTTTTCTTATTAAGTGTCACTTTTCCTTTTGCTTTCTCATTTTCTACGTCTGCCTCTAACTTTTGAATCTTATTATTCAACTTATTTTTCTCCCTCTTTGCCTTTAGAAATGTTGTGTAAACCACATCATTGTTCCTATTCAATACATTAATTTGTTTCAGAAGGTTTCATTGCCTTAAAATCCATTTTAAGGGAGGTCACACCGTAGTCATTGTAAACCATTTGAAGTCTATATAGATATTATGTATCATGTGTATTGATTCTTAAGGAGCTTAGTGGGATAATAGTTGTCATCTAATGGGATTAGGATGTGAGATTGAGTGAGAGGGTGACTTAAGATGGTCATTCTGTATATATAAATGGGATAAATGATTGAATAATTTCTAAATGCCACATTTATAAGATCTACAACCATATTTCAAGGACTATGATTTCCCCCTTTTAATGTAGTATTGACAAATTCTTGGTGGAAAGAAGCTACAAACCTCATATCTTGATCATAGGATGGTGGTGTAAAATCTTGAATGTCTGTGCCAATCTACATGAAACCTTATTACTTGGAAAAAAATGCATATATTGATACTCAATAACCATGTATATAAATTTGCGAATTAAATTTGAAAAAAATTGTATTTGAAATTCTTGAAATAAAGTGAAATGTACACAATAATGAATACACTTTATTGCTCATGTTAAACCATGCTTCCAATTGCTAAAATTTAGAAGTGTCATATGGCTTGCCCTAATATAAGGTGGGTGTTATCATCTTGTTAATAATATTTCCTTGTCTATAACATGCAACATCTTGTTGAACTTTGTATAGCATAATCTACCCTTGACGATATTATTAAACATCTCATTTAATTTTATGAACTATTTTTCCTTTTCTATAGGAAAATCTACCTTTTATGATAGTATAAAATATTATTGAAATACAATATCAACTATAAAATTTACTTTTAGATAAAATGTGTGAAGATTGTAAATCCCAAGGCATTTCGAATCATCACCCATAATTCATCATTAGAAAAGACCATAAGTTTTTTTGCACCTTCTTCTCTTTAATATCTTGCTTATGTTTCAAAATTCTCTTCATTCTTCCTACATTTCTCTTCAATTCCCTTTCAAAAATATTTTTTCCTAGAACCACACTAAAATCCTCTACAATTACCTCCCTTAATTTACTAACATATGTATCCTTCTTATAACCATTTTTCAATTGCTCTCCTACGTATATCTATTCTTCACTTGGCATCGCCTTATTTTTATAAAACAACATGTGCAACAACAATTGGTCTCAGGGATTTATTTCCTCAAATGGTCTCCTTTAGTCAGCGGGGAAAGGAATCAATTCCTATCTCCTCATTACTCTATTTGTCAATCTCTTTTCCCTCTTCATTATCTTACTCACTAATTAATATCTATCTATAATTATCCTCACTAACCATTTCCTCTATGAAATAATTATTTATTTTTATCTATCTTTTCTTTCTTCCTTATCTTATTCTAAGTTTATCATTTTTATTTTTCTCTGTCTATTAATACACTTATTGTATTTACACCAATCTCTCTTACTCATCTCACTCTTTTATTTTACTTTATTCCTTATCATTACTACCTATTCCTTCTCCCACCTCTACTTCCACTTTCTCATCTCTTTCATTTTCAAAATTTTATGCCTCTACATTATCCTCTACTTCTCCTTTCTGTAGATAAACTCAATCTTCTAATGTCATGTGGTTGTTCCTCTTAGTCTTCTATTCCCAAGGTTCAGACTACACATTACATTCTTCCTTTCCAATATGTCACTCATTCTCCATATTGTTCGTTATATTCCATTAAATATCCTCGAATGCACCCTTTGCACTTCCTATAGCCCTATACTCCTTGTATGAATCTCTTACTTGTGTTCTTTGCTCTTCTCATCCTTTCGTGGGGAGGTCAAAGCTATTTGTTTTATTTTCATGTCATCTGATTGTATAGATGCAAATTTATTTTTGATCATATCGCTATGACCTTATATCTATCTTTTCATGGGTATGAGGTTCCCTATTTATAGGTCCGCAAGAATGAAGATAGATGACACACCCTCCAATTTCTCATTTTAAAACTAAATTGTCTCATTCTCTCCTCTTTTTAGTTTCTCCATCTTCTCTTCACATTTTCTTTTCTCCTCCACAATTCTTCTCATGTCATCTTTTGATGTCATTTTTTATCAACTTAACTAATTCATTCTTCTTGTTTAATTTATTATTTTTTCTTTACATCACACTACTTAATTTCTCTTCTATTTAATCACTCTTGTACCTAATCTTTCCTTCTCTTAATCTCTCTTATTTTTCACTAATCTCTATTGTTCACTAATCTCGCCTCTCTTAATCGTTTCTTCCTTCTCACTAATATATATTCTTCTTACCATGTCTTTTTCCTCTCTCAGTCTCTTTTTCTCTTCTTGTTAATAGCTAATTTTCTCTCTAATCTCTTATCTCAATGTTGTTATTTTCTCATATTTTTTCCTATCTTCTCCCTACTTATTTCCACCAATTGTCAAACCATATTTTTATAAAAGTAACATCCTTTTAAATCCCCTCTTTTATCCGACCATCCCCTAGGTATCTTGGTCCCTAAATGGACTATTCACTTTATTTTTCCAACCCCTTCTTTATGAAGAGGATGTGGAGAAAGAGAATTTTAATAAGTCCATCTCATGGTCCATTTAAAATTTTATTTTTCTTGGTTTCTAAACTTGTGCAAACTTGATTTTCCCATGTAATTATGAATGAATCTAGTGTTGTTTCTATTAAACAATCAACCTTTGTTACTTAGGATCATTTAATGCTTTAATTTTTTGTATTTTCCATGGGTTCTACTGAATTGTCTTCTTCATCCGCACTTTGCAAGTTTTTGTTACATGTTCCTGTCTTAGAATAAATGGCCAAATAATATTTGGAAATGTGAATGAAAAATACTCATCATTGGTTCTAAATAATTTTTCGTTCACTAATGGATAGGGGACACCATTTCTCTTTACTTGATAATGAAAAAATTCCTTCAGTTTTTCTTCCTGCTAATTTTTAATCTGTCATTATCTCTAATTTCTAGAATGATAAATGATATAATCCTTTCAAAATTAGTTTGTTAGGGGTAAAACACCACAAATTATCATAAATAAGATATGGTTTATTAGTTTAAGTAGTTTAGAGGGTATAAACTAGAATTGACATTACACAAAGAAATGTATATTGAGTTAACCATATTGAGTTCATCTTGAATGGAAATAGGTAATCCATTAGCATACCTTGAGATATTTTTTACGTTTTCCTCCACATGTCTAGATCTTATGTTGAGCCAATAGAAATCATCATTTTACCTCTTCATACTCAATTCTTTATGACGTAGGTTCTATAATTTCTTTTAAACAATGGTATTGGTAATGCACATACATTAACATAACCTTCAAAAATTTTTCACTATTCCATCTCATTTCTTGATCATATGTTTACCTCTTTAGACTCTCTTGATCTATAAATGATCCCACCACAAGGATGTGTGTCCCTTAAACGTGGTACTCACAAATTTCTACTTCTTATTAACTTCCAGATTCTCATACTCAAAGTATTTCTCCATTTCTGCAATCTAGTCAATGCGATCTTCTATATCTAAGTTCCTTGAATAACACAAACCCTCTATTAGAAAATTGATACCAATATCATTATTAAATGCAATAATTGATCCTCTTTCTCATCTATGTGCTCTATTTTAGCCTCCTGATACTTAGGTGCTCTCCCTTCACGCTCATCATCGCTTACATCTTCATCAATGAAAAATCCTCTACATTACATGGTATCCATCACCTCCACACAAGATTGAATTCATTTGATGACATTAGCCAAGTCCCCTAGTCTTGGCACTTTATTTCTTTAGCATCAAAATCAATTTTTCAAGCCATATTTATTTTCCTCAGAATCCTCTCAAAAATATTATATGACCTGCATCTTTTACCCAACAATGCAAAATATTGGAATATATATCACAACCTAGATTGATGTCTATGTAAATATATTCATAAATAATTAGAAATCCTTGCTCTGATACAAGAAAATTATGGATTCATAGTTAGAGTACCCAATGAAGGGGTGCCTTATACCACATAATCTATATCAAAGCTAGAAATCATCAAAGCAAGATCTCAAGCACAACTTTTGAACAAGAAAGAATGAAATATTCATCTATAAATGTAAGCAAATATCATAGACAGGTATAATAGTGTTACACTCCAATGATAATCTTATGACAAGACTCTACAAAAGTTGATTTAATAGTTCCAATCCTATGATGTATCCTAAGCTTGGATACTCCTGCAAAGTGTCTACAAGGCTTCTACAAAAGCAAAACTATCTTAAACCCTTAATGGATAGTCATTTGATTCCTCAATTAGGAATTCAATTTTTATTTCATGCTTACAATGTCCTTCTATGTATAGAGTCCATAGAATATCTAGTGGGAGAAAAAAGACACCTTAGAAGTAAAGATAGCTTATGACGTATTCCTTAGGAAGTCTCAGTTTTTCATTGATCTACTTGAAAATTCTTCCTCTATTGAATCGAAAATATAAAAGCATTTTGTTTGTCCCTAGCTATAAAGGATGAATAAATAACCACATGTGATCACCCACAATTGTATAGATGTTGATAGTAGATCATGTTAGACGTAGATATCATAATTGAAGCGAATAGGAATGGTCCAATAGAAATGCAAGGCCTCACAATAGTAGATAGTGATTGCCATCAATATGGGTGTATCCTATCATTAACTAGGCATCATAAATTTACACAAGTCTTCACATATTTACCATACATTTATAGTGTTTCACGATAAGGAATGATGTGCAACGGGTTTTGTAACTTTGGCAAACTTGCACAACATGAGAAGGCTTTTTCCTGCTAAGTCTAGTGTTTCACATCATAAGCAAGATTTCATGACATGGGTAATCTTTCAACACCAAGATAATGATTTGTGGAATAGTCTAAGATTTCATAACTTCTTCAAGAAATGGATAAGGTATTGGTTATTTGTGTAACATGTTTGGGAGTGGTACGATATTGCATAATTCATTATTTACTAACTAGTAAAATATTTTTGGGTGATGTGGGATTTCTCATGAGCTTAAATGCTCCTAAATATTCTATCATGGGAAAACATTGAGGAACATGTTATTTCTATCTTTTTAAAGTCATTTGAGGGAATAAACTTATTGGAAAAGGTAACCTTTCTCTGGTTTATGCACAAAAATCACTCATTTAAAATGGTTGTCGTTTTTCAAAAGAAATTCCCCATCTTCTAAAGGAGATGGACTATGTGATTGGAGGAGCATGGCTTTAATTTAATTATGACTACATTTTCTTATGTTTATAAATACATCACCCTAGAATGGGTTTGTGATGATGGTGTGGTGATAACCATAGGTTGTAGGGGCATAATGTAGGTTGTTATCTGTTGGGTGCGAGAGAGTTGAGGTGGTGCTTTAAAGGTGGAGGGTAGAACTTGTTTAGTATTAACATCAAAGGAGCTAGCTCCACGATCAACTATGGGTTCATACACAAGAATTCACTATTTGGAGTCACTATGGGAAGCCGAAGCATTTTTTATTAGAAACAATTGCTCAACTATCACCATTAAAGATGATGGTCTTGTTCTCTAGCACACCTCTTTCCTAAAAATCTTATCGAGAAGTAACCATTAAAGAAAATTCTCAAATCATGTGGTCTGAGGAATGACATCAGAAATGAGTATTTAGAAGGTTGATATAGAGAAAACACTGGAAAAAATGGTTATCATCATTTTTTATATCAGGACTTTCCTTTAGTTTTTAATCCGAATATATATGAAGACAAGATCCCTTCTATGGGAAAGCCTCATAGAATTTTGGTTGTTCATGGCATATGAAGTATCCTAAGGGTTTGATGAGCTACTTAATAAATCCCCTAAAGGGAAAGGGAGGTCAGGAAACTGAATACAAACTTGGGATTTTAAGCTTAGATTGTTTAGAAACTTGGAAATCCATGATGTAATGAGAGAGAATAACAAGAGTATTGTAAATAAATCAAAGGCCATGGTTGATAATAACCTTACAATGATCAGAATTAGCAAAAAGAAAAAGAAAAACCTTTGGTCATGTTTTGTAACCCTTCATGGCCAAACTTTATGTCATGAAACTGTTAAGGGGGGACTCGACCAATCAAAAAAACCAACAAGCGTAAATGATTAAACTAATTTCAAGCTTTAGCAAATTCAAGCAAATCAAGTATAACATTAGATAAAGAGGTTTTTGGGTTAGAACTAGTACCTCTAAAAGACTTTCATTACTTCCTCACCTTTTTGGTGCCATGATTGTGGAGATTGAGAAAATGGGTATAATATAGGGAGTTTTTACAAATGCCACCCTAACACCAAAAAATATGTAGTAAAACGTTTTTTTGCTTAGACATATTGAAGATTGCAGTATGAAATCAGACATTGCATAAGTATGCATCCTTAAAACATTCTCTAACATGAAGAGCCAAAAACCCTTATCTCTTTTGTTTATAATTTTTAATCGCTAACATTAAAAGTGAGGTAATTTTTTTTTTCCTTTGCAACCAAAGATTGGGTATAAGTAAGTATACAATTACAAAGAGAGAAACTCTCAATTAAACTCAACATTGCTAGCGGATAAATCATAGAGCCTCAAGGGGTACATGTGGAGCAACAAAGGATACATGCCATACTTGGTTGGCCTCCTCCTGTCTCCATTTCACAAATCAGAAGATTCTTTGGGTCTAAGAAGGGCTTTCCACATCTTTCTAACCCTCCAACTGATTTAACTAAGAAAGGGGCACTCGATTGGTCACTTCTAGCTCAAGAAAAAATTGATAAACTCAAGAAGGTGATGTACTCATCTCAAGTGCTTGTTGTACCAAATTTTTCTTTTCCATTTATGGTGGAATTTGATGCATCTGGTGAAGGAATAAGGGTTGTTCTAATGCAAAATCAACGTCTTATTGCATTAGAAAATAAATAACTCAAGAAACATGAGCTGAATCTTCACATTTATAATAAGAAGATGATGGTCATTATGTATTCCTTGGTCAAATTTAGGCCATATCTTGTTGATGGGTCAGAAAAATACAAGTTGTTGGTTTGACATCAAATATATAAAGAGGAAAAAATATTGCAACAACTGATACGTTATCATGAAAACCAACTCTTCAATAGAATCAAGAAGGAACACAAGAAGGATCCACGCAATAAGGAGTCGAAGATTTGGAGCAACGAAGTTCATCATTTCTTGAGGACAAACAATCTTGGGAAGGGGGGGGGGGGGGGGCTGTTGTGTCCCTTTTTGTAGGATAAATTTTTAAGACCTTAACCCATTATTTCCCATTGGGTCTAAGGAGAAAAGCAAGGAGAAATATGAATTATATTTTTATTATTGATTAGATAGCCGTTTTCATTTATTATGATTTATCCTATTAGAAGCCTTTTTTCTCTAATAGAGGAATTTAAGTAGTTTAGTATTAATGGTATTGTGAGCATGTAGGCTTGAATAACCTTTTTAACATTTAAAATGCAATTACTTAAAGGGTCGTCCATGATGTAATGATTTCTTTAAGCACTCCTTATGCCTATTTAAGGAGGTCATTTGGGTATTAATGTATTATGATTTTGGAGATTATTCTTTTTTGGTGAAAGTTGGCTAGTGTAGCCCTTTTACTCTCTCTCTCTCTCCTTAAGGATGAAAACCCTTGATTGGGAAACTATTGAAGGACAAGAAACCTTGACTGGGAAAATCTTGAAGGATGAAAACCCTTCATAAGGTTTTTGATATGCACGTTGGTTAGAAAAGGAATAAACTATCATTCTCTTACAAGTGTTGTCTGTTTGGTGCAAAATATATTTTATTTCAAGTGGAGAGTGACCTACATTGATGTGGTAAATTGGTATGTGTGGTGATTCTTTGGAAAATCTAAAGTTACCCTCTTGTTCTTTATATTTTATAACACCAATATCTTAATTTTTGTGAATTTTGGAGCTTCCAATGTTGAGTTGTGAATTTTAAAAATACCATTACATATAAGGGTTTATTTGAAATTCATATCTCCAGATTTTAAGCATTAAAAATTAGTTTTATTCCATGAGATGATTGCTGGTGATATCCAATAATTTAGAGAATTAAATAGAGCTAATTCGAAGGGTTTTGAAGGAATTTAAGTGGGTTCAAAACCCCAAATTAGGTCACTGTCCTAGGAAGGTTTTGGAAAATTTAGTTTGCAGGGTTTATAACGGAAGGTCTCAAATCTGATTTGAGTTTTTTTTCCATTTCCTAAGGTCCCCAAAAAAGGGATAAAAGGAATGATAACCATATCATACCAAGCCAAGAACACAGATGCTAATCAAACACCACGATCAATAAGATGAAAACGATTCGCCATAATAGCTTTACATAAAACCTTTACAAACAAATGAGCAGCAATATCATATATTATTATGAAACTCAATGCAATACATTGAGAATGAGACTTGCTTAAATAGGCAAGGAATAACAATATAAGAACCAGTCAAGGTCGTAGATCAAGCCATAAATCAAGGAAATAACTAGTCATCAAAGAACGAGTCAAGACCATAGATTTATGAGAGAAATAGACATCAAAGATCTAGTCAATACTAAAGATCAAGGAAAGAACTATACCTAACAACTAGATAATATCTCCTAATATCTAAATAAGATAAAAGAAATATCCACACACATAAGTGGGCGAGGATAAATACAATAAAGGTAAATAAAGTACATAGGTGAACATGAGCTAAGGTAAATACCTACTCTAACACCCCCCCTCGAGTGAAGCTAGGGGCCAAAATAGAAGCGGCATGTCCACATTATGAGTCCCAACAACTAGGCTTGATAATGTACTCATGTATAATAACTGGGAAAAAAGGGACACCACAAGGTACCCAAAACCAGTACCAACAAAGTAAAGAGATTAAAGATCCACTCCAAGGAATTCTAAGAAGCTCGGCTCAAAAAACTCGTACAATGCTGAAGAAGTTTGGTGTGCACTGTGGTCTAAATCCACTACTCGATCACAAAACTCAAAAACAACTGACACTGGGCTCCACCAGAATAGCTCCATACAAAGAGACTGTCAATAGAGTGATGTCGAAAGTGCAAAAAAATCACCAAACATAATTCAATCAACTGCTTCAAATAGGTGTGCCACGATCCAAGAACAATAACCAAAGCAACAAGGCAAGGACACAAACTCCAGAGTGTCACGATCCAAGAAAAGCCAAGGTAACAAGGAAAGGATATGAAACCCAAATAAGCAGGATCAACACCGCACCCTCTCATATTGCTGAATGGGTGGATTGCCACTACAAATCTGTATGAGTTGCCCAAAATCAACTACTTGAACAAGGACAAAATAATACTGGACTTCACCAGAATAGATCCCCCACAAGAGATACTATCAACATGCCAAAAGTGTCGAAAATACAAATACAAAATCTCTCAACAAACAAGAGAGATACACTACACCTGCTAAAGAAAAATGCTCAAATCAAGAAGTAACACAATGTAGAAGGTATAGAAAGTGGAGCAAGAGGTCGAATGGTGGAGCCACACCTATAGAGTCCTCTCAACGAATGCCTATGTCGCCACCATGAGTGATCAGATATCCACCCCAAATCAACACGGATGGATGAAGAAGATGCCTGTATATGACTTGGTGCAAAATGCACAATGGGTGAATGCAAAAGAACATCAGAATGTGTGTCAGGTTGATCATGTATGACAGTTGAAATCTCAGGTTTCTCAAGCCTGAGTGAAGGTGTAGAACTCATGTGTTGCTCATGATCCTCAGAAAGAGTCGAGCGAACAAAAAAATGAGCTCTCTCAATGTGTGATCCCAATGAAGTATCTACTCGAAAACCAATGTCACAACGAGAAATTCCACTTAACATGTGGAATCGAGGAAACAATACCCTGTGAATGTCTGCCAATGACTCTGCTAGTGAGACCCATAGAACAGAGCATGCGAGAACTGAATGCAGTGGTATGCTTCTTTAAAAAGCCATGCAGCTGAGTGGAAGTAGGATACACAACTTGTGGTAATGTAATAGGCACAGATGTGGAAGAGCATGCAGTAACAAGCTTCATATGTGTATGAGTATCAAGAGCAAAAACATACTCAAAGACTGACAGATCAATGTCACTGGGTTCAGGAGCAATACCTGTAAGTGGACTAGAAGCATGGATGTGGTTGTCCACAATACGATGGTGATGTTATAGGCTAGCAAGTTTGTTCTGCATGAAGTGTATTATTGTATCCTTATCGTGAATGAGTGATTATAGAAGATAATTTCACTTCTTAAGCTATCTATTTTCTTCCAAAAAATTTATAATATCCTCTTGAATTCCACATACTTCAGAGAAAAGCATATCATTCTCAGAATCCATGATAGGTACAAACTGCAACTCCCAAAAATTTAGGATGTCGGGCTCAGCCGAAATTGCATCCACAATTGATTACAACACTCCTCCATATTTGACACTTTATAATTATAGTGCAAGTCTCAAAATAAATATTTCCAATGGAAAGAGCACGAAAAAACAAGCACTTTTGCAAAAAAATGGAACTCAAAATTGAGTTACAGATCAAAAGTTACAAGCTTTTTAATATTTTGCTTCTCTTTATTTATTTTAGTTGCCACTAAAATAAAATAAATTGTTGTTGCCTTCACCACACAAATAAAATTAAAGGGGGCTCAAGTTAAGCACCTACTAGTAGGAATTACAAGCTTTAAGCCCTCATATGACCAACGGCTAATGATTTTAATGGGTGAACGTTTTTCTTCTTCATGGCATGGATCTCGAGGCAGACCAATGTGCTTCCCTGTAACAATGCAAAAAACCCAAAAAATGACTGCCTCCAGAAATGGTCGAGTTTACAATCGATCTTAGGGTTTTCCCACCTTTCGGATCCAATGGAAGCCTCCGTTTTGCATAAAAATGCACGCAACAACAAAATACAACCAAATCTCACATATATGAATATACAAAGATTTTATTTGCGAAAAAAAAACTTACAGACGGATGTCACCAACAATCTCTTGCTCTGATACCATGAAAGGAACGATAACCAGATCATACCAAGCCAAGAACACAGATGTTAATCAAACACCACGATCAATAAGATGAAAGCGATTAGCCATAATAGCTTTACATAAAACCTTTACAAACAAATGAGCAACAATATCATATATTATTATGGAAATCAATGCAATACATTGAGAATGAGCCTTGTTTAAATAGGCAAGGAATAACAATATAAGAAACAGTCAAGGTCGTAGATCAAACCATAAATCAAGGAAATAAATAATCTTCAAAGAACTAGTCAAGACCATAGATTTAGGAGAGAGCTAAACATCAAGGATCTAGTCAATACCATAGATCAATGAAAGAACTAGTCAATACCATAGATCAAGGAAAGAACTATACCTAACAACTAGATAATATCTCCTAATATCTAAATAAGATAAAAGAAATATCCACACACATAAGTGGGTGAGGATAAATACAATAAAGGTAAATAAAGTACATAGGTGAACATGAGCTAAGGTAAATACCTACTCTAACAAAGGACATTACAAGTAAAGATCCCTTGTGACATATTCCTTAGGAAGTCTTAGTTTGTCATTGATCTACTCAAAAAGTCTTCCTCCATTGAATCTAAAATATCAATTCATTTTGTTGGTCTCTAGCCATAAAGGACGGATCAAGAACCACATGTGATCCCCCATAATAGTACAGATGTTGAAAGTAGATCATGTTAGATGCATATATCATCATTGAAGTGAATATGAGTGGTCCAATAGAAGTGCAAGGCCTCGCAATAGTAGATTGTGATAAACATCAATATGGGTGTATCATAACATTAACTAGGCATCGAAAATATACACAAGTCTTCATAGCTTTACCATACATGAATAGTGTTTCGTGGTAAGGAATGATGTGTAAAGGTTTGCATAACTTTGGCAGGCTTGCACAACATGAAAAGGATTTCCCCTGCTAAGTCTAGTGTTTCACATCATAAGAAAGCTTACATGGCACAAGTAATCTTTCAACACTAAGATAATGATGTGTGGCATTGTCTAAGATTTTGTAACTTCTGCAAGAAATGGCTTAAGGATTGGTTATATGTGTAACATGCTTTTGCGTGGTATGAAATTGCATAAGTATTTATTCACTAACTATAAAATATTTTTGGGTGATGTGGAATTTCTCATGAGCATGAATTCTCATAAATATTCTATCATGGGAAAACATTGAGGCACATGTTATTTCCCTCTTTTTAAAGTCATTTGAGGAAATACACTTGTTGACAAAGGTAACCTTTCTCTGGTTTCTGCACGAAAAGTCACTCATTTAAAATGGTTGTCAGTTTTAAAAATAAATTCCCCATCTTCTAAAGGAAATAGACTATGTGACTAGAGGAGCATGAATTTACTTTGATTATGACTACATTTTCTTATGTTTATATATAAAATGCCCTATAATGGGTTTGTGACGATGGTGTGGTGATAACCATAAGTTGTAGGGGCATAATAGAGGGTACTATTTGTGGGGTTTGAAAGAGTTGAGGTGGTGCTTTAAAGGTGGATGGTAGAACTTGTTTAGTATTATCAGCAAGGGAGCTAGCTCCGCGACCAACTATAGGTTTGTACATAACAATTTACTAGCACCAACCAGTGCTCAACTATCAGCATTAGAGATGATGGTCTTATTCTCTAGCACACCTCGTTTCTATAGATCTTAGTGAGAAGTAACCATTAAAGGAAATCCTTGAATCATTGGTCTGAGGACTGATTTTAGAAATGAGCATTTGAAAGGTTGATGAGTACACATTGCAAAAAATGGGTATCACCATTTTGTATATCAAGAGTTTCTTTTAGTTTTTAATCCATATATATATGAATACAAGCTCCCTTCAATGGGCAAGCCACATAAATTTTTGGTTGTTCGTGGCATATGAAGCATCCTAAGGGTTTGATGAGCCACTAAACAAATCGCCTAAGGAGGAGAGGGAGGCCATGAAAGTCAATACAAATTGAGATTTTAAGCTTAGATTGTTTAGAAACTTGGAAACCCATGATCTAATGAGAGAGAACAACAAGAGTATTGTCAATAAATCAAGGGCCATGATTGAGAATAACCTTACAATGATACGAATTAGCAAAACAAAATTAAGAAAAACCTTTGGTCATGTTTTATAACCCTTCACGCCCAAACTCTATGTCATGACACTGTTAAGGGGGGACCCTACCAACAAAAAAACCAAAGAGTGTAAATGATTAAACTAGTTTCAAGCTTTAGCAAATTCAAGCAAATTAAGTATAACATCGGATAAAGAGGTTTTTGGGTTAGAATCAATACCTCGTGGAAGTCTTTCAGTATAAACTTCTTTGTCTTCTTTGGTGTCATGATTGTAGAAATCAAGAAAATAGGTATAATATACAGATTGTTTTTACAAATGCCGCCCTTAACACCAAAAATATGGAGACAAAAACCTTGATCTCTTTCGCTAACATTAAAAAGTGAGGTCAATTAATTATTTTTTCCGTTGCAACCAAAGATGAGGTATAAGCAAGTATACAATTATAAAGAGAAAAACTCTCAATTAAACTCAACATTGCCGGCGGGAGATTTGGAGTCCACCGAACAAACGGCGGCGGCGGCGGCGGCTGACAGTCGATTTTGCTTGGTCGCGTAGTTTGTAAGCCTTTATTATTTGCAGGCGTGGGCGGCCAAGTCATGCGACACGTGTCCAAAACAATTATTTGTTTTGGCACGGCATATGAGATTGTTGTTGAGAGTTTGTATTATTTGCTGTGTCGTTTCCAAAGTCATAATCAAACAGAAAAGTTTTGTTTGAGACTCGTCCCTTTCTCTGCAATGCAATTCACAATCATTTCCCTACACGAATGGATGTCTTGTTTTTGTTTTTTTTGTATCACTCATGTTGGATTTATGAACACAAAGAACTCTTTCCCAATGAATTATTACTCGCTTAAAAGAATTTCAAAATTCTTAATAGAATACATTGCTTAAAATTGACGTGGTATTGATGATGATGATGATGACGACGACGACGACGACATATTATAAAGTATAAAAAATATAATTTTATTTTGATTCTTCCTTACATAGTTTAGTTTGTAAAGTTCTTTGTTGATACTGACCTTCACAATCTTTGAGTTATTCTTTAGCTAAAATACTAGACACTTCCAACTTGAATTGATCGGGAAATTAAGTAATGAATTAGAAACATGTTAAGCTAAAAAGTAATCAAATGTAAAAGGAAACAAATTTGAGAGACAATTTTTTAGTTAGACAATTAATGACTATGTTTATTTGTGTAAGTTGTTTATATTTTATGTTGGAGGATGAATATGATCACAGTACAACAAAAACATGTTCAGTCATCATAAATAGAAACCACAAATCATTAAAAAAAACCAAGAAAAACGTAATAATAGGCCCCAAAAAGTAAACCAACCATCCCTTGAAAAGCTCTAGAAAGTCTAGATAAACAAGGGCAGCAACATCGTCAATGCTCTCTTTTGACAATTTAGAAAAAGAGCCAAAGAAATGGTTGAGCTCTTCTATTTTCTTACCTATATTATTGTGTTTCATACCTAATTGTGTGATCTCCTAGATGATGTAGACCATTTATATAATGGGCATTTAGTTTTGAAATAAAAACACAACTTTGTTTAGGTATCCTTGTTAAGGAGTTTGTGGATGAAGTTATGGTTGTAGATTTTAACATAAATATGTCCTATATCATTATATAGCGGACATGCTAGAAAAAAACTAAGCTCATCTTCTCTTGAATTTGAGTCACAAGATTTAATAGATTTCTTTTACCAAGGTGTTTTCAAAAGTTTTGTTTTTCTGTGTGTGTGTATTTCACTTCTTTTCTTGGGTATTTCAATTGGGAAGAGTCTAAGAATTATGAAGGCACCTCAATTGGGAAGAGTCAAAATATTTTGTAGCTGCTTTGATTGGAAAATATTCTACATATTGCGAAGGCACCTAAGTTTGAGAGGAGTTCCAAATGGTTGTGATCATTAGCGTTGTTAAAAAATACAAAAAAACACAATTTTTAAAGAGGATTTTAAACGAATTACATTGTCTACATATTTCATTAGATACTACAAATTAATTTCATGTGAAATATATTAAAAGTAATTGTCATCATCATTTCATACAGAGTTACAAGTGTACATATAGCAATGTTACGCTGGGATGCATCCCCCCTAATAACCATAAGTCACAAACATTCTAGGGATGGCGGAACGGGGGGAAACGTCCTCCCCTCCACGTTTTTCAAAGAGCCAGAAAAAAGGGGGACATTTCAGGGACTTCTAGTTTTTTAAATTATACATACATACATACATACATACATACATACATACATACATACATACATACATACATACATACATACATACATATATATATATATATATATATATATATATATATATATATATATATATATATATATATATATTTCTTTGTTGTTTTCTCTTTAAAAATGTTTACCTGTTAACCATAACCCGATTTTATTGTATTACAAAGACATATTAAGAATCAAGAGTGATATATGAATACAAAAAGTTTCGAGCACAAATGCACATGGTGGACTGCTATATAAATATGAACTACTATTCATATATATATATATAATTTATAATTATATATATTATTTTTATAGTCATCCCCCTGTCGTCCCAAAATTTTAGAAAAATTTTGCCGTCCCAAAGTATTAGGTAACACTGACATATAGTATAATGTTTGACACATTATTTTGGAATCTAGAAATACATAACTATCAACTTCAATACAATTCTAAAACATTGTATCACATTTATGAAATTCTATGTAGATCTTTGGAAATTGATCTCCTTCAAAACCATAATAGGGAAACTAAACCTGCAAACACTAACATGAAAAGCTTTGTTTTGAGATTTTATGCTCACAAAAAGTAAGAGTGTTAAGAACTTGATTTTTATCATGCCCTCAACAATCCAAAATAGCGTAAACATCAAACCACACTTATAATGTAGTTATGGTGGACAACCTAAAGTGATGCATTGTCTATCCTATCATGAATTTAATGCTATAATACATGTTTGATTTCTTCTAAATTGCATCTTGATAAATGTTTCATATTTCCTTTGACTCTTGAATGTATGCTATAAATGCTTGAATTTATTGAACTCTTTCTCATTCACCATGACTTTTTTTCATCTCCTAAATGCACTAGTGTACTTGTGTATTTATAGACATTTCAAATTTCAATTAAGACCCTACTGGTGTCTAAACTAACACAATATGTGGGAAAAGGTTAAAAAAATAGAATCCAAAATAAATGGGGACTCAAAACTAGGCTAGGATGAGGATTTTAGAGTTGTATAAGTAATTTGATGATACACATGAACTCTTTCCCAATAATTACTATTTGTTAAAACATTATTAAACTTTTAAATATAATATACTTATTTAAAATTGTCGATGGTCTTGATGTTGATGATGACAATGTGACACATTTTCAATTTATTTCCTAGGATCAAATAAAGTATTAAAAAATATAATTTTATTTTGAACCCCTTCTTCAAACTTTAGTTTGTAAAGTTCCTTATTTATCCGACCTTCACAATCTTTGAGTTATTCTCTATTCTAACTTGACTTGTCTAGAAAACAAAGTACGAAATTAGAGACATGTTATCTAACAAGTAAATAAACTCAAAATAAGATGGAGTTGTGTGAGAGATTTTTATAAACATTCTAATTATGAAAAGAAAATTTAGACAATCAACAATTATGTTTAGTTTTGTAGACCATTTATTTTTTGTATTGGAGGATGAATATGATGGAGGTACAACATAAAAACATTGAGAAACACTGGGGACCAAGCCTACCAACTAATGTTGAACTAATTTTTGAAATGAATAAAAAGTTTAGAATTATGGAAATAATTCCAAGATGCATTAAAGAGGCATGTCTTATTTAGAGTATCAAAGGCATATACATAGGGCCCGCAGCCCACCCAAAAAAAATACACTTTGAGTTAATGAGAAAACCTACAAAAACACATGGAAAGAGGAGGCAATGAGAGAGAAACAAAAATAAAACATCATAAGTAACAACCAAAAATACGTGAATCAACATATATATTAAATACTAACTTGAGCCAATAGTCAATTGAGATGCCTTAGATCCCATTTTCTATTAACTTAAAAATATGGATGTGAGTGTATTTTTTTGAAACCTTACTCCTTTCAACAGTGGCATTTTTTTCTTGTGTCAATGATGGTAGTTGTACTCTTTTCCACAAATAGGTTGAATTCCAATGTTAGGCTTCTATCTCCAGATAGAGCAGGCTCTAAATTTCAAAAAAATGTTAATCTCAAATAATGTTGTTCTTCCATGCTCTGATGTCATTAAGGGGTACCACAAGTTATTGGTGAAGGAGAGTCCTCTAGAAACTGTTGATGAGACTAGCCATGAAGCATACTATGAATGATTTGAAATATTTTCCAAAGATGTTGAAGGGAAATCCCAGTCCTTGTAGGTGTATGGGTAATTTGGTTGTGGCTCTTAAACTTCCTTGGATAAGTCCATAGGCATCCTTCTTGTCCTACAAAGTTTGATCTATAAGGGGAAACTTCTACAAAATGTGTACTAGTTGCAAGATTATCACATAAGTTGTGGCTCAACCATTGTTGTTCTTTTGTGCATGCATGGAGGAGTTGTAGGGTCAACATCCAAAACATTTTCTTTCAATGCCTCCACACTAGTCTCATTTTTATATGTAGTAAAAAATAAGGTGGTTGTTTCTACTTAAATGTTGATCTCGTATATGGTGGATAAAGCAGACTATTTGCATACTATGCAAATTTCAAGCAACATAGATGAAGAAATGTGTCAACACTATAAAAAAAATATGTTGCTATTTGCAAGTTTAATGTGTTTTGGCCCTGCTCTGCAAACCCATATCAATGGCTCTTCACAAACTGGACCAAAAACTATAAAGTCCAATTTTCTCTAAAGGATTTTTCATTGTACATGTTCCTTCAAAGGAAGACTTTCAAATGGTTTTGAAAGAGGGAACCTAGTTTTGGGGGGAGACAAGGGATTTTCTTGACTCCATGGTCTCCTGGTTTTAACATAGACATAATTTGATAGTATCTCAAATGTCGATATGGGTTTTTCTTCCAAATCATCCCCTCGATTTTTGGCATCCTGAAGTTCTAGAAAGTATTGGAAATTTGTTGAGAATATACCAAGCATGAAGAGTTGGGGGTGTTCACTTATGCTTGTATATGCACAAAAAATATATCTTAGCAAAGGACTTACCAATAAGATGATATTAAAGTAGGGTGAAATATTGTGGCCTCAGATCGTGGACTATGAAAACATGTATTTTCGTTTCCAGATCTATAAGAAAATAGGAAATTTACAAGACTCGTTCCAATAACTCAAAGGGAATCCAAAAATGAAAAGAGATCATCCTTCCAAACCCAAAACATGGCAGCCCTATCCTCATATGGAGTCAAACGATGAGAATAATTCGACAAAGAAAGACCTTGTACCTGACAACGATGGTCGGGGAATGAAGATTTCATAATTACAAGTGTCCATGAAGACACTTGATAATATCTCGATTAAAGGAAACCTAGAAGAAGGGAGTTCGATACAATGAATTTTTTATTAGGGGGAACCAAGAGATTTCATGAAAGAAATTCTTTTCAATTGGATAAGGAGCAAGGTCAGAGAGGCATCGGTTGTGGTGCAGGGTCCAATAATGGAGATAGTAGGTGAAAAGACATTCACCTTTTTAAAAACCTATTTAGAATGATATATGAATTTAATACAACCTGACTGTATTGTATTGTATTATTATTATTTAAACATGGAAGCATGTTATGTTGAATAAGACAGTTTTAAAATTAGTCAATATTCTCTTATTCATTGATAGAACTTAAAATATACATTAATTTATATACAAGTGTACAAATATCAAGTCTATGCAGTCAACTATTCATTAAGTAATATTTTCATTTTATGTACATCATATCTATTACAGTCACTTCAACAAGTCATTTCTGAAGACTTTCTAAACCAGATCTCAAATATAATGCACTCTTTTTGATATAAGAGTCTTCAATCCCTAGTAACCACCTGCATAACAATAAATGAAATTATGGTCAGGCTCACCTTTCATAGTGTTTAAAAACTCAGTACCATATGAACAATAAATTGTGTAACCAGCTACATAAAATAATAAAAATAACCAACTAAAATATTATCCATTGGATTAAATCCCAATAAATCTCAACCATTCGATTGAACTATCATATTGAATCCATGTCAACTAACATCAACCAATCAGAATTTAGGATGATAGAATAAAAGCTGAAGGAACAATTACAATTCCAATTGTTCCTACAGTTTTCATCTCTCAAAGTTGAAGAAGTGAGGAGCAGTGCAGTTCAGGTAAGACACTTATGAAATACAAACTATTTCAGAATTCAAGCCCTCTATTCATTTTTTCAGTGTTGTATATTGCAGCAGTGTTGTATATGTCAGTAGAGTTGTATAGTCCAACACTGTATTATGCTAAGTAATGACTATACATTAGAATGAGATATATAAGAAAAATAAACAACATAGTAAATTCTGAAGTTCATATTATGCTAAGTAAATTCTGAAATACAGTATACAACACAGCTGAAATGTACAACACTACTGGAATATACAACACTGCTGGAATATAAGCACATCAGTGTTCTATAGTCCAACAATGTTGTATATTGCATTTCTGAATTCACTATATTGTTCATTTATTTTTTCCATATATCTCATTCTCTAGTGTATAGTCATCACTGCTATATTAGCATAAGTTTAATTGTATACATAAAAAGTTCAAAAGTATTCTAATTACATGTGCAAAATTTATATTGAAAACATAACTTTAAATTGAAAACAGTGTTGTATATTCCATCAGAGTGTTGTATATGTCCAACCAGTAGAGTTATATAGTCCAACAGTGTATTATGATAAGTAATGACTATACATTAGAATGAGATATATAGGAAAAATGAACAATATAGTAAATTCTGAAGTTCATATTATGCTAAGTAAATTCTGAAATACAATATGCAACACAACTGGAATGTACAACACTACTGGAATATACAACTCTGTTGGAATATGAGCACATCAGTGTTCTATAGTCCAACAGTGTTGTATATTGCATTTCTGAATTCACTATATTGTTCATTTTTTCCAGATATCTCATTCTCTAGTTGGAAAGTATTTTTTCCAATCATCACTGTGATATTAGCATAAGTTTGATTGTATACATAGAAATTTGGAAAGTATTATGATCACATGTGAAAATTTTATATTGAAAACATAACTTTAAAAACTACATAGGAAGAGTCCAACGAATACACTAGAGAATGGTATATCATGAAAAAAAGAACAATATAGTGAATTCTGAAATGCAATATACAACATTGCTGAACTATACAACATTGTTGTGCTCATTTAGTCAAATATACATTGTCTATCCAAGCACTTTCTCTATTCAACATATTCCATACAAGTTTCATTGTCATAATGAAAACTACAAGTCAATTAATTGCTAAAAATGAAACAAAATCATTCATATTCCAGCAATGTTGTATATAAATAAAAAAATTGTTGTTTCATATCTTGTTTCCATAAGATAATTTTTCATATATTTATAGTTTCTTTTCCAACAATCATCTTTCCTTCAACAATTAGAATTGAGTTGATAACCATGTACTTCTATTTTGTATTTCATGTTGTGAATCAGGTATTTCATTTAAACCATGAGAAAAGGTGCTATTGCTAGAAGATCAAGGAGGCCCAAAGTGAGAGGTGTACAATTATCACATAATGTAAGTGATGAAGAGGATAATTCAGCACCAACTGGTAATGAACCAGAATGTAGAAACCCACCCATTGTCTCAGTTCAAAGAACATCTGCAACAAAGAAGCTTAGTGTCATCCGAGGTTGGACAAAAGAAGATATGGAAAAGGCATGATAGAATGATGTTGAGTTTAATGGGTTCTCAGTTAGAGCAGCAGCAAAGAAGTATTCCATTCCACCCACATCATTACACTATTGGCTAAATGGTCTCACCCACACAAAGAGGAGGGGTCCTCCAACAGTTCTAACTGAAGAAGAAGAAGAGGAAATTGTTGAATGGTGCAAAGAAATGGCTGATATGGGTCATGGCTTGGAGTTAATGCAGCTAAAGGAAAATGTTGCTCAGATTTGTAAAACAAGACAAAACCCCTTCAGAGATGGGTTTCCTAGTAAATCATGGTGGGATGGATTCAGAAAACGTCATCCAGACCTTGCAATCCGAACTCACTGAGGGACTTGACAGGGATAGAGCTTTAAACTTGCGCCCTGCAATAGTAACCAAATTTTATGATAATTTGGCCAAATGCTATGGAACCTATTCATACGGAGCTCATAAAATTTGGAATTGTGATGAGACTGGTTTGCAGGCTGGGAGAAATTGTGGAGTGCATGTAATTGCTAAGAGGGGCAGTCGAAATGTCCCAAAGGTAATACCAAAGAGCAGGGAGTGGATCACTATATTGTGTTGTGTCAATGCAGCAGGTTTGTCAATCCCAGGATTTTATTTGTTCAAGGGAAAGAGAATGGTAAATAATTACATTAAAAATTGTGAACCTGGAGCATGTATGGCTGCACATCCAAATGCATGGATGACAAAGGAATTGTTTTTAAATTGGCTATGTCATTTTGCACGTTCAGTACCAGGAGGTGTTTCTCCAAATAACAGACCACCTATTGATATTTGATGGCCATGGCAGCCATGTAGCATTACAAACTATGGAGGAGGCAAACAAATTGGGCATTGATTTGATAACACTACCAAGCACATACTAGTCATAAGTTGCAACCTCTTGACGTGAGTGTGTTCAGCCCTTTCAAGACATATTTTAGAGCTGAGAGGTCCAAATGGATGGTAGAGAACAAATGTGCAGATGTGAAAAGGAATGACATTGCTGAGCTTGCAAGTAGAGCCTTAAAAAAGGCACTAACACCATCTAACATAATTGCAGGTTTCAAAAGAACTGGTATTTGGCCATTAAATTATGATGCTCTCCTAACTGACATGGCATGCAGCCAGGCATTTGACATGCAAGGTGAGGAAGATGTTGATGTTTTCACAAACATTTTGAGCCTATCTCAACGAATAAATCCAGAATTAAATAATAGTGAAGAGGTGGTACCTGAAACTCAATTCATGCAAAATGTTGACTCAAGAAATGATATGGAAGCAGCTGCAACACATGGAGTGGAGCTAAACGGTGCTCTTGGAAACCCAAGTAACATCATCAACAATAATGAGGGGTCTACAGATTTTCTAAGTAACAATGATTTGTCCTTGCCAAGTCAAGTTAACCCGCCACAATGGTTAGAGGATGCCATGAAAAACATGGGTTACAAGCTACCATCCAGCATAGAAGATCAAAGCTTAAATCTTCCTTCCTTTCCTGAAGGACTGGAACAAGAAGCAATAATTCATTACTATGCAGATGTTGGAGATGAGGATGAACAAGACGAAGTTGAATTTCAAGAGGATGCTCAGGAAAATGAAATAAACTTAGAAGTTAGGCAACATGAACCTCAACACCCTGAAGAGATTGAAATCCAAGATGGACGTGGTAAGTTACTTTCCCATTTTCTACGACTTCCAAGGGAGATCATAAACAAAAAGAGAGTAAAAAATTCAGATGGTTCTATTAGACTGAGTAGGAATTCACAGATTTTGACTGCACCTGAATACATGGAGATATTGGTTGATGTGGAAAGAAAGAAGGAGGAACAAGAAAAACTAAGGTTAAGGAAAACATAATTGGCACAAGAAAAAAAGGTTGCTAGACTTGCAGCAAAAGAAAAAAATTACAGGAGAAGCTTGAAAGAGAAAGGGGGAAGTAGGCTAAGGAGCAACAAAAATAGATTGAGAAGGCACACAAGTAAAAAAGGAAAGAGCAAGAGAAGAGTGAGAGGGAACATGCAAATCAATTAAGGGAATACGAAAAGAGGATGCGTGTAAGTTCTCCAACTGATCATGAAAATCGAAGGATTTTTCAAGATATGTTAAATATTCAAATTCCAGGTTATGCTCAAATTGGAACACCTCCATCACTTATGAATAACTCTTGTATAGTTCCATCTTGGTATGTATCACCTCATTTACTTTGTACAAGTTCAAGCAGTCCTAGTAGTTCATTTCCAATGCCACCATGGATGCAAGCTTCAGCAGGGAAACCAACTCCTTTGTCAACAACAGGGGAAAATCCTTTATCAACCGGACAACCAAATCCTTTTTCAGTAGGGGGACCAGATCCTTTATCAGTTGGGAAACCAAATGCTCTATCAAAAGGGATTCTAAATCCCTTTTCAGCTGGGCAATTGAACTCTGTATCGGCAGGAAAAGAAAATCCAAAAGCAGTATTGAAAGAGGGAAATATTACTTATACTAACTAAGATATTGAACATGTGCTCGTAAACAATGTTTATTACCCATATGATGATGGTAGTAATTTTGCTGGTGATACCATTTTGCTAGATGTATTCGCCGGAGTCTTCCTATGTAGTCTCTAAAGTTATGTTGTGTAATATAAATTTTGCGTATGTAATCAGAATACTTTCCAGCCCTCTATGTATATAATTAAACTTAAACTTATGTTAATATATCAGTATGATGATGCTCTATATTTTACACCCTATTTGGCGGTGTAATCAGAATACTGATATAAATTTTGCGTATGTAATCAGAATACTTTCCATCATTTTATGTATACAATTAAACTTATGTTAATATATCAGTATGATGATGCTCTATATTTTACACTATATTTTACACCCAATTTGGCTGGAAATGAGGTGGCATGTTTCTCTTGGGGTTAGTCATTGGAAGACTGTGAAAAACAACATAATATCTAACATAATCCAAATAACTGAAAAAGGAAGTTCAACATAAAAATAGGACTTCCCGCATCAACCTTTGTAATGAAAATAGGACTTCCACATCAAAAATTGCAGCAAGCATATCCAAAATAGAAAAATAAACTCAATGATAGGACTTCCACATCTAATGATAGCACATCTAATATTCTTAATTTCCAACCTGTGGCTTACAAACGGCGAGGTGCTGAAACAACAAAACCGTAAAAAAAAAAAAAACCAGAACCCATTTCCTGTATACCCCAGCCAATAAAAAATGGGCTTTAATAAATAATAGCCACCTCCGTGTTACTGTTACCCATTTCCTGTCATATAGCCATTTCTTTTATACCGGAAACATTCAATTCACTCTAAAAAAACACCTCCAAAACCATGCAGGTCAGAAGTAATTTCAAAAATAAAAAGTTCATGTCAGCGCATTGAAACGTCCCAAACAAGAAGATGAACACCATACTATCGTGTAAATTTGACAAAAATAGTGTAAAGATATCGAGGATTTCAAATACCATACAGGAGTAACTTGCAGGATCGTGTAGAGAATAAAGCAAGTTGGATTCACACAAATTTTTGGAAATGATTTTATGCATAGATTTGTAAAATATGACAAATGAAAAAATAAATTTCTTTTGCTGAATGGCAAAACAACAAACTTTCCATAATAGTGCAGTGTTTAAAAACACTAAGGATCATTGCCTGCATGAGAACCCTCTCACCTTCTTTACATTTTCTTCTCATCTTCTAAGCAGGATGAGCCATTACCGAGGAAGAATTCGCTCAAGAAGTGGAGAAAACCCACGCTACCACCGATGTGAAATGTGAGGAGAAATGGTCGTTGGAGTTTTGCAAATAAACAGGCTCCGTATCAGCTATGAATGTGGTTTGTTTCAATTTTGCGTGAAATCCCAATGCTCAATTTGGTGGTGGTAGGTTCCATTAACCAAGGCATGCGTATTAATGTCTGGTGGGTGGAGCGTTAATTGAATGGCCGTTGAATGAACTACAACTGGCACGGGAAATGGACGACAGTTGGTCCTAACCAAAAACACTACCTATTTTGACATCCCCCAAAAATGCGGCTCTTACACGTGGCACTGACCTGGAAATGAGGGTGGCAAAGGAATGTAGGAGGTCAAGAATTTAGTGCTAAATATTCTGGTGGTGTTTTTACTCACCCACGTGGCAGTGACGTGGCTCAGTGACTGTGCAAAGATAGTGTGCACCACATCCGGTGCCTCTCCCCTAAATTTAGGAAGAGACATATCTAGGTAAAGTTTTCCAAGTGGAACAATGAAAAAATATCTCGCCACTTTTCATGTTGTACATAATTGATGTTTAATCCAAAAGATTTTAGAGCCGCAAAAAATCATGATTGGCCTTTGTGTCGTATTTTTGCGAGTGGGCCCACATGACTACCAAATAGGATCCTAATTTGTAAAAAAATGAGTATTTGTTTAAAAATGAGTATTTGTTTGCACTATAAATATAAGCTTCAAGGATTCATGTGCAACATCATAAGGCTTAAGAGGTAAGCAGCATGATTGCGGGGGTTAAATTTGACGGTCGCCTATGTTTATCAAATAATTTTTGGGTTGCGGTAATATTCCACTACTACCATTCAAAATTACAAAACATTGGTATTTATACCATACTAATAAAATAAATAAAACTCTATTTTATATTTATTTACTTATTTTTAGTATATATTTATATATATTAATCTAATGTACATATAAGTCTCTATAAAAAATGGATGTCACATTTTAAATATGTAATTCGTATGTAACAATTATTTCGAATATTTACAATTATTTTACAACTAGAATCACAAAATGTCTAAATGATCGTCAAATTTAACCCCTCATGAGTGACGATGTCTCAGTCAATAAACTAGGTTGTGTACTATTATAATTGTTTAATGACACCACCAAACAAACAATACTTACAGGGATGTATGTTTTTAAACATGAGATGACATCCAAAGTCACTTTTTTATACACTTCTAAAAATGTTAGTTGTGGAATTGTATGTTTCTATGATGTCAAATAAACAACAAAGAGATTTAATAATGGAACTATTTTTCAAACAATTGTGGTTTATTCAATTAATATATAGATCATTTCATGATCTATCCTCAAGGAAAAATATATCTATTGATATTTATAATCTATAAAGTTTAAAAACATGTAAAAAATTGTATTTAAAAGGGGAAGTAAAAAGATTTTCTATCAAATCTATGCTATGATCAACATTTTAAGGACCTTGAGCGAATTTAGGATGGGTAAAGAAACTAAAAATACTTATGCAAAAATTGATACAATCTGAAAAGAAACACTATACGAACTAAAGATGAAATAATTTATTTCTCTTGAGAAATATATGAAAGGAATGAAAAGAAGATTGTTCAAAGCTGCAAAGATCTCAGATGATACTAGTAAATCACATTTAATAATTTGAAAGGAATTCACCACAATAACCTTACAAAAGGATTTACAAAGAAAGAGATAAAATATCATATATGTAAATCTATCATAGTGTTATTGATCTCATAAATTAGCTCAATAACCAAGATGTACATATAGGAAGAGGGAAGTGCAACTACTACATAGATCAATGGTGAAGAACTCCCACTAACCAATACTGGAAGTTAAGCTAACTCTAAAAGACTAGCAAGCTAACTCCACATGACTAGCAAGCTAACTTCACATAACTAGTACGCCTAAGCAAGCTAACTCAACAAGTGTAGAGATAACCTAAGTGCAAGAATTATCATGATAAACAAATAAAAGGATAAATAATAAGCTACAATAACAACATAGTCCCAAAGGTTTTTGAAGAGAGTCGTAGAAAAACTAAAAAACAAGTAGAGAATGATAATACAAAAATCAAATGGTTATAATATGCAAAATTACTTTTTAACAAGACCTAGATAAGGGTATCTCCCCATAATCAACACAATAACTGAACTCTTTTCTATAAGGCATATTAAAAAAAAGGATAGAAAACTTAGATGAGTTATAAACATAATATTTAAAATGGGGTTTTGAAGCACTTGCACCACACATGAAAAATATCTTAAATGATGTCTTTCAGGAAGCATTCTTTGTAGATTGGATGACTAGTGTCATTATTCATGTATATAAAATTGGAGTACAAATCTATCATGTCAAACCACCAAAGTATATGGGAGAATAACATACTGAAGAGTTAATAATTGAGAAGTAAAGAAGGTAAGACAGTGAAATACATAATAAGTTTTAAACCGCAGCACTCCATGACAAGTCATTATAGCTCTCTTAGGAAATTGATTGAAAATGTATGGGATAAACAAGGGGAAAATGTTTCTTGTTGTTGATTTAATTTAATTTGAATTAATTAAATCTATGTATTGTAGAGTCACTTATTGAAATAAATGATTAAATACATAAATGACACAAGTAAACTAAGATGTAAATATAAAACCTTAAGAAAGAGATAGAGAAAGGATGTCTTAGTTGATATTTGTGCAATATGGAACTGATCTGAGCAGGGAGAAGTGATGAACAAGATGCAAACAACGTCATTAGTAATATTTATAAATTTTGAATCTCGTGAACAAGCCTGGACAGAGGCACTTGTAGCAGGATAGGGGCACCTGGGCGTTGATGACGGGATCTAGGCATCTGTGACTGCACAAAACATTTAGATCTGCTTTCTATTGTATCGCTAGGGTATTACAATTATTATTTGTTGATCTCCTTTTGTTTGCACTATGATCATTGAAGGTACCTGTAACCTATAAAAGAGATGCTCACCTACACAACCCCACAAACCACATGAAACCTAAAAAGGAAAATGTGAAATGGGGAGTCAGACTGACCCTGAAAGTCACTTTGAGAGTGAACTTATAACTGATAGTTGCACTACATCTCATAATCCATGCAGTTCTATTAATTGTGTGTAGAAATTATGACATAGGATTCCCTTGTATAAGTTTCACTTGATAGCAAACTGTAGCTACAATATAACAATGTAGTAGAATGTCTAGATGGAATAGAATGAACTTCCCCTTTCTATGTTGTGTATGCATAAAATGCAGTCCCTTATCCCTTAAATGGATGCTAGATGGATGCTTTAGAGTGATTTAGGTGCCTTTTGGATGCAAGCTTAGGTGATGATAGTAATGTTTAGTATTTGGTCCCTTATTTTGAACACATAACTATGTATTTATATGATTCCCTTGTTTGAATTGCATAATTGACAACTAGAAGGCCAATCCATAAGTGAAAAATATCCCCAAAAGATAAAAGAGACCCAAAGGAGTGAGTAAGGTGAGAAAGGGTTAGGGGCACCCAGAGGGGATAGGAGCACCTAAGTACTGTTGTCCTGGTTGGGTGCTAGTTTCTAAAGCCATAAAAGATAAATCAATAAAATATCAATTGGGCTGTAGGGTGTGCAATACCAAATAGAAAACAATAAATATGTAAAAGAGGCCAAAGAAAGTTGTCAATTATTATTTTTCTTGCTTAGGAATCATGTAAATGCTAGTATGCTTTTAGGACCTATAAATGTACCCAAGTGCGTGATTTATTGTCTACATTTCCCACCACTTTATGTTTTTGAATGAATAATTGATAACATGAAATAGATAAGAGATGCATACTTGATAACCATGTAGAGCGTGTAGTGAAATGCATGCTAAGTGGACAAGTGAAGTGTGGAATGATGCAAAGTGGAGCGTGGAGACTAGGAAAGGAAAGTGACCCTAGGGGGTGAAACGTATGCATTGTGTTGTACATGTTGTTGTAGCTTGTTGTTTTTGCTTCTTGTAAGGACAAAATTGCAAAATAAGATCAAAAATGTAGTCAAATTCCTGTATATGCTAAATCAGAGAAAATGTCCATGAGTATGTAAAAGTGTGTAAAAGGAAAGTGTGCACTTGATGTATAAGAGTGTAAAGGGAAAAATGTCTTAAAATTCTTTGTAGAGCGAGTTTTTGGGGCGATCTCATGCCAAAAGTCAGTTTTTTGGGGTGATCTCATGCCAAGTGTGATTTTTTTGGGAGATCTCATGCCAAGAGTGAGTTTTTTGGGTGATCTCACGCAAAGTGTGAATTTTTGGGTGATCTCACGCCAAAGAGCAAGTGTTGGGGAGAGAGGTCTAGTGTTACTTTCCATCAATGACTCTTCTCGATAAGCACCACTACATATGGTGTAACATCCATTTTTTAATGACTTAGAAACAAGGGATTTTTTTTACATAATGTTATATGTTCTAAATTCATATAATTCAGAACACACATTCTTATGCAAATCCATCACATAACAGGAAACCATATGCAACATTAATGACTCGGTGTAACATTGATCTCTCATTTCATGACTCGATATTAAACCAATATCTCATGTTTAACTTGTTCGTGTGTATACTATGTATACTTTGGTTCTTTTACCCATTATGGGTCACTCAAGTGTTCTGTTTAAGATGCCTATCTGAATATCTGTTACTGATATTCATCTGAAATCCTGTAATCTTAGACTAGGTGATTTAAGACAACGCAACTAGTAGTTTGCAATACTTCGCCCAAACTTTTAAACATGTTTTCCATGTTTACATTCCAAAATGGCATACTCATTGAAAATAATATTTCTTTTACCCCACTCAAACTATTATCTAGATTGGTCTTCCTTAACTTATGTCAACCAAACCTGAGTCAGAGTTTCATACTAAATAGGGGCAGCTCACATACACTAGTTTTGCAATCTACTCAAGGTGACTAAGGATAAATAGACATACTCAAATAAAATTTCATTGATTTGGGTGTGTTTAGTTACCCTAAGTCAACATGAGTTGACAACAACACTTTTCCATGTGTGTATCTCTATTTAGATTATAACTATGAACCAAATTTTCACTTATGTCATTTGAGTTAATTGAACTGAGTGGGGTATTGGAGCGTAGTTGGTTACATCAAAGTATCCTCGTAATGACTCTCATCGCTAAGAGGGTATTCTATGGTAGCCCCTACATTACAACAACCTACTAGGTTCTTTTAACGCAACTGACATACTTAAAGAAACATTAGGTTATTAACCAAATCTAAGTCTTATGTGAGCCTTAAAATAAATCAGTAATCACCAACCATTATACAACAATTCATTTATCAGAGAGAGAGTTCACTTCATTCCAAACTTAATAAATATTCCATATGATCATAAGAAAACATTTTTCAGCAGTACAAAACTAAATTGATACATCCTCATAGTTTTTCAACAAGTTCCTTTCAAGATAATTTCAATACATAAAGCATCTAGATGAAGAAAATGACTTCATTAATAGAACAAATGCAACTTTTGATAAGTCTTTCTCCTTTTACTTTTCACGAAGTCCATCTGTAAAATTTTTAGCATGAGTCAGTTCACAAGAACTGAGCATGATAATTGCTATAACGTTAAAACAATATGATTTTATCTAACAGTTTCGTAAAAGGAACATTGTTGTTTATGAAAATATACCAAGTACACAAAATAAGATCAAATTAAAAGACTTCCAAAAAATCTACAATATCAGAAATAATGAAGAAGTCACTAATCTCCTTAAGAATCATTTGCCCAAAAAATTAGTTACATAATCCAACGAAATTAATTCCATCCATGTTACAGTCATGATATTCATTCAAACATGATAAATTTTAAAACTACAACCTACTATCAAAAGAGGAGAATTAATAAAAGTTCATAATCAGACCTCATTAATATCAATAAAATTTACCAAGCCATATGTTTCCACTAGATCACAACCAATTCCCTATCATCCATCTAAAAGGAGTTGATATACAAACACGAATGACTTGACATGAACATAATGTTGTCACTATACTTCCTCCAACAAAATCCCTGTTAGTATCCATAAAAGGATGCCAATAGAATAGAGAAAAACTTAGTCGGAACCAAATATACCCACTGCTCATTCCTACGGGAGGTTTACTCTAGCCATTGACAAGACAATTCAACACAAGGATTAAGAACTCCTTAAGGATTTGTCGATACAACGAACAAAGATCTAAAACCCATTTGATCAAATCATATCTATTTAGCCAAGACGAGAGAGAGAGAGAGAGAGAGAGAGAGAGAGAGAGAGAGAGAGAGAGAGAGAGAGAGAGAGATTCATAGCACAAACATGAATTTCAAATTATCAAGCTTCAGTTGAATGCATAAGAAAATCTCGCATAAAAGTACATGATAATGAAAACTGAACAATTCCAAAGAAAAAAATCATAGAGTACGGCCTTCACTTGGTAAGGATCGGGATCTTAGTTTAAGGATTAAAAATATACTTAATAATGATCACAACAAACTCACAGCTTCCAACATTTTTGAAACAAACTCGAATTACAAGCATAGTCATTATTGAAATGCTTAGAACTGACCAAATTGCAAGATCAATCCCAATGAGATGTTTCGTAGGAAAATAACATTAAAAAAACATGCTTTAGTCTAAGGAATACCTTCCTTGTAAACATTTATGACCCAAACCACCAAAATCACCAAGGTAAATACAAAACCTTGATAGCCAACTCACGATGCTCGTAACTAATAGACCTCAAGGGTAAGAGAAAGCCATGAACAATAACAGTAAGATCTGGGACGAACGGTGTCCAAAAGAAATCAATATTCGAACTAGCCCATGATGGTGCATATTCAAAAAATACTCAACAAACAAGAAGGGACAAGAACTTACCCATTTTTCTTCCCCCTTTTTCCATACATGTCAACCCAAGAAGGGTGAAAAACACAATAAAATGTATCAAAAATTAACTAAAAGGACAAAGATAGAAAACTCTATCAGTCCACCTTTATATTATGCACTTATAGTTCTTGAAATACCTCCATCGAGAGTACCCAATATATATCGAGGCTTGACTCTCATAATAACAACAAAAGGTGCAGTAATGAATCTATACCAAAAACGAACGACCATCAACCAAAACAGGAATCCCAATATAGGTATTTTAAAAAGTTGACCAAATAATATTTGATAACACCCAGTTTAACGGCAACTTGAAACGTTACCAATATTCAGAAGAACTTTCTCCAGAACCTTGAGAATTCTTTTCACTCCAAAAAATTAAAAATACAAGGAGATTTATTTATCAAAGATAAATATGACACAATATCCTCTTATCAATCATTCTCAATTTAATATAATGCAAGCACATTTGTTTTTCCAACTTTTTCCAAAACCTAGAATCAATATAACAGGATTCAAACTAGTATAGTCGTTTCTATCCACAAGAACCACAACCTTCATGAAATCCACAGAGGCAAGAAAAAGAAAACAACACATGAACATGAAAACCATTCTTAGAGACATTTTCACAAAGAGCAGAGTTCATTTAATGAAAATGTTTAAATAAAAGTAAGAAATCTTAAAGAGATAGAGCCTATCATGCCTGGTAGTGCTCCTATTTTATCTTCCGCACTTCAAGCCTTTCTACAAAGCTTCAACTAAAATATTTCCAATGAAAACTCCAAAAAAATCCTCTACAACTTATCTCGCTTTCTCTTTATAGTTTCCACAACCAATTTTTGACATTATTTCTACCATGCAATTGCGATTTTTTAATTTACAACAGAATCAAAATGATAGTTTGAAAAATGAAAATACCACATGCAAAGCCAAAAATATCAAAAAATCTGAATGCACAATGAAACCAAACTGTTCCTTTTGTTAGTTACAACTATCAATTGAAATTTCATTTAACCAATGCTTAACAAGGTTTCCAACTCAACAATTTCCACCGCCACGATGCCTCGACCAAAATTGGTGGCAACATAATATTTAATGAACCATTTAAATCTTCCCAATGCCTTTGGAATGCTTCCACCACCATTCACTATCTTGCCATCAAAGCTAACCTCATTTCCTCTTAGGTTAGTTCGATGCCACTTAGTTAGGTTTCCTTAGTATTATTTTTTAAACCATATCTTAGGACCTTAGGAATAATTCATATTATAGCTTAGATAAGTAGTACCAAAGACTTAGGTTATTCCTTCATTACCCTTCTAGGAATTAATCATCACAATAAATATAATCACCTTAACTTAGGTTAAGGATAGCATAAATAATCAAAGACACTTAGATTAATTAGGTCCCAATTATTAATCAAAGGACATTACCTTTAATAATTTTATTGAAATGATGACTTAGTTCACGTAGTATGGTGCATTCATAAGATGCTACAGGATGCCCTTGCGATCCCTAAATGCATCAATAATCACACATGCTGACCGGCTAAATCAAAATGATCAAAACATCGCAAAATCATAGACATGCCTTGGATCACTGCAATTAATCCAAGGTATGTTTATTCCTGCATTTATGAAATAGGTGAAGAAACAAGTTCACAATGCAATTTAAGCCACATACAATCATATTCTTATTGGACTAAATTTATTTCATTCACCAATGTAAGAACGTATTTCAAAGTTTAGCATAAGGAATATGTGAAATACTTCATTATTAATTCAGAATTCTCATGGCATGATTGTATCCAATTTTAGAAGATAAAACATTTCATCTACAACAAACATGATCACTTAGTTCAAAAGAGTATACTGTCTTCAAACAAGAATCATTTATCAACGTTTGTAACTTCAGTTTCAGAAGAAAGCAAAGATAACAACCATGACAGAGGTATTACATATGGTATGCCCCTGATTTGTTCTGGTTGTCTTGAATTAGTTTTGAATGTATTAATTGTTCCGATTGAAATTGATTTTATGTTGTAACTAAAGGATTGTGCATGTAACTATAAAATTGCTCTGATGAATTCTATGAATTGTGTTGATCTAATAAGATGATTGTGTGTGCCTCTAGGACATTAGCACCCAAGGGAGGACACAAGTGCCCAAGTGCTATTGTCTAATGTTGTGTTTCTGATGTAGGAACATCATCATGGAGCTTTGGAGTACAATGAAGTCTTAATGAGCCTTTCTTAGTCACTAAGCATATACAAGGAGTTGTCAAAGTTTTCTCTCTCCATCATATCATTGTTCAAATTCATATTTGTATGTGCATTGTAATAATGAAGGTGAAAAACCTTGTAGCAGTGGTAATTTGTCAAGTTTGACTAGGTGAGAGGATTGAATAGGTAGGAATGAGTTGTCATGAGTTTGATAAGGTCATGAAGACCATAACAAGAGGTTTGCAATGAGTTGTGAGGTGTTCTTAGATGAATATTATCTAAAGTTTCTATGTTTAGGATGTGGTTAATCTTCCTAGGGATAGACTTAGTCAAATAAGGAGCTAGTTGAGATTCTTAAGGAGGTGTTCTTAGATGAAGATTATCCAAAGTTGTTATGTTTAGGATGTGATTAAGCTTCCTAGGGATAAATTTGTCTCAAACTCCTATAACATCTTATCTCACTAATGTGCCTGTTAGTGCGAAATCACAACACCCCCAAATGAGTTCTAAAAATCTACTTTTCTAGGGCAGATTCATTTGGTGTGATTGCATAACATGGGACCATCTCTTAAGCTGTGGAACTTATGGACTTGAGTGGCCCTCTGGAGAAAGCCAGATTCTTCTTCCTGATCCTAATGCTAAACTACTTCCAATGTAGAAATGACGTCTAACTACACCTATCCTAACAATGCCAAGGAGACAGGGAGAGAGAAAGTGCATAAAGAGGGAAATCCTACACTAATGAGGTGATAGCACCAAGAAAAGGGGAGTGTTGGTCACAATCTTGGCTGCCTGAAGTGGAGAGAGGTGAGAAGAGGAGAGGGTGAACAAGATGCACCATAGACTAGAGATAGATTTCACAAAAAAACCACTTTAAAACCCACTAAACACAGCGCCCAGGACCTACAACAAACATCAGAATATGCACAGTATACCTTGTAATGATGAGAGGAGAGGAGAGACGATAAAATAAGCAAATGATGGATAGATGCATCACAAAACACAATTTATTGCTCCAAAAGTTCACGTAGTACATCGTTTGTGGGCAAGAGGTAAGAGAATGCCATTATAGAGCCATGGAAAGAGGTTCAAACTCCATTTTCAAACCTGGGGAAGAAAAGAAGAGGGGAGGCAGTAGAAGAAGAATGAACAACCCTTTACAATGAATCATGCCCCTATATTTATAGATTTTATCAGAGAGAAGAAAGAGAGAGGGAAATAGGAAAAGTGGGTTGAAGCTCAACCACTACTGTTAATGCTTCTAATAAAATATGCCCCAAATCCGTCTTTATTACATGATTCCTTGATTTGGCACCTTGAAAGAAGAGGAAATGGTGGAAACAGATCAAATTCGATTTGGTTGTTGAGACAGATGGATCCTGCATTAAAGGCCTGAAGACGTTGCCTCCATTTTCCTTTACCTAACCTCCTCAAAAATTAAAGTCTCAGACCTCCATGGCGTAGGTGAGGCCAAGATCTTTCCAATGGTGTCAGATTTACAATATTTCGAGCCCTGAGTCGAAAGATATACCCCTTCAAAGTTTTTATCGGGTCCGTATAGGAGGGAGGGAAAACAACTTGAAAAATGGGTCCCCTTTTGATAATGCGGGACACGTGGCAGCTAGATTAGGGAAAAATTGGGTTTGCGGGTTCAGAATTTATCTTTTCCCCTTTTTCTGCTAGAATCACAAAATCTAGAAAACTCCTGTGGCCCTGCTACTCTGCTTGGACACGTGGCGCCCTTTGGTTGGCTGGGGAGATGCGCTTCCATCTTTTCCTTTGTGCCTGTCGACACTAAAATTTTCCTCCAAAATTTCTATTTCATTAATGTATGTATTAGGAATAGGATGTTGTTAAGTGTAATTAGTAGTAGCGTCCGATAAAAGATAACGGCGCCGTCAGTACGGTGCCGCCAATAATGTGGAGTACGGTAACAGTCAAAGTACAATAGGAATGTTGTAAAAAGTAAATATTTTTCGTAAGTGGTCCGGTAATGTTAAAATGTCAAAGTTTGGGTAATTAGAGAAGTAGGGTCTACATGATTAGGAATTTGAAATATTATATTGGTAATAAGGACAAGGAGTGAGGTCATAAATATTTTGTGTATTTTATTTGTAAAAAGTCTAAAAATGTGGAACCCATGTAAAATGATAAGGTTTATCTTATCTTAACAGATAAGCCTACATGTACAGATAAGAGTTAAGGTATGGAATATGATTCGTCAGAGTGGATTTCTTATCCTATCTTAGAGATAAGATGGATAAGCCTGGAAGTTCTATAAATAGAGAGGCTACCCCCCTCATTTAGCATAGAAAGAAGTAGTGAGAAATATTGTAGGAAGTGTGCGAAGGAAGCCATCAGTTAAAGGTGTGTTGAAGAAGCCATCAAGAGGTGTAATTGTAAAGTTTCTCCCATAGTCTTGTTGAAGTATCTCATGGGTGAGATTGTAACAGTTTCATGTTAATATTATAATTTATTTTGATATTTCAGATTTTTCGTCATTCTGTCTTATCATAGTCAATGGTATTCTTGTGTTCGGTTGTTGTTTTGTTTCTAGATTACATCCACCAAACTAAAGGCTGTGCATTAGTAAATAATCATAGCACGAGGAGTTCCCGGTGAAGAATTATCATAGTGCCGGATTGGTGATGACATTTTGGTTCCGTTGCCGGGACCATTCCTTGTTGGTGGATTTTCTGGAGAGATATTCCCACTTAGGCAAAAATTAATTAGAGGGTAACCTTGTTTTTACTGTGCATAGTAGTTACCATGGTAAAGTCATTTTTACCGTGAATAGTAGTTACCCTGGTAAAGTCCTTTTTGCTGGAAATAGTAATTACCGCAGTAAAGTCACTTTTTACCGTGAATAGTATTTACCGCAGTAACTTCACTTTTTACCGTGAATAGTGTTTACCACAGTAAAGTCAGTTTTTACCGTAGTAAGTCAAGTTTTACCATAGTTTAACGTGGTCATTTCTATTTTACTGTAGAAAGGTGTAAAGTCACTCTCTAGTATAGTGATTCCAATTATTTGTGCACATAAGTCTTGTTAATTGTACTTGTGGGTTGGTATTTCACGGTGGTTACTTTTGAAAATGGGAAAGATTCTTGTTTTTTCAGCTCAATCTAATGAAGATGCTTCTTCTTTCATTCAAGAGTTTAAACGATCTTGTATTTGTAATGGCCTTATAAGAAGGGAACAATGGACTGAATTTTTTCCTACCTTTTTGGATGGTTCAACACTTAGGTGGTTTGAAACACTAGGTGATAATGTGAAAAATTCATGGGATTTATTAACTGAAAGTTTTCTTGAAGAATTTGGTGAACAACAGAAATATGCAGATCTCATGATCGAGATCACAAAGCTATCCCAAGGAGAGAAGGAGAAGATAAGGGATTATCATGCTCGTGTTCTAGAGCTAAGGAGGAAACTCGATGCCCAGATCCGGAAGGAAGGACTAGTGGATGGGTTGATGAATGGCGTGGATAATCTCCTCTGTAAGCACTTCATTCTTGGGATGAATCCGGAGATCAGACAACGAGTGAAGTATGACCGCCCAGCTACCATTGAACAAGAAAAGGAGATTGCAAGAAGGCAAGAAGAAAGCATGGAAGAGGAGCCCAAAGAAATTGTTGCTAAAGTAGAGCCTACACCAGCACCTTTGGTCCTGAATCCACAACCACTCCTGGTGAGCACAAATATTTCTCCTAATACATCTACTGAGTATGAAGATCTGCTCAAAAAGATAGGTCAGTTAACTATTAATCTTCTTCAATGAAAGGAATTTAGTTCTCAGGGAGGAGATAGAGGTCCAAAAAGAAATATTCCTGAAGTTGTTTGTTATGGTTGTTATAAAAAGGGTCATTATAAGTATAATTGTCCAGATAGAGCTTCTACATCTGGTAAGGGAGATAATGATAAAGGAAAAGCACCTGTGAATTCTTTTGATGTAGTAGATAAGAGCAGAAATAATGAAGTAGATGTGTTTGTAACAAAAAGAAAGAAAGAAAAAGATAATCAAGATGGAAATGATCCTAAGAAGATGAAAGAAGAAACTAGTAAGAAACATAGGAGAAGAAAGTTGGGTGTGCAGGATTTTCTGATTTCACAGGGGCAAGGACCATACTCCATCTTGGAAGATCTGTCCAAAAGGCCTGTAAATATTACATATGGTCAACTCTTGGCTATGTCTTCTGAGAAGAGGCGGGAGTTGCGAGGTGGACTCAATGCTCGAAGAAGGAAGGAGGTTGAGGTCCCTGTTTTGGAGGCAGAGGTAGATCCCTATGCTCCACAAGCTGAGGTATTATGTAATGGTATTTCAATTCATGATGTCTTAGTTGATGGAGGTGCTGTAGTTAATGTAATGACCGAGTCTGTAATGAATATGTTGGGTTTAAAAATTGATCGCCCTTCAACACTTATGTTAACGTCATTAAATAAGGGAAAAACTAAACCAGAAGGTGTAGTTTCAAATGTGGCAATATCTGTTATGGGTGTTGTATGTGTGGTAGACTTTCAGGTGATGAAAAATGGTACTGTTGCGTACCCAATGCTGCTGGGAAGACCATGGCTAAGGAGAGTTCATGCAAGAAACTACTGGAATGAAGGTTTCATGACACTTGGACGTGGTAGAGAGAGGGTGAAGATAAACGTGATCCCTCGACATCATAAAGCAGAACCTGTGGATTCAAGTGATGAAACTGATGATTGGACATCCTCTGATTACTCTAGCACCAGTGAAGTGGACACTGAAGATGAAGAAAGTGAGGTTGATGTTTCAGTCATGGATATTCTTCTAGTCACACCAACCCAGGACCCCATAAAATTATCTGAAGAAGAAGTTGATGATCATCTCCAAAAAATAAAGATTGGTGATGCTGTGATGGAGAGTGAGAAGGAATCCTACCTCCAGCTCTTTCGAAGGTACATACACCTATTCACTTTTGATTACAAGGAACTCCGCCAAGTAAGTTGGGTAGAACATTGTATTGAGCTGGTAGATGGTGCTAAGCCCATAAAGCAAATGCCATATAGAATGAATCCTAATTTTTTCAAGACTGTAAAAGAAGAAATAGATAAGTTGCTTGATGCAGGATTCATATTTGCTGTGGAGAATTCAGAATGGGTTTCTCCCATTGTGATCTCAATAAAAAAGAATGGGAAGCTACGCATTTGTGTTGATTATAGGAAGCTCAATAAGGCAACAAAGAAGGATCATTACCCTCTTCCATTTTCAGATCAGATCTTGGACGAAGTAGCTGGCCAGGAGTGCTATAGTTTTGCTGATGGATATAACGGCTACAACCAAGTTCGTATAGCAGAGAAAGATCAGCTGAAGACCACGTTCACCACTCCTTGGGGAACGTTTGCTTATAGAGTTATGCCTTTTGGGTTGTGTAATGCTCCAGCAACATTCCAACATTTGATGAATAGGGTGTTCGAACCCTACATTGGGACCTTCATCAGAGTATTTCTGGATGATTTTTGCATCTATGGGAGCAAGTTGGACCACTTGCACCAGATGGAGACAGCATTTCAAAGGTTAGATGAAGCACAAGCCTCACTAAACCCTACAAAGTGTGTCTTTGGATGTTTTAAAGGTATTTTGTTAGGGCATGTTGTATCTAGAGATGGTATTGGTACTGATCCTGATAAAGTTTCAAAAATCAAAGATTTACCATTTCCTATGAATAGAAGTAAGTTGAGATCATTTTTAGGCCATGTGGGTTACTATAGAAGGTTCATCAAGAATTTCTCAAAGATTGCACAGCCACTAACCCAGTTCTTGAAGAAGGATGTTGCTTATGAACCAGGAAACAAGGCGCATGAAGCTTTTGGACAACTGAAGGAAGCCCTGGTGTCTTCACCTGTTTTGAAGAATCCAGATTGGAGCAAGCCATTCATTGTGTACACTGATGTCTCAGATGCAGCACTAGGTAGTACTTTGAGCCAAAAGGATGAAAATGGGAATGAACATCCAATTTACTTTGGGAGTAGACAAATGAGCAGTGCTGAGGTAAACTATACTGTAACTGAAAAAGAGGCTCTGGCTATCATTTTTGCTATAAAGAAGTTTAGAAATTACTTTCTAGGGCAGAAATTTATAGTTGTAACGGATCATCAGGCTCTGAAATATATTGTCAATAAGCCTAACCCATCAGGGAGGATAGCAAGATGGATAATTTTTCTACAAGAATTTGAATTTGATATTATAGATAGGCCAAGAAAGAAGCATGTCAATGCAGATGCACTCTCTCGATCCTATGATGGTTTAGGTTCATCTTGTGATGATGATGATTTCCTAGATGCAGCATTGTTATCCCTTGACACAATCCCTAGTGAATACATAGATATTTGGAATTATCTGAATGAATTCAAGTTTCCTGATGGTGCCAATACAAAGACTAAGAGGAAGATTACTCAAGCCAGTCGTCCATATTCTATTCTGCATGGAGCATTATTTTGAATAGGACCTGATGGACAGTACAAGAGGGCAGTTGGATGTGATCAAGGAAAGGAGCTGCTAGAAGAATTCCACAATGGTACATGTGGAGGGCACTTCTCTGGACAACTTACAGCAAGAAGGATCTTGGATGCAGGTTATCACTGGCCCACTCTTTTTAAAGATTGTTATAATTATTGTAAGACATGTGATATTTGTCAAACACATGGTAACCGTAAGACTTCATCAGCTCCATTATGTCCTATTCTTCCCCTTGGTCCCTTTGAAAAATGGGGAATAGACATTGTAGGTCCACTTCCAACTACATCACGTCAAAATAAGTATATTGTAGTTGCCACAGATTATTTAACCAAATGGGTTGAAGCTAGGCCATTGAAAACAACTTCCATGGATGAAGTGGCAAGGTTCATATATGAACGCATTGTCACCAGATTTGGTTGTCCATTAGAAATTGTAACATATCAAGGAAGCCACTTCATTAATGAGGTGGTAGAAGCCCTAGTCAATAAGTTTTCTATCAAGCACAGGAAGGCAACAACATACAAGCCAAGCACAAATGGACAAGTGGAACGAACAAATTTTGTGCTGTGTCAAATTTTAGCAAAAGATGCAGCCTTGCAGGTACATAAATGGGATAAAATGATTCATGCAACATTGTGGGCATATGGGGCAACATCAAAATCAGCAACAAGATACTCCCCATTTCAGTTGGCCTATGGCATTGATCCAGTTCTTCCTATTGAGTTTGATATTCCCACTGCGAGAGTTATGAAAAATGAAAGGATGGATGAAAGTGATTCAGTAAAAGAAAGGTTGGTACATCTTCATTTGCTAGAGGAAATGAGGGAAATAGCAAAGGATACAAGCCATAAGAAGAAAATGAAGCAGAAGGAGTACTTTGATCAAAAGATCCGGTGGTCTCCATTTCAAGTAAATGACTTGGTTCTAGTATATGATTCCAGATACAAAAAAAGAAGACAGAAAATTTCTTCCAAAATGGATGGGGCCCTACAAAATAGCAGTTGTGCATGAAAATGGTACGTACCGACTGGAGGAATTGGATGGCACTCCCATTACGAAATGGGTCAACCACGACAAGTTGAAGATTTTCCAAGCACCAGAATAGTCTACTCCGAGGACGGAGTAGAAGCTAGGAAGGGGGAAGATGTCGACACTAAAATTTTCCTCCAAAATTTCTATTTCATTAATGTATGTATTAGGAATAGGATTTTGTTAAGTGTAATTAGTAGTAGTGTCCGATAAAAGATAACGGCGCCGTCAGTACGGTGCCGCCAATAATGTGGAGTACGGTAACAGTCAAAGTACAATAGGAATGTTGTAAAAAGTAAATATTTTTTGTAAGTGGTCCGGTAATGTTAAAATGTCAAAGTTTGGGTAATTAGAGAAGTAGGGTCTACATGATTAGGAATTAGAAATATTATATTGGTAATAAGGACAAGGAGTGAGGTCATAAATATTTTGTGTATTTTATTTGTAAAAAGTCTAAAAATGTGGAACCCATGTAAAATGATAAGGTTTATCTTATCTTAACAGATAAGCCTACATGTACAGATAAGAGTTAAGGTATGGAATATGATTCGTCAGAGTGGATTTCTTATCCTATCTTAGAGATAAGATGGATAAGCCTGGAAGTTCTATAAATAGAGAGGCTACCCCCCTCATTTAGCATAGAAAGAAGTAGTGAGAAATATTGTAGGAAGTGTGCGAAGGAAGCCATTAGTTAAAGGTGTGTTGAAGAAGCCATCAAGAGGTGTAATTGTAAAGTTTCTCCCATAGTCTTGTTGAAGTATCTCATGGGTGAGATTGTAACAGTTTCATGTTAATATTATAATTTATTTTGATATTTCAGATTTTTCGTCATTTTGTCTTATCATAGTCAATGGTATTCTTGTGTTCGGTTGTTGTTTTGTTTCCAGATTACATCCACCAAACTAAAGGTTGTGCATTAGTAAATAATCATAGCACGAGGAGTTCCCGGTGAAGAATTATCATAGTGCCGGATTGGTGATGACATGCCCCTTTTTCAAAAGGAAAATTTTCACTTTTTTCTCCGACGGCCCGCTTTCCTTGACTTAGGTCTGAATGCTGGCTTTTTCCTATGGCTCGTTCTAGAATGTGAGCTCGTAGGTCTGAATCATTTCCTTCATAATTTCCTTACGTGTAGGAGTTTTCTTGACCAAATTTGCTGGGGGGCGAATTTGGGATAACAGTGCCTTCTTAGGAAAAAGTTGTAAGTTGACTAAAAATTCATGAAGAACTCATTTTCAAAGTTTCTAAATGCGTTCCTTGGATTCTTTGGCCAATTTACAATTATATATTATATGACACAAAAAGGTTAAGTTTTTAAATGCCTTCATTGAATTCTAGGCCAAATTTACATTCTATCAAAAGATCAACTTTTACACAGAAATTGCCGGCGATTTTACCTAAATCACCAACGACCATACATAATCACCAACGATTTCTATCTTTTTTTCATTTTAATCATATTTTTCATATCAACTATCATCTTATCATCATGTTTTTAATCTAATCTGTTTATTTTCAAGATGTGCCACTATGTAGATGATAGTTCCAAGTGAGTCACATACCATTACTAGCATTTACAATCTTCCGATTGTCCAACAACCCCTCATCTGGGAACATTTTGACATCGCGCAAGAACTCAACCTTTGTGTCATCACCTTGAAACCTAAAATTGAAGACATAAAAGATGAAATCAAAGTCATACAAGAAGAACAAGACGTTGTTGAATATTTCTGGTTCGATTACTTCCTGGACCTTGAGCTCGTCGTAGCCCTCACCTGTGCCACCTACCATGCAGCACAAGATCTCCATATCCCTCTAGAATTCGAGTCATTCCTTTTAGCATCAATTACTTTCATATCATATCACTTAATTGTAAAAATGAGTTGACACCATTCGAGGAATCCCATTGGTTCCTGGGAATGACCTTTATTGAGTAACTCATCAAATCTCTATCTAATATCTATCTTGTCATATTGTCTTTGCATGCATGCAAATGACATGCAACAGTGTGGGAACAAAGTCCCTCCTCAATGAAGGTGAGGCTGCCTTTATTAAAAACCAAAACTGTATTTACATCTATACATTCAAAATTGTATGTGGGGGGTGTTTTGGAACATCAATGGAAAGAAAAGTGAATTGAGGGAAAATGGAATAGAATGAAGGAAAGGAGTGAAATGGAATGAACTGAAAGAACATGCAAGAGTTAGGTAAAAACAAAGCCTAATATTGCATGAAGAGGAAAGATGAATAACCAACACAAATAAAATGTAGTTTGAGTTAGCCAAACAAGAACGTGTGAAAGGGAACACACATGAGCAAGTAGATAATCAGAGCTTGATCACTGTGAACTAGAACAACTAATTAATAACATTGACAATAAGATCAAAGATAATATTTGCATGCAAGATTCAAACACCTAACATCTAATGAACATAAGAATATCAAATGTTACAAGAGACAATGAATGAGAGACAAAGTTCATATTCCATTAACTCCAAAATGTTTTTCACAAAAGAATACAAAGTTTCTTCCTGAAACAAAGCTTGCACAAAAGTATTTTCTTCTCCTCTCTCAAAGTCACCCTTACAAATGAGCCCCTCACTTCGTTTTATAACCCAAAAGTTGGTTACAAAGTAGTTAGGGTTTTAAATGCACATTAAATAGGGCACTTAAGTGACTTTGACTTTTTCAACCAACTTTTAAAAAGTGACTAAAAATAGAAACCACTTAAAATAATCATTATTTCCCAAATAACAACACCTTTTAAAATATACAATAATAACCAGTGCCTTATCCATTGAAATGGGGTCCACCTATCTCAAGCGTATGAGAAATGGACTCTCCCACTTCGTTAGATACCAAGAAAATCAACTCCCTGCACCATCGGTGAAATTAGCATCTGCCGTTTTTGCCAGTTGAAAGGATCTAAACCTTCCCAAAGTTTCAAACATCTTCTTACACAACCAATAAACAATTGTATTATAAACAACATCATCTAGTGTATAGTGCTTCTTGAAAAATAGTTGAATGTCATGACACCTCTAATGGTATTACAAAACACGGCTTTAACAAACACCCCATGAATAAATATAACCAGTTATTTGCACTATACATCTGATTTGATGAAGTCAAAAGCATTGTCTAGCTTTGCAAACACTTTCTACAAATTGAATAACTCTACTTTTCCATCTCACTGCACAACCTATCTTTTATTGGTTCACTTAACATCACCAATAATCACCAAAAATAACATTTTCCTTGTTTGAAATGATGGAAGTAGTTCTCATATTTTACAACAATCTCGGAAACAAACTCGGTTGCAGTGTGTCAACTTGCACACAATTGAAGGTTCTTGTCGAGTCAAATAGTTATTCCAAGAGACATTTTTATCAATCAATATGGCAATGCAAACTTCTCATTTATGTGATAGAGGAATGATTATTTTACTCATGAACATCATTCAGGAATTTGAATCGAAAAATACCCTGTTGCCTTCATCTCATGGGTAATTGTTAGTGTTATCTATCTCCTCCACAAAAAGTATGAATCATTATATGGTCTTCAATCCAACTACATCCAAGTGTCTTAGTAATTCCTTCATCTTCCATCAACCTCCTTACCTTTTGAACGTCACTCCAACTACCCACTTCCACATAAATGTCTAACAAAAGAACATAAGGTGTAGGATATTTAGGATCCAGATCAAAAAGGAGTGTTTTGGTATATATTCCTAGCCTTATATATTGATGTGATCTACACGCACCAAGCAAACACATCCATACAACCACTACAGGTTTAATTGGCATTTTGGTGAGAAAATTTAGAGCTTCTTCAAGATAGCCAACATGGCCAAGAAGATCAGCTATACATACATAATGATCCATTGCATACATAATGATCCATTGCTAGCATAATGCAATAAGAGACACCCATGCCAACGAAGTATTTACAACCCTCATTCCACTAAACCTGCATGACTGTATGTAAATAAAACACAGATAAAAGCTTGAATGATCTACGTTGTATTTCCTTTTACTGACATGGAGGATCTCCTTTTCTAATGCATGGAACTACTCCTTTCTTGGACGCGTGGGCTTCCTCTTTGGTTGCGTGGTGAGTTGATGCATGCGTGGTAATGTTTTGGACTGTCTTATTTTATCTTGGCCAATGTGTAGGCTCTTCTTTTGACTGGTGCATATGGCATTTATTCTCCTTTGGCATGGAAGTGTGTGGGCTTTGGTGTGTTGTAATTACTTTGGGCTGCAAGCTCCCTGCCAAAATAAACGCATATATCTTGTGTTGACAGTTGTGTGTAAACTGCCTCCTTTTCTTTTTACCCTTTATTGACCTGACAGAACCACATTTAGTTCCATGATACTTCTCATCATTCTTGCTCTAAAAAATACCATCCTCTTCAGAGAGAAATATAGATTCTAGCTCTTTTCCACTTAAGGTCCTCCGAGTCACCATCCTCATACTTTACCTTGTAGAACACTTTATACCCAATAACTTCTTCACGATAGAGTTTTCCTCCAAAATCGTTTTCAACTTTCCTCCCTACCAGCATAGTTCCTTTGTTAATGTTTCCCCCTCTTCTTCTCACTGGATGAGGGGACACTACTCCTCAGCTTTAACTTTTGCTTGTGACTGAAGTTCAGGAGTATCTTTTGAAATCGGTCTGGGTGTGTTTTTCTTCTCAGGTGGTTACTCCACATCTTTCACAATTGTATCTTTCTTGACACGCTTGTTATCGACTGTGGATGAACTGGCCTGAATTTCAGAGACTGCTTTCCGTTTTTGAGTTCGACTAGGTAAATCTACCTCTGATTTGGTAGTCAATGATGCCTCAGCTATCTCTACTTCCTTACCTTTCTTGGGAATATCCTTCGCTTTCTACTTGGAACTTGTGGGTGTTTTCTTTGTTGCTGAACCATATTTTGAGTTTCCTTGTAACATCATCCACATTCTGATTTGTTGAATCCTGCTTAACATGATTCTTTGATGATTTCCCTTTTATCTGACTCTTTCGCTACCTCTTAGTCTGACTACATGGAGATTTCTTTGCTGTGTTTCTTCTTTTCAAGAGATTTTTTGGAAGATGTTACTGTTCTTTTTCCTTTCTGGGTTTTTATGCAAATTGGTCCTGGTACTCTTGCTCTTACCCCTAGATTTAGCTGCATTAGACTTTCCTTTCTTCGTACTTGATGGCTGGGAACCAGAAGACTGATCTCTCGATGTTGTATTTTTTTTCTGTCTTGCTGGAGTGCCATCTGTATCGAGTTTTCTGGTCTTCCTTCCAAACCTGGGTTCCTCAAGCTCATTATCGGTAGGAGACAACCACCTTTTGAGAGAAATGGATGATTCTCCCTCAAGAGGTATTAGAATACCATCAAGCTCATGTTTTTCTATCTCCTCTTCATCCCCATCTTCATACAAAACCTTGAACCATTTTGATACGAGATCATATCCAATAACCTCGCCCATAAAATTTCTCCTCTTAAATCTCTTACACACCTTCTGGTGTTTGAGGAATTCATACTCTCCTTGTTCACCATTTCCATCTTCTATATGCTCCACACGGGACTCAGTTACTCCTTGAAGGTTTGCCATGTGACTAGTCATTTTGGCTGTATTTTTTCTCCAAAAAAATGCGTGGTCTTCTGCTGGGCGCATGGATTTTCTTCTTTCTTTTTTTATTTAAAAACTGCTTTATATTTCCCTGGCGCCCTCCTCCCAAATGCATGAAAAAGGAATGTTTTTTTGTCTTCTTTAAAACATGTGCAGGTTTAGAACAAATGCCTCTTCTCTTCCTTTAATTTCTTTGGAGTGTTCTTACTTCCTCTAACTGCATGTGTCGTATTGTGGGATATGACAAAATATTATGTCTTTTCAGAGGAAATAAGAAGCAAAGTTTCGCATGACTTTTTCTAACAGGTTTGACGGAGAAAGTTATGGGATTAATCTAACTTCCTCTCTTCCAGGGTAGTGGCTTAAGTGCCAGGGGAAATGGGGGAAAGCAACGGACAATTGCCAACGGGAATGGCAAAGTGGGTTGGCAATCCCCTTTCAATTTCCCCATGTGGGAAATTGGGGAATTTCCAGCCTGTTGGCCAATCCATGATTTGGCAATTGGTGGAGAAAATCCCACATGCGGGAAAATTGAAGAAGATTGCCAGGAAAGGAGAAATCCGGGTTCGGGAAGCCAAATTGGCTTCCTGGCAGTTATAAAGCATAAGCTTACTTCCCTGGCAATTTAAAATTTGTCAAATGAACTTTTAATTTATATTTATTTAATTAAATACTTCTCAAGTTATTTAAAAATAAATTTTATCAAACAAGAAACAATTAATTAATTAATTAATTTTCATGTATTTTAACGCGATTTAAAACTTGGCGGGAAGAGTTCTTGCCTGAAAAGGACGAAACGAAGACTGAAACGATCACAAAAATGAGACGATCAAAATGAGGGCAATGAACCACGCAAAGTAACACTTTTCAAATTTTTCATTTTTTATTTTTAAAACAATTTTGCGAAGTCAAAATTGGCTAATAACAAGTTCTCTCATGCATTAGAAGGAGTCTCTTGCGTATTTTTCATCCACTCATCTTGACATTGCATTGTCTATGTAGGTATCATTAAACCCTGTTGTCTTTTGGGTTTCTGGTGTTTACCACATAATTGACGATCGAGATTCACCTTAAACACCAAGACCAAAACACATAAGGGAATTCATTATATAGAAGAGAATATGAGAAATAATTTGATTATCCACGCAGATGTGTTACATACATTAAGAGTACTCCTCTAACTAAGTTATCCACTACCGGTTTATCAATCAAACCACATTTACAAACATGAATTAGGATTGAATACCTTACCAAAACATAACTCACACATCATTTACAATTTAAGAATCCATGAAATCTTCAAAGGATCATCCACTCTCCTTTACAACATAAAATTTCTCACCAATATAGTTTCTTCTTAGAACCAGGAAGCTTCTTTGTTCTTTTTTTTTTAATATTACATGGATCTTACATTACTTAGCTCTTATAGCTTTATTATCTCCGTCCTCACACAGTGACACATATCTATCTACAACAATAAACCTATATTTGATAATTTATCCCAAAAATTTCTCAACCTCCTATGACAAGATAAAATCATGTTAATTTTTTCTCTTCTTCAGATATTTATCTTGATTTGGACATGTCCTAGTCTTGTTTTAAGTGACTTTAGGATAAAATTTCAATTTTCATAATTATTAGGATCTTGAGGATCTTTACCTATCACTAAAACCTACCAATGACCTTACAAATCATACATAACCTTACGATCATCAAGATCATAATTTGATTCTCCCAATATTACAATGGTATTTGAAGTGAACATACATCTATAAAAGGTTATTTCAACGTTGAAATCCTCTAATGGCATCAGAGACTCCTTATGACAATTCAAATTCATTTAGGAGGGAAAATCCTAACCACTCCTTATTAAAATTATTACAAGTAAATTAAAGCTATGATGAGCTTCTTAGTGGAAAAATAAATATATTTACACCCTAGTGGAGGATGTTCCTGCATAATATTCACCAGGTAAAGAAATATCGAGCTCGAGATCAAATGTTCTTTTCTCTTCCTCCAGTTTTATTGCACCGATACATTATGGTTAGATCTCTCTCCTTTTCTTCAGTCTTCTTCTTTGATTTGTACTTTTTCTTCCCAAATGAGGACATGTATTCTTTTTATTCCTTCAATTTATCTCCCTCAAGAGATTCCTTTACTTCAATTTCCTCCTTCTCAGTTGTTAAACCTATAAAAATAGAAATCAACGAATAATCATATATAAAAACATTGAGACTTTTGAGTCTCATCTTTCATCCTTGATCTTTCTTCACTTTTTATGCCTTCATTTACCAAATCAAGTGTTTCTCCTTCATACCCCATTGTTTCTCTATACAAAGCATTCTCTAATTCTCTTATCTCCTCTTCCAGCACTTTTGGAATCTCATAGATAAATAAAGATTCATACACTTCACCACTAAAATATTCATTTTTAGCTAAACCTTCCAATAATCTTAACAACTCTTCTTCCTCACTTGCTTTCATAATTTCCACTACATTTACTCTATCTTTCTCACAATATATTACTGAGAACATAATGGCTCCTCAAAAACAACCTTACCCAAACTAAAACAAATTTTACCTTCATATTGTATATGTTGGTCTTCACAAAGTTTTTCTTTAAAATCAATCTCCTTATCTACAATTACACATTGAAATACATTGTTATAATTAACAATTTTGAGGCAAAATTTTCCCTCATGGTGTTTGTGTTAATAACACCATCCATCCCTTGTCAAAGTCTTCTTCATTTTCATCTTCTTTTACCTTGAAAGAAGATAATAATGCTTCTATTATCTCTTCCTCCTCATTCTTGTCCTCTACTATGAGAACTTCCTTGACTTTCTCCTCTTCAATTTCTTCTTCCTCCATTTTTATGATCTTATAGGATATTTTTTCTCTCTTCATCAAAGAAATCATTTTTTTCTTCTTCTCCTCTCAAAAATCAGTTCTATAGGCCACTTCACTCATTTTTATCTTCCATCAATTCCACATGCTTTCTCCCATTTTCTCTATCATGAGCTCCAACCCTTTCAATTTTTCCTTCAATTAAATCAATTATCTCTCAAAATCTAAATCTTCCTTTTACAAATTTCCTTCATCTCTTTCTTACAACTTTTATTTACACTCTTCATTTTCTTTCCCTTTTATTCCCTCTTTTCCTTAACAATACCTCACCCAAGTCTTTTGCTGCTTGGTATTTTGGTTTTCTTAGGTCCTTACCTAGGTTCTTTCTCACCCTAGTCTTTTGGTCATCTCTAATGGCTTATCAAGCCTTCTACCTAAGTTTCAATGAACTATTTTCACAAGCTTCTATGAGCTTCTCCTCTTCTTAGGACAACTTTATCATTTTCTCAACTTATGTAACCAACTTCACCACTTCTTATCATGTCTATTTTTAAATTTCTTAATGGGAGATACATGTTGTTTCACCATTTTCTTTACCTTTTCAAAATGACGAAATAGATAAGGGTAAGGGCCAAGGAGGAATATATGTTAAATGCTGGTCAGTTGATGGGTTATTACGCGCGTATGCTAACTTCTTGATCCACAACTGAATGTGAGAGGTTCCTTTTGGCTAGGAGGAACTACTTGTAATAGAAAACAAGACCAAAAAAATATAGTTAAATGATATATGACAGTGGACTGCCTAGCATATGCTAGTTCTGGGAAGTGTGACACTTCCTAGACGGCTGTCAATCCATTGTTTAAAACAAGTTAATGCGAGAAAATAAAAAATGTCCTACTGTAGTTGATATGATTTAGGTATCTCATTCAAATACAATAAGACAAATCCTATCACAACAAGCTAGGCTATAGTTGGATATGAGAGGTGAGGGGTCTGTCAAGGTTTTGGGACTGGTTAGGGTCATATTTTGGGTTATGTAGGTCAACTGGTAGGGTGGTTGTTGGTGGTCTGTTCTTGTTCAAGGTGTAAAACACAGAGACTGACATCGGCTGAATGTGATTGATACCGGTTTAGGTAGAACCGATGATGGTCATCGGATAACCGATGTCGGTATGGTCGGGGGTGAAAGAAACTCAAAATAGGTTAAAAGGTAGGGGTGATCTGATGATCAAATAAATTTTGGGTGAGTGAATGGGGGGTCTATGGAGATCCTAGGTATGCTCAGAAGTATACAAAAGGTGAGAATAGGTGATTTGGTGATGTGGGTGAATGGATCTTTGGGTTTACAAGACAAGTGGGTGATGAAGAAATAAACATGCAAAGAATAGATTAATAAACAGGAGTAATAAAGATTGCTAATTGAAATAAACCTATATTGATTAGGGCCATACTTACTGTGTTAAGGATCTGATGGCTGAGTGGTGGAGGTGGTTGATCAGAGAATACATGTATGGTCTTGTAGTGGTGCTTTCCCATATTGCTCCCATGAATGTGATAGGCTCTCTGATTGATGCTGGTGATGGCTTTGGACATCTGGATGCATAAAAGGATGCTTGTCTCACTTGCATGCAACTCTGAATATGCTTTCTTGCTCTAAAAAATGTGACCAACCTCAAAATAAGGTTACTAAAGGGAATAAAAGGTGACCGACGATGGTTCCGGGTTGACTGGCATACGGTTCAGGGGTGACCGATGTTGGTTAGGGTGAGATTCCCTATGTTTACTAAAAATGGAAGATCATGGCAATAATTTCTGCTCGATCTCTCTATTCATCCGAGGCCATGGCGGGGAGTTACCTTTTCTTATGAGGGAATGTGGTTAGAGGGGATGTAGGCTTTGATTTTTAAGGTGTTTAGTTAGGTCTTAATAAGTTATGGCAACATACTAAGATTAGACTTAGGGCGAGGGTGGCTAGGTGAGGTGTATAGGTGAGGTGAAGGTGTGGGAATTATATTAATTAGGATAATTAAATAATACATATTGTGAAGACATGGATTAAATTAAATTAAATTAATATTAGTGTGGGGTGTAAGGGGCCATGGTTAGGTGAGTGAGTTCAAGTTTATTATTTAACGAAGGGGCAAGGAGTGTGTGACCCAATTTTGGTCTCTATATTTTTTCCATTTTTGTTACGTAGCTTGTATTGGTAAGCTGACGTTGACAAAAATAAGATGTGGTTGTCCCATGCATGGGTGAAGGTGATACCACCTCAAATGAGGAACTGATGAGGTAGAAGGTAGAATCGGTGAGTGGTTTGACAAAAGGTGAATGTGATGAAGAGGAAGGTGGACAATGAGGGTAAAGGGGTAAAGGTCCAATCAGGTAATCTAGGTAATGGGTCAGGGTCTAAGGTAGTAACAGTCAAACGCACACACACGTATAAACTGACAGCACAGGTACTAGGTTGAAGAGCATGTAAAACTCTACATTGTCTAAAATCAATAGGTTTATCCAAACAAGGTTGAGGTGATTCCGGTATCCAAGGTATAGGATATGGTGTGGAAGCAATTCATAGGTCAGGTGCAAGAATGTGTAGGTATGTTCCGGTACACCAAAGGTTGGGTTAGGATAAACGGTCACGGTAAGAGGCAAGGCAAGGTCATTAGGTCAAACATCACGGGTAACATTGTCGCAAGGTATAGAGAGCACATGAGTTCACACAGTCACTAGAAATATTCCAGGTCCAAGTAGCTGGGTCACGGTAAGGGTAGGGCCAAGGTATGGGTAAAATAAAAAGTCCCAAAAAGAAATTAAGGACAAGTATAGGTAAGGTAGACATGGAGGTTGGTTGCAATAAGGGTGGGTAAGGGAAAACAATGGTTGGGTTGGTTAATTGGGGCCAACAATGGGGAATGGGGAAGAATGTGACAGGTAACCAATGCTGGTCATACATAACCGGGGACAGTTGAGGTAATTCGATCATGGTTTATGGGGGCAAATGACCGATGTTGGTCTTGGTATAACCAACCACGATGAGCTAGGGCATAGGAAAAATGTCGGTTGAGTTGTAACCGATGTCGATTAGGTTGACTTAAGTATATAAAAAGAAAAATCCGTATAATACATATTCATTTATACGTTTTGACTTTTGTGAAAATGACAGAGAATTGAACGAGTTGTGATTTTTCAGGAGAAAATGACGAGGGACAATATCCTACTGAGGTGGAGTGATCTGGTTGGTTAGAGGAGCTAGGTAGACGGGTCCATAAGCACATGTAGATCGATTGTGATTGGGTAGAGAGTAGGAGGATTGGATTTGGTTAGTGAACATGGTAGAGGTGGGAGAGGGATCAGGTGGACCACTAGTGCAGTGACCTGACAAGCCACCACGGAGATGGAAGTGTGATGAGGTAAGATTCAATCTCTTGTATTGGTTTCAGAGGTAGATTGGGTAGATAGGTTTGGGGGGGAAAACAAGTTTTTTTGGGGGGAAAGGGATTTTGAATTAGGGAAGGAAAATTGGGTAGAATAGGAATGGGTAGAGGTGTGGTTAGGTGCACGAGGGGTGGGGAGAATATGAGGGTAGAGGTGGGTAGGAATGTGGAGAAGAAGGTAGTGTTTTTAAGAAAAAGGGGGTTTGGGTGTTGTGGATTTTTACACAATAGTGACTAGCGTCGGTCAAGGGGTGGCTGACGTTTGTGATGGTGAATTGGTACCGGTCACAGATAAGGTGACCGATGTCAGTGTGGGATAGACCATGGTTAGTTATAAGTAACTGGTACCGGTTAACATGTGGGGAAAAAGGGCCAACAAAGCTCTGTGATGGTTGTGTGAGATAGATAGTGAGCAAGGAAGATGTTGTTGATGAAAAACAAAGCATGGGTAAGAGGGTGAAAGAGGTATGGTATGATCGATAGTGGGTGAGGGTTGGGGTGGGTAGATAGAATATGTGATAAGAAGGTAAGTTATGAGGGGAAAAAGAGGGAGGGTAATAAGTGTAGGTGAAGTGTCAAGAGTGATTGTGGGTATGATTAGGTTGTATTAATGTAACGTTTTGTTAGATGTAAGCGAGAGAACAGCTGCGGATACGAGATAGGGTGCCACCCCTACTCGTGATAGTTTGAGGAGGTGTGATAGCCGAGAATTGGCGGCATCTTGCCACAGTTGGCCTGATTGGGGTTAAGCGCTACCGACATGTAGTCTGACAGCCTAGTTTGATGGTCACCCTCATCGGTAGATGGGATTCAGTGACCAACATGTTCCATCTACCGACAAGTGAGATCACAGTCACTCTAGAGGATGTGTATAGGATCATGTAGTTACCGATAATGGGGACGTAGGTATATTCGATCTCCTCAGAGGTGTCTAAGGAGTTGATGCTGACAGTCTTTAGTAAGGGGTTGGCAGAGTTGAGGTTCCACAGTGCCAGCCTAAGCTATGGAGAGATGTACCAGGACTGTCTGGAGGAGATGAGGCTTATTGTGTTGTTGATGGAGGTAATTTGCTACTTTACACTGCCAGATGCAAAGGGTGGGAGATTCCTGCGATCATTGATGGCGGTTCTGCATGATATGGTGATAGACCAGACCTATTTTTCATGTGTGCTAGCATTTCTAGTGTAGCTATATAGGGAGCTATGGGTGTATGGGCGTCTTTGGAGGTTCAGTTTGTGCTACACTTTCCTATTACATTGTTGGGCATATGAGCACATTATGTGTGTCTGCCCAGTTGGTATGCCTTGGACTGATGCATTCAAGCCAAGTTTTGTTCAGGCGGGCTAAAGGCAATGGGTGCCAGTTATTAGAGAGCGTCGACCGGGCAGGGTGACGCATGATGTTGCCTACTATAGGTGGTTACTGGAGGGGTTATCTAGTGTAGACATCATTTGGACGCCCTATGTGGGTTGTCCATCATATGGGAAGATGGTTGTAGAGATAAATGGATTACAGCTTCTCAGATGGATAGAGGGGCGACGTGCCAGAGAGCACGAGATGATACTTGTAGACTGGATTAGGTGACAGTTTGGGTTGTCGCAGGATATACCTCCACCCTTCCCACAGTACAGGAGGGATGATGTGGAGAAGCCATTGCTACTGACCCAGTTCACAGTGCCTATAGGGCAGGAGGAGCAGGTTAGATACCGACGGATCGATGATGTCAGGGTGACTAACAAATACAGACAGTGGTGGGTTATGCACCTACGAGAAGTACCGCTAAGGCCGGGGTAGACGGATTTAACCATCATCACTATTCAAAGGGATGCCCTACATGGGTAGGTAGCCACGTTCATTACACAACTGAGGATGGTGCAGGGGTAGTTGACAGGTGCAGAGGCATAGGTGGCCACTTTACAGGCACACATAGCCAGTTTATAGGCCCAGATAGCACAAGGACATGCACCTGCACATGGTGGTGGTGGTGATGGGATATAGGTGGCCGCCCTACAAGCGCATGTTACAGGTTTATAGGGACAGTTGGCCACTGCACAGGTGCATGTTATGAATATTCATTCCCAGATACAGGCAGGAGTGGGACAGGGTCTCTGAGGACAAGCACAGGAATAGGGACATGGTCAGAGTCAGAGGCCAATGGGGCCACCACAGATAGTACCCATAGCCAGATTACGGGATGCCCTAGGTGAGACCAAGTATTATCAGGATATCTTGATGGCAGTAGGGATAGATTTTCTATCCTATGGAGAGTACAAGGCACAACAGGCCTCGAGTGAGAGGGCCAGGTTGCAAACCCACATTGTGGAGAGTATAAGGGGCCAGCGAGCCCCAAGATAGGGTCAGAGTGAGGCTACTAGTTCATGGATGCCATCTCCACATGTAGTACCACCAGTGACCCAACCACGACCCATGATGGGTGGTGAGATGTTAGCAGGCTGCCATACAGGAGCCAAGGAGGAGGACAAGATAGGGGAGACAGATATGGAGGATATCCAACATGGTGATATCTGATAGCCATATGTACCTCATGTGTTGTATAGTCATTTATTATTTTTGATACATACCGGCTTGCGTGTCGAAGAGAGTGAGGATGTATATGAGAGTTTTTGAGATTTTGGTTATATACCATCTTTCGTGCCGAAGATGGTGAGGATGTACATGAGGTTTTTTGAGATTTTTGTATTCGTTTGTATCGATGCACATATGTATGTAGACACAGATGTCATGATTTATAAATGATGATATTTATACTATGGATGGTGTACTTGTTTTAATTTCCATTATTATTTGTGTATGTTATGGAAACTAGGTGAATTAAGAATGATAGAGTCAAGGTCGTAGGCATGGATTGAGTCAGGTTGTAGGCATGGATTGAGTCAGGTCAAAGGTATGGATTGAGTTAGGTTGTAGGCATGGATTGAGTCAGGTTGACTTAGGTATGATGAAATTTAGGTATGGTTGAGTGTTTAATTCATTGATTGGTATAATTAATGATGATGTGGGTCACTTTAAGATGTTCTGTAGTAAAATGCATGATAATGGTAAGGAAATGACAGACATATGAATGTGATAGTGATGATGGTAAAGATGTGAAGCAAGTGTTGTTTGTTTGGTTAATTTCCAATTATTGATATAAAAAGGAAACTACCTAGGGTAGAATGTGACTAGGAAAGGGGAAGAGGGAATTGGTTAGGGTAGAGAGTGGTTGTGCTAACCTCCAAGGGCCCCATGCCCTCAGAGTGCTGCCTATATAGTCCCGATGAAAAGGGGCCTCAGGCCAATGTAGTTCTCCCATAAGCTAGGGAAGATTAAGGTGAAATAGTGGAATGGTTGGATAGGTATCAGGCATGGGTGACGTAGGTCACAGGCATGATTATGTTTAGGTTGTAGGTAGGGTTGATTGATTTTTAAATAAATGTGCTGAGGATCTGGTCATGTATAGGATAATCAATAGGTAATGAGGAAGGCGAATGATAAAATGTGGTAAAAGAGTTGCGTAATTGATAAGAACCCTGATGAGTCGATCCTACCTTAGATAGGCTTATGAATGTAAGACCCCACAGGCCTTCCATAATGGAATGTTCTAAGGGTGAAGAAAAGTCACAAGATCACAAAATGTCACATTCGCGGCAAGTCCCTTGATTAACAAGGAATTTAGGTGTAAAAGACAAGGAGGTGAGAATGAGAGGCTTAGTGTAACTTAGTGTACGATGACGTGTTTTTCGAAACAAGAAACCCGAATCCAAAATAGGCAAGTCCCTGATGAAAATTTCATCTTTTTCTTGATTTGTTTTTTTTAATAGACTGATCGATGCGGGAAGTCTATATGGGATGAATATATTATCTCCTTGAGGTCTTCGTGAAACTAATCAATGCGGGAAGATTCTGAATATTTATTACATTTTTGTAAAGACCGTACATAGTTGTCCTTTGAGGGAGCAGTCTATTGATAGTGGTAGAATATAGAGAAGAGATGTCCCTTTCGAGCGAGTCATCTTTTTGTTGGAAGTTTGACTCAAGGAGTTGTATTCCTTTTTTTGTTTTTTGTTTTTTTAGATTTTTAAGTCATGGACAAGATTATAGAGGACAATTAGGTTCTGGTTTTAGAAGACAAGATCGTAGTGCACAAAGATTAACCAGGAAAGGGTGGTTTCAAGAGATGAACAACCATGGATTCCATCTTGAAGAAGATGAAAATTATCCATGAGAATCATGCTATGAGCAGAGCCATGGTACTCATATTGAAGACAAGGCTAATAGGTGACAGGTAATCACATGATTCTTGTTTAATCATGGATCCTCAAAAATGGGTAATAATGGAAAGTGAACAGTGCTCAGGGGATGAGCGACCAAGTGATAGAAAGTGATATGGGACTTGATGTCAACAAAAAAATGGTCAAAGATGCAAGGCATTAAGAGGCTCAGGTTCGGGTTTACCTTCAAGTGAAGATAAATGATATGCACCTGATCTATAGGCATGGGTGCCGATATAGGGTCCAAGCCAATTAGGAGCAAATTTACCCCGTTTACTTTTCTGCTCTTTGGTTACATGTTGATTTTCCTTTAGGAAGAGGTCACTGAATTAAAAGGTTTGTTCGTGAACATGTTTTTCATAGGCACGTTTGATACGTTTTTGGTATATTTGGAGATGGTCCAAGGTGTTGAGATGATGTTCATCTAAGAATTCAAGTTGTGCCAAGCGATCGTGGCCAAATTCATCGTCGTTGAGCATGTCTTGTAGTGAGATGCGGAGGGATGGAATCTGGACTTCGAGAGGTAAGACAACCTCAATATCGTAGACTAGAGAAAATGGGGTGGCAACAGTCGAAGTGCGAATACTAGTGCAGTAAGCCCACGAGGCGAAAGGAATGTGCATATGTCAATCCTTCCTAGTATCATTGACCACCTTCATAAGAATTTTGTTCAAGGTTTTATTAGTTTATTCGGCTTGACCGTTGGTTTGTGGGTAATAAGGTGATGAGAAATTGAGTTACATGCCAAAAGCATCACATAGTTTGCGTAGGGTTTTGTTTTTGAATTATTTTCCGTTATCGGTGATAATATGGTGACGAACACCAAAGTGACAGATAATGTGATGGTTGATGAATTCACATATTTTTTCAGATTTGGTGGAAATTAGGGGAATGGATTCTACCCATTTAGTATAATATTTAGTAGCGGTTATGATCCATTGGTGGCATTGTGAAGAATGGTGGTTGATCTCACTAACCAGATCCAAACCCCATTAGGAGAATGGCCAAAGGTCTCACACGACCTGTAAGGCATGACTAGGGGTTTGATGGAGATTAGCATGTTGTTGGCATTTTACGCCACGTTTGACATAATCACAACAGTCATGGTTTAGGGTTGGCTAGTAATAGCCTAGGAAAAGAATGCGTTTAGCGACAGCGAGACCACTAAAGTGGCCTCCACAAATCCCATCGTGGACTTCCTTAATGGTGTAAGAAATTCAGAACTGGTAAGGCATCGCAAGAGAATGTTGTCAAAACTACATTTGTACAGAAGATCACCCATGATGACATAACATGAGACACTTTTAAGGAAAGCACATTGTCCATTACAAGTGATATCGGCGGGTAAAATGGAGAGGGAAATATATTCTGTGTATTTCGTATACCAAAGGTCACTCGGGTTAGGAGCAGTGGTTTTGATAGAGTAAAATTTGTGAGGCAAATAAGAGGGTGATTGTAGTCTTTGTATGGTGAAAAATATTTTAGAGTCAGCGGGCGAAGTGGGTATCTGAGAAGCCAAGCAAGCCATGGTATCTATAAATTTATTGGTAGAACATGGGGTGGTTTGAAGGGTGTAACGGTCAAAGGAGGTCAAAAATATGTCCACATGATGCTCATACTTTTGAAGTATCTCATTACAACACTGGTATATACCATTGACTTGGTTTTTTACCAACGGGGAATCACCAAAGATGTTGATTGACTTAACATCTAAGGCATAAGCAGCCTGGAGACCCAATACGAGTGCTTCGTATTCAACAATATTGTTTGTCTAATCAAAATCAAGTTTGAAAGATAAAGGCATAGGTTCACCATCAAGCGGAATGAGGATAAAACCAGCCCCACCCCTAGGCTGACACTTGGAACCATCAAAGAAGAGTGTCATTTTGTAAGTGGGCTCGTCCAGGGAAAGGGTAGCAATAGACTCATCTAGAAAGTCAAAATTAGAGGGTTGATCCCCAAAAATAGGTGCATCGGCCAATTGGTCGGCGATAGCTTGGCCGTTGATGGACTTTTGATGGATGAATTTGAGGTCGAGGTCAGCCAGAAGCATAAGCTAGCATGTGGCACGTTGATTTTGATAAGTTTTGGCGTACATGTAGTGTAATGGGTCTATAGTAGTAATGATGAAGGTATTGTGGTTGAGTAGGTAATGGCGAAGTTTGGTGGTAACGAACACTAAGGCTAGGAAAAAAAAATTCAGCATGGGTATATCTAGTTTTGTAGTCAAGAAGGGTACGACTTATGTAATAAACCACTTGCTCCCGGTGTTGGTCATCATGATGAACAAGCATGGCACCTAGAGAATGGTCAGTCACAGAAATATAGAGGTAGAAGGGTTGGTCATCCTTAGGAGGAATGAGCACTGGTGGTTGAAGGAGGTATTGTTTTAAGGCCTCGAAGGCTTTATGACATTCATCATCCCATTTGAATGAAACATCTTTCTTGAGAAGATGATGAAATGGTTGACAACAGTCGGAAAGTTGCAAGATAAATTGACGAATGGATTGTAACTTACCTTAAAGGCTGTGAAGTTGACGGAGATTAGTGGGTGGCGGCATTTCAAGGTAGGGTTCATTTTAAGAGACCTCTTAGAAATCGGAGGTGGGAAATACCTGGTGAATATCCTCGGAACCAGTTTCGTGGGAAGGAAAAATTTTTGGGGGTCCGACAACAAAATTTTAACCTAATTTTTAAGACATGTGACAGAAGGATGTAGATGCACAACATGAGATTTACTGTCGCACGTCTGCAGCCTCTGTCCTCTGCTTGCACGACAACAAAATATTCATGTCGCGCATCAAAAAACTCTCTGTCACACATCTACTTCCTCCGTACTCCTGTCACACATCAACAAACTCTCCATGTCGTGCGTCAACAAACTCTCCATGTCATGTGTCTACGGCCTCTGCCCTCCTGTCATGTGTCTGTAGCCCCTGCCCTCCTGTCACACATTTATTGTACTTGATAATACATATGCCTCTAAGTGGTATGAGTGATCTAGTAGTGTTCTACCTGACGAATAATCTAGGATTATATAGGGGATAGTTTCAAGGGTAGGTGAAGCCGACCCTTAAAAAAATTAAACTGTAATTTTTAGGCGAACAAGTCACTGACCCGCGCTAGAAAATTCGCCTTTTCAAAATTTTCAAAACTAGAATATTCGCCACTAAAATTATCCTTGTTTCAAGGATAGCCTTGACTTTAGCAGGATCGAATTCTATGCCACGTAAAGAAACGATAAAGCCTAGGAGTTTCCCTGAAAGTACTGCAAAGACACATTTTTTTGGTTGAAGATGAACACAATATTTGATGAGGCGGTCAAAGATGACTTTAAGAACAAGTAGGTGTTTGGTTCGATGTTTGGATTTGGCAAGTAGATCATCTACATAATCTTCCAATATGTGATGCATGATGTCATGGAAGATGTAAGTCATGGCCCGCTGATATGTATCACCAACATTTTTTAGGCCAAAGGGCATGACTCTATAGCAGAAAGACCCCTAAGGGGTGATGAAGGTAGTCTTGTGTTGATCCTCAGGAGCTAGTAATATTTGATTGTAGCCCGAGAAACCATCCATGACTGATAACATTTCATGGCCAGTAGTGAGATCAACTAGTTGGTCAATGCCTGGTGGTGGGAAATCATCTTTGGGACAGGCGAGGTTGAGGTCATGGAAATATGTGCAAATGTGGAGTCCCCTTGTTGCTTTTTTGATAGGAACAATGTTAGAAATCCATTGCGGATAATCAATGGGTAGAATGAAGGATACCGAGAGAAGGCATTGAAGCTCTTCTTTGACTAGAAGATCAATGCGAGGATGAATTTTCTGTAGCTTTTGTTTGATAGGTTTGGAATTAGGAATGATCACGATATTATGAACCATGATTTTAGGATCAATACCAGGCATATCGACATAGGACCAAGAAAATGCAGCGTTATGGTCTTGAAGGAAAGAGGTGAAGGCTTCCTGTTCAGTAACGTATAAATATTGGCCAATATTTAGAATGTGTGGGTCGTCTTGGGTATTAATGTTGATTTCGATGGTCGATTCGTTCAACATGGTTTGTGTCTCGAAGGGTAATAATCGGTGAATATAAGAGTCTTCTGCACCAAGGTAGGTGAGGATGGAATCATCGTCCTAACATTGAACGATGTTAATTGAAGGCGTATCATCATCGATCATGTTAGGATACAGGAATGTGAGAGAAGAGGGAGCCTCACCATCGCATTGATAGGTCAGCGGTCCTAGGGAAATGGTGTTTACAAAAAATTTTAGGAGGTATAGATTCAGGATCTATGGACTTCGTGGTTGAGGATGGTAACATGGGTGAATGAGAGGGGGAAGATGTGTCATCCCGAATAAGGTCGATGCAAACCTTCTTAGAAGATGGAGCATAAAAACCAATGCCACTACAGTCATTGTGTTTATGAGAGGTACATGAGATGACTGTGTGGCGGCCTTGTTCATAAAAACCAAAGCCAAATCCTTTCCATGCACACTTGTGCAAGAAATTGTGAGTGAAACGGTGGTTAGTGAGGGAGTGTAGGTCGGTGGAAAATGGTTGGGTTGGGGATGTAGGTTCGGGTTTATAAGTGGCCATATTAAGTCCCCCATATGTTAGATTGGTGCGAAGTGTTATGTTTGTGGAGCCTATTTTCATGTTAGAGTGTGGTACACCTTCTATGTGTTACACTCGGGTATTTTTACGGAGCGGGTCAGGGGGGTTCACGGGCAAAGCCCCCGAAGCAAATTTTCATGGGTGGTTTATCAACCCATGGGTAATGGGTAACCGTTATGGGCTATTTTTGGTCCCATGGTTTTTCGGTACCCATTGTTTTGATACCCACAGTTTTTTGCCCATGGTTTTGATACCCACAATTTTTGCCCATGGTTTTGATACCCACAATTTTGTATCAAGTTGCTTAAGCAATTGTCTATTTATATGGTCTTATACATATGATACATAACAAGCAAATGTATTTCAGATGTGTTTTGAATTCGGGTGTGAATTCTGTAGAGTTTGTTGAGCATAGCTCCAAACGGATCTGGGTATTGTATTGAGAGAGTGGAGGCTTGTAATAAAATCTGAGCAAGTGATTCTTGGTGGATGTAGCCCAAATTGGGTGAACCACGTTAAATCTTGTCTCTCTGTGTTGTTTTATTTATTCTACACTTTTATTTGAGATCTGTAATATTTTCTGCATATTAGTTTCTACTATTGCAATACTGTAAGGGATTATTCTGCATATTTTATCTCTTATTTCCTAACAATTGGTATCAGAGCTTGGTTTGGTTTACTAAAGTTTTGAATTACAGGGAAATTTTTATCTTGAGTGGGAGCTATGGCAGATGATGGAAGATCTAGGGTTGATAAATTCAACGGGTAGAATTTCAATCTTTGGAAGATGCAGATGGAAGATTACCTTTATCAGAAGGATCTTTATACTCCGCTGTCTGAGAAGGTGAACAAAACCTCAAGTATGACAGATGCGGAATGGGATTTGTTGGATTGGAATGCACTTGGAATGATCCAATTGTGTCTTGAATCTTCGCTATTATTTAATGTTTCAAAGGAAAAGACTACAAAAGAACTAATGGATGCATTAGGGAAGTTGTATGAAAAACCCTCTGCCTCTAATAAGATATTTTTAATGAAAAATTTGTTTAATATGAAGATGTCTAAGAATAGTTTAGTAGAATATCATTTAAATGATTTCAATACGGTTTTGAATATGCTAGATTCGGTTACAATAGAATTTGATGAAGAAGTTAGGGCTTTATTAAATTTGTGCTCTTTACCTGAAAGTTGGAATAGCTTGGTAATGGCCATAAGCAACTTGGTTCTAGCTAACTCAAAGTTGAAGTTTGAGGATGTTGTAGGGGTGATTCTAAGCGAGGAAATGTGAAGAAAAATCTCTAGGGAATCTTCTACTTCAGGGAATTATTTGACAGTGGAAACTAGAGGGAGACAGAAGAACAGAGGAAACCGTGAAAAATCGAAAGATTGGGCAAGGTCAAAATCCAAGAGCAAGATTGTATGTTGGAAGTGTGGAAAGTCTGGGCATGCAAAGAAGGACTGTTGGGAGCTTCAGGACAAGAAGAAACAACTGGAAGAAAACAAGGAGGCAAATGTAGCATCGGGTAATGTATGTCAGGATGCTTTGATTCTTTCTTTACATAATATTACTGAATCTTGGGTTTTAGATTCAGGGGCTTCTTTTCATGCTACTCCACATAGGAATTATTTTGTTGATTATGTTCAAGCGGATTTTGGGCATGTTTTTCTTGGTGATGATGATCCTTGCAGTATAGTTGGAAAAGGTTCTATTCAGGTTAAGATGCCGAATGGGAATACATGGCTATTGAAGGATGTCAGACATGTGCCTACATTAAGGAGAAATTTGATATCGGCGGGGAAATTGGGAAGTGATGGTTGTACTGTGATATTTGCAGCTGACTCTTGGAAGGTTACCAAGGGTGCAAGAGGTAAGAAGGTTGGAAACTTGTATTTATCCACTGATAGTACTAATGATTGCAATCTTGTGGCTTCAGATGCAGATACAACATTATGGCACTATAGGCTTGGTCATGTGAGCCATAAGGGCATGGACATCATAAAGAATAATTTTCCTGGATATACAGAAACAAGTTTGGAGTTATGTGAGGACTGCATATATGGGAAATAGAAGTGAGTAAGGTTTCTCAAGGTTGGACCTACAAAGAAAGAGAGTAAGTTAGAGTTGGTGCATTCTGATGTGTGGGGGGAAACTTAGGTATCATCTCTTGAGGGTTCAATTTATTATGTTACCATTATTGATGATGCAATAAGGAAATTTTGGGTTTATTGTATTAGAAACAAATATGATGTATTTAACACTTTTGTTAAATGGAAAGCCTTGGTAGAGAATGAAACGGATCTTAAGCTAAAATGTCTCAGGTTAGATAATGGAGGGGAGTATTGCAGTAATGAATTTAATGATTACTGTTATAAGAATGGAATCCGTAGGTAAAATATGGTTCCAGGAACTCCACAACAAAATGGGGTATCAGAAAGGATGAACAGAACAATAATGGAACGTGCTAGGAGCATGAGGTTACATGCAGGACTTCCTCTTTCTTTTTGGGTAAAAGCGGTGAGCACAGTTGTGTATTTGATAAACAGAGGACCCTCAAGTGCCTTGGATGGAGGCATACCTAAGGAGGCTTGGTATGGTAAGAAAGTTGATTATTCATTTCTTAGAGTCTTTGGATTTGAGGTGTTTATTCATATAGACACGGATGATAGGACCAAGCTAGAGGCTAAATCAGAAAAATGTACTATCATTGGTTATGGTGGTGATGACTTTGGATTTAAATGTTGGAGTATTAAGGACAAGAAAATTATTCGGTCTAGGGATGTGGTCTTTAATGAGAAAGTCATGTATAAGCAACAGTTGCAGGAAAACAGGGAAGAATCCAAGAACTAATATGCAGTGGTAGAGGATCTTCTGGATGGGACAGTGACCCATGAATTAGTTCATGAACTGACTCAACAGGAACTCCAAACTCCTACAGTGAGGAGGTCTTCAAGGGTAAGAAAAGAACCTAAACGTTTTTCTCCTTCTCTTTATTATTTATTACTCATTGATAGTGGAGAGCTAGAGAGCATTGATGAAGCAATGCAGGTAGATGCCAGTAAGAAGTGGGAGCAAGCCATGGATGAGGAGCATAAGTCTCTCATGGAGAACCAGACTTGGGATTTGGTAAAGCTACCGGAAGGTAAAAGAGTATTGCAGAACATGTGGGTGTACAGAGTTAAAGATGACGGAGGAAAGAAAAGATATAAGGCCCGGTTGGTGGTTAAGGGGTTTGCACAGAAATAAGGTATAGATTTTGATGAGATCTTTTCTCTTATAGTAAAAATGACTTCTATTAGAACTGTTCTTGGAATAGTGGCAGCAGAAGACTTGCACTTAGAATAGTTAGATGTAAAGACTGCATTTCTCCATGGTGATTTGGAGGAGGAACTATATATGTAGCAACCATAGGGCTATGAGGTCAAAGGTAAAGAGGAGATGGTGTGTAAACTGAAGAAGAGCTTGTATGGCTTGAAACAAGCTCCACGTCAATGGTATAAGAAGTTTGATAGCTTCATGATGGAGCAAGGTTAAATTAGATGTCATTTTGACTATTGCGTGTATACAAAGAAATTTGAGGATGGAAGTTATATTATCCTGTGTTTGTATATTGATGACATGTTGGTTGCAGGTAAAAACATGCAGGAAATAAAAGTACTCAAGAAATAGCTAAGTGAATCCTTTGATATGAAGGATTTGGGGTAGCTAGACAAATCCTTGGTATGAGGATAACTCGGGATAGGAAGGAACGGAAGCTGACTTTATCTCAGGAAGATTACATTAAGAAGGTATTGGATAGGTTTAACATACATGATGCTAAACCGGTTGGGACTCCTTTGGCAGGCCATTTTAAGTTATCAAAGAAGTAGTGTCCCAAGACAGAGCAGGAAAGAAACTAGATGTCCAAGGTACCTTACTCATCAACAGGTTGCATTTTGATGTATGTTATGGTGTGCACTAGGCCTGATATTGCCCATGCAGTGGGAGCTGTGAGTAGATTTATGAGTGATCTAGGTAAAGAGCATTGACAAGAAGTAAAGTGGATCCTTCGGTATTTGAGAGGGACCATGGGGACAATTTTGTGCTACAGTGGATTAGACACCACTTTACATGGTTATGTAGATTCAGACATGGCTGGAGATGTAGACAGTAGGAGGAGCATGACAGGTTATATTTACACTGTAGGTGGGATAGCAGTGAGCTAGATTTCACGACTACAGAAGTTGGTGGCTTTTTCAACCATGGAGGCTGAGTATGTTGCTGCCACAGAGGCAAGCAAAGAGATGATTTGTTTACAAAAATTACTTGAGGAGTTGAGGCATAAGCAGGAGGAATGTAAGTTGCATGGTGATAGTCAAAGTGATATACACCTAGCTAAGAACTCTGCTTTCCACTTCAGGATGAAGCATATACAGTTGAGATATCACTTCATCAAAACAGCTTTGGAGGAAGATAAGTTGAAGTTAGAGAAGATTCATACCAGTTTGAATCCTGCAGACATGATGACCAAGGTGGTCACAAAGGGATAAACTAAAGCTATGTTCAACTTTGATTGGCCTTCACGGATGATAGTGAAGGGTTGAGAAGCTTGATAAGTGGAAACCAGTCTCCAAGTGGGAGATTGTTATGTTTGTGGAGCCTATTTTCATGTTAGAGTGTGGTACACCTTCTATGTGTTAAACTTGGGTATTTTTATGGTGGTCCCGCTCGTCGGTGAGCGGGTCAGGGGGTTCGGGGGTGAAGCACCCGAAGCAAATTTTCATGGGTGGTTTATTAACCCATGGGTAATGGGTAACCATTATGGGTTGTTTTTGGGCCCATGGTTTTTTGGTACCCATTGTTTTGATACCCACGGTTTTTTCCCCATGGTTTTGATACCCACAGTTTTTGCCCATGGTTTTGTATCAAAATACTTAAGCAATTGTCTATTTATATGGTCTTATACATATGATACATAGACAAGCAAATGTATTGCAGATGTGTTTTGAATTCGGGTGTGAATTCTATAGAGTTTGTTGAGCATAGCTCCAAACGGATCTGGGTATTGTATTGAGAGAGTGGAGGCTTGTAATAATATCTAAGCAAGTGATTCTTGGTGGACGTAGCCCAAATTGGGTGAACCACGTCAAATCTTGTCTCTCTGTGTTGTGTTATTTATTTTGCACTTTTATTTGAGATCTGTAATATTTTCTGCATATTAGTTTCTATTGTTGCGATACTGTAAGGGATTATTCCACATATTTTATCTCTTATTTCCTAACACGAAGGTGGGGAGGGCCATAAGGGAAAATGTCACCAATGTGAATGTCATAACGGGGGTGTTGACGCAGATTCTTGTACTCTTATGGGGTGAGGAAGGTATCGATATTGTATAGACGGTATTCCCCCGTAGTGAGGCATTGAAAAAAACTTTGTAAGGGATCAATAGTGGGTATGTGGGTAGTGGGTATAGATGGCTCGCTAGATGAAGGGGAAGCATGGGTGTTAGTGGTGGAGGCTACAACTGTAGTAGGGATAACGAGGTTATACATATCACAAGTAGTGACAATTTTGGTGGATGAGCTTGTGGGTGGAGGTGAATTGGTTTTGGTGGCGGATGCCTTGATTGGTACAAGCACAAGTTTGGGTCGATATAGCATGTTACAAGTCTTGAAAGGTGAGGGGTCGGTAGGGATGGTGTAATTATGTCCCTCGTGTTCAAATTTGAGGCATCGATGTAACATTGAAGGGACAACCCATGACACGAATCCAAGGTCAACCAAGCAACAAGTTATACTGGAACTCCCCTTCTAGGACATAGAAAATTTTTCAAGATGGTGTGGGGACCTACGCGGACATGGAGAATAATGGTACCTAGTGTAGAGGTTATGGCTTCATTGAAAGAATGCAACATAACGGGGTTACTATGCATATAATTGGCAAGTATTTACATTTGGGTGTATGGATGTGAGGAGATGATGTTAATGCTAGCACCAACATCAATCATAATGCATCAGATGTGTATATTATCGATAAATAAAGAGATGAATAAAGTGGGGTTGGGGTCATCAGACTGAAAGGGAGCAATCTCTTCATTTTCAAAACTAAGGGTGGTCGTGTGGTGAGTGGGTGAAGGTGTAGAGGAAGGGGAAGACCTAGTGAGAGAGGCTACATAGTGAGGGGTAATAATGGAGGATATGAGTGTGGGGTCATTTGGTAAGAATTTGATAGATTAAAGGACCTCCATGAGGGCTTGATGATGTGACTCTGAGGTCTGGATGAGGTCATACACATATATTTTGAGGGTGGATTGGTGTAGTTGTTTTAACATTGTACGATGTGTGGCCCCGTTGGAAATCGGATAGGAAAGACCACGAATGATGACTTTGGGTACAGGTGCACACGATATATTGGGTACAGGGTTAGTTGATGAACCAATTGCTTTCTCCTTGCCATTGTCTTTCTGAGCATAGGTGGCAATGCTAATCATGTTAATATGAGGGGAGTTGGATGGAGAGGGTGTGTCATGGAAGGTATAGCGGAAAGAGGGAAAAAACCCTAGTGGTGGGTATGACCCTTGTGAGATGAGTAGGGCACAGTTGCATTTGGGTGGTGGTTTGGCCAACTCTCTTATGAAAACCATGTTAATTCCGAATCTTGGGGATGGATCTAAGAGTTGTGGGGGTGGAGATGTAAGTCACTGAGTAGGAAATGAGGGAAGAATTGTGGAAATTGGTGCCAGTGAAATGGGGTCCTCATCAAGAAGATCATCATCATAAAAGTTTTCTTCATGAGGACACAACTAGACAAGAGTGGATTTCAAATCCTTACGGTTCTCTACATCGTGTCCTGACACATGATGGTAGGCACAAATTTTGGTTTTGTCAAACCCTTTTGGTTTTGGTTTGAGTGGGTCATAAGATCTAAGAGGTGGTAATGTAATGATATAAGTTTCGAGGAGGTTGGTTAGGATTTTAGCATAGGAACCTACTAATGGATCACAATGGGAGGTGAATGTGGGTTTGGATACAGGTGTGACTGATTTTGTAGGAAGATTCTTTGCAAGAGGGGGAGTGGGTTGGGCTACTAGTTTAGTGTATGGTATGGTCTTTGGTGTTGGTTGTATCTTCTTGGGTAGGGGCATGGTAGATGAACTGGCAATAGAATGTGTGGTTGGTTTAACTACCTTATTGGAGGGTAGCAGATTTTTGGCTTTAGGTTACACCTTCTTAGGTAAAAGTGATATGGGTGCATGAGAAGTAGAGGGAAAAGCAGATGGTGGAAGAGGACGGGTTACCCACTGGGGTAACTAAGGTGCTGTGGAGGTAGGTGGCATAGGTTGGGTAGGAAGCGTAAGTGAAAGAGAAGGAAGTGTTATGGGTAGTGAATAGATTATTGAAGGTATTGGAGGTATGGATGGTAAAAATGTTATAGGTGAGGGCGGAGGTTGTGTGGGGTGCTTGGTTATATTAGAGGTCTATGACGTGGAAATGGGTTGATGCGTTCTTGGCTTACTAGTGGATGAGGGTTTCTTGGCTAGGGTCGAAGGGTGAGGTCCTAGGATGTACGAAAGGGTTGAAGGTGATAAGGGTGTGATTGGCGAGGTTGGGGTATGAGATCTAGGGGATTGGCTCTTCTGTTTAGGGGTCAGGTTAAGTTTGGTGTTAGTTTTAGAAGACGTAGCTAAATCTAATTTGATAGGTAGATGAGTAAGGCTAGTTTTTGGTATGACCCCTAAAGTAGTGATAGGTTTAGGCAAGGAAGATGATGTAGGTGTGGGTTTGGGTACAGATGCATGTTGGGTTATGGGTAGAGGTGTGAGTTGATCCATGGGTGGTGTCATGGGATATTTTGTGATAGTTATGGTTGTGTTCAGTGTGGTTGGCCAAAACACTTTTGGATAGATAGTGGAGGTGTCAACGAGTGACAAATGCATTTGTGTTGAAACATGAAGTAGAAGACGCCCCTAAAGTAAGGTTCTATCGACATAGTCTAGGTGATCGACAAAGCATGAGAATGGTACTATTGTAGGTAGAGCTGACGTGGACCAATTGGTAATCCCTGTAAAATGTGTTTGAGATACCGGTAAATGGCTAGCCTCAGACTCTATGGATAAGAGAGTCAAAATCAGATCAATGGGATCTTGAAGGTCTGATGGTGAATGGTCATCTATAGGTGGTGGTACTTCTATAGTATCCTCCATGGGTAGAGGAGAGGATGGGCCAGCTGAAGTGGGCTCTCCTTGCATTGGTGTAGGTGGTGAACCTACATCTTCTATGAGTAGGAGAGGTGCCACTGACCGCTACTCAGAATTTTGAGGGGTCGAAGGCGGTGTGCTGATTATATGCTCTTTCACGGGGGCATGAGAAGATGAAGGGGATTCCTTTGTGGGTAGAGGAGTAGATGAAATAGGTTCTGGTGCAGGTAGGGGAGCGCATGCTAAGATTTCATCTATGGAAGGAATATGAGGTAATTGGGAAGCAACTGGTGTGTCATTGAAAATAACATCGAATTAGCAGACAACGCTATCATTATTTGAGGTATCACCCCCTTGGTTGGAAGATGGGGCATGATTAGGGAATGGATTCTTGAATATGTGTAGGCTTTGGTTAGCGAGTGCATTCGAGCTATCCAAGACTAATTCTCTATTGTATATCATTTCTTGAACGATGTTTTTAAAGGTAATGCAGTTATTATCATTGTGACCTTTGACCTGATGATAGTTACAAAAGTCGTGTTCCTTATACCACGCAGGCATGGGTCGCTCAGGGTCAAAACCAGTATGTGGTTTTATGGGTGGAAGGGTAATATCACTTGCCTTAACAAGCTTTTCCAAAATGGAGTTGTAAAATTCTCCTAGGGTAGTGTACTTTCGTTGTTCTCGTTTGAACTGGAAAGCTTATACAAAAGAAAGATTAGAAGGGGGTTTGGATGGGTTTGATTGATGAGGGGGACCATCTTTGAGAACTACGCCATTCACAGAACCTTTGGGATTTGAATAGTTGTTTTGAGGTTTTAAAGATGAAGAAGTGTCATTTGATTTGAACGTGATGTTCTTATTATGAAGTTGAATCTTCTTCTCTTTGATAGCATGAATTTCCAATTTCCGTGCCATGGTGAATGCCTCGTCAAAAGTGAAAAAAAAATTCACCTATAGGGTTGGTAAGATGTGTCTAGCACATGCCTGAGTAAATAGTTCTATAAGCTCAGTTTGAGGCAATTGGAATGTGAGCTAGCTTATGAGGATGCGCCAGTGAGCGATAAAGTCAGCGATAGACTCGTCATCATATTGTCATGTGGAATAGAGATCAGTCATGGTAACCTTCTTAACAACGTTGATGGAGAAGTGATCTAGGAAGGCTTGGGCTACTTTATTGAATGAGTAAATGGAGTGTCTTGGTAGTCCACTATACCAATCTAATGCAAGTCATGTTAGGGACATTGGGAAAGTTATCAAAAGTAAAGCGTCATCATGGGCAATCAGGTAACACCCATGTTTAAAGTACCGCAAATGTTGTTGTCAATCTTATTTGCTATTGAAGTGATTTAATTTTGGCATCTCCCAATATACAGGGTATGGTCAAATGGGAATGGATGGGTGAATAGATCATTACAAATTTCATCATAGGTGAGAGAATTACGTGAGCCAAAAACTGATTCTTCTAGTGTTTTCATATTTTCCATCATCAACTTGATGAGGTCGTTAGTAGGTTGTGATGGGGGAACACCTCCTGTGGCATAAGGAGGCGGATATTGAACCTGATAGGGAGGTTGAGAATAAGGAACCGACATAGAAGGCACATATCCAGAATGGGTGACAGACGAGATAGGGGGTTGTTGATAGTAGGTGTATGTAGGTGGGATGGTTTTTGTGACTCTGGTAGCGATTGGGGGAAATGTTTACAGGATGGAGATGATGAGATTTTGGAATGGAGTAGGGGTCATCGACACCACGGGTAGTTTTATTGCAATAGGTATTTGTGAGACAATGGGTGCAGATAGTTTTATGGTCTGGGTGGTGGGTGAGGGGACAACAGATACGACATGCACAAGGGAAACTACCGATGTGGCGTTCATGACGGGTATGGGTCCTAGCTATGAAACTACCAAGGTTGAAGCAGGTGAGGGTAATGCAACAACAAGAACAAGGGCATGGGAGATTGATATTGGCATGTCGTATATCAATTGACCAGAGGAGTCTCAGGTGGAAGAGTGGGAAAGGTAGAACTTTAAGGCCATGGGATTCTGATCAAGGAGTCGTGCAAACTCCTCATCACCGATAGCAATGGTAGTAGGTAAGGTTGGATCCATGGGTGATAGGACGAAAGGCATTGAAGGACTAGGTGGGAGTGTTTGACGAATAACATGGAATATGAGGGCATAAGTCTGGCTATGAGTCAACACCATGTGAACAAGTGTTGACCTGGTAAGACTGTATTCTGTAGATGACATAGAAAATAGTAAAAACATATAATAATGGGATCCAGGAGGTAAATTTGGTCAACGTTTAGATTTTGAAAAATTAAACACAAGCAACCGACGACGGTCAAGTTGACTGATGAGGTTCTGGGAAAACTAATGACGGTCAGGATGACCGATGACGGTTGGAACAACACCGATGACAGTTTATAAAACTGATACCGGTCACTGTGGAAGAAACCGGTCTAAAAAAATGAAGTGGGAATGTTGGATTTGTACTGGTGAAACTGTGTATGATAGAAAATATCAATAAGGGAGAAATATGATGATTCCCTGAGAGTCGGAAATAGAACAGAAGTAGTAATGAAAGATGTTCTAGGTAAAGTAACTAGAAATCCATAAGCCAACACCGGTTAGGGTCTAATTGACGATGGTCAGATGTGAAACAGCGACGCTCGCTGGACTAATGTTGGTGACTGTGAAATGAGAAAGAAATAAAGAAAGTTAGTTTTGTGAATTAAATTAAGTGAAGAATCAAACCCAAAAGCCTGAGAATGAGAAGATGAGGCCCTGACACACATAGACAAAGTCAGAATACTCCAACTATGATGTTGGAGTGTGCAAGGAAGAAGAAAAATGGGGATTCGTAATCTCGCACCTCAAAACACAAGCCAAGAAGAACGGTAAGAAAAAGTGAGATCCTAACAGTGATTTTGTTATGTGCGTTTAGCTTATGCTATTTAGGACTGACTATGTGTATTTTAGAATAGAGTTTTTAGTGAGGAAGGTTTCTTACAAAGAAATATATCTAAAAGGATAGGTTTCAAGTATGTTATGGTGGGGGCGGGCCGTCTCCTGAGATAATGACTCGATAGAAGCAACGAGTTGGGGAGTACCTGCCAATTGGACCATGTGATCACTGACAAATGTTCTCGGGTAAGATTTTTTTTAAGAAATATGTGTATATTTGATTTTGTGCAAGTTTGGTAAGAGACAGAGAGAGAGAGAAAAATGTGATTTCTACGATTATTTGTGCCAACCATCAGTTGGGCATGACTTCCAGCATATAGGTTACCCCCAATTTTAATGTGAGCTAATAATGCAACAAATCAGAATGCAATGCAAGTGTTTTAAACCCAAATCGAAAGATTATATTTGATGACACAAAATGATGAACAAGAGAGGGTATGCTCTTTCATTAAATGCAAGAAAGCAATAAGAATGATTCTGTTCAAATGCACCAAAAGAAACGTGTCCTTTAGAACAATAAGAAAGAAGAGAAGATTACAAAGGAAGAAAATTAATGTGTAAGCCTTTTAAAGGGAAACACACACACAAATTTTTCCTAGGAATGAAGAAAATGCAATAGAACCCCTAATGGGTCCCACCGGGCATGCCAAAATGTTTCACCATTTTCTTTACCTTTTCAAAATGACGAAAAAAATAAGGGTAAGGGCCAAGGAGGAATACTTGTTAAATGATGGTCAGTTGATGGTTGTTGCACGCGTTTTGACTTCTTTATCCACAGCTGAATCTAAGAGCTTCCATTTGGCTAGGAGGAACTACCTGTAATAGCAAACAAGACCAAAAAAATATAGTTAAATGATATATGACAGTGGACTGCCTAGCATATGCTAGTTTCGGGAAGTGTGACACTTCCTAGACGGTTGTCAATCCACTGTTTAAAACAAGTTAATGTGAGAAATAAACAAGGTCCTACTGTAGTTGATATGATTTAGGTATCTCATTCAAATACAATAAGCAAATCCAATCACAATAGGTTAGGATATAATTGGATTTGAGAGGTGAGGGGTTTGTCAAGGTTCTGGGACTAGTCAGGGTCAGATTCTGGGTTATGGAGGTCAACTGGTAGGGTGGTTATTGGGTCTGTCATTGTTCAAGGTGTAAAACAAAGAGGCCGACCTCGGCTAAATGCGAATGATGTCAGTTTAGGTAGAACCGATGATGGTTATGGGTAACCGGTGTCGGTATGCTCGGGGTGAAAGAAACTCAAAATAGGTTAAATGGTAGGGGTGATATGAGATCGAATAAAGTTTGGGCGAGTGAACAGGGGGTCTATGGAGATCTTAGGAATGCTCAAAAGTATACAACAAGTGAGTATAGGTGATTTGGTGGTGTTGGTGAAGGGATCTTTGGATTTACAAGCAAGTGGGTGATGAAGCAATAAACATGCAAAGAATAGATTAATAACAGAAGTAATAAAGATTACTAGCTGTAATAAACTATATTTATTAGGGTCATACTTACTATGTTAAGGATTTGATGGCTGAGTAGTGGAGGTGGTTGATCAGAGAATACATGTGTGGTCCTGTAGTGGTGCTTTCCCAGAGTGCTCCCGTGAATGCGATGGCTCTCTGATTTATGTTGGTGATGGCTCAGGATGTCTGGATGCATAAAAGGATGCTTGTCTCGCTTGCATTCAGTTCTGAACCTCAAAATAAGCTTACCAAAGGGAATACAAGGTGACCACCAATGGTTCCGTGTTGACCAACGTCTGTTCAGGGGTGATCAACGTCGGTTAGGGCGGGATTCCCTAGGTTTACTAAAAATGGGAGATCATGGCAATGATTTCCACCAGATCTCTCTATTCATCCGGGCAAGAGCGGGAGTTACCTTTTCTTATGCGGGAATGTGGTTAGAGGGGATGTAGGCTTTGATTTTTTAGGGTTTAGTTAGGTCTTAGTTAGTTATGGCAACATACTAAGAATAGACTTAGGGTGAGGTGGCTAGGTGAGGTGTATAGGTGAGGTGGTGGGGTGGGAATTATCTTAATTAGGATAATTAAATAATAAATATTGTGAGGACATGGATTAATTTAATTAAATTAATTAATATTAATATTAATGTGGGGTGTAAGGGGCCATGGTTAGGTGAGTGTGTTCAAGTTGATTATTTAACGAAGGGTCAAGGAGCGTGTGACCCAATTTTGGTGTCTACACCTGTATCGAAGTCAACAACCATTTTAATCCAATATCCAACTCAAAAACATTGTTATTGATCCATCAAATTCAAATCCAAACTATAAAACTGATCACACACACCATATACTTTGAATTTTATTCAATTTCTATCCTCTAATTCTATTTTCCAAGAGCTTATTTTTGTTTTGATAACAAAAAATATGTAAGGACAAACTGCTCATAATGATCTATATTTTCCAAGTTTATCCAACTATCACTTGCATTTGTAATACCAACCTTGACATCTTGAGAGTTTTCACAATTTTTGTGGTCTTTTGACCTTTGGTTGATGTTTCCAACCATTCACTACCAGGTTTGGGATCCTCACTTACTAATTTTCTTCTTCACTTTTGAGGACAAACAACATTCAAGAGTAAGAAAACCAAATATCTTGTTTAGCAAATGACACTTCCACCTTAGTCATGTGATGCTTGGATATTCTCTTCAAGTGATCTTATACTACTTTTTTTACATACTTTTACTCACATTCCATCACCATTAAACCCCTCATCATTTTTACCATCCACTATGCACATTCTTCCTTGTCTCTACTGTGCACAATTTCCAATAATCATGAGAATTGAAGTATGGGTATCAACCTCATTCTACCCCATTTTGATAAAATTCCTTCCTTAGGCCTAATCATTGACACCATCATGAAATTAGGTGTTGAGTTGTGGAGCACAATCACTTAAGTTTAGCATGCAATGGAAACTTGCTGGAAAATACAGTAACCGGCATCGGTCACCCAGGACTGACATCGGTCAAGCAAGGGAGGAACCGGTAGCAGTTAGGGCTAACCAGCGTCGGTTACCTGCGCGATGATGTTTTAATTAACTCTCGGGAATTAGATCTTTTTTTAACATTAAAATATATCTGTTGATTGTAATTGCATGGCTAAGTGCCCTAAGTCTAAAAACAACTATATAAGCATAAAAGCTAGGGTTTAGAAGTAAGAAAGAAGATGATTAACAAGAATTAGAAAGAACTTGCAAAAGTTGGTGAGAGAGAGAATTATTGGTGATGAAACAAAAACTTGATAGAAAGAAAGTACTATACATCTAAGAGGTGTGGAAGATTGTAAATCTTCATTGTATATCTTGTCAAATATTTGAATAATATATTGGCTTGTTTCTTGGTGGACATAGCCCACACTGGGTGAACCACATTAAATCTGGTGTTGATTTATGTCTCTTGTTTTGTATATTTCTTCTGGTAGAAAATCTACTTTTATTTGCATGTATGCTTAGATCTGATATATTGTTTGTACAACTGGTGTGCTAACCCCAACATTATGGGCTCGATCACCAACTAGCTCATGATTACATAGTATTAACCTACATCCAACTTTGTATGTACAAAAAAAGGCTTCAATTCATCTCAAGACTAGTTTAAGACATATTTAGGTCTAAAATACACAAAAAAAATGATCTTCATACCTTAAGGGACCTATTCCTCAAGGAAAGAATGCCAATAAATGAGAAAACTAGATGTTTTTATATGTTCATACTTTTCATTTTACTTAAAAACATAAAAAAATTCAAGGAAAACCTTGTTTTGAACCTTAACCTATCAATTATTCCTAGTAGCCCTGCTCTGACTGAAACTTTGGGATAAAAAATCATTATGAAGAGTTTATTCATGAAATTTTATTATTTTTGGATACCCATGTTTATTTTACAAATGTTAGTGAAAGATCTTAGAGAAGTTATTAAGGGAGTTTACACAGTTCCCACTAGATCAAGTTCTAATTAGGTCTCCATTAAGCCTATAATATGTCTATCACCAATATCTTCATCTGTAAACCTATAATCAAAATGAAACCAAGAAAATATGTAAGAACACCTTCCTCAGTCCTTGTCTACAAAATTTGAATCATTTCCATTAGATAAAATGTGAATTATAAGTAAATTTCCATTCAAACCTTAGATAAGAATTTTACTAGGCTCGAGAAGGATAAAAATCAATAACTTGAGCAAATAAGAACTTCAAGACCTCAAATTAACCTCTAAAACTCTGTATGGACATGCTCGACCTTTTTCCTATTTATTCTACAAGGTGATCATGCATAGTTTACTCCCAATTATAAGTTTTTCATGGTTTTTCAGTGTTGATAAGTCTATTTTAGACTGATATCAGACTGTAGCATGCAATTTGGCATCTAAATCTATGTAAATATGGTTTACAACACACAACCAAGACCAAAACACATCAAGGACTTCATTATACAGAGGAGAATACGAGAAATTATTTGGTTATCCACTCAGACTTGTTACATGTATTGAGAGTTCTCTTCTAATCGAGTCATCCACCACCGGTTTATCACTCAAACCACATTTAGGAACATGAATTAGGATTAGAGACCTTATTAAAACATAACTCACGCATCATTTAAAATTTAAGAATCCATGCAATCATTAAAGGATCATCCACTCTCCATTTTTCCACATAAAATGTCTCACCAATATGGTTTAGAACTAGGAAGCTTCTTTATTCTTTCCTTGAAAAGCTTACATGGATCTTACATGACTTAGCTCTCATAGCTTTATTCTCTCCTTCCTCACGTAGAGGTGATACATATATATGTACAACAATCAACCTATATTTGACATCCTATACCACAACTCTCTCAACCTCCTATGACAAGATCAAAACATGCTAATTTTGAGCTTCTTCAAATATTTATTTTGATTTGGACGTGTCTTAGTCTTGTTCCAAGTGACTTTAGGATAAAATTACATTTGTCATAATTATTAGGATCTTGAGGATCTATTACCCGTCACTAAAACCTACAAATGACCTTACAACTCCTATATAACATTATGATCATCAAGATCATAATTAGACTCTCTAATTATACAATGGTCTTTAAGTGAACATACATGTATAAAAGGTGATTTTTACCTTGAAAACCTATTATGACATCAAAGATTGATTATTACAATTCAAATTCTTTTTTGGAGGGAAATTTCTAATCACTCATTATCAAACTATTACAAGCAAATTAAAAGCATGGTGAGCTTCTTATTACAAAAGAATTCAATTTACACCCTAGAATCTGGGGGGCCAAAAGGGGGTCTTAAGTGGACGCATTTTTTTGAAAAAAAAAACTTCAACTTGTACGAGTTTTTCAAAATAGTTACACTCAAAATTGGAAGATGTTGTAGAAATATGAATCGTAGCATTTTGAGTCTAGTTTCTAAGCTACTAAATTTTATTGAAAACGGATAAGTTTAAGTGGGTCAAACAACTAAAATACCAAAAGATGCTCCTATTTTTGTTAAAAAACATAATAGAGTGACTTTCGTGCCCCCCACCATTTTTTGAGCACCATTTAGTATTTTTGAAAACCCTTCGGTAGAAAGATAGCTAGGAGCATCTAGTTTGGGCTCCATTTTTTTTAGTGAATATTTTTTTATTTATGATTTTTCTAGTACAAAAATTTTATGTTTTGAAAAATAATAGAGCTCCGACCGTGCCCCCCCCTAACTACCTCAAAAAATATCGAAAATTAGATTTTTTTTTGAATATGTATAGAATTATGCCTAGTTTGGGCTAGTATATATTTTTTTTTAATTTCGATCACCCAAAAAAAAGATACACCATGAAAGATAGACATATTTACACTTCAAAAAATAGCTATAAAAAGGCATAGTTAGAAAATAAATAATATGGATACCTTATATTAGTCAAAAATTTGGAAAATTATATTTTAAGAAAGAAGAGACTCTGCTCTACGTCGTGGTATAATTTTTTTAAAATGGATCGATTGTTTTATTTTGATTTATCATAGAGGAAGTGTCATTTTTACATTTTCTTGTAAAAACTCGTTGTTTGCTGTGTTTGTGCAGGTCCATGCCTCAGGCTTGGGGATCCAAACCAGATCCCAAGCCTTGAGGCATGGCTTGGGAAAAGAGAAAACAAAAAAAAAAATGTTACAAAACATGTACGCGTTCTGTGTAGTATAAACATAACGCGTACGCGTTATGTAACGTGTACGCATTCTATGTAGTATAAGCATTATGTATGCTTTTGACATGCTTCTATTTACATTATATTTACATTTAATTATAAATAATAATAAATGAAAAACTTATACTTTAAATTTATTTATGTAAATATAAGAAATTAGGGTCACTCTGCACCTTATGGAATTAGTCTCACAGCTCCATGAGTCATGGTTTAGGAGATAGTTTTTTAAAGTATAATTTGGTCAGTACATAGGTAATTTTTCAGGATTTCAGCATTCAGCCTAAATATTTTAGCATTTAACTTCTACAATCAAAACCCTAAACCATAGGCCATAAACCTAAACACTAAACTGTAAACCTTGAGCCCTAAACCCTAAACCCTAAACCTTTAACCATGATCCCTAGACCCTAAAACCTAAACCCTAAACCCTAAACCTTAAACATTCAGCCCTTACCTGTGATCCCTAAACCCTGAGCCTTAAGCCCTAAGCCCTAAACCATAAGCCATAAGCCCTAAACCCTAAACCATGAACCATGAGCCCTAAATGCTAAACCCTAAACCTGAACCATAAAAACTAAATCCTAAACCCTAAACCATGACCCCTAAACCCTAAACCTTAAACACTGAATCCTAAACCCTAAACCCTAAGCCTTGAACTCTACACCCTTATCCCTGAGCCCTAAAATCTAAACCCTAAACCCTAGACCATATACCCTAAGCCCTAAGCTCTAAAACCTAAACCCTAAACCCTAAACCCCGATCCCTAAACCATAAACCCTAAACCTTAATCCCTAAACATTAAATCCTAAACCCTAAACCCTGAACCCTGAACCATAAACCCTAAAACATGAACCGTAAACCATAAACCCTTATCCCTAAACACTAAATCCTTAACCCTGAAACCCTAAAACCTAAACCCTAAACCCTAAACCTTAAACCCTAAATCCTTAACCTCGATCTGTAAACCCTAACCATAAACACTAAACCCTAAACCCTAAACCTAAAACCTAAATCCTAAACCATAACCCTAAACCTTGAACCCTAAACCCTAAACCTTAAACCCTGAACCATGAGCCCTAAACCCTAAACCCTAAACCCCAAACCATATTTCATCGATATTTTCTAGTCTCGTGCCTAGAACCATCATTGAGTCTGCTTATAGAACTACCTTGTTTATGAGAGGTGGGACAAGTAACTAAATGGATATGACATCTACCTTGTGCCTTGTAATGCATATATTACACATCTCTTCCAAACTTGTTTCTCCCCACATATACTTGCGCTCTTGAATGTAAATTTATTCAAACTCTGAAACAAATTTCACATTTCTCATATTTCCATGTATGGTATTATGCAAGCCAGGATGACCCATTGGAAGCTGGAAAAAATAACCATCACAACAAAAAAATTAATCTTAAAGGAAACAAAAGAAACATAGAGAATATATCAATGCAGAGGTGTAGGATCATAATTGAATTCCCTGTAGTATCCTCTCCTCCAGAGAAAGATAAAGTTCAACTGTTCTACTGGAATGGATAGTAAATTTGACAGAACTTCCTAAAGTGTTCAAAATAAGCATAGAAATAGGGGAATGGCTAAGAACACTAAGGGGTTATCAATCGCCTAGTAAATCTTTCTTGTTTAGTTCTAAATGGGAGTTACCTGGCCTACGACTTAGTGACCTTCCATTCATTGATAATTCCTTATATGATAAACCCATGGATGTTTTCAAAATCCCCTGAACAAAAAGATAGGGGTAGTCATCAATCCTAGTGAAGGGTGTGATGTGATTTCCAAGCAACTTGAAATTCATATAGATTTAGAGGTCATAACATGAATTTTCAAATATCTCTATCATTATAAATGGAAGCCAAGTAACAGTGTCTCCCTGTACATCCAAGGATTGAGGACTACTGGGGTCTTTGGAAGGATTGGACAATCAGGAATATGACATTTCCCTCCTTCAAAATATCAACAGATGAAAAACATCAAATTTTTATGACTCTCTTTGAATGTTCTACCTACAAATTCGATGAACCCTGAACTCTGTGACCTAAACCCTTAACCCTCAACCATGAGACCTAAACCCTAAACTATAAACCCTAAAACCAAAATAATAAATCCTAAACCCTAAACACTAAATAATAAACCCTAAAACCTAAACCCTAAACCCATAACCCTAAACCCTTGACCCTAAACCCTAAACCCTGAGCCCTAAGCCCTAAACCCTAAATACTAAATCTAGAGCCCCGAGCTCTAACCCCCAAACCTTAAACCATAACTCTGAACCCCAAACCTTAAGCCATAAACCATGAACCATGAACCCTAAACCCTAATCCCTAAACCATAAACCCTAAACCTTAAGCCTTGAACCCTACACCCTAATCCTTGAGCCCTAAACCCTAAACCTTAAACCCTGAGCCCTAAACCCTAAATCTAGAGCCCTAATATCTAACCCCTAAACCTTAAACCCGTAACTCTTAAACCCTGAACCCCAAACCCTGAGTCGTAAACCTTAAACCATGCACCATAACCCCTAAACCCTAAACCCTGAGCCCTGAGCCCTAAACCATAAACCCTAAACCTTAAGGCCTAAATGTTAAATCCTAAAGGTCCCTAAACCCTAAACCCTAAACCTTAAAAAATATATCATAAACCCTAAAACCCTAAACCCTAAAATCTAAACCCACTAAACCCTAAACCCTAAGCCCTAAACCCTAAACCCTAAACCCTAAGCCCTAAAGACTAAACCCTAAACCCTGAACTCTATGACCTAAACCCTTAACCCTAAAACCTAAACCCTAAACCTCGAGCCTTAAACCCTAAACCCTGAACCCTTTTCCCTAAACCCTGAACCCTGACCTTTAAACCTTAAACCCTAACTCTTAAACCCTAAACCATAAACCCTAAATCCTCAACCCTAAACCTTAAACCCTGAGCCCTAAACCCTATACCATAAACCCTAAGCCCTAAACCCTAAAATCTAAGCCCTAAATCCTAAACCCTAAACCCTATAACCTAAACCTTGACCCCTAAACCCTAAACCTAGAGCCCTAAACCCTAAACCCTAAGCCCTGAACCCTAGGCCCTAAGCCATAAGCACTAAGCCAAAACCCTAAACCTTGAACCCTTAAACATAAACCCTCAACCCTAAACCCTAAAAACTAAACCTGAGCCCTAAACCCTGAACCCTCAACTCTCAACCCTAAACCCTCAACCATGATCCCTAAACCCTAAACCCTGAACCCTTTGCCCTAAACCTTAAACCCTGACTCTTTAAACCTTAAACCCTAAACCCTAAACCTTAAATCTAAACCCTAAATCCTCAACCCTAAACCTTAAACCCTAACTCCTAAACCCTAAACCGTAAACCCTAAATCCTCAACCCTAAACCCTTAAAATCTAAGCCCTAAACCCTAAACCCTAAACCCTAAACCCTAAACCCTAACCCCTAAACCCTAAACCTTAAGCCCTAAACCCTAAACCCTAAGCCCTGAACCCTAGGCCCTAAGCCATAAGCCCTAAGATAAAACCCTAAACCTTGAACCCTCAAAAAACCATAAACCCCCTAAAAACCCTAAACCCTAAAAACTAAACCCTGAACCCTCTGTCAACTCTCAACCCTAAACCCTAAACCCTTAACCCTGATCCCTAAACCCTAAACCCTGAACCTTGAGCCATAAACCCTAAACCCTCAACCTTGACCCCTAAACCCTAAACCTTGAACCTTGAGCCCTAAACCCTAAACCCTTCAACCCTTAACCCTGAACCATAAACCCTAAACTCAAAACCCTAAACCATAAACCCTAAACCATGAACCCTAAGCCCTGAGCCCTAAACCCTAAACCCTAAAATCTGAACTATGAGCCTTAAACACTAAACCTTAAACCCTAAACTCTAAACCTTGAGTCCTAAACCCTAAACCCCGAGCCCTAAACCCTAAACCCTAAATCATAAACCCTCACCCAAAGGAAAGTCCTAAAAAGATCATTTAACGTGTTTCAGTGTGTAAGGAATAGTGTTTAAGGTGATCGATCGACTCATTTAGTTTTTATGAGAGACTACTTCCTTTGAAGGCCTAAAAAGGCATTTTTGGCCATTTTGTAGTTAATTGAACACCCTTCAGAACAAGCTAAAATGAGCTAGTCATGTCACTGAGTTATCAAGGACCATTATTTGTGAAGTATTAAGGCATTGTTTGTCTCCATAAGAGACATATGAGCAAAAGCATGTATGAGAATCATGAATTTGATTCCATGAAAGGATGCTTTTAGAGCTAGGAAAGGTGAGGGGATGATCTTTATATGGAGCACCATGTTTCTAAGAATGAGCAATCATCTGAGTTCACTTGATGCAATTCACTTGGTACTATTCGTAACAACTCATTCAACACCTAGTAGTGTTATCACACCTTAAGGAGGAGGCACATTACAATCACCTCATTTTGGCCATAGGACAGGAATCCCATTCAGGGAACAATCCTCTATCTACAAAGTGAGGATCTCTTTTTAGTAAGAACTATCTACAAACATCATAGAGTTAATTCATGGTCACTAAAGTGAATTATGGACCAAATTTAAAAATTAGTACCAATTCAAGCAGTGGTAGGGCCAAAATCCATTTTAGAAGGTCAAAAAACCTAAAAAATGACTATATGCTTTCTCAAAACAAAGACCAACTACAATATATATGCCCTGAAAGTTTTAGGTCATTTGCTGAAATCCTGAAAATGAGTAAGTACTGACCAGATTAGATTTTGAAAAACTATCTTCTAGATTATAACTGTTGGAGCTACGAGACCACTTCCATAAGGTGCAGAGTGACCCTAATTTCTTATATTTACTAAAATAAATTTAAAGTATAAGAATAATATAATAAAACATTTATTATTGTAAGTATAAACCACCAAAACACATATGCATTCCATACTACACAAAATGTATACGCAAACCACTAAAACACATATGTTGGTCCATAGTTTGAAATGCGTACGCGTTTTGTGTTGTTTGAAACGTGCATACGTTTTGTGTAGTTTGAAATGCATACGCGTTATGCTTCGGTGATTCCCAAGCCAAACAAATTAAAATGTGAGTGCGTTTTACCAAAACGCGTACGCGTTTTGCTTTTTTTCAGATTCTTGTCTACTTTTTGGCCCCCCAACTTCGTGCACTTACCCACGTCAAAATCTTCATAGAAAGACCCCATAACCCAAAAAAAAGTGATAACTTTACAAATAGAGACTTAAAAGACCAAAATCTTACAAATATATATATATATATATATATATATCTATAGCAATCAATCAAATATAGAATTGAAATTATTAAAAAGTGATAACTTTACAAATAGAAACTTAAAAGACCAAAATCTTACATATATATTGCAATCAATCAAATATAAAATTGAAATTATTAAAAAGTGATAACTTTATAAATAGAAACTTAAAAGACCAAAATCTTACATATATATTGCAATCAATCAAATATAAAATTAAAATTATGAAAAAGTGATAACTTCACAAATAAAAACTTAAAAGACCAAAATATATATATATATATATATTAAAATTGAAATTATTAAAAATAATACGATTTTTTAAAAATGTCAAACATCAAAGAACACAAGAATCATGCCCAACAAGAACCTAGGTTAAATCAATAAACATATATCCACTACAGCACATAGCAATAAATTAATCCCAAACCAAAATTAGGTGTTAACCGACTTATTTCTTCTATCCTTATTTTATATTGATGGCTATCACATATTTAATAATATATATATTGCATTGGAATAACCTGGATAGATGTTTGGTAAGAGAATTATCCAGGAAAATATGCAGAAACGGAACAGTGTCAAAATGTGTGGGCTCTATAAAATAGGATCCACCGCGTTTCAAACATGCAGGGTGAGCGTGAGACTCGGATTTTCTGACACACAATTTTTCATTGCACGTGGGTGACGTGGAGGCAATGCTGTCTAACAAGCGGACACCGACGCATATTGAATGGGAGGAAAGTCTGCATGGTGACCCCGCCAGTGCCACACACGTGAAGTTGCACCCATTTAAATATATATTATATCTTTCCTAAAGCGTAACAAGGAAGAGAGTACATGTTCACATGGTGTGGAGGGGAACAAAGATTCGAGGTTTAGTGCCTAACATCATTTGCCTTTACAACTAAGGGTATGCGTAATCCAAGTTGTTGATAAAGTAGATTGAAAGAACGACAAAGTGCTTTAACATATTATCTCTCCATGAAATTAAAATGAGACAGAATATGCCATTATATATAAACAAATTTGAAATGGTTTTGGTACATTCCAAATTTCTTTATTACCTCAACGAGTTTGAGAGCACCATTGTCAGATCTATTTTGTGAATATCTTACAATCATAGCATTCCATGAGACCACATTTCTTTGAGGCAATTTGCAAACAAAAAACGGTATATGTTATTTCTATTATAGGGATAGTTTTTACTTTTGTAGTTGTGTTTGTTTAAACTATGGGTGATTGATTTTGTATGTGTAGAAATATAGATGAGTCACTTCATTTAAAAAGCGCAAACATGAGGTCTAACCCTTAAAACTATTCAAAATGCAAAAAAGTGATATAATGTACAAAGCTTTGGATGGAAACAACTGTAAATTGCATTGTTCTTTCTCGGCATTTTAAAATTATAGGTATTTGTGTGCAAATGAAGACATTAAAATGTGTTGTTGTTGGTTAACATAAAGAAACAAACATCAATAAAAAGGAAAAATCGAACATGTATGTTGAAAAGTGTAATTTTGTAATTGTAGACGAATCACTTCATTTAAAGGTTTCATCTCTTCATTTCAAACTTGTTACAAATTCGTACATATACATTTACAAATCTCATATCATGAGTGGTATCGTTTTGCGGACTATTTTATTTGAACTTAACATGATTATATCACGAATGGTAGCCTTTTGAGGGTAATTTTATTTCCGGTAAACATGAGTACATTTGATACCCCTTGAACAGAAATGTCGTCTAGGATAGAATAAGTGTTGAGTAAAGTAGTAGCGGAGGTGCTATCAAAGTAGAGTGTAGTATTTACGAAGGCTTGAGTGATAATACTCTTGCTTCCTCCTTTCTTCTTTCTCCAAGTGTTTCTACGCGCACCATTTTTTAGTACCTTTTGAATGAAAAAGGAGGTGAAATGCGCAGATTTATAGGCAAGGGAACTCTGGAGAATGTTGTGAATGTCAGACCCTGCCTTTCATTGGTTCCAATGTCGACATTTGCTCTATGCATAGTAAGTTCCTGGGACTTATGGACAATTAATGCCCATGCCATTTTAAGCGGAAATTGTCTTCGATTCCCTCTTGAAATTGGGGGTATCAGAATATGTAACAAGTTGGAGGGATCCCAACATGGACCACCAACACAATAAAAGTTTTCGTAATATAAGTTTTTGTTAAATATATGGTCCTACAGAGGAGTACTTGAAGAAGGTTGGTCGGGTTCAAAAACAACAAGCAAAACATCTCAAGCTTTTCAAATCCAAAGAGTATGTTTTAATTTCTTAAGATTGAATGATTAAGTGAATCATTTTCTTATTAGATATAGTAATAATATAGAAGCCTATAGATTGTTTCATTTACAATATGAAAAAAATAAAAATCTATGAGCAGAGTGCTAGATGAAAAATCATACTTGAATCAAGTTGATTCTTGATAGAACAAGGTGAGGTGCACAAAAAGTGATCAATCAGGAGCCAAAATAGATGGAACCTCATTCTGAAGCTATGAATGCTCAGGCTTTAGAATCATTTATATCCCTCGCTGGTAAACCTCACTCTATGCAACCCTCCAAGCTAATGTTTTCTTGAGTACGCTAAAAATTATTTTATTGGAACTCTTTCACATGTGTCTGTCCTCTGACCCTTGAAATCATGGTGCTAAAAATAGAGTGAGCAGATATGACTACGCTCCTAATTATTATCTTTCACGTTTGCAACCAGACATTGCTACACCAGGTGAAAATAGGTTGCGTGGACTCCCTCTCTCCACCCTCTGATATGTAGAATGACAGATGCGTTGTTAACTTTAATATCGGATCTGGAACATCCATGGCTTGCCCCCATGTATCAGGTATAATCAGTCTTCTCAAAGCCTTGCACCCAAAGGTGGAGTCCTTCTGCAATTATGTTAGCATTGGTAACTACAAGTAAAATATTTAAGCTTTCATACTTCCTTTCTTTACTTCTAATAACTAACATGCAATCTTAGATGTAGGATCATAATATAAAGCTCGTAGCTGAGAATTCAATGAACTTGGGAACTTCTCTGTGAACTAAAGTAATAGGAGATGCTCAAATTTAAGCAAAGATCTGGATAGCATTCTGATTTGGACATTTAATAATTCAAATTTTTTAAACCCTTGCTGGTAAACCTCATGCCATGCAGCCCTCCAAGCTAATGTTTTCTTGAGTAGGCTAATAATTATTTTATTGGAACACATCGATAAATATATATATTAATAAAAAAAAGATAAAAGTACAGATGGTTACAATAAGAGGGTGACTGGTTGGTATAACCACGCTGGTAAAATAGGCTCAAAAGCTAAACACGCACAACACAAAACAAAACCTCATTGACCAAGAACCAAAGCTGTAGAACTGGTCATAAGAGGTGGCTAAGAAATATAGTTCTACTGCTACATACAAGTATAAAAAAAAATTAAATGCATACTTGCAGAATTCAATTTAACGCAAGGGGATTGACTAGAACTTGGAGAGCATGAAGAATGAAATTATAGTGTTAGTGACCAATATTTAAAGGTTAATGCATGCAAAAGCTATAAAATAAAATTTAAAAATAGTAAAGCCAAAGCAACATGCATAATCAGAAAAGCAAAATTGTTAAAAATAGTAAAACTGTCATTTAAGTCATCAAATTTGACACAGTCCCATGAATGTCCGCAAAGCCTTTTCCCATAAGGGTAACGTCTTCGGCGTAATTAAAGTTGAAGAACCACTTGAGGTTTGGTGTGTAGAATGGAAAGTGGAAGTCGATCCACTCAATCACGAGTATAAGAAGTTACCTTCACCTATGTCTATTTGCATAAATATAAGGGGTACAAACAAGGCGTCATTGGTCAACGTAAAGATGTATTTTGGGCTTGATAAGATGATTTCCAATGTGAGAGCTCACATCGGGGTGTTTTGGCTCAATGTTGTTGCCTTTTTTCATAGGGGAATTTGGTTTCCTTGAAGGGCTACAATGTACCTACATTCACATGGGAAAAGTTTTAGAAGCAATTCGGGGAGAGGCATCTCTTAGCTTTTCACAAGGAATAAAATTTGGCCTTGATAGGCCCTTCCTCTTATTTGCTTTGTGTGACCCTTATCCCGCCTTCTTCATTTTTTCAACTGTCAAACATGTCATCCATTGAAATAGGTTTCTAATTTCAAAATTGGCATAGGGCATAAGGGCGTAACAATGCTAATAAGACAAATATGGGGAAATATTATAGAACTGGAAAAAGAAGACCAAGCAAGAATTACACATGGTTAAAGGTAACTGAAAATAAATTTCTAGTTGTCTTAATAGGTAAACTGAAGCATGACACTCTAAACAAAAATCTACATTTGTTATGTGTGAGTAAAAAAGTTGTACACAAGAATGCAACAAATCGAAAGAGCGAGACAGAGAGATAATCTGATCGGAATAGTAAATGTTTTATTTATGTGTTTTCTACATGGCATAAATTCTTAAGAAAGATGTTAGACTATCTATCTTTTACTTCGATTATTTGTTATATACTGCTATAAATGTATATACATATACTCCAACGCCACAAAGTCAAAAAGAACTATTATAGATGTTGAACCATTATGAGATTCCATATGCAACTCTGCATTTTTTTACTGTTACGGGACGTGATTGACAATTACAAGATATGTTGGTAGATGTTCTAGAATAAAAAGGCCTTAGGAGTGCCACATGAAATGGCATAGGGATTGTGATGTCTAATGACATAAGTGTAATGCTCATAACAACTAGGTTTTATGTGGCATGAGTTGTCCTTTTTTGTTTAGCCTCTAGTTGTGTTAGACCTTGATAAATCCAATGGTAGGTACCGCAAAATATCAGGCACACATATCAGTGGTGCAAGGTCCGATCTACATAAATAACATCACTCTGTTGCATGACTATTTATTGCATCTATTAGAATTGGATTGATGGTGTTAGAGGTGCCACAAATTTTTTGATGAGGTTCTAGAGTATTGGGTCTATTGAAGAGGAATTAAATAAATCCCAAGATATAAGGATAGACTTAATGGTACTATGGGAATTGCTACCCGTAGATCCTCTCGAATCAATTGTTCCTCGTTGAAAAGAAATAGTTTGATTACATTAACTATAGGAAGTAGGCGTGGAAACTTGACTAATGATCAATATTTTTTTAACCATTTGGCTTGTTATATGTTGGACCCTAAAATATTGGCTAAGTACCAAGAGGCATGTGCGTGCGTAGGATCAGTAAACACAAGGGCGTTCAGGGAAAAGCACACAAAAAAAAGGGGTTTAAGAAGGGTTTAAGTGAAACCAACACACGCATGGGAGGCAGAACAAGGGTTTAAAGGACTTAGCCATATTTGGCATCATGGAGCCACTTGAGGAAAAACGTGAGGACCCGACTAGACATGATAAGTGGATAAAGTGCCAGCCTGGAATCTTGGAGGTTAAGAAAATGATATTCCATGTAGGGAATATTCCTAGAGGCATCATTACAGTTAGTGGAAGGTTTGCAAAGAGGATAAGCATTTGCCAATGGAGGACCACATTGACAATTGGCATGGGATCTGCTCAGGAGAGAAGTCATGGCGGTGGAAGATGGTCCTATTTAAAGAAGTTCTTGGCACAGAGAACAAAGAGAGAGATATATGGGTGCAAAGTACAAAGGGGAGAAAAAAAAGAGAAGGAGAGTAACAAAGTGCTAAAGAAATGCTAAGGGTTTGGAGTTCATGGTACTAGGGTTTGGAGTTCTTCATGCTAGAGGGTTGTAAGGGATACCATTAAGCATATGTATGGGTACTACGATCTGTAAATTTGGATATAATGGGGAAAATCATAGTTAGGATCTCTAATTAGATATGTTTGTAGGAGTTGAGTCTCTGTCATTTGATGTATATGGTCTGAGATGATCCTTTTAAATGTAATATGGCTACCAAAACTGTGTTAAATCAATATACATGGATCTATTCTGTACAAATTGCTTATGGGTATAAACCCTCATGTTATATGGCTTATCATGACAAAGATCTAGTTTCGTGTACTTCTTACAATGTTATTTAGCTTTTGTGATGCATTAATGTGTAGATCCGTTAGTTATATCTTCTGCCTTTTAAAGTAGATGAATGTAATTCTATTTCTGTAAATAATCCTTCGTTAATGGCATAAATCTCTTGCAAAACTCACATAAAGGAGGGGCTTGGCACCCACGCACACCTCGGGTGAGCGCCCAACATATGCTATATGATAGGCCGACACGCTTGAGGTTAGAAAGAAGTATTGAGGGTAAAATAATGACTACATCTTGGTTCCATTGTCGAGACCTCTTTTGAAGCTATTATGAGAGAAATGTGTATTGACGGAGTGTTTGACCTTGGACAGTGTTGAATCTTGGCTCAAAATAACGGAGGATGAGTTTTCTCAGAGGTTTAGTAATAGATCTGAGTTTGATGCACGAAAATGAGTGGAGGAGAACCTGTATCACGAACTCTACGAGACATTCTTCTGTTGTTTCCCTGTAGAATTGTATGAATGGCTATCAACATATGCATCAAGGAAAAATTGGTACTATAGACCTCATGTTTGGACCTAGGAGGAATATCAACGGTTGCATGATGTCGATCTGACCTGGACTTGTGTTGTTGATCACTAGTGGAGTAGAGTGTTGACTAGTTATACCTTGGAATATGCTATTTCTACGTATTCGTTCCTAGAGATTGCTAAATTCGAGTTCTTGAGGGAGCCTAGAGGATTGTTCTTGCATGCTATTCCACTGGCTATCAAGATCCTAGTCATTACTTTGAGTTTGGAAGCCTTTCCCATGGATGGTTAAACTCATGCTAGGTGCAGGGCGCGGAAGCTAGTGTGGTAAAGGATGGTAGACCTTGCAACAAAAATAGAGAGAGAGGAAAGACGGCTCAAGTATAATGAATCTTAGGAGAGGTATTTGGCAAGACAACACGAGGTTGTAGGAGTGATGGATTTATGGAGGTAGACGTTGCGGGAAGGATTTGAGGTTCGCACGGAGGACGTGGAACTTGAGCAGTCTGAGTAGCCCCATCTTGAAAATCGCGGAAGAGAAACCCCCTTGAATTCTGGAGAGATATCGTCATATGAAGAAAGTAGAAGAGTCGTAGGCACACATCTCAACCCACATGGCAACCAGACCCTAGCGCTTAGTTTTTATTTCCTGAGATAAGTGTTGATAATCTAGTTGGTATCGGTATTCATAGTTGAGTGACACCTAGGAGGTATAATTTTTCATTTGGGACATCTATGGCTACACAATCATTTCCTATGTTTGGGGGTATTTTTTCTGGAACAACATTTGGGAAAGGTTTGGGATCACAAGGTTTGAGAATCACATCTTGGAGCGGCATGGGAAACACATCTGGGAGTGGTTCGGTATCACAAAATTTCGGCACATAGTTTAGTGTGACGATGGGTTCGCATGGTGGAATCACATTAGGCCCCTTGCCTACAAAAGGAGGAGGATCTGGTGGATTTGGAGGCATTGGTACTAGTGGATCTAGTGGGTCTGGTGGTGGAGGTAACATCAGAGGGAATCAAATTCTTGGATTTGGCAGACAAGGTCCATAACACCATCAACATGTGTTTTAAGAGATGTCACTCCACTTACCTAATTATAAGGGCATTGAGGATTCCATAGAACATGTGCACAAGTGCGAGTTACTATGGCGCATGAAGGAGATCACTGCCTTAGAGCGGAAAACAAGTCAGTTTGCAACCATATTGCAAGGATGTGTGCATAGCTGGTACAAGAAATATGACCCACACCATACAGTGGTGGATTACATTGCACTGCGTAATACCTTTTTGGAGGAGTTCCACATGCCTGAGTTTAAACTGAAAAGCATCAGTGTGTTGAAGGAGATTCAACAAGGAATGGAAGAGATTGTTCAGGAGTATGACACACATTTTAAAACTCTCATATCCAAGTTATCTTATGACATTCATCCTTCACATCATGCTCAGTGGTTCGTCGGAGGATTAATCACACTGTTTGGGAGGGCACTTTCACAGATCCGCGTGAGGCGTTAGAGGCTACCTTGCGTGCTGAGGTAGCAGGAAGCATTGATACAAGAGTTAGTCCATTCTTAGAAGCCCAAATTACTGCAATGGCAAACCAGCTGGAGAAATTTTTTGTGAACTCGGCTCATGAGACTCACATCGGGTTATGGTGTACAGATTGTGAGGTATAAAGGCATACGAAGGAAAATTGTCCTCGGAGATCTGTACGTGTGATGGTGGTATACTGATAGATCTACCATAGAGATCATGATGCAAGTAGGTGTCTGCTACTGCAGCACGTGATCCGTTAGAAATTGTCTTGCTATTACAAAATTTTCACCTCTACTACTCATGACACCAAGGATTATAGAATTATTGACCAAATACATGATGTCATTAATACTGGTGTGCACTAGACTAGTGTTACGACTATCTCCAAGGATGATGGTCATCATTATGAAGGATGCACAGATGGAGGAAGTCAAGGAAGAGGCTTTCGTGGAGGATTTAGGGGTCGTGGCAACCGCAAAGGTAGAAGAATGGATTTCCCACATGGAACTTGTTGCAACTGTGGGTCTACGGAACACTATAAGCATGAATGCCCTGATCTGCTATAGTGCTCTTGGTGTGGAAAGAAGAAAAAGTTATGAGGAGTGCCCAAAATTATTTAAACATATGAGCTAGAAGTAGTGGAAGGATAAGGGCACTGGGATGGTGAGCGTAAAGAGTGTTGATCAATAGTGGATGCCTAGATTGGCATGTGAGTCAGAATTATAACATTTACTGGTAACAACACGAGCTGACGCTGTGTGTGCAAGGGAGATACCAAAATAAATGTCGTTGATTACTAGATAAGAAGTGGTACATGGGAAGTATCTAGACCCTACGCATCATAAGGAATTCTATCAAGAGACCATGGACGTAATCAAAAGTCTTCAAGGGGAAATTCAATGTCTAAAAGATAAATCCAGGAAGTTGGAGTACAAGAAAAGTGCTAAGGTCCCTGAGTCGGATCTAGATGATGTCAAAGAAGTGTAAAAGATGTTATGCCAAGAGAATATCATATGTCTGTTAGGAGAATGGCTAAGAGATAAAGTACCAAGTGTTGGAGGAGAGCACGAGAGGAAAGTATTTCATACTAACCTTCCTCCTCACAACCTTGACTATGATAAGGAGATTACCCTGAATGCAACTGTTGATGGATGGCTCCTAAGCAATATTTTGATTGACACAAATGTGGAAGTTAATGTTCTCACTTTAGACATGTTGGTCGCCAAATAGGACTTCAAGAAGAGCAACAGTCAGGGGACAAGAAGTCCCTCCTCTTTAATGGGAGAGGTTCCCTTATTTAGAAACGAACCTATTTACACATATACAAAGTATGGTTTTCTTGTGGAACTTGGATATTATGAAAGTGTTTTCTATAAGGATCATCAATTACAAAAGGACAGAGGAATAAGAATGTGAGAATGAGCAGAAAGGCACCATTCAGAATTATAGATGACAGAGTAATTCCTTATGCATGCGAGGGTACAACGAATTAGAACAAGATCATTTGTATCATATTAAGAAGATGAAATTTGAAAAGACACAAAGTTCTGTAAATAACATCTGTGAGAATACAAAGCTTCTTAGCATAAGAAAGATAAATAATCTAATAAAAGTAAATGAATAGCTTGGGAATAAAGGAAACCAGATAGAAAAAGAATGAAAAGTCCTTCTGTATTGATTTCTTTATGATTTATTTACACTTTCAGAAATAAGCCAAGTTCTTCCTCCCTCAAAATGGTGAGGAGAGGCCATTATATAGTTTACAAATCATTTACTCTCGGTAACTACTTCTTTTAACTAAAGATTAGTTAAAGGGTTGCAAATCGCAATACCCCAACTGATTACAACAAATCCGAGAGAAAGAAGGGGAAGAGAAGAGAAGAATTAGGAGAAGACAGGTGCTTATGATTGGGAGGGACCCACTGACTTTAAGATCCGCTGTCTAAATCTCTTCAACGCCTCGGCTATGTCTCTGCCACGTGGGACTGACGTGTTGGCGGTAGACTGAGTCTAAAATCCGAGGCACTTCTCCATTTCCTTATCAAACTCGACATGAGTATGATAGTCTTTATTTGCTTCTTCAATGGCAGATTGAAGAGAGCAGATCTCATTCATTTTTTCTTTGGAAATGGAGCTTTCCTTGAATAGATCGCCCTTGAAAAAAGCTCTGAATTGAGCTTTGATTTCTTCTAGGGAGAGAGGCACACCAAAAGTCTCATCCTGAAGATGGCAATGTATATCTTTGAAAGCAGATACAATTAGTGTTTTGAAGGCCTCACCCTTCTGCCAGCTATTCCTCAATTCTCCCAAAGCCTCCTCCAGGACCTTTATCTTCCAATCCATGCTGTAGACCCAGGAATTTGACAAATTATCCTTTGTATCCTCGAAGACTTTTCTTGCCATCAAAATATTTTCATCTGTTTGTCCCATGAGGCGGAGGTCTACTATGCAACTGCTCCAAAGTTTAAGTTCTTTATCAATGCTCCCAATAGTGGAGGAGAGCTTCTGTTGCAAGTTGTTCACCTTCCCATGGAGTTTGAAAGCTTCATCAATGAAGTTCAATCCCACAACAAGCATATCATCCACCATGGCCTCCATAGCTCTGCCATAGACGGAATACTTGTGCATATCTTTGATACTCTGTACTTCATCTTGGCTCAAAATTACAGGTGGTGGAAGAGTAGTCAATGGGGTAGGGTCCAAAACTTTGTCCTTAGACAAAAGAGATTTGATGAAACCTGTAAGAATCTGGGCTTGCTCTTCCAACTGTTCTATGGTTTGTTGCCCTTTCTCTACCCTCCTAATGACTCTGGTGACTGTTTCCTAAAGGTTGTGGATCTCACCCTCAGGGGTAGACTCTCCCATGGGAATTCTTGGGAGTTCCAGGTCAGATGCCTGCAAATCCTGCTCTGGTTTATCTACCATAGGCTTGGCTATCTCCAGGAATTGCTGGCCCTGAGCATCAGACACTATTCTGGAGGTAATTCTGGCTTTTTTGGCGCGAGAAGGAGGAGTAGTGCCTAACAAGGCTGCCACAACATCAAAATTTGGTCCTGAGCTCTGAGAGGAAGACTTTCTCTTCCTACTGTTGACAAGAGGCTGCACCCATGCAAAAGAGGAGGAGGAAGAAGCAGGCGGGGCAAGAGGACCAAGAGACAGAGAGCTCATGGTGCCCAAGGTTTGTATTGCTGTTGTCTCGAGTTGAGACATGAGTGGGGTGCTTGAGACAACTGGTGCAGAGGTATCAACAGTACTTGGAAGTTCAGTGCTCTGGAATTCTTTGTCCTTATCCATTAGAGCTTCAGGGGCGCTTGCAGGAGATGGCACTTCACTTTCTTCACTTTCACTGAGAACAATAATGTTCTCTGGTCCCAAAGGCAATTCTGCATGCTTTCTCAGGGGATCTTCTTCCACAGGCTCTTTCTTAACTTCTTTGAATTTTTTCTAATACACCTGGGTGGATGAGGAAGGAGTAGAGACTGCAGGTCCTTGAGCTGACGAGACAGGAGGGGTTTACACAGGTGCTTCTGATCTGGGAGTTGATGCTTCCCTACTTGGTGTTGGAGCATCCTTAGAGGAGGATTCCCCTGAGTGCCTCCTAAGCTCACGGACTTTCCTATCAAACCAGATCTTGGTCCTGACTAAGACTGGAGCCAGGATTTTAGCCAAATCATCTTTCTCCTTTTTAAACCAATCCAAGTCCTCCAAGGGAGTGTGCTTGACCACATTGTCATACTCATACGAGTATAGGTCAGAGTTGTCATCCTTGAGCCCTTCAGGAACTTGGTACAAGCCGAGTTCTTGGATTAATTATAGAGAAAACCTGCCGTAATGCCTCCTTCTGGCTTCAAAATCATCAACACAGTCAGCCCAATAGTCTTCCGTGTCTGCACTATGATGATAGGTTATCTTGATATTTTGCTTAATAAACTTTTTTAAGTCGAAGCAAGTTCTGGGCCTGAAGAAATGGACAGTAATGGGAGCTAGAGCCCTTTCTGTATTTTGTTCATCCAGGGATGTTTTGCAGGTGTAGTTTCCCAAAGAGATGGGGAAGTGCAAACCAATAATTTTCTTGTCTCTGCAGGTTCTATGCAATTTGTCTAATTTCCTGCATACTTCTATCAAGGCTATCTTGTCACTGCAGAACATAGGAAGCCTAAGAGGAGTGCTCTCATAGCCAGCAAGTCTGATATAGGAAAATTTTCTGATTGGATAAAATAAGCACCGTAGTGCGATATTAGACTCATGGCTTCATCAGAAAATCTTCTCGCCATGTCACCCTCAAGAAGTCTGACCATGTACATGGTGAAAGCATCATTCACCCTTCGAAAATTGCGATTGCTGGTCTCTAGGGTGAACTACGGGCAGTAGGCATACACGGGGTCATCCTTGTGAGCATTGACGTATGAAAAGCCAAACCATTGCCTCGATGCTGCTAGGGTATACATCAGGTATGAAGTCATATAGAATTTCTTTGTTTGCTGTACATTAGACAGCTGCTCCGCTAGGTTCATACTGATGATCTCAGCCCAGTTGATATTCTGAGTTCCCTCACATACCATATTGATAAGTGGGCACATCCAGAAATGGAACTCATTTGTAGAGGGTAAACCCATGACCCGAGCCAATAGGATTATGAAATCTGATAATTCTTCATTGAAATCTACACGGAAAAGGGTCTTGGACAGACGAGATGCCCCCTTCTTAGGGTTTTTAAGCCAAGACTTCGCCACCCACGCCTTATAGTTATCACTGTCTTGATTGAAAAGAGTCTGTGCTTGATTCTGGGAGACAACTATAGCATTGTCCATTTCTGGAATCCTTAGTGTAGTGCTAATGGTGGCAGCGTCAAGTTTGGCGATGAGCTCCCCGTGCACGTTTGTCAATTCACTCGAATCAGGGTTGAAATGAGCCCCGCATGAGAGCACTATGTCTGCGCATTGCACTGAGATAGGGAAACCACCAGCGAAAGCCAGACCACTGTCATGAATCATTTGTGCCATCGGTGAAGGGTTCGCATCTGTCATCCTTGTCCAAAAATCTCCAAAGTCAAGGTGGCGAACTTCATCGTCCCTGATATCGGGAACGACAGACTCGAGTGGTGAAATTTGTTCCTACCCCCTGGAATTTGATCTTCATGTTGATAGTAACTCGGAGAGCAGAGCTGCAAGCTAGACTTGGGATGGAATTGCAAGGGGAATGGATACGCGCGTAGGAATTTTGATTGCAAGGGTTCGAGCAATAGATAGCATGAAAGCAGTGTGCAAAAATGCATAGGGGCAGTTTCATTATATAGCCGTTTAGGAGAGAGAAAGGAAATGAATGCGCATTAAATACATACCTACCAAATTGAATAAGCAAGATATTCAGGTAGAGCGGGAAAAATTAGCACGAATGGCACTTGGTTCATTTGGGACACAAGGGATGCGAAAGCGCGAAGTATGTGGTTCGGCCCAAATCGGGTGATGCGAGGAAAAGACACACAAATGCTTTTGGGACATGCAGGACGAAAGTACGCGGGGTACGTTGACTCGGCTGAATCGGGCGGAAATGGAACAACTGGTCCTGGCGAACTTGGGACATTTGGGACAAAAAGTTCCGACGGGCCTGAAAAGAACAAACTTCGGGTAAACCGGCCGATCGGGGAACAGAGGGCCCAATTGAACTTGGGACACGCGGGACAAAAATGTCTGACAGGCCCGAAAAACACACAAAATGACCCAAAAATGTAGATTTTCCCAATTTCTTGGCTTTTCACATTATCAGTACAACAGAAAAGACACTTAAACTCAAAATTTTAAATTTTCAACTTCTTAAAAGCAGGGGAATTTTGAGTGGACAATAAGACACATGGAATCAAATGGGAAAGCCTCCATTACATCCATCCTCAAATGTGTTGTATATGGCTAATAAGACAAAGGAAATGCCCATTGGTGTTTTAAAAGATGTTGCTATCACTATCCAAGGGGTGAAATTCACTAGAGACTTTGAAGTATTAGCGCTTACTGAGATGGAAAAAATTTTGGTGTTACTTGGGCGCCCTTGGTGCTTTAAGAACAATATTGAATTACATTTCAATAAGGAGTATATAAGTTTTGAAAACAAGGAGGAACGTGTTATTATTACTTTGATGAATGGGAAGTCAGTGCCCTATATTGAGCCCTTGGGATAAGAAGACCTAGAAAAAATCTATGTGCGCACTATCAGGGACCTTGAGGTTGTGCAACCAATAAAAGAAGGCATTATTTTAGTGGGAAGACGCTCAATCTAAAAGTGATACAACTAGTGTGGCATGTGATAATTGGGTGCATGGGACATATGAGTTAGTTCAAAGGAAATTAAGAGGCTCTATGAAAAGAGCAACAAAGGCATGGTAAGTCAAGTGAACCTAGGTAGGCAAAGGGGTTACCAAGTTACACTGGGGGAGCCGACCCTCGATGTATTTCCTGTGAGTAATGGAGACCCAGTGGAGATGTGAGATTGAATAGGAAAAGGATGCTTAGATATAAATTTCTCAGGTACTGTAGCATGTTGGTGGGTTACCCATTGTAATAACCATTCTAGAGTGGCACGAGGTGAGAATCACATTCTTTATTAGGTTTGGCCAAAGTAATGCACCTATTTTTATACAATACTATCATGGGAAGGAACCCTCCTTGTTTCATGTCCAAGCATGTGAGAAGGCCTAGTATGGAAAGCGTGCAAAAAGAATTACCTCCATATTTATGGGTGCCATAAGCTTTACTCCACATTACTATGTTGGGTGCATGCATGGAATATTCACTCAAAGTTGTGCCATCAAACAGGAAACTGACATGAGTTGATAACAATTGATCTCCTTCAAGCTTTTGAGTATTAAATTACTAAACCATTGGTGAATGAGGCTTTACATGTTGTTAAGTACATAATTATGGGAGATAGTGTTATGGTGGAAGATAGAATACTAGAGTTGTTGGAGAAAGCCTGGTCTTGGAAGCACGCTTTAATGAGGAAGAATCAGAGGAAGTACAACTTGAGTGCACATGCATGGAAAAAGAGAAAGGAAAGTTAGACTAGGTGATCGATGTCGAAGAAGTGGAAAACTTAGATGTTAACCATACTATTGGTACATGTGAGGTTATGGATAGTGCTATATATGACCAAGCGTGGTCCTACCATGAACCCACTGAAAACCAAGAAGCTTAACATATGGTTTGGAGGAGGAACCTAAGGAGGCTACTATTAGAGATTACTAGACAAAAAAGCGATGTTTCAAAGATCATCGATCTATTGTGTGAATTTTAAAGATTTGTTTCTGTGCGGTTACCATGAGCTTAAAGGAGTTCACCCCTCCTTGGGAGAAATGAAGATCAAGTTAAAAGAAGGTGCGTGCCCAATTCGGAAGAGAACCTTATCGAATGAATCAAAATATTCATGTCAAATTTAAGGAGGAGATTAATAATATGATCACATCATGACATAATTGAGGTTGTTAAAGAATCAAAATGGATTAGTCTAATGGTCATTAATATTAAGAAGGATGGGAGGATAAGGATTTTTGTTGATTATATGGATTTGAATGCGGTATGTGTCATTAACCCTTTTCCAACTCCCTTAATTGAGGATATCCTAGAAGGACTAATCAGGCATGCGAGATCTATTCTTTCACATATGGATTCTCAGGATATCAATTAGGTTCTAATTGCAAAGGAGGACCAAGAAAATACAACCTTCACCACTGAATGGGGAAATTTTTCCTACATGGTCATCCGTTGTTTGGAGTGAAGAATGCACCTAATGTGTTTTCTGTGCATTGTGGTTTAGGTGTTTCAGGACTTCATCCATAAGTTTTTACAAGTCTACTTAGATGATTAGATAGTATACGGATTAGTTCTGGGACCATTACGATAATATAAGGCTAATTTTTGAGAGTTTTCGGTAGTTGAGTATATCCCTCAACATTAAGAAAAAAAAATTTGATACCCCATTTGGTAACCCTATTGGGGCATATCATATTTAAGGAAGGCTTACTGGTGGATCCATACCAAAGTTTATTATTATTGTTGGATTAGTGGGAACCTACCAACTAGAGCAACGGTGCTCAGATTCCTTGGGCATATAGAGGTATTACTGGAAATTTATCAAGGGGTATGCCAAGATCGCCATGACCATTAGAAAAGTTTTTGAAGTACAGAAAGTACATTTCATTAGGGAGAGGTGGAACAGATGGCATTTGACACATTAAAGAATATGATATATAACCATGCCCACATTACGCTTTCCCTCTCGGGATAAGCCATTCCATGTACATTTTAAAGCTTTAGGGATGGCGATTTGAGAAATATTAGCACAACTTGGAGAGGGAATTTTTTGACCACCCCTTATGATTTGCTAGTAGGAAGCTAACCATAGAAAGAACAAGACTATAATACTACCGAGTGCGAGGTATTATTGATGATCTACACACTGCATAATTTAGGTAGTATATGTTAGCAACACCCTTTATATTCTACACAGACCACATGGCATTGAAGTACTTGGTAAACGAGCCTGTTTTACAAGGGCACATATACCAGGTGGGTCCTATTATTTCAAGAGTTTGAGTATTACAGTTGTTGTAAAAATTGGGTAAGACTAATTTGGGTCCTAAAAATCTATCAAGGAATTTAATTAAAATAGTATGTATAGAGCATTGAGGACACAATGCTAGATGTATAACTTGTTAAGATTCCAGCACATGTACCCTCTGACCTGGAAGATATTGTCGTGTTTCTCAAAATGGGTGTGGAACTGGAGGGAATGAATAATTTAGAAAGGAAGTAGTTATCCATACGTGTCATGCCCTACATGTTAATTAGTGGAGACTTATACAAGCTAGGCCGTGATGAGGTTTTACATTGCCAGTGCATGTTAGAGGCATGAGCGTGCTGCAATCATGGAGGAAATACACGGTAGAATTACATGGGAGGACAATATATAGGAAATTCAACTGCAATGCAAGATCCTTCTAGTAGGATTTTGGTGGGAAACGGATTTACAAAGATTGTATCAAGTATTGCAAAGTTTGTGACCACTATCTAGTGTCTTGGTAAACTAGGGAAAAGAGATGAAATTCCATTAATATCTGATTGCTAGTGTAGAACCATTCGAGAAAGTGGATAATTGACTTCGTAGGCCCTATTATCTAGCTGCACTATGTGAAGGACATGTTCACGCTATATCATTACATGCATAAATTACCTTACAAGGTGGTAATAGAAGTGGTGCACCTACAAGGGATTGCATAGTGGCAACAGCAGTTAGGTTCTTGTGGGAAAATATAATCAACAGGTATGGATTCCTGACTGAAAGCTTAACAAGTGATATGGGTAACTCATTTCTTAAATGATACAATTATAATCTTATTGGTAGAATTCATGGCGGCCCATCATAAGACTATGCCTTATCACCCACAAGCTAATGGGATTACTGAGGTGTTTAACAAAATTATGAATCACACATTAACCAATATTTGTGATGTGGGAAGAAAGGATTGGGATGACAAAGTTTATGTTGTGCTATGGTCATATCAAACTACTTATAAGAGACTGAACAAGGCTACACCTTTTCAATTGGTGTTTGGCGTGGAAGCTATGCTACCTATTGAATTCATGTTACCAATACCATCCCTAAGTTTAGCATGAGTAGGAGGGTTAAATGATGAACAATCGATTGAGGAGAGGATTGATAAGTTGATGTAGTTAGATGAGAGGCAAGCAATTTCTCGTTAGAGTCAACAAACAGAAAAATCTTGGTAGAAGGCATGACATGATAGGCACATCAAGAACAAGCAGTTTGAGGTTGGGCATATGATTATCTTGTATGATTCCAAGTTTCTGTGCCATCCTGGAAAATTCAAATTCCATTAGTTGGGCCCATACATTGTATCCTATATACTTTATTCAGGAGCTTTACAGTTACAAACACCAGATGGAACATGATTTCCAGGCCATTTTAATGGGAGTAGGCTAAAGCCCTACTATAAATAAGTCTTCTTTGTGTTTGTGAATAAGGTAGTATTGCCAGTTAGCCTAGGATTTACTTTGATGCAGTTTCCTTTCTTTGTGTTGCTTTGTTTTGTGTGTGTTTGTGCACTGGTAGCCACTTATTATTTTCAAAAACATTCTATGTGCAAAGTACCACGCATCCATTTTTCTGTGGGGTGGAGTGATGTGACAAATGCTAGAAGCTATGGTTGTGGATGGCCCAGATTGAAAAATCAAAAACAGGTGGATTGGAAGATCACACGTAGAAAAGGTGAACATAAGGGAAGGATGGTGTCAAAAGGCTTTGAGAAATCACGTACAAGGGTAAAAAGTGTAGAACCAACATGAGGTAGGTAGTAGAAATAACTTGGTCCAAGACATAGAGGAAGAATTGACTTTGGCACCGGAGAAAGTGTAAATAATTCTATGGTTGAGGGTTACGCGCTAGAAGGTTATGGAAATGATCGCGTAGGATTGAGTGCGGAGGAAAAGCGCTCAAGGTTGGCGTTAGAAAAAAAGTCACCTTTATTATGAAAGTACATTGGTAGGTGGCATGTCATTTATTTTGGAGAAGATAAAAAAGTTATAAATAGAAGATCATGGGTGTGTTATTTCTTACATCATGTTTTAAGTTATCAAAGAACTCTCGCAAATTAGGGCATCCTTACGAAGAATTTTTTAGAAAATTTGTGTGCATAGCTAGTTTGATCAATGAACCAGAGTGGAAAGGAGTACATGGGCATAAGTGGAGAAGGTTTTGGGGAAGAATCTAGTGGGTGTTATGTCATCTTTTGGAAAAAGGGTTTTCCGAGTTATGGTTTCATAGCTAGGGCACAAGGTTTGAAGGAATTTTCGTAAAAGAGTGGGGCCAAAAAGTTTAAAAGAGCCAGGACTGGGAGAGAGGAAGAAGTTATAAGGACCCGATGAAGGAATGGAACCAAGGAAAGTAGAAAATGTTTCACCGAAGAAGGGAAAGGGAAAGGGAAAACAAGCCATTTCTACTAGTTTCAATGAAGAACGATACGTGGAAATGGAGTACCCAGACGACGTATTACTTGGTAAAGAATGGGTGTCTTATGTTAGGAAAATGGCTATCAGTGATTACAACCATTGAATGAGCACCACAAAAAAATGAAATGACACTAGAATTGGTTTTCCCTACAGAGAAGAGGACACCAAATGGAATTCCCATCTATGATGATGAGGTAAAGGTGAAAATAGAGAAGGATGGGTTGTTGCAACTCTACGAGTTTCCCTATTCCGGCAAGCCTGAGTGACTATACTAATGGTTGATGTCTCATGTTCATGAAGAACACTTCTATTTTGCAAGTCAGAGGATGAGCATAACCCCCAACTAATTTCTAAGTTCACCGGCCTTATCTGTGAGGGATATTCATTGGACGATGATTTACAAGACAAGGAAGCCATTAAAAAGAATTTTGAGGCTTATGACTACAAGAAGGGTTCACGCTACTTCAACATTTATGAAATTACTAACCCAGTGATGAGGATGGCCACATGATTGATCAAAAAGCTGAATGGGCAAGAGAAATGGACACATATCAACGAAGCCTGGTTAAATGTGTACCACAATATCTCAGAGGGAACCATCTATAAACTCTCAGATTTTATTGCAAAGGAGATTATAAATGCCACGGGAAACAGAGAATATCATGTTTGGTAATGTCCTCATCACCATTTTCTTTATAGAGATTGGAGTTCCTGATGGGCTGGATAAGTTTGTTTGGGAATACCCAGATGAGAACCCCTCCCCCGCCAAGAGGTTTGAACAGTATACTTGTGACACCATGAGGGCTTCTCATGAGGTGCACCTAGAAACAGTGGTATAAGCATATGTGTGATGCATTCGAGGGCTGAATGGAGAATACCCAAGCAATTGCCTTCACTAGTGTAAGGAGAGGTTGATTTCACCGTATAATATCATTTTTTCATCGACAGATTTAGTTTGGCATATGGCACAAAAATTCCTTGGTGGAAGTTTCCTTTCTCCTTCACGACACAATACTTCTAGGTTGGAGGTTAATCGATGCAAAGAGGTGAAAAAAACTCAGGTTTGATCTAAGTATAGTAGATCAAGACTACCGTGAGCTGTGCATAGGAAGTTAATATACCCCAAGAAGTGTTCCTATAAGGAGAAGTATGTCTCCCAAGATGTGCACATGCTAAAACCATTAACATTACCTATTGCAGGGAGGATAACAATGAGGGTGTATTTGCATGCATAAGGCCCAAGTATGAAAAAAGAACTTATGTTGAAGATGGTGTATCCATTCCTTAAGACCCCACTACATGGAAGAGGGTTATGCTAAGGAAAAGAGACAGAGGAGAGACTCCTGAGAAAAAGGTGTTGAGCACACAAAAAGTATAGATAATAGGGGCACAGGATTCAGGCGCAGGCACAAGTACTTATGTCCTTTGGAAGAGGTCTCCTATGAGAAAAGAGTCGCCGTAGAAGGAGGAATCACCATAGAAGGAAGATGAAAAGAGTTTGCGAGAATTGAATCGGAAACGAGGCACCATGAAGTAGTTGCACTCCAACGGAATCGTGAAAGCTCTAGCGATAGCAAGGAAAAAATTGATCAGTAATGGAAGAACTTGCTCAATAGAAACAAATCTTGCATAGAGGAAAGACAACGGAGTGTCTTGGCATGCTCATAAATGAATAGAAAAGGGGTACATATAGGGTGCTGAGTAACCCTAGTGCATGACACATATGAAACCCTAAACCTAACCCTAAACCTAACCCATGTGAGATGACCCTCCAACATGAGAGGAGGACACATAGGATAACTCACACTAACACCCCCCCTTCATCGAAGCTGGGGTAACGGTTGTGATGAGTCAGACAGAAGAGGAATACACTCCTAAAAAACTAAGAAAGATGTGTCAATGGGGCCTAGAAAACTAAAGGCCTGATAAGGTGCCCATATACAAACACAATCTTCCTAGAAGAAGAAGAAGAAAAGAAGGACTAAATAGCCCTAAGAAGATGGGTAGCTGCAGAAGACCTCACCCCAAGAAGAGACCGTAAGTGAAGAAACTTCATCTCAGTGAAAGGCTTGGTGAATAAGTTCTGCAATCTGATCAGCTGTCTGAATGTACTGAATGTCGATGATACCATCATGAATAAGCTCCTGTATGAAGTGCATATGGATCTCAATGTGCTTCGTCCGCTGATGCTGAACTAGATTTCTACAAATAGAGATAGTGCTCGTGTTATCACAGTAGATAATGGTAGGCCACCGAAAGTGGATGCCAAACTCTGTCAGAATACCCTATAGCCAAATAGCTTCTGTGGCAGCGTTGACTGCTCCTCTATATTCTGCCTCTGTAGATGATATTGCAATTGCATTTTGCTTCTTGCTAGACCAACTAATAAGACCCGAACCAAGAGAGAAACTGTAGCCAGAAGTAGATTTCTGATGATCTAAGTCACCGGCCCAATCAGAATCTATGAACCCAATCAAGTCAATATCAACCCCTCCATGATAGTGTATGCCATCAGCATAAGTGCCACTGAACATAATGAAGGATCCATTTAGCTACTTTCCAATGCAGCTCATGTGGCTCCTGCATGAATCTGGACACGATCCCAACAGCATATGATAAATCTGGTCGAGTGTGAGTCAAGTAGATCAAGCTCCCAACTAACTGTCGGTAAAGAGTACCATCAACCAAGGGAGTAGAGCAATCTGAAACCAACTTAACCCCAGAAAGAAAAGGAGTAGGAGAAGACTTGCAATCAGACATCTGAAACTGAGCTAGCAAATCAAGAGCATACTTAGGTTGCGAAATCAAGATTCCCAAGTCAGATTGTGAAATCTGGATCCCAAGGAAGTAATGAAGCAGACCTAAGTCAGTCATGGAAAACTTGTTGGCTAAGGCAATCTTCACAGAATCAATAATAGAGGAAGAGCTTGCCTGTGATCAACAAGTCATCAACATATAGAACAAGAATGAGTATGGAGTCATCTTGCCATAGAATATAAACATTTGGATCAGAGTGACACCTAGTAAACCCTGATGTAAGTAAGAAGGAGTCCATCTTGGCATACCAAGCCCGAGGGGCTTATTTAAGGCCATAAAGAGACTTCTTTAACTTACAAATGAGGGAGGAATCTTGGACATAACCCAGAAGGTTGTTCCATATAGATCTCTTCCTCTAGGTCACCATGAAGGAAGGCACTCTTAATGTCCATTTGATGGAATTTCCATCTGTTTGCTGCGGAAATGGCTAGGGTCAGTCGAATAGAATTCATCTTTGCAACCGGAGCAAAGGTTTCTTGTATAATCAACCCCAGCTATCTGGGAGAAACCCTTAGCTACTAATCGCGCTTTAAACTTTTCGACGTCTCCATCTACTCCATACTTTGTTTGGAACACCCACTTACACCGAATGATTTTTCTTCCTTTCAGAAGAGTGGTGAGATCCCAAGTATCATTCTTCATGAGAGAGGAATACTCCTCATCCATGGCAGAATCCCACTCAGGAATACCAGAAGCCTCCCGGAAAGACTGTGGATCAGAAGCAGAGGTGAAGAAAGAGTGGGGTCCAATGAAATCTGAGCGAGTATGTCTCATATCTGAAGTATCTCCAACTAAATCTCCAGCACTTTGCAAAGTTTTCCTGGCCCAAAGGGGACCAGGAGGATCAGGCTCAGAGTCAGAAGATTCTTCACTTGAGTGAGAAGGGACATAGTCCTCATCATCACTACTGTCAGAATCAGAAGACTCAAAGGTCTGATGGTCGGGAGGATCTGGAAGAGGAGCACACTCAACAATATCATCATCTGATGAGTTAGAATCTGAATCAGCGAGCTGAAGAACCTCTATAGGTGGAGAAGTAGAAGTCGAAGAAGACTCATCGAACTTAACACTTCTCTCAATATATAGCTCATGAGAAGTAGGATTCATCAATCGATATCCCTTCACACCATCAGGATACCCTACAAAGATACAAGGTTTGGATTGTGGTTCCAAGGCCTTGCGTTTCTTCTTGGGAATCCGAGCCATAGCCTTGGATCCGAAGACTCGAAAGTGCTCAACATCAGGCTTGCGTCCAAACCAGGCTTCAAAGGGTGTCATCCCTCTTACTGCCTTGTGTGGAACACGGTTCTGAATGTAATTTACACAATTCACTGCTTCGTCCCAATACTGCGGAGGAAGAGACTTCGAGTGAATCATACAAGTGGCCATCTCCTTCAAGAGTACGGTTCTTTCTTTCTGCGACTCCATTCTGCGAAGGGCTATAAGCAACTGTATGTTGCAAAGAGATCCCTTCAGAAGTATAGAAATCCATGAACCTATTGTTTACATATTCACCTCCATTGTCGGTTCAGAGAACCTTGATAGACCATTCTGCCTGTTTCTCAGCAAGAGCCTTAAAGTCCTGAAAATGTTCAAAGACTTCAGACTTAAGCTTAAGAAAATATACCCAAGTATATCGCGAATAGTCATCAATGAAGGTTAGCACATAAAGAGCTCTAGTAAACGAAGGAGAAGGAAATGGACCAGAAACATTGCTGTGAACAAGATCCAAGGGATGAGTGGCTCTCCAGGATTTTCCTTTGTCAAAGTTCTTTTCAGGATGCTTTCCAAGGGTACAACCCTCACAAAGACCCTTAGAAAACTTGACGCAAGGCAACCCGTTGACCATTTCATTTTGACTCAATTGTTCAAGGTAGCGATAGTTTAGATGTCCAAAACACTCATGCCATAGCTTACTAACCTCATTTGCATGAGTGAGCAAGGCAGTGGGCGTAGAATCATAAGTAAAGTGGGAGAAGGTGTACAATCATGAATGGTGATCTGTCCTTTCCCTCAGCCACTGTAGTGTCATTGTTAAGCTCACGAATAATCACCGAGTTAGGACCAAATTCCACTCGCATTCCTTCACCAAGGTGAGTAATTTGGTAAACTGATAGGAGATTGGTAGAGAGATCAGGAACACTCAACACTTGGTTAAATGTTCCCCCATCCATCTCTACCGATCCACTACTGGAAACTGACACTGTCGTGTCATTACCCATCGTGATTTGGGACATTCCACAAGGTTCGATGTTGGAAAACTCAACATGCGAAGAACCCATGTGGTGCGAGGCACCGGAATCTATAATCCATGTCGATGAAGGAGCAACTTTGGCTACAAGGGCCTTTCCTTTCTTCTTATCATTTCTAGCACCTTTTGCAGCAGAAGACTCGGCCTTCAGAGCACTTTGTTTTATTGATTCAGGAACACTTATTTTATTTTTCTCAAGTAAATGAGATAAGTGATCAATCTGTTTCTTAAAACAGTGTTGCTCGTCGTGACCAGTCTTCTTGCAATAGGAACAAAAATACTTGCTTTTCTGTGCCCTAGGCTCAGAAGTCGAAGTGTTTGTGTCATTTTTAGGTTTGATCTTGGTTTCTTTCTTAGGTTGATCCTTAGTTTCTTTCTTCTTTTCAGTCTTCTTTCCCTTGCTAGTACTTGCTACAAGGGCATGTGACTTGGACTTGAGAGACCCCATTTGAATGAGTTTGTCCTGTTCTCGAATGAGTTGGGATGAAAAATAGTCAAAGGAGGGCATTGTCCAAGTATCGCCCAAAGCAGCTTTTGTAGCGTAGAAAGTTGACACGAAGACAAAATATTCGGGACCTAGCTTAGAGAGAATCGACAAGATCAGTTGAGAATCTTTCTTTTCTACTTGACATCCTTTTAACAATAATCTAATGTGGACAAATTTTGAGAAGAAGGCTTGTAGGTTTTCAAAGTCACTAGGATTTAACCCTAGTAGTTCATTTTCCAACTCATGCGCTCTCATGTCATCTAGTTGTCCAAACATCACATCCAATGTTTTCCATGCAGATGTAGGTGTTTCAGACGCCTCAATGTGGAAGAGCAAGTCAGGAGAAATGGACATGCAAAGAAGACCTAAAGCTTCATCACTACGGTTTAACCACTTAGATTTTTCAGGTTCGTCGTCTGGTTCAGTCTCAGTTCCCATGGTGATGCGGTATAACCCTTTACCCCTTAGTTTCATTATTATTTTTGATCTCCATTCGAAAAATTTGAACGGCGTAAGCAAAGGAATTGAAAGTGCATCCATAGTGAGAGAGAGAGAAAGAAATGCAGAAAAGAAACACAACCACCCAGGACAATAACAACCCCCCTGCTTTCGGCACTTTATAGTTTAGTGCGTTGATTACAATCGGGTCCGTGCGTGCGGTTTGAAACACTTGGTAACTCATCTTGCAATTAGCATAATAACGCGCAAGAGGGGAGACCACAACAGTGTTTCGTGGAGCGCAACAAAAGAGGAACACCGTAAACAAGCACAAGCAAAAAATAGAAAGGAGGCGAAAGCCAACCCTGGTGGTGAGAAAAAGTGTCTCACATCACATGAAAGAATCCCTTTGTCGTAAAACTGTGGCGGATGCGCTCACAAGTCCACGAAAAAAAGGAATAGAACAAAGCTCAAAAGAATGAGCTGAATTAAGCAAAACAAAGACACCCCCTAGAATGCGGCACTTTATAAAATTAGTGCATTTACAAAGATAATGATCCCATCATCTAGAGTGCACGAAAAAACATGCAACTTTGACTAAAGAAGTGCTCAAAACCGAGCAACGAGTCAAAAGTTATAGCAAAAACCAATTCCCGCAATTTGATGAGAAAAAGCCAATAAGCCTGCAAACGGATTAAAAAAGTGCCCTAAAAGCATGCAAAGGGTGTCGTATGTATGCTCGTTGGAAATGGCATGGAATTTGAGATAGGGTTTGTTTGTATTGCGAGGGGGAATTAGCCACCTGCCAATCCCGGACCTCACCCTTCGTCTTTGACACTCGACAGAAGGTTAGAAATACAACAAGCCAAAGACCAAATTATAATGCCAAGGAAATATATTTTTTAAATAATGTTAATGAAATAAAATTAGATCTAATGTAATTAAATCTAATGAATTTTGAAAAAATCTTTAATTAAACAAATCACTGAAAAAAAACACTTTTTTTGAATATTGTCTAAAACTTACAAGTTTTAGAAAGAAGTGTTTTTTTTTTTTTTAAAAGATTTTTAGATGAATATTTTTAAACAAATAAAGATTGAATGCGTTTTTAGAAAGTATCTTTTAAATAAAGAAAGATTTTTTGATTTAAAACGCATACCAAAAAGAGTGAGTTTGTTTTTTTTTTTTTTAAAAAAAAGAAAACACAGGTCGTTTTTTCTAAAAAACTGAGGATTTTAGAGAGAAAAAAGAAGGAAATTAACAAACTTACCAAAGGAAAAGGTGTATGGTTGAAACCTTACCAAAAAAAAAGAAGAACAGCCACACTGGAGTGTTTACAGCAGTGTTTTACCTTGCTCAGACCAAAAAAACGTGGCAGAGTTGTTTAAAAACGTACCAGGCCGCGTAGGAGTGTTTACAGCAGCGTTTTACCTTGCTCAGACCAAAAAAATGTGGCAGAGTTGTTTAAAAACACGTAGGAAGCAAAAAAAACGTGGCAGATGATTTTTACAACCCTGTGAAGCAAAAAATGTGGCAAATGATTAAAAAACGCCCTGCAGACAAAAAAACGTGGCTAATGATTAAAAAACCCCTGTGCAATCAAAAAAAACGTGGCTAGATGTCCAAAAAACGCCTGTGCAATCAAAAAAATGCCTTGGAGAGTCCAAAAAATGCCTGAGCAACCACGTTTTAGCTTGCCAACACCAAAAAACGTGGCAAATGTGATTAAAAATGCCTGGGAAGCAAAAAAAATCGTCAGAGGGACAGCAATTCGTTGAGTAGCAACCATGACTGAAGAACTCAAGGATCCTGACAACCACAGACAACATGCATAAGAAAAAAAACACAAAAAACTTTCCAAGAAGGCTTGTTAGAGATATTAGCAAGATAATTTCCAGAAAATGGTGATCAAAAGACTTGCATGCAGAGTAAAATAACGAAACCAAGTAAGAGTAATAGCAACAAAAAATAAATCGAGTGCACGTTTACCCGATCTCAGCTCTGATACCATGAAAAGAGTTTGCGAGAATCGAATCAGAAATGAGGCACCACAAAGTAGTTGCACTCCAACAGAATCGTGAAAGCTCCAGCGATAGCAAGGAAAAAATTGATCAGTAATGGAAGAACTTTCTCAACAGAAACAAAGCTTGCATAGAGGAAAGACAATGGAGTGTCTTGGCATGCTCATAAATGAATAGAAAAGGGGTACATATAGGGTGCTGAGTAACCCTAGTGCATGACACATATGAAACCCTAAACCTAACCCTAAACCTAACCCATGTGAGATGACCCTCCAACATGAGAGGAGGACACATAGGATAACTCACACTAACAGAAGAGTCATTGCAGAAGGACCATTCTCTGGTAAGGGGAGAGTCACCCGAGAAAGAAGAAAAAGAGAAGTCCCTTGAATTAGAGTCATCAATAAGGAAGAAGAAGAGGGTGAAAAAGGGTATGAAATGTAGGAGAAACAGAAAGTATGGAGGCCGAAAATGGTGATGAAGATGATGAAGAGTGTGACGAGGCTCAAAATCATCATGTGTATGATGTACATGAGTCACTCATGAAGAAGGAAATGAAGAGAAGGATGAGAACAAGGAAGACACTCATGAGGAAGGGGGAGTGAGGAATTTAAACATGAAAGATCAGATGAACCTGACCCCTAAAAAAGTGTAGATGGATAATACCTTAGATACAACATCCCTCAGATTATGCACGTCAATTTCTGGGGTTGATTCTCGAAGAGGAATTAATTGTCAGCTCCAAATCACCCATTGATAGATCCTTTTCATCTTTATCCAACTTGGGTTTTGAAATTTCCATGAATTATCAGGCTTGGGAATCAAAAACTAATCTTGAGGTGACTTTGGCCTTCTTAGCTGGAGGGGGATGAGTAGTTCCTAGAAGAGCTACCACTGCATCAAACTTGGGAGCAACAAAACTTGAAACTACATTTCTTTTCTTTCTTTCAAACACTGTCTGTACCCAAGTAAATGAGGAACTAGAAGTAGAAGGAGAAATAGGCCCAAGTGTAGATGCACTTATGGCATTCAGAGTCTGCACAACAGCCACTTCCAACACAGAGGTATCAGTTTGAGTGGTGTCAGGATCTTCCTTTGAAGATACTTCTTGAGGTTTTGAAACCATTTTCTTTGACTAATCCTTTTTTACACTGCTTTACTCAGGTGTATTTTCCTCAGGATCCTCTTGTTATTTTCCTTGACTATCATCATCAGCATCCAAGTCCACAATTGTTTCTTTTATTTCAGCTTTATTAGAGGAGGGCTCACTTTCTTGAATTAGAATCAACCGCCTTATCATCCTTTTTGGCTTTCCCATTTTTTGGTGTATACTAGAGTTGATGATTCAGGAGGAGAAGGGAAAAATTGTTCAAGTACCTAAGGAGCTAACGACATGTATTTATTTATGTGGAGTAGGAGTATCTTTGGAAAAAGAAATGGATTTCCTTGCCCTGAACATCTTCATTTTTCTATCAAGCCAGAGTCTAGTTCTTACTAGGAAATGATTGTTGAGCTCCTTCAAATCATCTCTTTCCTTGACAAACCAATCAATGGTTTCAATAGGAGTGTTCTTGATTGTCCTTTCATACTCAAGAGACTGTAGCTCCTCATCATCATCCTCCAATCCTTCAGAAACATCAAATATAATGAAATCTATGATTTGCTGCATAGAGATAATCTTTCGTAGTACCTTCTTCGATGCTTCATAATCATCATCACAATCTGCCCAGTAGTCTTCAATATCAGGGATATACTGATAACCCATTCTGAAATTGGAAGAAATGAACCCTTTAATGTTCAAAGCAAGATTTGGGTTTATAATAGTGGAGAGTGAGAGGAGAAATTGTCCTGTCGACATTCTGAGCATCTAGGGCAGTCCTGCAAGTGTAATTACCCAGTGTGATTGGGAATTAAATACCTGCAATCTTCTTGTCCCTATAGGTCCTATGCAACTTATCCAATTGTCTGCAAATTTCTACTAAATCCATCTTATCACTGTAATACATGGGAAGTTTCAGGGGTTGCCCCTCAAATCCAACCAATCTTATATATGAAAACTTCCTAAATTGGGTGAAAAATCTGCCATAGACACTGATCAATTGTTTTGCCTCATCTAAAAATATTTTAGTAAGTATCTCCCTCTAACAATCTGACAATGTACATAGTGAATGCATCATTCACTCTCCTAAAATGATGGTTACTAACTTTTAGGGTCAACTGTGGATGATACATATAAATAGGGGCATCTTTCTTGGTTCATCCACAGGGGAGAAACCCAACCACTCTCTATAAGTTGCAATGGAGTACATCAGATAGGAGGTCATGTAGAAGGTTTGGGTTCTCTGAACATTTTCCAATTGCTTAGTCAGGCTATCACAAATGATTTCTACCCAGTTCAAGTTTTTCTTACCCTCACATATAATATTGATGTAGGGGCACATCCAATAGTGAAAATCATTGGTGGTGGGCATTCCTGCTATCCTAGCCTAGCAGAGTGATGATGTCTGATAATTATTCATGGAAATCAACCCTGAACATTGTCTTGGGTAGCCTTGAGGCTCCTTTTTTAGGGTTATTGAACCAAGACTTGGTAACTCTACTTTTTGTACTTTTCATTTTCTTGATCAAAAAGGGCTTGTGCCTGGTCCTTAGTAAGAGTATTTGAGTTTTCAACCATGGGAATCCTGAGAGTAGTGTGAATACAATCCTCATCTAATCGATCCACTACCTGACCTTGAGGATCAACAATTTCCTATTCTGAATCAAAACTAGAACTGCAAGCTAATACCATGTCGGTACACTAAACTGAAATGGGAAAGCCACTTGCCTCTATGATTCCACTATCTTTGATCAACTGAGCCACAGGAGTAAGGTTTTGACAATTTATTTGAGCCTAGAAATCATCCAAGTCTAGGTGTTGATCTTCACTATCATCAATGTTTGGTACAACCTTCTCTAAGGAAGACATGTGCTCATGACCTTTAAAGCTGATATTCATTTTATGACATGAGCATAAGATTACTTGTGGGATAATTCCTTAGTTCCTTGATCAACACCTCAAATTTTCATGGCTTCTCTTTGCACCTACAGAATTTGAAATCAATGGAATGGGACTCGACCACAACTATTAACAGTGTATAGGAGGGAAGCTCAAACGGTCAATAGAAAATGCAAGTGAGGTGGTGAAAATGATCGATTACCCAAGTATTTATATGCATTTAAATTCTAGTAGGTCAGTGCAGGGTGAAATGAATGAGGTAATTAATACTTATGCTGACCTTGAAATAATGAAAATTGTGTAAGGTGGATAAAAAGAGCACAACTATCCTGAGGGACACCAGGACAACTAGGATGTGCAAAGCCGAAAAAGCTGATTTGTTGAAAAAAGTGGAAAAATCTCACACAAATGTCCCAAGGGACATCAAGACAGCTAAAGGACACGCAGAGAAAAAATACCCAAAATGAATTGAAATCGGTAAAGGCGGACCTATGCAGGGAAATGGTGGTCAAGCAGCACTCAGGACATATGGGACACAAAAATCTGAAACACCTGCAATACATTGAAATCAGAAAAGTCGGGAAAATTTTGACATAGGCTACACTTGGGACATTAGGAAAATTGGGACGCAAAGCCGAAAATACTAATAATAAAGGAAAAGCAAGACCAATCAGAAAAAGTGGAAAAATGGGGAACAAATGGCCCATAAAACTTGGGACATGAGGGACAAAAAAATCCTAAATACCCGCAAAACACTGAAAAATCCTCAAAACTTAAAAATTTGAAAAATGACTAACTGTTTAGAACTAGCTATTTCTTAGGAGACCTTCACAGGGGTATTTGATAATCACCTAACCTAATTTTTTTTGAAATTTTGGAGAGGAAAAATTATAGCACTTGGGGAGGTGACAACAACTAGCTCTTTCTGGGGACATGGCTTGATTTGAGCACCGAGACAACAAGAACATAGTCATGAACTCCTAGAATCTCAAGATTTCAAAAACAGACCAGTGCCTTATCCATTGGGAAAAATAGAGTCAAGGATGAACCAAAATAGAAGAGACACCCACACAACACCAGACAAAGACCAAAAACAAAAACTATACAAGACTGTACAATAGGACCACCTAGCAACCTAGGACTAAAACAATTTCAAGTACTGCCCACTATATGGAAATGGAAGAGAGGTTCCATCCATATAGTCCAAGTAGAAATAATTTTCTCTAGCAAAGTGCCTGATCTTGAAAGGGCCCAACCACAGAGAATCAAATTTTCCATGACTTCCCCGAGGCTCCCACCTCTTGTCCTAGAGTAGAACAACATCTCCAACCTGGAAGTCCCTAGGTCTAGATTTTTTTTATAAAACAATTGATTTACTCTTTGTTGATGTGCATTAATCCTATCCACCACTTGCAATCTATCCTCATCTAACTTCTGTAGGTACATGATTCTCTTCTCCAAAGCACTAATGAAGTTTGAATCTTCAATGGCCTTCATCAGCTACAAGGCTGGAAATTCCATAGTTACTGGAAACTGAGCTTCAGTTCCATACACCACCTAAAAAGGAGACATTCCAATTTCCCTCTTGGGATTAATTCTATCCACCCAAAAGAGAATCATACAACTTCTTATGCCAATTTCTCTAGTGATTCATTGACAAGATTTCTAATGATGGTCACCAAATTCTTGTTTGTTGATTCTACTTGTCCATTTCCTTGGGGTAGTAGTAAGAAGAATGTGCAAGAGAAATTCCATACCCATAGTCATAAATCCATCATTTCATAAGAAGAGAAGTTAGGGGCATTATCAGTAAAAATTTTACTTGGTACCCCAAATCTAATAAGAATGTTTTCCTTGATGAAATTACATACCACTTCAGAGGTTGTGATTTTTACCGGAATAACTTCCACCCATTTAGTGAAATAATCAGTGTCAGTTAACACATGAGTGTGTCCAAAACTGGAATGAGGATTGAGAGTACCCATGAAGTCTAGTCCCCATTATTGAAAAGGTTCTTCTATCACCACTGGTTTGAGTGGCAGAGTGGCTAACTTAGGCCTTCCCATAAAAGTTTGGCAAGATTCACATTTACTCACCCATTTAGTTGCATCTCAAAATAGAGTTGGCCAGTAGTAACCTACACGAAGGATTTTATGAGAAGTTATAGCTGATGAAAAATGTCCTCCACAAGCTTGATCATGAAAATCTCTAAGCAACCTCTTTTTTGTTCTTTGTCCACACATTTGAGAAATCTTCCATCAATCCCTCTTTTGAACAAGGAATTGTCCCAAAGCACATATTGTGCAGACCTCAACTTAATGGATCTCTTTTCTTTAGCATTTAGATGCGATGGGAATTCTCCATAGGTAAGAAAATGGGCAATATCAGCATACCATTCATCTGTTGAACCAATGAATAGAACAGTGGGAATATTTGTGCCCTCCTCAGGGGAGTTATCCTTAGCACCTGCAACGATCAACTCACAGAGCCCTTTTCCTCAGACTATCTTAGTTGGCCTGATGTCCAAATCATACTCTTGTACCTTTTCCACCCAATTTCCTCTTTTGGTCCCAAACTCTTGTTGTGTGAGAATAGACTTAACAGTTGTATCTAGGACAAAGACAATAGAGTGGGAACTGAGGATATAGAAATGAAAACTGCTTAACTACCTTAACCACAACAAAAGAATGTTTCTCAATCTGAGTATATTTCAATTCATGAGTTTTAAGAACATAACTCATGAAAGAAATGGGTAGCTCACACCCCTCAGGATTCTTCTGAGTTAGAATAATCAGCCAAATTATTCTCAGTTGCATGGCAATAGATCAAGAAATATTTCTCAAAATAAGGGAAAACAAGGATGGGAGTTCAGGAAATTTCCTTTTTGATATTTTCAAAAGCTTCTTCCCCTTCTGGTGTCCAACCAAAATATTGTTTCCCTTTCATCATCTGGGCTACACTCATAGTTAGCTCTGCAAAATCAGGAATAAATCTCCTTAAAAAAATTATCTTTCCAAAGAAAGAATGCACACCTTTTTTACTTGTGGGGAGAGGAATTCACTTAATATCTTGCACTCTCTCTGGATCTATCTTGGTTCCTTCTTTGGAAACAATATGTCTAAGTAGCTTACCTTCAGTGACACCAAAAATAGACTTCTTTGGATTTAGGGACACTCCATGTTCCCTGCACTTTTGAAGGACAATTTCAAGATGTTGGAAATGATCTTCCCTCTTCTTGGAAAAAACAGTTAAGTCATCCAGATACACCACAATACATTTCCCTTTCAAAGACCCAAATTCCAAATCCATTTCCCGTTGAAAAGTAGCACCAACATTAATCAGACCAAATGGCATCCTCTTATAAGAAAAATTTCCCCATGGAGTTGTGAAAGTCGTCTTGTGTTGATCAGGGACATCAACCTCAATCTGATTGTATCCTAAAAATCCATCCAACATAGATAACATTTCAGAGCCAGTAATAGCTTGTAGAATTTGATCCATCATGGGGAGTGGATAATTGTCCTTGAGAGAGGCTTGATTCAGATTTCAAAAATCCACACAAATTTAGATCTCACCATTCTTTTTCATCACTGGCACAATATTAGCCACCCAAGCTGAGTGATGAATTGGAAAGATTATCTTTTCCTTCAAGAGTTTCTGAATCTCTTGATAAATGGTATTTGAAATCTTGGGGTTGTATTGCCTTTGCTTCTACTGAAAAGTCTTGATTCTTGGCTTTAGAGGAATATAATGTTACATTTCTCTTGGTTTGAAGGATTTAAAATCATCATATGAATAGGAAAGCACATCAACATATCTTTTTAGTAAATTTATCATTCTATTTCTTTCTTCTTTTGTGCAACATTTTCCAATGTTGACAAGCTTGGGTTCTTCTTTACTTCCAATATTGATATTTTCATACTCTGTAGACTGATGAACCTCATGTGATATCTTTGAATTGATATACCTGTCATGTTTGTCAAATAATTCTTCTAGACTCACTAATCCTCTGGGTATCTTGTTACCTTTTAGATTAATACAACCATCCTTATCAGACTCTTCCTCTATTCCTTCTTCAGTCATGGTGGATGATTATGGATTCACGAGGAGAAGTTTCACTTCCTTCAAAATACAACTGACTGAAATTATCCTGAAGCTCAAGAAAAGAAAGTAAATGTTGATCATCATTGAATACTTGCCAATTTTTGGCATTATCTGGTACACTTGGCCTATGTATCATTTCTATTGTGAAACTTTTCTTGGGAAAAATCAGGATGAGGGATCAACAAGGATCCTGAGACAACTAAAGCATATGCTCTAGTATTCCTTTCCCAGGGAACAACTTCTATGGAAAAGGCATCCAGTAATTCAATAGAATCCCACACCAGATTCCTATAGTGTTTTAGTCCTCTTGTTCTTAACTTGGAAAATATCCTTGACTTGCTTAATGATGAGTTTCAGCATCCCCTCGTGCACAAATATTCTTAACCCCCATCTCCTTAGCCATTGATAGTCCCAAAAGAAGAGCTTCATACTCTACTGTATTATTTGTGTTTTCAAATTGAAGTTTGTAGGAAGAAAGGATAAGATTTATTTTCAGGAGAAAACAAGACCACTCCTACTCCAGAACCAACTGAAGAACAACTACCATCAAATTCAAGGATCCAAACACCATTAGGGTCATCCATCACACCTTTATAAATTTTCATTTCTTTTTCTGACATGATCATATAGTTCCTATGACCAATGTCCTCATAGAGGATTTTTGCTTTAGGATCATCAGTCTTCTGCACAATATACTTAGTCTGCCTCTCAGGTAACAATTCTTCATCTTCCCATTCACTGGAATGAGAGCGTGTGACCATTCCATTTGAATTTCTCCACCCACTTCTTTACATAAGTTCTTGCTTAGTAGCATGCCATAGGATGGGGGAATATCTACTACTAAAATAGTAGCCTTGACCCTTTTCTCTGGGAAAGCAGTGAAAGCCACTTGTACATCTTTGATTCTTCCTACCAATGGCACCTCCTTAATTTCCATGGAATAACAAGAACCAAAGGTGTGTGTTAAATTCAAGCCTAAAGCATGAGCAACCTTAGCAAACATAACATTATCTGATGCTCCTAGAATCAATAACACAATTACTGAGCCTATGACTTGCTATAAGTAGAGTGATATAAAAAGGCTCAATTTTCTCAGTTACAGAAGGGGTGGTGGCCATTAGGTTTTGTTGAGGTGTAGAGGTGGGAGTAGGTAAAAGGCCTTTAGAGGTGGTAGGTGTAGGATTGGATTTGGATTTGAAAAATTTGACAACCTGAGAAAAGGCATCAGGATGGGTCTGATAAAATTCAGCCTCTGAAATCTAAATTTTAGTTTTCTTAAGGTGGTCAATTATGTCAAAGGATCCTGAGACAGATGGGGTGTCTAGACTAGAAGGGGAAGAACACTTAGGCCTATCAAATTTGACATTCAAGGTTGTCTTATTAATGGATAAAGATGAAGAAGTAGAGGAAGTATTAGCACTACTTACCTTTTGAGTATAAGTGGTAGGGATAGGAGCTCCTCTTTTTGCAATAACTGGGATGGTAACTGGGACCTCCTTGGATTTTCTTGTGGGATGGACCACTTCCTTTTTCTTACTCATTTGTTCTCGGGTCATGACAACATATGAATCATTATTCATATCTACCACTACTTCATCATAATCATCTGTGTCATCATCAACTCCCTCAGTTCTGAGGAAGTTAACCTAAGAATCACTGGCTTCCTCTAGCATTTCATCTGCTTCTTCTTCCGGTTCTTCATATCCTTCAACGTCCTCTTCATCTTCTGGTTCCTAAACTTCACATGTTACATTGAAAGGAACTTTGAGAGGCAGCCCTTCAATTGCTAGTTTTGGCTAGAGAGGAGGAAACTAATTTTGAGGCTGAAAATTCCTTCTTGGAATATCCTTATAAGGAGTATTCTAGGCCAATTGATTTTTTATGGCTATGAGATCATTTGCCAATTTTTGTACTAATTGGTCTAAGTTATTTCCTGAAGAAGAGGCCTTAGATTTAACAGGTTCCTTTTTTAATTTCCCAGACATTATTAAAGTCATCTTCAAAACTTATGGCTAAGTGTTGATCAACATCTAGAGTCACCAGGTTATCCCTTCTCAATGCATAGCTCACTTCGGGTAATTGTGCATTTAAGAAAAAACATTTTTGGATTTGATCCATAGGTCAAGTGGCTACTAGGATCTTATTGAAATTTTTTTTAAACTTAGCAAAAAACTCTCTCATAGGCTCATATGGTTCCTTCTTAATCTGCAGAAATCTGGGTAAAGGAGAGCATGTACATCCTCAACAGGTTTGAACTGATCTTCAAACTATGTTCTCATGTTGGTCCATTCAGTGATAGCTCTAACAGGGAGATGATAAAACCAATCAGCAACATTATCTTGTAATGTCTCCACAAAAATCCTAATGGAAACATCTTCTTGCTCCACTCCAAGTATCCCACATGCCACAATGAATGCAGAAATGTGTTCATCTGGGTGCACTTTTCCATCTCCTTTGAATTTAGGAAAAAATTTCCTATTCCCTTTTGGGAGATCATGTAATGGTTGAGAAAGGGCCTAGAGGTCCAACCCATTGTCCCCAAGGTAGAGGTGTTGCCATTCTTGGAAAAATAGTTTGCAAAGGAACTGTGACTCCAGCCAATACCAAATCTTGAATACTAGGGCTCGGTTGGGTTTGTGAATTTGTGTTCCTTACGGTTCTATTTTTGACAGGGGAGTACTTGTAGATCTTGTTATCTTTTTCTCTGGGGTTAAAGAGAAGTTGTGTTGTTTAAAAAAAAAAATATGGATCCTCAACACGAAGTTATCTTTGACCTCATGTATATCTTCTGTCTTCCATGGGTGTCAGTGCTTCTGGTTCGATTAAAGTTGTTTCGGTGGGATGCACAATATGTGCCCCATGGTGGGTGCTAAAAAAATTGTTGGTTGTAGAATTTGATCTTTTGAAAACAAGTAACAGTCAGGGGACAATAGTCCCTCCTCTTTATGGGAGAGGTTCCCTTATTGAAAACCAAAAAAACCTTATTTACAATATAAACATTTGTTCAATATTTTGGTGAGGATTTTGATATCTCTAGATGCATTTATCAAAGGTTTTCAATACAGAAGAAAATAGGAAAAGTCAAGACTGATATTCAGAAACTGAGGATAGAGGAGGCACTTTTAGATATATAGATTAGTAGAATGATAACCTACTAATGCTATGATAAAATAACAAGATTTAGACTATGTATATAAAACACAGGACATGTATGTATTAGACACAAAGTTCCAAATACACTTATCAACTGAAAGACACAAAGTTCTTTCTTCAAATACACATAGCCTTATATGAATCAGATAAAACAGAAAGAGGAAAAGCATGAGAGAGAGAGAAAATTTCTTCTGTATTGAGTATTTTAATGTTCTCTCCACATCCAGATACCAAAAATCTTGATCCCTTACAATGATAAGAAAATTTCTTTAAATAACCCTAAGAGACGGTTACAAAAAGTATTTTTAGTTTCCTTTCTTTTAATCTCAAAAGCTAATATCTAATTAAATATTACATCATTAAATTATCCCTTTCTTTCATAACACATGACTTAAAGGGATAAATCCATCTTAATTAGATATTTTACAATAAGAAAGAAGAATATAAACTAGGAAGTCGAGATGCTAGTAGAAGCACTTGTAGTCCCCTTTGTCTTTAATACTTGATTTCTGAATCAATTCAAGGCTTCGGCTATGTCCATTCCCTTGGGAATCATTGTATTAGCAGTGGCATGAGTCCAACTACCCAAACACTTCTCCATCTCCTTCCCAAACTCTGCATTCTCCAAGAACTCCTTATTGGCATCTGTGATAGCAGCCTGTAGTGTGTAAATCTCCTTCACCTTCTCCTTTGATATAGTGTCTTGTTTGAACAAATCCTCCTTAACAAATGTCTTGAATTGAGAATTGATCTCTTGAATAGTGAATTTTTCATTTGAATTTTCTTTGAAGATTCGACAGTGAATATCCAGGAAGGTAAAAGTGACACAATATTTAAAATCTTCTCCTTTTTGTAATACATTGTCAATAGCTCTCCAATGGCTTCCTCAAGAACCTTTATTTTCCAATCAATACTGAAGACCCACTGCTTGGAAAAGTTCAATTTTGCATCATCAAAAACCTTTTTAGCCAAAAGGACCTGTACATCAGTTTCACTCATCAACCTGAGATCTTGAATACACTCACTCCATAGTTTCAACTCTCTATCCAACCCACTGAGTGTTGTAGAGAACTTCAGTTGAATCTTGGAAATTTTCTCATATGCCTTGAATGCCTCTTCAATAAAATTTAGTCATGTGATTATTAAATCATCAACCATAGATTCCATTGCCTTACCATAAGTGGCATGCTTATGGATGTCTTTAATGGCTTGGACTTCATCATTGGAAAGGATAACAGGAGGTGGGATGGAAGCTAGGGGAGTAGGATCAAGTACTTTATCCTCTGTCAATAAATATTTGATGAAATTGGATAAAATTTGTTTTTCTCTTCTAACTACTCCTATGTTTTCTTACCTTTTTCAACCCTTTCAATTACCTTAGATACAGTCTCCCTCAGATTATGCACTTCACTTTTTGGGGTTGATTCTCCAAGAGGAATTCTTGTCAGCTCCAGATCACCCATTGATAGGTCCTTTTCATCTTTATCCAACTTGGGTTTTGTAATTTCCATGAATTTTTGGCCTTGGGAATCATTGAAACTAATCTTGAGGTGACTTTGGCCTTCTTAGCTGGAGGGGGAGGAGTAGTTCCTAGAAGATATTCCACTACATCAAACTTAGGAACAACAACACCTGAAACTAGCCTTTCTTTTCTTACTTTCTAGCAAATGGTTGTACCCAGGTAAATGAGGAACTAGAAAAGAAGGAGCAATAGGTCCAAGTGTAGATGCACTCATGGCACTTAGAGTTTGTAAAAAAAACACTTCTAACACAGAGGTATCAATTTGAGTGGTGTCAAGAGATTCCTTGGCAGATATTTCTATAAATTCTAAAACCATTTTCTCTTGACTGATCTTCCATCACACTACTTGCTCTCAGGTGTATTCTTCCTCAGGATTTTCTTGTTATTTTCCTTGACTGTCATCATCATCATCCAAGTCTACAATTGTCTCTTTTATTTTAGCTTTCTTGGAGGAGGGATCACTTTCTTGAATTACATCAACTACCTTATCATCCTTTTTGGCTTTCCCTTTTTTGGTGTATACTAGAGTTGATGATTCAGGAGGAGAAGGGACAAATTGTTCAAGTACCTCAGGAGCTAACACATGTATTTATTCTATGGAGTAGGAGTATCTTTGGAAGTGGACCTAGATTTCCTTACCCTGAACATTTTCATTTTTCTATCAAACCAAAGTCTAGTTATTACTAGGACAAGATTGTTAAGCTCCTTCAAATCATCTCTTTCCTTGACAAACCAATCAATAGTTTCAATGGGAGTGTGCTTGATGGATCTTTCATATTCAAGAGACTATAGCTCCTAATCATCATCCTCTAATCCTTCAGGGACATCAAATATATTGAAATCTATGATTTTTTGCAGAGATAATATCCCATAGTACTTTCTCCTGGCTTCATAATCATCATCACAATCTTCCCAATAGTCTTCAATATCAGCAAGGTGTTGATAACCCATTCTGAAGTTGGTAGAAATGAACTCCTTTAATGTCAAAGCAAGATCTGGGCTTATAATAGTGGAAGGGTAAGAGGAGCAATGGTCCTGTCAATATTTTGAGCATCTAGGGTAGTCTTGTAAGTGTAATTACCCAATGTGATTGGAAACTGAATGCCCACAATCTTCTTATCCCTACATGTTCTATGTAATTTATCCAATTTTCTACATATTTCTACCAAAGCCATTTTATCACTGTAGTACATGGGAATTTTCAAGGGTTTCCCCTCAAATCCAGCCAATCTTATATATGAAAACTTCCTGAATTGAGTGAAAAATATGCCATAGACATGGTGATCAATTGTTTTACCTCCTCTAAGAATATCCTAGCAGTATCTCCCTCCAGTAACCTAACAATGTACATAGTGAATGCATCATTCACTCTCCTGAAATGATGATTACTGACCTTCAGGTTCAACTGTGGATGGTACATGTAAATAGGGGCATATTTATTATCATCCATAGGGGAGAAACCCAACCACTCTCTATAGGATGCAATGGAGTACATCAGATAGGAGGTCATGTAGAAGGTTTGGGTTCTCTGAACATTTTCCAATTGCTCAGTTAGGCTATCACAAATAATTTCTTCCCAGTTTAAGTTTTTCTTACCCTCATATATAATATTGATGTAGGGGCACATCCAATAGTGAAACTCATTGGTGGAGGGCATTCCCACTAATCCTGGCCAGGAGAGTTATGACATCTTAATAGTTCTTCAAGAAAATCAACTTGAACATTGTCTTGGGTAGCCTTGAGGCTCCCTTCTTATGGGTTATTGAACCATGACTTAGCAACTCTACTTTATGTATCACTCATTGTCCTGATCAAAAATGGTTTGAAATCCCTGGTAAGAATATTTGCCTTCAACTATAGGGATCCTGAGATAGTTGGATACAATCCTCATCTAATCAAACTAACACCTAACCATCAATGATTTCTTTGTATCAGGGTCGAAATGGAACTTAATGAACTGTATCAGACACATTGGATTGAAATGGGAAAACCTCCTACTTCAGCAATTCCACTATCCTTGATTAATTGGACAATGGGAGTAAGGTTTTGACAGTTAAGACATGCCCAAAAATCATCCAAAGTCTAGATGTTGAGCTTCATGTCACCGATGTTTGGTATAACAGTCTCTAAGGTAGAGAGGTGCTCATGACCCTTTGAAATTAATCTTCATTTTGTGATAGGAGCAGAAGATTACTTATGAGAAAATTCCTTGGTTCCTTGATCAACACCTTGAAGATTCATGAATTCTCATTGATACCTATCAATTTGGAAAATAATGAATGAATACTAGACCACTATGAATAGTGTAGAGGAGGGAATCTTGAATGGTCAATATACAAAATGCAAGTGAGATGGTGAAAATGATCAATTACCCGAGTATTTATATGCATTTAAACTCGAGGTAGGTCGGCAAGGTGAAATAAATGAGGTAATTAATACTTTATGCTGACCTTGAAATAATGAAAATCGGGTAAGGTGGATAAAAAGAGCACAACTGTCCCATGGGACATCAGGACAACTAGGACGCATGCGTAAAGCCAAAAATGCCGATTTATGGAAAAAGTAGAAGAAATCTTGCACAATTGTCCCAAGGGACATCGAGACAACTGGGTTGCACAAAGCCAAAATACCTAAATGAATTGAAATCAGGAAAGGTAGACCTTGTGGGAAAAGGACGGTCAAGCAGACACTCGGGACATGTGGGACACAAAAATCTGAAACACCCACAATACATTGAAATCAGACAAGTCAGAATTTATTTGACAGGAGGTCACACTTGGGACATTGGGACATGACTAGGAAGCATAAAGACTAAAATACCGATAACAAAGGAAAAGAAAGACTAATTGGAAAAATTAGAAAATCAGGGAATAGATGGCCCGAAGGAACTTGGGACATGAGAGACAGAAAAAACCTAGAAAACCTGCAAAACACTGAAAAAGCCTCAAAACTCAAAATTTGAAAAATGAATGTCTGTTTAGAACTAGCTCTTTCTTAGGAGACCTTCATAGGGGTATTTGGTAGTCACCTAACCTAATTTGTTTTTTGAAATGTTGGAGAGGAAAACTTACAGCACTTAGGGAGGTGATAACACATCTTCTGGGATGGATCCTCAGGCTATTGCAGATGATGTTACCTCTTACTTATGAACTATTAATCCTATTACCTTATCCGAACTAGTTTCCGAAGTTCAAGCTCTTCCTCTTGATCCTATCACTCTCTCCCCCACCTTGGGAATAACTAAATCTAATCCTACACCTCCTTCTTCTCCACCCACCATCAAGTCTCCATCCTTACCAAATCCACCTACCTTAGTACCTGTTGTTTACATGGTTGAGCTAGTCCCTTCTACTTCTGTTGTTACTTTGACACCATCCACTAAAACCACCATACACTACTCAGTTTCTTTTCCTATTCCTCCTATGTCCCCTTCTGTATATGACATTTATTTCATAATAACTCTTTGCATGCGCAATACTATTTCTTCCCCACCACCTGTCAATACTACTGTTATTTTTCCATACTGATATTTCTCAGCACCTCTCAATATCATTCCATTCTCGCCACCATCCCCCAACTCCTTAGTATGCCCATCATTCTCTTGCACTCTCTTCATCAATAATTCCTATTGGGAGCACATACCACTTGAAACCTCCTTTCCTCCCACCGTTTGTTCATATGAAGGTCTTTGTTGACTTGGGTTCCACCTTGATGACCTTCATACTCCTTTGCACGATCCACATTTGTATCATGGTTATGTTATTCTCAATGTTACTTATGGATTGCATGTTTTTCACCTTGTGGTTCATCTCACATGCTATCTTACTACTTATACAATTACACTAGGCTAGTCTTGGTTAGATTATATTGGGGGCACCCTTGATTCTAATAATATTGATTTCACCTTCCCCATCCCATTTGGCACTGTTAGCATTTGTAGTAGTTATTTTTCTTGTTATACACCTAACCTTACTACTTGGTATGCTCAGGGATGCCCATTACCCACCTTTACAGATGAAAAGTATGCCATGGTCATGTACATTTTGCACATTCATGGTTATCTAGATGACCCCCACATACAATTTCCTATCAAGTATCTCGAGTGGTCTAGTATGACTTTGACACTTCTACTGATGATCCCTCTGATGCTCTTACCCCCACCACTACTTTCATGTGATTCACTTCCACCTACACCCTCTTCTATCTCCACCACCACCATTGATGAATCTGACCCTAATAATTATCCATCTCCCACCCAATACTTCAACATTATAAAATTACTTCAAACACAGTGTCCTTCCATGGAGGCAACATATGTGTTTCTCCGTGTTGAGATCGTGCAACTTAAAGATGTCACTAATCCACATACTTCCACTACTACTACACACCATGCATGATCTTTGTCCCTTGCCTCCTCTCCTACTACCTCGGTAGTTGTACCATTACCTTTGCCCCTTATTCTTCCTTCCATTGCTACACCATAAGACATTATTGGCCACCTACTTTGTCATATACTCATTTATCTACCATCTAATCGCCGCTCTCTACCACCTCAACCCATCCACTATCGTGACCCATCATTCTGTCAATACCACCGAATTCAAGGGCATCATACTGACTCTTGCCACACATTAAGCCATATTATTCGAGAACTCCAAAAAATTGGTACCCTTTCGTTTGACACACACCCTTCTTTTATGTTAGGCTCTGTTCACCTGGCTTGCCCACATCGCAGGGAGAAAACTCATGCTACCTATATCTCACCTTAACCACAACCTTTCCTACGCTCTTCATCCTTAATTTCCAATCTTGTCACGTCTACATCCTCTACTCTTCCCCACAGAGCTACTATGCAGTTATCTCAATTACCTCATATGCCTCTTTTACCTTCTATCCCCTTACTCCATCCTGTTAGTCCTACGCATTGTCATACGCCTCCTTCTCAGACCACTACAACACCTCGCCACCCACCACTACCTCGTTTTATCCCATGATGATCATCTTCTTCTTTACGCATGACAGCTCCTTGATATCCCTCACCTATGCATTTGACTACACCCCATCGTTCATCTTACATCCACCCCTCGCATGCATATCAACTTCATTCTCCTGCACAACACTTATCTCCTATACTTCCATTATTAGAGCATCCTTCTCCGTCATCCTCCTCTCATGTACGGTTTGATGGGCATCTATCCCTTGATCTTATTGGTTGATTCCTCTTTCCTACTCGGCTGAGGGGGCCTAACCATTAAACAACCCCCCTCCTCTTTCACTTTCACATTGATACCTCTCACACCCATACATTTTTCCTTTCCTCGCATATCAACATTTTCATCATATGTTATCACACCCTCATTACCCGATGACACACCCTAGTTCTTCGGTTCACACTAGATTATTGAGGGATCACCATTACATTAAACCCCACACACTGCACTACAAAATCTATACATTTACATTCTATCATCCTACATTATATTTTCATAGCACACACTACACTAGTCATCATTATATGTGAGCCTATTTTTTTCATTACATCCTCTCCTTCTACATTTACGAAGGTCACGTTGTATATGAGTCTAGATTTTACCATCGCATATTATACATGCACCTATCTACATATCTTCTACACTACATATACATTCTACACCATCATATACATACCTCATCTACTAGTCCTTTCTAGGTCATCTATCTCATACACATTACACTAGTCATCATCATATATAAGTCTATGTTTCTATTTCATTCATAAATCCTATACATTCTACATGATACATTAGATTTCCTTATACTTTGGTCTAGTTTTATCGATTATCCTTCTACTTATGCATGTATTGCATTACATTCCATACCCACTACACATTCTCCACAACACATTCACATACCATGATCATCTACACTACATTTCTCTATGCAATGCACTCACCACCTATTACGCACTCTAGTTCCTTAGTCCATACTCGACTGCAAAGGGTTTACCAATCAAATAGACCTTACCTACATGCACCATGTTATAATCCCACATGCATCAGACTAGTGACCAACACTCTAGGCTCTATCATCACCCACACTCATCATCACATCTCATAGTGGTATACACCTTAGGTTAAATCACCACTCTTTTCATCACTTCTACATCATCCTATTACAATCTATCATCTCCTATTATATCATCATATTTCCTTTCGCTTTTATCCATTCAAAACTATTACATTGCATTATCATGCCTTTGATCATCACATAGTGGTATACACCTTAGGGTAAATCACCATTCCCTTCACCCATTCTACATTATCCTTTTACATCCACTTATCACATATTCTATTACCCTATTCTCAATAATCCTACTACATTATCACTTCTCCTACTCCTCCATTAGTGGTATACGATTTAGGATAAATCACCACCCTCACCTTATTCATCACATAGTGGTATATGCTTTAGGCTAAATCACCACCCTCACCTTATTCATCACATAGTGGTTTACGCTTAGTGGTAAAATCACAACCTTTCATTAGCCACCACCTACTCATCTACGCTTCATACACCCTCATCACCCATCTCGTAGTGACATATGCTATAGGCTTGATCGTCACCTTCTTCTACCATCTTATAGTGATACACACTTAGGGCTAAATCATCACTCACCTATTCAACAAGTGGTGGTATACACTTAGACTATAAGATCCACACACACATTTCTATACAACGCATTCCCATCCAATTCTTCTATAGTGATATACGCTTAGGGATCAATCATCACTCTTTCAATCAAATTTTTTTTATATACACTTTGGATATAGGGTTCACACACAACTTCTCCTCATGTCACATTTCATCACCACTACACATACATACTCACTCATAACATGCTAGACACAACCAACACTACTCGACTGCTTACCGATGACACACTCTCGTTTACAGTTCATTCTTGATTGCTGAGGGAGAAAGAAAATGAACATCACTACATAAAATTGCATACACTTGGGTGGCACATTGCTCCTATCATTCCATCTTGCATTACATTCCATCCATCCACAACATATTGCATTATCTTGGTAACATTTAATTTTACTTACTAGTGTTTGCATGCTCATTCTATTACACATGATAGATTTCTTTCCTATACATAATTATCATACATACATGAGATTCATGCCCTTTTTTTAGTGTGATCACATATATTAGACATTTACACATGTCCTAGATGCTCACCTTATACCCTTACTATATTGGTCACTGGGGGCATACACATTCGTCTCATACAAGTGTTATTTTTTCATTTTGTACTTAACATATTTTACTACTTCCTTCTATACGCTTTGACATATCATTTTTCACTCTAACATGCTAGCGAGTGTTCCATATGCAACAATTTTTTTGCAAGAATACATGTTTGTTTTTACTTGTTTACGGGCTTTACCCTTTACTTGTGTGCACACTTAACTGTTAATTGCATCCATAATGACCTTGCATGTCTTGCGACATCGTGAGTGATGTCCCATGTTTGGAACCCACTTTGCATGGTCTCCTTGTTTTCTTATGTATTTACACGTCTTTTCTTGATAGTTTTTACATTTTCTGCATCTTTTACACTTATTTGCATACATGTGTTCGAACTAACACTTGTATTGGATAGACATCCCCTTTTGTGTGTACCTTGGTTTCTACAAAGTGATTTCGTTTTCCCCTTGGAGGGCAGAGTTCTATAAGTCATAGTGCGGTTGGTCCTCTTTTGGGTCCGCATTCTCCTTCCAAGGTCATCACATGCACTCTCAAAGAGGGGGGCATCATTGAGGGTTTATACTAACACAACGTATCTACACTGGTTTAAACACAACGAGTGATTTCATACCAGTCTATGAACTCCATACACAACAGCCTCAATAGGACATGGTGTCCTTCAATAATTCTATAGAGTGGTCACATGTTTAGGGGTTACAGTGGGTGGCCTCTCTACACTTCTCCATCTAGTGACGTATGATCACCTAAAAACCAGCACAGTACAGAGATCTCTTCAAAACATTTCAGTAGAAGTAGTTAGATTTAGAGGAAGCAGATAATTTCCTCCCTAAACTTATTTAGCCAGGGTGGCATGAGATCTCCTGAAAAAATTGCAACGCTACATGATATCCTTCTACAACCTTTTTCTTGACATGGATCAGGTGCACATATTACATTTTTCTATTTACACTTTCTATTCTAGATATTTTACACAACTATTTTTTACATGCATACATATTTGACTACTTGATCATTTTCTCCTTGCAGGTCTACCATATGAGAAACAAGTAGTCAAATTAGGGGCGACAACAACAACAACGAAAATGACAACACACCGCTACAATACTTTCCATACTGATGATGCAAGTACACCAGACACATGCAACAACTACACACATGTTCCGCCCTAGGTTCACTATCATCTCTTTTATTGACATTTTTCATCTTTATAATCCATGCTCTTCCACATATTTCTTTTATTCATTCCACGCTTGAGTCTAGCCCATCAACATGTCTTCTTCTACACTCTACATGGTTAATCAAGAACGCATCTCCATCTACTTTATGTTACTAATATTTTCAATCACGAACATAAAGTTGGGAAAATATAGACACAAATATTACACATTAGACAATATTTAGCCTAGTTTCATACTACTATTTAAAAGGTTCTCAAGTGTACAAAGTACTAATTAATCCCATCTTTTGGCCACCTTTTTCTTATCTTTTATTTTGTCTTTCTCGTGTCTTGTCTGATACCTATCATCCCATTTCATGACCGTTCCAAGTTTCTAGCCCTAAATTAGGGTGCCCCAGGCTGTACTGGGGTGCCCTGAGGTACTTTGGTCCCACCTAGGGTGCCTCGGACTGTGCACAACCTGTTTCACTCCTTTTTAGGTTACTTATAGCTATTGGTCATCCTTATCTTCTTCTCATTCGACCTTGTTGGAATTAATTGTGAAATTAAACTTAAGATCCCTATAAATATAAAGCCTATACGACGATAATAAGGGTCTTAGGTCATTGGATCCTATCACTACTATCACTCCATCTAGGGTCACATCTATTACATCACTTGCATCCACATAGGACCATACATTCAAGCTAGGAATTATGCATCACACATACTCTTAGATGAGGAGGGATTCTATACATTATATTCTACTATCTACATCTTCTATATTTACTATAACTCACTATTTCATAAAGTACGACTGACACAAAGCGCACCTAGGGTACAACATACACACACTCCTCAGAACTACATCAGGGTCTGTAATGTAGTGCAACGCTCAATGATAAGTCCACTGATTTGGCGATTGAGGTCATTTTGAACCCTTATTCTTCTTCTTACACATGGCATCATCTAGTTCATCCATTGAATCCAATGTGATAGACAAAGAGTATTCAGAGACACTTAGTGACCGTGCCAAATTAGAGTTTTTAGCATTTACGTTGTTCTGAGCACCAAACTGTAGAACAGAGCAACTTAGGGTGCCCTAGTAAACTCCCATGGTACCTATGTCACTTTCAGATAAAATGGATTTTCCCTTCGTAGGGCCCCTGAGTGTTCGTTCTGCACTGTCGAGTCCTAGTTCCAGAAATATGAAAACCTCTGACAATCTCTTATTATCATATGAGTCTATTTCTTACTCTTCTCTTGCACCTTAGGGTTTTATTTCATCTAGAGCACTTTATTTATATTTATCTCATACTAATTTTAGTTCATTTACAAGCATTTTAGTCCTCCTATTTAGATTAAGACTAGAAAGCTAAATAGTCCATTTAGGTTTTATTTTTGTTAATCAACTGCAAACATGGGAGATATCTCACGATGTCACAAGAAATGTAAGGCCATCATGGCCGCAAAATACAAACAAGTGTGCACACAAAACATAGGGAAAGGCCGACATACAAGGATAAATAATAATATACAATGTAACAAACAAGTATAAAGCAAATATCCATGCATGTTACACATGAAGCACTTGTTAGCATGTTAGAAAGATAACTAGTATATAAAAATAATGTATAACCAAGTAATGTAAAGTTATAAGTACAAAATGAAACAATATCACCTATGAGAGACTAATTTGGATGCCCCCAATGACCAATGTAGGAAGGGTTGAAGGCGAGCATCCGTGCTACATGAAAGAGACATGTATCTACGATCACTCCTATAAAAATACATGAACACACATGTGTGGATGATATAGATAAATTGCATACAAGTAATCTAGATAGAATGTGTAATAAAGTGACCATGAATAAGTAAAATTAAGCAAGAGTAAAAATCAACCATAATATGCACTATGTTGTGGATGGATGGAATGGAATGCAAGATGGATGGTAGGAGTTGTATGCCCCCCAAGGGAATGGAAATTTATGCAGTGAGGTTCATTTGGTTTCCCCCTCAGCAATCAATAATGAACCATAAATGAGAGTGCGTCATCGGGAAATGGTCGTATAATGTGTTTTGTGTCTAGTGTGTTATGATGAGTATGTATGCATAGTGATGATGATATGCGACATATAGAAAAGATGTGCGTGAACCTTATAGCCTAAGTGTATATCATGAAAAAATGAATATATGAGTGATGAGTTATACCTAAAGCATGTCTCACTACAAGATGATAGAGGAAGTGATGGTGTAGCCTATAGCGTGTGTCACTATAAGATGAATAGTAGGGAGTGGAGATGTAGCCTATAGTGTATACCATTACAAGATGAATAGTAGGGAGTGGGGATGTACCCTAAAGTGTATACCACAACAAGATGATACAGTAAGTGAAAATTTAGCCTGTAGTGTGTGTCACTATCCTATAAATGTTGCATGATGAAAGGTCGAATGATAAACACGTGATGAATTTAAGGTCCATTTCATTTGTAAATCCTTGATAGTCGAGTATGGACTGAGGAACCAAAGTGTGTCATAGGGTAGTGAGTGCATCATGTAGAAGATGATGTACTATATGTAATGAAGATGATAAATGACCATGTGATGTGTATGTAGTGTATAATATTGAAGGCAATAAATGTAGTGTGCCTAAGAGCGTATATTATGTAGGATGCAATGCTAGATGAGCATGATGAAGACTAGTATGATGTATGATGTATAGATATATAAATATTGAAATGATATGGAATAAATGTAGAATGTGTGAAACACGATGTGTGGTATATATAGTGCAGTGTGTGGGGGTCATGTGTAGTAAGCCCTCAACAGTCAAGTGTGAACCGAAACACAAGAATGTGTGATGATTATGCCTATGCTATGAGGTAGATGTATGATATTGCAAAGATAATAGATGTGTCGAAATGAATATGATTGGGGTGTGTAAATACTGTTCCCCCCGAGTGTTTGGTAATGCATGTACTTGTTCGATGAATTATGTATGAAGGTAGTGAAGTATCATAGATTTTTCTAGATTGATTCAGTGATGAGATAAATAATGAGAGATCGTATGGTATGTGTAACAAGTGATAGATGATTGTAGATGTATGTATGTATGAGTGGTTATGTAATAGATAGATGTGTTAATGTAAGATGAAACAAGGTTCTTATTCTTAAAATACCCCTCAATAGTCATATAAGAACCATAAGAATATGAGTGTGTCATCAGGAGGGTAGAATGAAAAGAGTCACCTACTAAAGACCAAATTTGCATTTACCGGTGGAAACGTGATTAGAAAAAGTAACAACAGGACCATCTAATTGTGATGGAATGTGCAATGTGTCATAATCGCTAGTATGAGGATTATTTTCTTTGGCAAAAGTAATTGGTTAGAACTTATAATTGAGAGGAGGCCAAGTTGCACTAACTTTTAGGGGAGGTTGCTTAGGTGGACTTGGTGATATGATAGATGACTTATTAGTAGGTGATTGTGAACTAATTTTGGTAGGTGAATGAATTGGTGATGTCAAAGATAGATGAGTAAGAGGAGATGGTGAACTAATTGTGAGAGGTTTTTGCTTTGGAGGTGCTTGAGTAACACTGGTGTGATGCTCATTAGATATAGATGAATCAAATTTATGAAACCCAATAGGATTTAAATCATTTGTATTAGAATGTTGTGTAGAAAATGAAATAAATCCTTTACATTGAAGAGGTTTGATTATTCATGAAAAAGTGTGGAAATTTTTGTCATTATGTCCATTGATTTGATGATAATTGTAATATGGACAACCTTAATATTTTGTTAACCGATAAAGAGAATAACAATGAGTAGGCGGTAAAGTGATCAATTGATGACTAAGGAGCGTAGTAAGAATGTCATGTTTCTTAGTATTATGCTCAAATATGAGAGGCTTATGTAATGACATGACCTAAGTTTTAGCTATATGACATGTAGTGGACATTGATTGAAGAGGAGATGTAGAGGGAGAACAAACATGAGCCTGAGAAGTGTCCCAAAGCTGTTTGATTTTAGATTTGAGAGATGTGATTATGGATTCCATAGCCATAAATTTGTCTTGAAATAAAGCATGTAAATCTTCAATTGATTCCATTAGGGGTTGATTAGATCGAGACTCACTAGGGTCATTAAATAGACAAGCAAGCATACGACTTAGTTGTGTGGTGACGTATTGTCATCATAATACTTTGTGTCTAGGGATTCTTACAAAACAACCTGGCAATCGGGATATCTCTGAAGTAAATCAGATAAAGAAACTTGAGAAAACTTATGACCCATGAAATAAGAAAGATGAGGATCCTAAGAATGAAAGACATCTAGTTCTCCAAAATGATTAACTAAAATGTGGATATTGTCCAATAGTTAATCTAACTACGAACATCAATAAATAAATGATGTAAATAACAACTAAATGAATATAAAAAGTGACCCAAGCAACTAGGCTAATGAAATTAGAAACCATAATATGTAAACAAGGGTTGGAAGGAGCTTATATAATTTGTAGGATTATCTGAACTATGTCTTAAAATAGACTGAATGTTCTGGAAGCATGAACAAACATGAAAAGGTTTGGAAAAGGCTAGTTCTGAACTGTTTGGCTAGACTAGGGCACCTGGGAGAGGATCAGATTGCCTTTGGATGCCCTAGTTTATGTTTTAGGTGCCCTGGTCTTTGCAGGAGGTCCAAAAACCAATCTTTTATATCGCTAGAAGATCTAGAGCCCTCATTTTCTATCATACTAACTTTTTTGTACTTAGTTGTATGTTGTTGGTAGTCAATGATGAAGAAAAGACCTGTAAAACTGCAAGACAAGCATCAAACCCTAAAAAAATGCATATGAAGGGGTTGGACTGTCCTCATCTGCCATAATAGTGGACTTACTAACTGAGAATTGCACTACATCTCAAACCTGATGTAGTTCTATGTGCAAGTGTGTGCAATCATGTCCTAGGTGCTCTTGTGCCAGTTGCACTTTGTGAAAGTAGTGAACAATAACTATGTGTAGAAAATGTAATAGAATGGTGGATAGAATAGAATAAACTTCACTCCTATGTAGTGTGATGTAGATGAACCGACCTTTTGCCTTGTGATGGAGCTAGATGGATACAAATGAGCTGTAGATGGATGAAAATGAGCTCTAGATGGATGCAACCTTAGATGATGATAGTAGTTCTTAGTGCTTGGTACCTAATTATGGTCTCATAACTTTATATTTATAGGGTATCTAAATTTGTAATTAACCCTGAAATGTTTGACCACCAAAAATATAAGAAGTTTTAAATGGATAGAAAATGCCCAAAAAGTGGCGGGGAAATTTTAAAAAGACTCGGGGTGCCCATGGGTGCCCTATTACTAGCCTGGGAACCCTAGTAAAAGCTAAAATAATGCTAAGCGAAAAAATTTGATTGGTCATGCGGGTGCAAGAGGTTGGGAATGAAAAAATAAAAAAATTAAGATGTCAAAAAGATGGGGGTTAATTAGTACTTTCTTCACTCAAAAACCTTCTAAATAGTAGTATGAGACCGGGACTAAATATTATCAAAAGTGTGTGCTTTAGTGTGTATAATACCTAATATAACATATGTGATAAACAATGAAGCAAGAGAACCAACAAAAGACACAAGATATAAGTGGGAAACCCTCAAGGGGAAGAAAAACCACTGAAACACAATGTTTATATTGATTTGTTTCAAATTTATTGAGGCACCAACCCCTAGTTTTGTGAAGCACCAAATTCATAAGGAGGATACAAACCCCCAAGATGATCAAGAAACCACTCAATAACCTTATGAATAAATTATTTTATGTATTTATTCTACCACAACGGATAGAGATCAACATTTTAGTTCACGACACTTTTGAACCCTTGTTCAAAACCCTATGTCTTCAGTCTCTCACAATCTAGCTCTTTCTTCACTTATCAAGCTTCGAACTCTTGAAAACATTCTTTATAACCTTCCTTAACCTATTACACACCTGATATAATCCCAAATTAACTCTCACACACCTGCAAAAAAATCACACCTAGGTCACACTTCTTGCACACACACCACTAACTCACAAAAGTGCCCAAAACAATGCTTTTATAGATTCTTCTTGATTCAAATTCACATGAAATCGGTTTCCCTCCTTTATATCAACCCAAAAAAACTTAAAATAAACCCATAATATTTATCACAACATCCGCAAGTGAACCAAGTAGGTAGGCCTAGCCAAAACCCTTCATCCATTAAACAAAAATCCTCAAAACCCCATCATTGGGATGACAAAAATATCCTAACACAAAACTATTTTTATTCAATATCATTCAATATCTAAAAATCACCACATGTGTTTAAAATAACATTTAAACATCATCCATGGTAGAAATTATCATGAACCAATCAGATTATTTCATGTAATGGGCCCAATGGCTAATTGCCTTCGCAAAACACTTGTTTCGAGCACCTTGTCTTCACCTTTTGGATTCAATATCATAAAATAAAAACATAAATATGGAATGTGACAACTTTCTATAAATTAAAGAACCTTTATAACACTTGTAAACTACTTATATATATCATGAAACAGTCACCGGTTTAAACTACACCAATGTTTTCCTTCACCAAATCAAGCTGCCTAAAAAGTAGTTTTCAAAATGCAACTGATTTTCACCATTCATGATAGTCTAAATAGATATAAATAGAATCATTAGATTCAAAATTCGTCCCTATTCAAATTCCAGGTGATATCAAGCATCACCCAATCCATCTTATCCTCTAACCAACTCAAATTTTTAGCAAAAGAAGTTCTGTCTTGAAAATCCCAAAATATTATTTTCCAGAAATTGACCTGGAAACCATATCAAAAATCATAATCATTAGAAAAAATTATATAACTATAAATATCTAAAAATTCTCTTTCCAACACATTTTTAATCACTTCCTAACTCCTCTTGTATCTCCTAAAATGTCCATTTTATTGAAGACTGTTTTTGACTACCCCAAAACTACCCTTTGACCCGTCAACCTAAATGGAGCACACTTTACCATCAAAATGCATCACCATTACCTGAAACCTCTTTTTACATAAAAAAAAATCACATAGATCACACAATGTTCATTTACTTTATAACTCCTTTGGACAACCTTGTCCCAAACTGAATATCTTCATAAACTGACATGATTGAATGGGGTCCACTCATCACCACAACCTCTACCATGCTTTTATGGAAATTTGGAGGAGTAATATACATTTTACAATCATCATAAAATCACTAGAAATCATTTTTTTCCAATTAGGAAGAAACTCTCTCGAACTGCTTTCAAGCTAGGGTTTCAAACACATAATGTGGTGTTTAGCTTCTTAACATTCATTCATAAAAACATGATAATGAAATGACCTCATTATTTTTTTGAAACATTCTAGAATAAATTTAGAAACATCCCTTAAAGCCACAAGGTCCCATGCAAAGTACACAATTCAAGGTGAGCATCAGAAATTCCAATTCGAGCTGGTAATAACATTGTTCTTGACCTTGTTCTAGCAAAAAAACCATAACATGAAAAATTATAATCATGGCAACCTAATTTTCCCACATCACAAGGACACATCCTAATAACATATCTAATAATCACCATGTCACAAATATGTCTCCAGCCTATCTCATTTATATAGCTAGCCCTAAGGGTTTTGTATTGTAAAGGCTAGCGTCAACTAAAAGAACACTATACCTCATCATGAAAACACTCCAAATTGTCCTAACATACTTGGTACATTATAATTCAACTGTATTCATGCATCCATGAGCCCATATATCTCCAAAAATCACTCTCATGCTATCTAACAACCATATCTGGCCTGAATGAGCACTGAAACATGGTCACCAACATGTATCTACACCCTGCAACTCATGTGAGTGCCCAATAACTCTAAAATCATGTTATACAATATGCCAACATGATTCTCAACTTACAAAGAATCTCATACCTCCATGCACTTTCACCTAGGCTAGCTAGACCATCTAATTGCTTGCAAGAACAAGCCATCGTCATTGAACCAACATGTGCAACCAAGAACATACTTGAATCTCCATGTCATCATCATCCTAAACATGTTCTGACCCTAATCCATCATCCAATTTGTCATTAATGAGGTTTTGCATTAATGACAACACCTAAACAACAACATGCCACAATCTCCCCCTTTTTCATTGATGGAAAACCATGTGAACTTCTCCCCCTTTTTACATCAATGACAAAGGCATACATGTACCAACATGTTCTTCATCTTTCTCAAATTCATAGGATCACCTCTCGGTTAGAAACATCAACCAAAGGTATTAAACAAGCTCAAAATCTTGAAGTTTCAATTAAAACCTGATTTTTCCTTCTTTGTAAGAATGAAACCACCATTCTCCCCCTCAAAAAATCACATATGTCATCTGAATATGCCAATAGAAAATGAAGAAAAAACCATCTCACCTTTACTTTGAGATAAAAACACTATCATCTATCTTCTAAGCATATACAACTTAGTCATTTCGCCTTATACTATGTTTTTTGCCTTCATTAGGTCATTGTAGCAGACGTATACCTGAACCATACTCTTCACGATCGTGCCAACAATGTTGATTTTGAACCAAGAATACCATCCTTATATTTACTCATGATCTTAAAAAACTTTTCTGGACACTAACTTGGCTTGTCATTACTATTTCTTGTTCTCCACATCACACTAGGAATGAGATACCTAAAGTAACCATTTAGTAGTTTTGGACCCAACTTTGAAAAGTTCTAAAACACCATTCACACCAAGGCATAACATGTCACCACTCCCCCTAGACTCAGTGCAACCATCTCTAGTAGACAAGCACAAAATTGAGCTTCTTACCTCCCTCATTTGGCTTGAGAGCACTTCAAACACTTACACAAACTCCTAATCATCATTCTTAGTTCTAGATAGTCATAATGGATGAAATAATGCATTCCATAATCTCAACTCACTTGTTCTTTGAGGAAAGACTTCATAGCATACCTTAAATGTCTTGAAAGTATCGTTTCTACCTTCTAGAAGAAGATACCATGTTCCCCCTATATTAGTATGTACATATACACCTCATCCATTTGGAGCATCATCTTTTCACACCTTTGTACACTGGAAACCATCAAGTCATCAATCTTACCTTCAACTTCTAACATTCAAATTTGTCAAGAAACTTACTTCTTTAAGTATGTGAATATACCAAGAGCACCTTGAAGGAGAGAACCATGGACTCCCCCTTTCATGAAGACTCTTTACACACCTAGGCAATGTTTATAAGAACTGTAACACTATGAAAAACCTACCGAGACCTTGATTTATCAACTTTGTCACAACCATGACTAAAAAACATATTATTAGCTTCTCCATTATACAATACATTGCACATGCTTAGAAAACACTCAAGATACCATACATCCTTCAAGAATGAAAACCACCATACAAAAACAACACCTACATGCATGTAGATTGTAATTTTGATGTAAAAATGATCATATATTGTCATAACACTTTCCACTAGACACCCATTTTTAATTTGAATGACATTCACACTTGAGCAGACATAATGTTTTCTCTAAGGAGAAGAGACACAAAGGATGCACAAGCGGGGACAAGGCACATTTGAAGTCGCGAGAAGATAGGAAAGGAAATGCGTGCCAGAACACTTTGGCTCAAGACTTAGCTATTTTTGTGGATAAGGGATATTTTTTGGAGATAACTTGTGGAGCACACATAGAGATCAAGACTTGTGCTCCATGCAATGGTATTTTGGGAACAAGCGGAAGATAAGCGCCATGCATAATTTAAGCTAATAATAGGATTTCTACTTGGAGTTAACTATAGGAAATCTATTGTTAGAGAACTTGCATGTTGTGCATACTATTGTAAAGGCACATAGCTATTATCAGCATGTGACCTATTTTGAGAAGTGCATGGGTGGTGAACGACAAGTCCCCCCAATATGTATTAATTTGCATAGTTTACTAGCTGGTGATTTATTGTAGAGTTGTGATGTTGGTTTTGACTCACACATGACTCATGGAGATACTGATGTAGTGTAAGAAGATTCTATGTTTTATAGTATTTAATGCAATGGAGTATATTAGTTGAATAATGGTATTAGACGTGAATGAATCTTGTTCTTGTATGGTTAATGTTATCATAGTTAATGTTTAGTTCATTTATTATGATTCTATAATATATAAAACTTGAGTATGCACTGTGGAATGCTTATGTCTAGTTATGAATTTGAATATGTTTAAACATCATCATGTTACCATCATGTATAAACAACTTTAAAGAGGTATTTGGTGCCTTGTCACACTTCGAGTGAGTGCTCAGCTTAGGGTGAGTGACGTGCCATCGCACCTGGGTTATTCACATTAAATTCTAGGCTGCATCATTAGTTTCATTTCCAAGACCTCTTTTTCATCTATTTTTAGTATGTTTCATGATGAAGACGTACCAGTTGACCTTATCAAGTGTTGAGGAGTGGATAGTAGATCTAGAAGAAGAATACGCTTGGAGATTCAACATTGGATCTGAGTTTGACGCGTGTACGTGGGTGGAGTAGAACTTGTATGACTATCTATATGAGAGTTTCTTTGTTATATTTTCGATAGAACTATATGATTGGATGGTTGTTTATGCGTCTAAAAGGAATATGAAGTTTTGCACACTTTTCTAGACACATGAATAATTTCAGGCCCTCTATGATGCAGATTTGATTTGGATGTGCGTTATGGACACTTTGTTCCATGGTGTTCTAAATAGCTATATTTTGGACCTCTTAATTTCCACTTATCCTTTCCCAGAGGTAGATGAGTTCCAATTTTTATGATATCCCAGTGGAACCTATCTACAAAGCATTCCACTGGAGATCAAAATTTTGATGGTAACCCTAAATTTGTAAGAGATGTCGATGGCTAGCTAAATCCCACCATGCGTGGGGGTAGGATCAGGTTTGGTCAAGGATGGCAGACCTAACAGAAGAGAGGTAAAGAGAAGAAAGGTGGTTTAAGGACAACGAGGTGCACAAGAGGGAGTTAGGGAAGCAACACGAGATTGCAGAATGGATGGCATTGAGGAGAGAGATGGATTTTGAAGGATATGGAGCTCACGCAGAGGGCATGGAGCCAAAGCATTTGGAACTCCCCCATCTGGGAAAACATGAAAGGTAACTCTTGTCAGCCTCTTATGAGAGCACGCTAGCAAAGACGACCTAGAAACCTAGCTCTTGCACTTGGTTTTTCAGTTTCTAGTATAACCAGTAGTTGGCAAGCTAGTTTGGGCAGTAGAATAACATGAGTAAATCAAATAAAAAGTACATATATGGCCGGAAAAGTGTCTTCCTTGTTATTTGGAGGTACCTTTTTAGGCACATAATCAACACAAAAATCAGTCGTGTAGAATTTCAAAATCACCTCTAGGAGTAGTACCACCTCGCATACTATAGGAGTTCAGTTTAGTACCACTATTGGGAAATAGGGAAATACATCCTCTGGTTCACTTCTTACTACAGGAGGATAATCGGGGGGTATAGGTGGCTCTGGTTTTGGTGGATCTAGTGGGTCTGGAAGTAGAGGTAACACAAGAGGTTTTGGATTAGGTGGGCATGGTCCTCACCAACCCTAGAATATTTATATGTAAATGTTGCTTCATCATCCAAAGTATAATAGAAAAGAAGATGTTGCTGAGCATGTGCACATGTGTGAGATATGGTGGCATGCAAAAGGGATCATGGCTAAGGAAATTCAGTTTGTAACTACATTTTAGGGATGTGCACACAGTTGATACAGGATGTTTGACCATTATCAAAATTGCGTAGATTATACAACATTACGGGATGCTTTCCTTAAGGAATTTAATATCCATGAGTTTGAGAAGAAGAGTATAAGCGTGCTTAAGGATATTAACTAGGGCACTACTGAGAGTGTTTAGGAGTATGATGCTCATTTCAAAACGCTTTTGTCTAAATTTTCGTATGATATCCATGCAAGCCACTAGCACAATGGTTTGTTGGAGGTTTGATCACACCTTTTAGGAGGGTGTTGTCACATAAGACATATACGGATCCACACAAAGTGCTTGAAGAAGTGTTACGCACTGAGGCAGTCGAAAGTATAAACACTAGAGTGAGCCCATTCCTAGAAGCTCAAATTATAGCTATGGAAAAGTAGTTGGAGAAACTATCGAGAAATTAAGCGATGAGACACGCACTAGGATTTAGTGTACAGATTGTGAAGTTGAGAGGCACACTAAGGATAGTTGTCCCCACAGGTCAGTGCATTCATTATTGCTAAACTACAAGATATATCATTTAGACCATGATGAAATATGCTACCCATTATTACAATGCACGATAAGGAAAACATATCTTACTACTGTAATATTTTCCGGTCCAAGACTCACAATACTGAAGATTGCAGGTTGATTGATCATATCCATGATGCCATTGATATTGGTGTATGACAGACATGAGTATCAGATAACTCTAAAGGTAAAAGTGAGCATCATGATCATGATCACGCTCAAGGGCACTATGATCAGAACAAAGGGCGCTTTAATGGAGGTCATGGTAGAGGTTGAGGATACTATGGTGGATTTAGGGGCTGAGGACGTGGTGGTGGACAAGGTGAGTTTCCTCATGGAATATGTTATAGATGTGGATATCTTGACCACTACAGGCACGAATACCCTCAGAATATTACTTGTTCTTTTTGTGAGAAGAATAATAAATTTTAGGAGTTCCCAGACTGAGATGAGCATCGTAGCAAGCGGTATAAACATGAGAACAAGGGAGTAAGGATGATTAGAATACAATACACCATGGAAAACCAATGGATTCTAAAGTTATAGCCAGAACTTGAGGTAGTACCTATGATAATTACTACATGTACTGAAGTTGCACATGCCAGAGAAGCTTTGCAACAAAATCCTACCATTACCAGGGAAGAGGTATTACATGCAAGATACCCAGATCCTACACATCGAAAGGAGATTTATCAAGAAATTGTGGAGGTGATAAAAAATATTTAGGGTGAGATATAGTGTTTAAAGGAACAGTCACAGAATGTGGAACAAAAGAAGGCAGTAGAGATATTCCATCCAAATGTTGATGATTTGAAAGAAGTATGGAAGATGTTTTGTTAGGAGAATATCATTCCATTACTAGGGAATTGGTTAAAGGGAAACACTTCATGCCAAGGTATTGAGAATGGACGAAAGATCCTACACGCTAACCTCCCCCCTCATAGCTTTGATTATGGAAAATATATCACTCTAAATGCTATTGTGGATGGGTGGATTTTGAGCAATATATTGATTGACACAGTTGCAAAAGTTAATGTGCTTACTTTATATGCATGGTTACAGATGAGCAGACCTCCATTACAATCATCCTCTAATGTATTTTTTATGGAAAATAAAACTAAGGCCACTCCAATAGGAGTTTTGAAGGATGCATCCATTACTATATAAGGGGCCAAGTTTAGTGGGGACTTTAAGGTTTTAGCGCTTGCAAAAGTGGAAAACTTCCCAACTTTACTTGGGTGCCCTTGGTGTTATGCAAATAATGTTAATCTACAGTTCAACAAGGGGTATATAAGCTTTGAGAACAAGAAAGAATGAGTTATTATCCATTTGATAGATGGGAAATCTAATCCCTATGTTGAACCTTTGAGTGAGGAAGACATGAACACAATTTATGTGCACGCCATTCGATATCTGGAAGTACTTGAGCCATCTAAGAAAGGAATCCTCCAGTGTGAAGATGCATAGTCTATTAGTGATACTACAATTATTACCTATGAAAATTTGGCACATGGAAATTATGAGATGGTTGGGCATGAAGCAAGGAGCACATCCACACAAGGAGACAAACCTCACTGTATTATGAGGATAAGTAACAACTATGTATCCCGGTACACTGGAGAAGGAGACCCTGAGGTATTATTGTGAGCCATGGAGGAACAATGGGAGAATCAAGTGGACAAAAGGAATATCTTATTGTATACCCTACGTAGGACAACAATGCATTGGTGTATTTTTCGAAGGCATAATCTCATAAAACAGAATGAAGTGAGAATTTCTCTAACAACCCGGTTTCTCAGGAGAAATGCACCTACTCAAATATTCACATATCATGGTAATTAGCCTATTCAACACCACATTCAGTAGTGTGAGATACTCTGGACAGAGGGGAAGGAATCTTTACCACCTTCACTGTGGGTGCACAAACTTTATTTCACCTTGAGAGGTTGTGCACGCACTTGGTATGTTTATGTGGAGCTGCATAGGGAGACTAGAAATTGGCAAGACTTGACTGCATGAATGATCCATAATTTTGACTACTTATCCACTAAACCTCCATTGAAATAGGAATTACGACTTATGGAGCACTTGACTATGGGAAAAAATGTAAATTTTTAAGAACTCATTTAGGAGTTATTTGGTGAGGAAGACCTAGTAGCACATTTTGATGAAGTAGATGAGACCACTTCCAAACTACTTGAGCACGCTTGCCTTGAGAAGGAGAAAGGAAAGATGGTCTGCATAGTGGATGAAGAAGAAGTAGAAAATTTGGACATAGATCATTCAGAGGCTACAGGAAAATTCTTAGACAATGTGGATAAGAAGGAAAAATCCTATCATGAACCTATGAAGAACAAGAAAGTGAACATTGGCATAGATGTTGAACCCAAGGAAGCCATACTCAGAGATTATTAGTCTGATTCTAAAGTGGCTAAGATAATTTAGTTACTACGTGATTTCCAGTACTTGTTTCCTAGGGGCTTTCATGAGTTAAAGGGAGTGCATGAGTCTTTGGGTGAGATGAGGATTAAGTTAAAGGAAGGTGTGCACATGATTAGGAAGAGACCGTACGAGATGAACTCTAACCTACGCATAAAAGTTAAAGAAGAAATTGACAAGATGTTGAAATATGGCATCATTAAGCCCCTAAAAGAATCAGAGTGGGTAAGCTCCATGGTAATTAGTATAAAGAAAGATGGTAGGATAAGAATTTGTGTGGACTACATGGAGCTGAATGTTACATGTGTGATTGATCATTTTCCTAGACCTTTCACCCAGGAAATATTAGAACGCGTTGCAGGGTGTCAAATTTACTCTTTTACAGATGGATTATTTGGATATCACCAGGTAAGAATTACAAAGGAGGATCAAGAGCAAACAACTTTCACCACTAAATGAGGAATGTTTTCATACATGGTGATGCCCTTTAGACTCAAGAATGCACCAGCAATATTTTCGTGCATTGTGGTTAAATCATTTTATTCACAAATTCTTGCAGGTTTACTTCGATGATTGGAAAGCATATGGGCTTATCAAGGATCAATTTTACAACTTACAATTAATGTTTAAGAGGTGCAGACAGTTAATCATCTCTTTAAACATCAAGAAGTGTGTATTTTCTACACCCTTTGGAACTCTGCTAGGTCATATCATCTGCAATGAGGGTTTGTTTGTAGATCCAGCCAAGGTTGTAATTATCTTATGCTTGGAGGAACCTACTAGTCAGAGTGGGGTGCATAGGTTCTTGGGACACATAGGGTATTACAGAAAATTTATTAAAGGATATGCGAAGATTGCCATGCCCTTGGAAGAGTTACTAAAAGGAAAAGGGGCATTCTATTGGGGAGAACTGCAATAGCGCGCGTTTGAAGAGTTGAAGCAGAAGCTTACTACGGCACCTATTCTATGATTTTTCTCATGGAACCAACCTTTTCACGTACATGTGGATGCCTTTGGCATGGCCATTGGTGCAGTATTTTCTCGGCCTGGAGAAGGTACTATAGATCATCCTATCTATTTTTATAGTAGAAATTTGACACCTACATAACATAATTATACAACTACAGAGCATGAGGCCTTGTCAATGATCTACACACTGCATAAGTTTAGAAAGTACTTGCTGACAACACCTTTTGTTTTTTATACAGATCATGTGGCATTGAAATACTTGGTAAATAAGCCCGATTTATAGGGGCACACATGATGTTGGGTTCTCTTATTCTAAGAGTTTGATTTTACATTTATGGTAAAACCAAGAAAAATCAATTTTGGTCCAGACCACTTATCAAGAATTCAATCACGAGAGGATGCGTAGACAATTGAAGATACAATGCCTAATGCATAGTTGTACAGGTTAAGCCACGCACCCTCAGAATTGGAGGATATTGTTGTATTTTTACACACAGGTATGACGCCATAAGGAATAAAATCCTTAGAAAAGAAAAAACTTGTAATTCACTTCGCACCTTTCATGTTGATCAGTGGTGACATATAAAAACTAGAATGAGATGAAGTATTGTGTCGGTGTGTACTGGAGCATGAGCGGATGAAAATAATTAAAGAGGCTCATGATGGTGTTACAGGTGGACACTATGCAAGTGATGCCATGGTACATAAGATTATATTTTCTAGTTTATGGTGGGAAACCTTGTACAAGGATTATTGTAAGGCGTGTGATCATTATCAGCACCTGGGAAAACTTGGGTAAAGAGATGAAATACCTTTAAGGCCTATTACTAGTGCAGAACCATTTGAAAAATGAGAAATAGACTTTGTGGGTCCTATTTCCCCAGACGCACATAAAACTAGATCATGCTACATCATCACTTGTATAGATTATCTTACAAGGTGGGTAGAAGCAACACCTATAAATGATTTTATAACATGTACAACAACAAGGTTCTTATGGGAAAATATTATTACTAGGTATGGATGTCTATTGAGTCTGACAAGTGATAGGGGCACACATTTCTTAAATGAGACAATTAATATATTATTGGATGAATTTATGGTCGCACACCACAAGACCACACCTTATCACCCTCAAGAAAATGGGACTGCTGAGGAATTCAATAAGATATTGAGCGAGACCTTGACAAAGATTTGTGATCTTGGAAGGAAAGATTGGGATGATAAAGTTTCTGTTGTACTTTGGGAATATAGAATAACCTATAAAATGTTGAATTAATCCACACCATTTCAGTTGGTGTTTGGTGCAGAAGCAGTTCTTCCCATAGAATTTTTTTACATTCTCTGCATATTACATGCACTGGAGGTCTAGCTGATGAGCAAGATTTGGAAGAGAGAATTGAAAATGGAATATAGATGAATGAGAGACGTGCCATAGCACGTTGGAGTCAGAAGAAGGAAAAGGCTAGATAGAAGGCATGGCATGACAGATATATCAGGGACATGAAGCTTGAGGTTGGGCAGATGGTGCTTCTTTATAATTCAAAGTTTATGCACCACTTGGGAAATCTTAATGTGCGTTGGTTAGGACCATGTGTTATCACTCACATACTTGAATCAGGCACTTACCAGTCAAAGGCACTTGATGGAACATGATTACCATGTTACTTCAATGGGAGTTGGTTGAATCCCTACTATAAATAATTTTTTTTGGTGTTTGAAATAAGGTAGTATTGTCATTTAGTATAAATTTCCCTTACTGTATTCCCTTTACTATGTTTCCTTCTTCGTCGCTATGCTTTGTCAATTTAGTTTAGTTTTTTGTGTAATAAACGTTTTTATGCGCCAAAAACTTATTACAATTTGAAGTGTTTTTATGTGCATAGGATTGCACATACCCTTAGTGTGGGGTGGTTTCCATTCAAAAATGGGTACACATAAGGAAATATTGTTATAGGTGATTTTTCTTGATTAAAAAGTGTAGATAGTATGGAAAGGTGCTGCTAGAGAGAAGATTGCTAAAAAAAACACCATATTTGGAAATGAATGAATGAATAGTATAACGCGAGGTAAGCTATGACCATAAAAACTACTAGAGGAAGGTGCAGTGGCGAGGTACTTCAGCACATGGAAACAAGCATTGATAAGACCACCACCATTTGAGCATTGCTTAAAGATAACAAGGATAAAACTACAGAAATAGCGTGATTAAAAGAGGAGAAGGAATGAGAATAAAAAAATAATGAGGCCTTCATTACCATGGCTAAGGAACTTGGTGATCACATTCTTAAAGCAAGGCCTCATTTAGAATCTCAGGTTCCTGAAAAATTTCCTTCTACTATACATTATGTGTACACTTTGGTCAATTTTGTATTAGATGATGGACCAATTCAAATTCCCACACCAAAAGATTCTGAACAAAAAATAGAAAGAGAAAGGGCCACTATTGTTAGAAAAATTTCAACTTATGAGGCCTTTCTCCAAACCTTGAAATATGAACTGAAGAAATCCAACCAAGCTCTATGTGCAGTGCCAAAAGCAATAATAAGGATCAGGACTATAGTAGAGGACAATGAAGTTCTGAAGGTAATGAATGATGAGACACTTGGGCACACAAAAATATTAACATTGGTAAAACAAAAGCACGAGGCCATCGTAACAGCCTAGGATCTGCACAAGGATAAAATTGATGAGATTGGGAAACTCATAGCACATAAGATGGATCTCATGGAAGGAATGTTGTCATGTATGGCCAATGTTGTTCGAGTGCTACAAGAATGAGAAAGAGAAGATCACTCAGGATGAATTGGATGCAATAACCATAGATATTCTAGAGAAAAAGAGGAACATGCTAAGTGACTGACATAAATTGGAGGCTGAAATAAAAATTGAATATCCAAAGTTAATCCTTCCAGTTGAAGAAGAGGGTAATGCAAAGTAAAACTTCATTCTTTTGTATAGTGTTTCATTCATTCTTTCATTACTTATTCTTTATTATTGGGAACATCAGAAATAATTCCCATTTCTGAGATGAAAATGTACTTTAGTGTGGGGTAATGTTGAGTAGACAAAATGTTTCTCTAAGGAGAAGACACAAATGATGTGCGCGCAGGAACAAGACACATTTTAAGTCACAGGAATATAGCAAAGAAAACCTACGCCATAACACTTTGGCTCAGGACTTAGCCATTTTTGTAGATAAGGGATATTTTTGGAAATAATGTGTGGAGAACACATAGAGATGAAGACTTGCACTCCACACAATGGTATTTTGGGAACAAGTGGTCGATAATCGCCATACATAGTTTAAGCTAATAATAGGATTTCTCCTTGGAGTTAACTATAGAACATCTATTGTTAGAGCACATACATGTTTTGCATACTATTGTAAAGGTGCATGGATATTATTATCATGTGACCTATTTTGAGAAGTTCACGGGTGGAAAAGGGCAATTCCCCATCCTTATAAATATGTATTGATTTACGTAATTTAGTAGGTGGTGAATTATTATAGAGTTGTGTTGTTGGTTATGATGTGCACATGACTCATGGAGATACTGATGTAGTGTAAGAATCTTTTGTGTTTTACAATATTTAATGTAATGGAGTATATTGGTTAGATAATGGTATTAGACATGAATGAATTTGGTTCTTGTATGGTTAATCTTATCATAGTTAATGTTTAGTTCATTTATTATGATTCTCTAAGATATAAAACTGGATTATGCATTGTGGATGCTTATGTCTAGTTATGGATCTGAATATGTTTAAACATCATCATGCTAACATCATGTACAAACAACTCTAAAGAGAGACCTGGTGCCTTTGCATGCTTCGGGTGAGCACTCATCTTAGGATGAGTGACGTGCTAGCACGCCTGGGTTATTCACAGTAAATCCTAGGCTGCATCATTCACGATTTATTCTTTATTTATTATCTTGAAATCATCTTAACATGACATGGATAATCTTGACCATCACTACATACCTGAGAAACTATGATACTCTGCCTTTTGTATATACAGTACATGTAATAGCTCATACACCATCTCTTGAGCTCACATACTCACTACCCTTAACATTTTTTATACTCAAACACCATGTCATATCTATGAAAATCCTTCTATAGTAAAACTAGATAACCTCAAGGACCTCTCCATATACTTTTTACCAGTATAATTTTACATTATCTGCCTTTTGTAAACATACACCAATCTTGTAGCATGCTATTTTTGTACAAGAGTCAATCAAACAAGATTATCAACCCCTGAGATCATCTTCAACATATTTTTCAATGTCCAAAGACATTTTCATCATAGCATAACCATGTTTTTATACCTGAGACACATCAAAAATTGCAATATAACAAACCTCATGCATGTAGATGCACATTTCTTTCTTATCTCAGTCATGAAGTGTTTCATAACTTCCCTCACTATGATTTCCACATTTGAGTAGAATGGATCATGTGGATCAATTATATTTGACTCAAAAAACTTCATCAAGCTCATTATTCTCATGCACAGTCATTGAAAATAATTAGAACACTCAAGGAGTCACCTACAATCATGTGATAATGTATTCATGCATAAGTACAGACTTGAAGCTCCAAGAGAGAATATAGAGAAAACCAACACACATTTTGAGCTTATATCATCAACTTTCACTCATTCATGGTCCATACATACTGTAATATGCTTTGCAATCACTTGAGAATCATTTAAATCTCTCTATACCAAAGTTTCACCATTCAGATGCATACACCCAGCCTACTAGCCCTGCACACCTCAAGAATCACAAATAAATTTTGGTATACAATAGCATTCACGAGGATATCTTACCTGATATAGATACCCATTTGGTCATTTTCAACTCCTCCAAAATCCTTGAGAACACATTTCAAAAGAGACATGCCTAGATTGCAAGATACACCTTCCAAATTAGACCTTCTTAGCATAAACACAGTCAAACTGAACTCTATCATAGATTCCCAAGAATCTAAGAAACTTTATGGCATAAAACATCTTGAATCCTGAATACCTCCTTGTCTAGAATATTTGCAGAAAAATGTATCCTTGGAATCAATCATTTTATGCTTCAAGTCCATCTTTCCTTACATACCGCTCAAAATGCACTATCAAAACCCAGTCAGGGCAGAGAAGCCTCTATAATGCATGTACTTTGATTTCAAGAGCCCAACCTTGATCATAAACACTAAAATAAAATTTCTCACACACCTGAGATATTTTTGACATGATTTGGAAGTGTGAATACTTATTTGCATACCTGGATCCATCTTACTTTGCACTTGACAGCCTTCAAGAACACTTACGCATAGTTCACATGGATATAATCATCTAACCAAGTCATCATAACTCAACACATATTTAAACCTTCTTTGAAATGCACCAACATCCCTTGAAACTCTTGACAACACAATATCCACTCCATACTAACAGAAAACCATGAACAATTTGACATAATGCATCTAGGATGGCTATGAAAGACCAAAGATTGACTTTGAATTATTAGAGAGACTCTTCACACTTTAACATGATATTGATACCACTTCATTACATCACATACACTATATACACTCTGACATACATACTTGAAGCATATGAAAAAATCAAACACTCCATTTTGGACTCAGAATTGACCTTTTAAGACACCATAGATACTATGCAAGACAATCATTGCTAGACACAAATTCATACTTCAAGAAAAAAATTCTCATTTTTTTCATGACATAATGGTTCTCATAAGAGACATCAACTTGGCTCTCATGCTCACTGAAATACCTTAGACAAACAATTTCACCATGACAATGCAAAGCACATACTTACAAGAACATGATCATGAACCTAAGAAGACAACAAGACTTAAAATTTGACTCAACCAATATTAACAATCAATTAGATTTATAAGAACTTACCAAAAATCACTTGAATAGACATGCCTTGACATCATGGAGGAGAAACACATAGACCAAGACAGCTACCCCTCACTCCAATGCTTCATATGGAATGATATACCTCTAAGAAGCATAGTAGAGGCTTAAGAACACCATGAAGACCTAAAAGAAGGTCTTGAAGAGGTCCCAAGCCCTCTTAGACACCTGAAAACTATTCCTTCATCATATTTGCCTTTGATATAGAACTCTAAATAGTCCCTTTCCTTCCATCAGCATCCATGCTCTTGAGTGAAACACCATGATCTCTTCTAGGTTCCCACAACTCCTTCCTTGGCTACTAGTATATGCATTATAGCCTTTGAAAGCTACCTCCTTGTACTCTAGAACCTTGAGCCATCTGATTTTTTCTTGAGTAGGCATGAAAGCATAGACCCTTGCCACATGACCAACCTCATTACAGTTATAACATACCATTGAATTCTTCCTCTTGTGACCTTCATCTTGACTAGGTGGATCATACAAGTAAAATCTAGCAACATGGCCTTTTTCATTACAATTATAGCACACCACACTCTTATAAAACTCACTTCTATTGTCCCTCCATGGATAATCATCTCTAAAGGACTTTCTACACTCTTTAGCCTATGACCAAAGCCATTACAAGTAAAAAATGACCATTGAAATATCTCTCATACCTTGAAGCCTTAGGTTGCCTAATTGGCCTTGATTTCACATTGTCTTTGATGAGATTCACCTTCTTCTCTTCCTTGATGCTAGCTTCACCTACTACCTTGCTTGGAAAAATGTTTTCTTACTTCACTTCCTTTCCTTTAGATTCCTCTTTGAAGCCCAAACAGCTCTATCACCTTTTGATCTTTGTTTTCCAAGTAGATCATCTAGATCATTGGACACTTTTCTCAAACTTCTAAAGGACATAGTCTTCTTGCTAGCCTATCTAGTAATTCAGCCCTTAGGAACTCTATATCTTCTTCAAAATTTGAACACGTACTTTCTTTATCTTACAAACTTGAAACAAGATACTTTAACTTTTCTTCTAACAATTTGATTGACTCATTTTGCTTGCTTGACTCAGCCTTGTACTTCTCTTCATAGCTTTTGAATTTGATTTTCATATTCCTTGACCTTCAAACTCAGCTTCGTGTTCTCTTTTTCAGTATTCTTTAATTCTCTTTGAATACCTTCAAGATCATCCTTTTCTTCCACTTCATCTTCATCATAATATCTCATCTTAATAACCTGATATCAAATATCCTAACAAAGAAGAGCCATCACACTAGAGGACCTTTTTACATCATTAGTCATGAACAATACTTCATTTCCTAAATCCTCATGATCTGATTCAGATCAAGAGTCTGAAACACCACTACTAGCATTAGATAATTCATCATCTTCAGGCTTTGTATAAATACTTCTTTTATCCTTCTTCTTATAGTTAAACACCTTAAATTTATTCTTACCTTTTTCCAAACTTGTAATTCTTCTTAGCAGTATGATCAGCTTCATCCAATCTTCATCATCTTATTTTTCATGCCTATGAGGAAACTTGGAAGAAAAATGACCCTACTTCACCACAATTGAAACACTTGAATGGAATTTTACCTCTATACTTACCAGATCCAAGATTTAACCTTCTAGCCATCATGGCAAATAGCTCTTCATTTTCAATTTCAGGAGTACCATCATCATCCTTCACACTTCTTGTCTTATCCTTCCTTTCAGATTTGAAGGAAATATCTCTCTTGGCTGATTTGGAATCACCTATTCTCATCTCATAAGCATTCAAAGTACCATGTATCACTCATCCATCTTCAAATTAGTTAGATCCTTTTCCTCTTCAATAGCAGATACTTTAGAATCAAACCTAGGAGTTGGTGACCTTAAAACCATTTGAAAAATAACTTCTTCTTTCACATCTTCACCTAACCCTTTCATGTTATTGACCACTTTGTCAACTCTAAGAAGATATGCAGTAATGGATTCATTTTCATTCATTTTAAGAGACTCAAACTGATTTCTAAAAGTTTGAAGCTTATAAATCCTTACCTTTGAGTCACCCTTGGCATACAAAACTTGTAGTTTCTCCCATGCCTCTTTTGTTATCTTCTAATGCATTAACTTTCCCATTTCAGATTCACCAAGGCCACTTATGATGTGACACTAAAATCCCTTGAGTTATTTTTACATGCCTTCTTTTCTGCATTAGTAGTTGGAGTAGTGTAATGAGGAGTATAGCAATCTCCAGTATCATCTAGCTGCTCAAACATCAAACCCTAGAGACATGATATAGGTCTTCATCCTCAAGTCCAAAAATCATAATTCACACCATCAAACAAAGGTTCCTTTGCCAGTAGAGGAACCACATGCCATTTTTGTGAATTTCAAGGATCTCATTTCAAGTGATCAAACTTATCCAAAAGGACCTTACTCTGATACCAATTATTGGAAGCACAATGGACTGAGAGGGGGGGTGAATCATTCCTTACAAAATTTAAATCAGATTTAAGATTACTTATTCAAAACACTGCTTCACTTATCCATCCATTAATGTGTGCACAACTATCAAATATCACATATGAAATAAACCATGAACAATGAGAATAATCACAAGAAGCATTGGATATAAGTAGAAAACCCTCAAGGGGAAGAAAACCCACCTGAAACACAATATTTATATTTATATTTTCAAATTTAGTGAGAGGCACTAACCCCTCCATTTAGTAGAGCTACAACCCTACAAGGAAACCAACCCCTAATTTTGTGAAGCACCAACTCCACAAGGAGGATACAACCCCCCAAGATGATCAAGCACCCACTCAATCACCTTATAAAGAAGATATATGATGCATTTTTTCTCACAACTGATAGAGATCACAATTTCAGCTCACAACACTTTCAAACCCTTATTCACAAACCCAGGTCTTCAATCTCTCACAAGTTAGCTCTTTCTTCACTTCTCAATGCTTCAAAATATTGACACATTATTTATATCCTTCCTTAAACCTATTTACACTCCTTATAATCTCAACAATTCTCCCACACCTGCAAAACAATCACACCTAGGTCGCACTTCTTGCACACACACAACTAGCTCACAAAAGCACCCAAAACTATGCTTTTATAAGCTCCTTCTTGATTCAAATTCAAAACTCAAAAAAGTTTACCTCCATTTATCTCGAACCAAAAATACTAAAAACATCCCATAATATTTATCATGCAAGCTACAAGTGACCCAAGTAGGTCGGCCTAGCCAAGTTCCCTTCATCCATGCACCAAAAATCCTCAAAACCCCATCATTGGAATGAGAAAAATCTCCTAACACTCCAAAGCCATTTTTATTCATCTCTAAAAATCACCAAACATGTTTAAAATTAAATTTAAACATAATGGCCATATGGTTTAAATTATCATGAACCAATCAAATTATTTCATTTAATGGGCCCAGTGGCTAATTGCTCTTCACAAAACACATGTTTCCAACACCTTGTCTTCACCTTTTGGAGGCAAGAAGATAAACGAACACATAAACTATGCATGTGAAAAGAATGGAAATTAAATAACAAGTATAACACTTATAAACAAGTTACTATTAATGAAACAATCCCACTGGTTCAAACTACATCAACTTTTCCTTCACCAAACAAGCTTCCCAAAAAGTAGTTTTAAAAATGCAACTGATTTCCAACCCTCTTATGATCTTTTCAAGACCTAAAAATCTATTAATTGGATGAAAAATTCATCCTGATATTCACATTCGCAGGTGATAAAAACATCACCCAATCCATCTAATGCTCCAACCAACTCAATGGTTTCAACAAAAGTAGTTATGCCCCTGGAACGTCCCAAAAAATTCTTATCCAAAATTGACCTTAAAACCATGTCTAAAATAAAATCATGAGAAAAAAATTATATCACTATAAATATCTGAATTATCTTTCCAACACAACTTTAATGAACCTCCTAAAAAGATAGCTCCTACAATGTCAATTTTACTGAAGACTGCCAGGATACCCCAAATTTTCCCTTTGACTAGTCAACCTAAATGAGGCATATAATTGACCCATAAAATTTCATACACCATGACCTAAAACATCTTTTAAATCAAGAAAAACTCACATAAATCAACAATGGTCATTTATTTTGCAACTCCTTTAGACAACCTTGTCCCAAACTAAACTTCTTCAGAAACTGGATGTTTGAGTGGGGTCCACTCATCGTTGCATTAACCTTTATTCATTCCTTTATGTTAAAAATGGAGGATGTAGTTATACATTGGTTACAATCATCATTTACTACTAGGAAGATATTATTCCACTTAGGAATTCGAAAATCTCTCAAAACTGCTTTCAAGCTAGGGTTCAAACACATAATGAGTTGTTTACCTTCTTAACATTCATTCATAAAAACCTGATGATGAAATGACCTCATTATTTTTTTGAAACCTTATAAATCAAGTTGTGGAAACATCCCTAAAATAAAAAAGGTCCCATGTAAATCACACAATTCAAGGTGAGCATCAAAAGTTCCAATTCGAGCTGGAAATAACATTGTTCTTGACCCTGTTTTACAAAACTGACATAACATCCACAAAATAATCATCATGGAAACCTGAAATTTCGAACCACATGTTGTGTAAACACCCTTTAAAATAAAATCAAGGTGTTAAGTCCAAATATCTCATAAAATCTAGTTAGGAAGGAATGTGATCATATGAACTTTTATAATTGTAAAATAGGGTCAACTAAAAAGAACTCTTCGGAAATTCATGAAATTACCATAGTCGGAGATGCATATGGGAGAAGCATACAGAACTAGGGTTTGAGGAATCCAGGTGTTGCGATATACACAGAGTCAATCCTCATAATCTAATCAAGGGACTTGGTGAGAATGAGGGACCTGAAAGGTTGAGGAATCAAAGAAGAATGGAAGGTCACCCAAATTCATTTCACTGAAAGGGCAAATTAATCATGAAGCATATTCCAACATTATATCAAAACATTGCATCTTGTATCCCATGCACTGTCACCTAGGAGGCTCAGAAACGACGGATTTGGGATTGATTTAACAAGCCATCCTCAAAACCAAGCTTTTGTAAAACCCTAGGATACCTGGAGAGTCACATATAATAAATAATCAATGAAGTACAAATTTGACCCACTCCAATCAATAAGCTAATGAAAATTATAACCCTAGGTGCAAGAGAGGGACTAGAAGACTTAGTTGATTTCGCAATTGATCTTGAAGTGTTATGGAATGGAAAATTGATAAACAAGAGGAGGAAATTGTCGCAACCATTCCTGATAAATTCTACAACTGTCTGATATACCTGGACTAGATCAGGGGTGTCTAGGTGCCAGAGTCTACTTTTGGGCGTCTGTGTCTACGCAAAACCTTATAAATTGATTTTTCTTGTGTTGCACCAGGTGGTCACTAACCTTCGTTATTGATTCACCTGTATAGTCGCACTATGTCCACAGTAATTCATCCTATAACCTGCAAAACAAATGATCTCTTGCAAAACCCCAAAACACATCAAATCCGAAAAAGAAATAAATGCAAATGGGGAGTCCAGATTGACCCCGACGGTCACCCAACAGAGTGAACTTACGATCGAGGGCATTGCACTACATTTCAGACTCCATGTAGTTCTTGTGTGTGTGTGCAAGAAATGATGTCCTATGAAGCTTTTGTGCAAGATGCACTTGATAACGAGCAATAGTTAGATGTAGTAATGTAGATACATGTGTGGATGCCAAAATGAACTTCCCCTCCTATGAAGTGTATGCAGAAAATGTACATTCCATTGTCCTTTGAGAGAGTGTTAGATGGATGCTTTGATTCTCTCAGAATGCCTTTGGATGTAATCTTAGGTGGTGATAGTAGATGCTTAGAGCTTGGTCCCTTATTATGGTCACATAGCTTTGTATTTATATAATTCCCTTGTTTGAATTTTGTAATTGACAACTATAAGCCCGACCCATAAGAAAATAAGATGCCCAAAAGATTAAAGAGACCCAAAAGAGGTGAGTAAGATAAAGAATGTTTGGGGGTGCCTAGAAGGACGAGGGAACCTAGGAGATGGTGTCTTGACTGGGCTCTAGTGTCTAGAGTCATACAAGATAAATTAGTAAAAATATCAACTGGGTTGTAGGGTGTAAGAGTACAGAAAGAAGACATAAAACAAAGACAAAACAACCAAAGATAGTTGTCAATTGCTAGTTTTCTCACTTAGGAATGATATGAAAATTATTATGTGATTAGGACATAGAAATGTACCCAAAAGTACATGATTTAGTGCCTACATTTTCACCTGACTTTATGTTGTTGAGTGAATACTCAATAACATGATGTACTTCAAAATTTACATAACTTTATTCCTTGTAGATCAATGGAAAAAGTGTGCCGAGGAGACAAGTGAAAGCGTGGAGTGATAAAAATAAAGCATGGAAGCTAAGAAAGAGGAAGTGACCCTAGAGGTGAAAAGCATAATGTGTGTACCATGTTGTTGTTATATAATGTGTTGTGCTTGAGACTCTTGCTTCTTATCATAACTAACCTACAAAAAGAAGATGAAAAAATTAGTTAAAGCCTGTATATGAAAAATTTTGATCCAAGTATGTAAAAAGTGTGTAAAAACATGTAAGTAGTAAAAGGAAAATGTGCACCTGATATGTGATGAGTGAAAAGGATAGAAAAGGTCATGAAAATTTCTATAGAAAAATGATTTTTTTGGGTGATATCACGCCAATAGTGATTTTTTTGGGAAATCTCATGCCAACAATGATTTTTTTGGGCGATCTCATGCCAAGAGGGAGTTATCTAGGCATTCTCACAACATAGTAGAAGAGAGTTTGGGAGAAAGTTATAGTGTTATTCTCCATCCATGACTTCTTCCCTAATTTATACACCATTGTAGATGGTTTGATCCCACTTTGTTTCGTGTTCAATCTAGTTTGATTTATATCGATCCAAGTATAAAAGGAAGATAGAATGCATTCTAATTGTTGGAGAACTGTGCTTGTGTTGTGTAAACTACTCTATAAACTTTTGAAAAACTATGCCAATTTCAGAAAGTAACTGTAACTTCCCCCTGGTCATAGGCACCTAGGAAATGTCAATAATGCCTAGGTCGCTAGCTTCTGTATCTAGACACCGGTGTTTGTGCTGAACTGAGGACCCAAGTCAAAATTTGGGTCATTATGTGAGTGTAACTCTATTTTTTCTTATACTATAAAGGCATGTAATAAATCTCTTAGCTACTGTATGGTGTGACTGATTCACCCAATGTATGCCCCCCTCATTTAGGGTTCATGTGATGTCACTAGGAAAATGCATCCCAAAGGAGGACCTAATGCAGATATGAAACTATAACCCTACAGGGGGAGGGAATGTGCATGGTAGAAACCAAGAAACATGCAAACAAAGAGGCTAGGACATGTGTTTGTAGAAACAAGACAAGAGGATATATGTGTAATCTAGCAAATAAGAAGATAATGTAGACCATAAAAAGTGGGTTGCAAACATGGGACATCACTCACAATGTCACAAGAAAATTAGGGCCAAAGTGGCCAAAATCATACAATCAATGAACAAGAAAGACATAGGACATAACTTGAAAATAGTGGCATATAATAGAAGACAAGAGCAAGCAAAGTATTAGAAAACCATGGTGGAAAATAGTTCATGTAAGACAAATGTTGCACATGAAGCACACATTAGCATGTTAGAAATATAAAAAAATTATGTCAAAGTGTGTAGATGTCAATAAAGTAGTGTGTTCATAAGAATATGAAGTAGTATAAAATGAAACAATAGAACATGTGATGTATATTAATGTAGATGCTCCCAGGAGCCTTAGTGGGACTAGTAAGAGGTACAGTGTCAAACATCATTGTTGTGTGTAAGGATCTCTAAGAAGTTTGTATTCACAAATAGAGAACAAGTGAACGTGCATGTGTATATAAAAAAGATAATGACATAATGGATATTTGTCTAACATAATAAGCAAAATGTAACATGTGAGTATAAGAAAACAAGAATAACAAGATATGCAACATGTTGTGAGTGTGAATGGAATGGAATGTGAAGTGAGTGTGATAGGAGCAATGTGCCCCTTGAGTGAATATGAATGATTACGAATGATTATGAAATGAGTTTCATTTATAAAATATCCCTTGGTAGTCAAGAATAAACCATAAAATAGGAGTGTGTCATGAGGAAATCGTTTGAATTGTGCTCTACAAAGATATGATCAATGAAGCATATAGCAAATAAAGTGCAAGTGAGTGTGAGGTTTATTTCAGATTTATACCCTTAGTAGTCGAGTATGAACCATATAACTAGAGTGTGTCATAGGGTAGTGTGATGTGTGAGAATCTGATTCTATAGAAATGTGTCGTAAATGCGCAGAGTGTGAAATGTGTAGTATGTGAGGTTCATGGATGTATTATGCCCTCAACAATCAAGTTTGAACCTTAGCACAAGAGTTTTTCATAGGGTAATGATGATACAAGTTGTGTAATATGGATGAGAAAAAATAGATATGAATCACGGAGCATAATAGTAGAAATGCAAGACACCTGATCATGCTAAGAGGGGCAGAAGTAAGCACGATGCCCCCTAAGTGTATGATGATGAATAAGCTATTCGATAAATTTTAAGGGTAGGGTTCCTCCACTCAATGCTTTTGGAGATAAAGGCATATGACCATAATGAGAACCTCAAGAGGAAGCTACAACCACGATGTGCATGGTGGAACACCTTTGATGACAATAACTTGTTTTTTGTGAATGAAATTTAGACAGAAGTGATTCATGGAAATGATAACTTGAGTGGTACAGAGAAAAAGGAGACCTAAGATCATGTCATACCATGTGATTGAAGGTTCCATAATGAATGGTACAAGCATGGTGAGAGGCCCAATTGTAACTGGAAGCTTAACAAAACCATAAGATTTGGTAATTGGATATGAGATATGAGAGAGTGTATAGTTGATAGTGACTATAAGTGAAATAGATCACACACCCATATGAATTGATGGATTTATCATTTTATTATTGATAGCATGAGGTCCGATAGAAGCATGAATATGTAATGTATCAGAAGATAATATGGTATGATAATCATGATCAGTGAATATAATGAATTGTGGAGATGCGTCAGCATTAGCACTAGAAAATCAAGATCCCCCGATGAAGGAAGAGGCACTGCATGATATGTATGATTAGCTGAAGATTCAACAACTTGTTTTTCATGCTTAGGGAGAGGATCATTAAAGATTTTGAGATTTTTGTTTTCATTGATGACATAGATCCTGAAGGATCAGGGAGCTTGATTGCATTGTTGTCGATGAGTTCTTCAATAAGATGTCAAAGTCTGAATTCATAGATCAATAGAATTCCCAATGCATTGATGATAGTCACATCTAAAATTTTCATTATAATTATGCCCTTTAGGTTGAGATGAATCCAGATTAAGTGGAGGAGGAAGCATAATAAGTTTTCTCTCAACAAGATGTGGTAATATAATATGCAGAGCACAAGTTAATTTTATAAATGTAGGATTTAGAGGCTGTCATTGAAGCTTTTAAGGGGTAGAGAAAATGTTAATGATATTTTTTACTTCATATGGCTTAGTATATGTATTGAAAGTTTATTTTCTTTGAAACTAATTAGAAGATGAGGTCTGATCATGATATTTAAGCATGCCCATAGATAACAGTTTACTTTCATGTAGCTTAAGAGTGTGGCATAGCTGATCAAATGATGGAGAGGTATCAAAGATGACACTCTCTTTCAAATGAGGTAAAATACTTTAGATAAAAATATCTTAAAATTAGATTCTACGAGTACATTAGTCATCCCAGCTAGGTTTTTCTTATATCGTAACACAAAATCTACTAGATGCTTATTAGATCCTTGTTTAATTTGTGTAAGTTGAGCATAAGATATCTTAGAACCGATATTCATTAAAAAATGTGTGAGAAAAAAATCGGCTAAATGTGTAAATGATGTTACCAAATGAATAGGTATATTGTAGAACCAACGCATTGCATAACCTTTTAGGCTTCTAGGAAAAAGCTTTACTAATAAAGTATGATCATCCGCATAATCTAGACATGCCACATGAAATACTTGGCTATGCTCTTGAGGGTCACCATGGGCATTGAAGGTGGGCATCTTGGGAGTAATGAAGTTGGGAAGAAGTGCATAAGTGGAAATGGTAGGTGTAAAAGTAGTATGAAGTAGTAATGTGGAATCAAGAGATGGAGATGCACAAGAATTAGCCTACTGTAGTTGACATGGATTTGAGCTTGGAGATCCTGATAGAGAGAGGTTAGGTATTGAGTACTAGCGGAAGATACTTATTGCATGTGAGAAACAAGAGGTGAAGTGAAGTGGTTGGTGGGATTAGGAATGGATACATGAACAATAGAAGTAGGTAGGAAGATTAGAAGTAGGGGGTGGAGTAGCAATAGGCATAAAGGAGATGATGGATGTAGGAACATTAAGCTCGACAAGATTGGTGGCCTCCTCATCAGAAATGAATAAAATTAGATCTAGATCTTGGGGATGTTCAGCAAGATGATCATTTATCTCTTGAAGGCGGGATTCAGTAAATGGTCCATAAGATTGAGCCATGATAAAAAGATGAAAAAACACATAGAAGAAAGGTTAGGTTCAAGCAATGGGTTCACCAAAAGATTTAATAAATTCATAGAATTTTTTGAAATCCTAATTGTAGATTCACATATGATAAATAAAATGCTAAATTTAAAAATTGACACAAGCAATAAGTTAATGAAAATTTAAACCCTAGGAGAATTAGTGATTTCACAATTAATCTTGAAGTATACTGGACTGGATTGGTAAACATAAGTAAAATAGTCACAACCATACTGTGAAAATTATGTAATTGTCAAATGAGCATGGACTAGGGCACCTGGAACAAATTCAGAATGTTTCAGCTTTTGGGAATAAGCTTCTATCCTTTCAATAACAGATAAGGGTTAGGGCTAGGAAAATTGAATGTAAACCGTAGAGAGAGATCAAGTCGATTGCGAAGAGTCTTGGAAGGACTACCTGCAAATAAGAACACAAGACCACAAGATTTTTGATTAGACAATAAATGAGGGAACTGCCTTGGGCCCAGGAAATATAAAACTTCCTTTAGGTGGTCAGTTCCCCTGCTAATATGAATTAACAAAGAAGATTGTAAAATGATTACCTCGTTGAAACAAGTAGGGGGAAAGGCTGGTTTTTTGGTTGTAGTTAGGATAACCGATACCGGTTTCTGTTTTTTGGTTGTTTGTAAGGCTGGTATATGGGCAGGATTAGGTAATGGGGTGATAAGAGGTAACTGGAACAATGTGTTGCAGGGTAGTAGATCTAGGAATAGATTTTTATGAGGACTATGTCAAAAGTCTAAGAAATCTTACTAAAGAGGACCAAGATATAACTGTACTAGTTATTGACGAAGATGTCCAAGAATTCCTGTGACCTGTCACAGGAGATCATGAAATAGGGTTTTTCTTGTGTCGCAATATAGCAGGGCCTGCCTAGGTGTTGGATTGACCCTCTGTTGGGTGTCACTGTGTACCTGCACAGGAGATGCCTATAAAATTCATGTTTTTCTTGTAGTCTACAAAATAAATAGTCATCCTGCAAAACCCCAAAACATATCAAATCCTAAAAATAAAAAAGATTCAAAATGGGGAGTCAGACTGACCAAGAGCAGGGTGTAAACGTCTCACCTGATAGAGTGAACTGCCTATAAAATTCACTTGTAGCCTACAAAATAAATGATATCCTGCAAAACCCCAAAACATATCAAATCCTAAAAATAAAAAAGATTCAAATGGGGAGTCAGACTGACCCTAACTCTCACCTGATAGAGTGAACTTATGACTGAACATTTCACTACATTATAGACTCCATGTATTTTGTGTGTTTGTGTAAAAATCATTCCCTAGGAAGCCTATTTTGCAAGATGTACCTGATATCGAGCGATAGCTAGATGTACCAATTTAAATAGATGTGTGGATGGAAAAATGAACTTCCCCTCCTATGCGTGTATGCAGAAAATGCAGTCCCTTGTCTCTTAGAATACCTTTGGATGCAACCTTAGGTGATGTTAATATATTATTAGAGCTTGGTCCATTATTATGGTCACATAGATTTTATATTTATATGATTCCCTGAGTTGAATTTTTCAATTAACAACTAGAAGGTCGACCCATAAGAAAACAAGATACCCAAAAAAAAAAAGAGACCCAAAAGAGGTGAGTAAGATAAAGAAGGTTTGGGGGTGCCTAGAAGGATGAGGGTGCCTGGGCATTGATGTCTTGTTTAGGCATTCGTGTCTAGAGTCATAAAAGATAAAATAATAAAATTAAAAGATAAAATTGTAAAAGTAAAAGGACATAAAGAAAGACATAAAAATAGACAAAAGGCCAAAAATATTAGTATGTGATTAGGACCTAGAAATGTACCCAAAAATGCAATATTTATTGTCTACAAATAATTAACACTGAGGAACTTATCTTTTCAACAAGTAATCAATTCCTAGTTTTCTTTGATTTCATCTCACTAAAGTGCTTGTAAATTAAATAGTCAAATCAAACACAAATAAAAATCACAAAAAAATAGTTGCATACAAACATCCCAACAACAACCTACAACATATCAAAAATGTAGTTACACCATTTTGATCACCAAAACATGTTCAAACTAAACAAGAACACTTGATGATCCGTAGGAAAGTAGGGTGTTATTTTCATGAATTATTTAACCAATACATTTTACAAAACCTATTCTAGCCACCATATAGCCATATAATTCTTGTTAAAATTATTCCATCCAAAATCCCTTGGTTCACATTATCTTTTTTATGCTCCCGATCATAGCTATCATCATGTAGTGGTCACTCCCTCCTCCACTATGGATGAATTTAGATAAATAGGTCTTATTGGGAAGAGTTTCCATGTTTCCCTCGTGTCCACACTCCTCTCAATCCCAAAAATATTCAAGATACTATCTTTTCCAAAATTAGATGAGAAGTATCTATCTCTAAGAGTTCTCCACCACACTCATCATTTCAAAACTGATCATCCTTAATGGTGAGAGCCCCTCAGGACATTTGTCTTCTCATGAGATAACTATTTTTACTAGATATTTGAATATTTTTTCTTATATTGTCTCTTCCCTATCATTCTCCACGTGACATTTCTATATCAAGGCCAACCATTTCATCCACGTACCCAACCTAGCATTTTCTTGTTTATTGACCATGATATAAACAAAGAGAATTTCATAGCCATTATCCTTGACTGTATCATCCATCGTGAGTAGATCTACATAAGATTTGATACCCTCAATGAGAAAGTATTTATATCTTAATAATATCGATATAGAAACCTCATTTTTCCTTTCCCATATCTTTATCCTCCCACACCCCCTTGATTCACACCATTTTCATACTATTTGTGATGTTCCCATAATATCATTTTCTGATCCCCTGCATCTAATTTCTTAGCACAACCCATAAGGAGTTGAGTAAACACAAAAGGCCCTTACATTTTTAGCATGTACAGACACCATTAAAAATAATTTCATATTATTATTGGGATTGTTTCCTTTAATTTAAATAATCAAATATTTTAGGTATTGTAATTAAATAGATATTGATCGCGGTGGAGATTATTCTAACCGGCGGAGATGCCATTCTATATGAAATTTGAATGGATGATGCATATATATATGGGTCCTCCCATCTGGGTCCCCTAGATTTATATATGGGTCCTCTTGGTAAGGATATAGAGGGACCGTAATATTCTTTCTATGCAACATAGTCCGAAACCAACAAATTTTCTGACTTCTGCAATTTACATTGTTGTTGTTGGTAATTGACATGTATAATTGGACTCTATCTTTATCCTCATTGTCCTTTGTCCCTTCGGGATAGGACTGAGGTGACCAATAAACCTTTTATAAGATATAATTAAACTCTTTTAATTCCTAATAAATCCTTCTCTTTGAATCTTAGGGCTATTAGTTTCAAACTAATAAACAAAAACAATAAAAAAAATCTTAATTACAATCATATACTATGAAATAAAAAATAAATACTTGCACAAAATACTATTTTTTCATTTAAAATCACACATCTAACATAAAATAGTACACAACATATTACCCAAATCAATGAAACAAAATAATGAAATTCCAGTTGAGCATAGCTTGAAAAATACCATTATTCACATTAACACTAATGAAGATGTGATACAATTTAAATACATATAAAACATTTTTGTGTAGTTTATAGTAATATGACTACAAATGATGTATATATTGGAATAAAAAAATAAAATACGCAACTTACAACAATACTTTCATCATTTGATATAATCTTAAATGCTATAGGATTCTAACACTAAAAGGTATTTAAAATTGTGAAGGTGTATGGTAAAATAATTATCCATTTTTGTCACAAGTGTAGAATTTTATGTGTATCATCATCTTTATAGAATGTAATGAGGTTGATAGGACATCCCTTGGAGTAATTATAAGCTTTAGGATAAAAATTATTTTACATGTCAGAGAAACTAGTGGGGTTATACATATAGAAATTTTACATAGGATGATGTGCATCAATTTTGAGGCATAATAAAGGTAAAAGAATACAAATTATAAGTCATACCATATCCATTTGCTTTACAATAATAGAAGGCATGCATCCCAAATTAAAACCAATTTATGCAAACCCCATGTATATGCATTTGACTCATCCTCTGTAGGGAGATATGGTGATGGAAAGATTATAGTCATATAGGAAGGTGATATGAAGATGAATGTGTTCTACTAATCACCAAAGGATAAATAAGAGAGCACGATGGGTGACACACATTTCACACCATTATAAGATAGTTTTACTCTACATTCACCTAGGCCCTAGATTCAACCCAACCATCTATATGGAAAAAAAAATAAAAAGGAGAAATCATAGAGACCTCTTATTCAATGCAACCAATCTAAGGAAGCTACAATCGATAATGATTATAGAGGAATTATATGAAATATGTCAATGGTGAGAAATGGCTTGCTGATTTTGGGTTAGATAGTGGACCAAAATGAGTTCTTGTATTTGTTTAATGTAATAATTAAATTAGAAACACAACTTCCTCATTCACAAGAAAAAATAGAAATGCACATAACAATGAAAATGCTAAATAATAAAATGTACTAGTAAAATATATGCACCTAAATTTTAATGACATAAATATATATTTCTTTCCTTAAATAAAAAGAAAGAGGTGGAAAAAAACAAGATTGACAAATACATGTCCTTGTTTAGGTCAACACAAAAGAAGAGAAAGATGAATGAACTAATATTTGCAATAAGTGGTGGTGTGAATAGTGTAATTTTTATTTATAACTCTTCCCATTTACGTTTATTGTAGTGAAATTAAATTATTATGACTAAATGCATTAACTAAACAATACACAAATAGATATTTAATATTAGTAGGGTTTTCAAGCTGAATCTTAATGAATATTAGGTTCTCACTGTTGGTGAAATAATTTGTTCCAAGAATATTATTGGTTTTCACTAACAATCACGGGGCTAAGCCCCTCCTTCTTTCTGATGGATATTTGAGGAAATGCTCCATGAATGATATTATTTGCCTCTAACTTCTAGTTGAATTGGAGTAATAAGATTGTAACTTCCTCCTTCTAGGAGATATGGAAACACTCTAAGAATTTGAATAAGTGTTCAAAAACACTATTATGAGATTTACACTGAGATGATTGTCTGGTGTTGCACACATGATGATCCTCTTTAAAAAAAAAAGGTCAGAGCTAGAACATGAAGATCATCACCTTGCTCTTTTTGACTTCAAAATTCACCTCCATGATGAAGATGAATGCTTTTTGGATGGAATCAACTTTAGGATGCTCAAATACCTTTTTTCCCATCTGTTACTCATTGAACAATGTCATCTTCTAGATAGAATAACTACTTGCACATTCAACTGAAAGTGTATATTGTGAAATCATGAATCTGTCAAGTCACCATGATGTTTTGCATTAGTGCAAACACATCCAGGTACCCTTCCATCAGCATGGTTGACTAGACATCCCTATTTCTTGACCAATATGTTGACACTTACTATTTTTTAGTAAGTATTATTTTGATAAGTCCAATTTTAGTTACCAGTTTCTCAATTTGACACCTTTGAGTTTTCTTGATGTGTAAGGAGCAATGAAAACAAAAAATAATGAATTGTTTGTTGAACTTACTATTTATAGAGAGTGAATATTAGGAATCATTACTATTTTAGCAGTGTGTCTTCGTGATATTAGAATAGAACAAGAGTGGTCTCAAAAGTTTTGTTATTTCATAAGGATATTTTGCTCCAATTTTTAGAGGATTTCAATTGCTACAACTCCATGGATTTGAAAAATGAGATTTTTTTTTTGGGAGACTTTGTCTGGTCATTAAAAATAATGTAGACCACCATTGTATGAAAGTTTTGAATCAATGGAAAGGAATTTTTGAGAAATATTTTTTGTTAAAATCTCATGGGGATCCGATAAGGAGTTTGAGACATATGAAACTTTACATTTTTAGCATATGAGGTTCCAAGTACATTTTTAGCAACATAATAGAAAGGGGGGTGAAATTTGGGGGGGGGAGGGGGGGGGTTACGCTTTAAAACATAAAAATGGTGGAGTGTTTGAATATGAAGTATTTTTTATCTCACTTGCACACCTTTACTCATGTTTGAATCAAACAGGCTTAACCGAGGTTAAATAGAGGTTGATGTGGAGTTACACCGTTAAAATAGGGGACAAAGGGAAAAATGGGACAAGAGGGGCTCCCAACTATGCTTTGCATCAAATCATTCAAATTTTCAGCTTGTGGTGCAATGTGAGGGAGATGTAGGATGTTGAAAATGGCTTCTGGGAGCTACAATCTGGTCCTTAATATGTCTAGGGGCTGAATGGAAGGAAGAGGAGCACATTTTCATGTCTCCCATGTATTTTTTTCTATTAGTTAAATTTGAGGGGAAATAAAGATTTGAAAAAATCACCATGGGTAATCTTCTAATGAGGGGGAGAAGTGGTTGAGCAAGGTGCAAGTTTTGGACCTCCTAGGGGCGAAAGTGATGTTTTCCAAGTTGTGAAGAGAAAAGACACATGGGGCAGTACACGTTTGTGACACCTACTTCCCTTTGCACCATGGTAACAATACAAGGGGACACAACATGCTCCAAAATGTGCCAAGTGGGATTTTATCATGAGAAAGTGGTATATTTTTGCATTGTGCTTGCATAACCACTAAAGTCACAAGTTTTAAGTGAGAAAAACCTATCATGCATAGGGGGAGTGAAATTTTGTGTCCCCCATGTCCCTTTTCACCTTGGGGAAAATTTAAAGGGTTTTTTTATTGAAATGTGTGCCAAATACTTTAAGAGATGTTGATATCATCATCCCAACGTGAAATTAGAACACGCAATTGCCTTTTCTACCTCGGTAGAAAATGTTGGAGTTTAGAGGTGAAATATTATATGATTTTGACTCCAAAACATCCACTGAGTTCATTACCAAAATTTTCAAGACTTAGTTCAGCCTGAAATTTTATTTTGGCACAATTCACCCTTTTATCATGAAGGAGCCACAACAATGACTTGAGATATCACATGATATTTTGAAAACTTAGACCAAAACTTATGTGTCAATCATGTGGAAGATTCCAATATCTTTCCCTTTCCTATTTTTATCTCCTAAATCCTCCTGTAACTCCCAGAGTCATCAAAACAAGGTGAATTTCTTTGTTGGAGCCTTCATTCCATGTGCCTCAAATGACCCAATTTTACTTAACTTGTTCCCAACATCAATTATATCCACATATTTTCCATACACTACCTTAGATAACATCATTGCTCTCCTCAAAAACTTCCAGATGGCTTGATTTTTCCCTATCAACTTCCGTAAGATGTCCTGATGTTGCAATATGGCTACAAATAGCCAATTTAGTGTTGTGGAGAACACTATTCCACCTTGGAGCTTAGTCTAATCATGAAACCATATTGGATCTATTCCTCATCACATGAAACACACTTGAAAACCATGTTATCACTTTACTCTCAACCAAGATGAGGGTGAAACAAACTTGTAGGGGCTGCGAGAGTTGATGGGCTAGCTAGAGGAAGGGTTCATAATGACTAGGAAATAGATTTTTAAATGATGGGCTTAGTTGTCATGGCCAAAATTTTCAATTTTTCATGCTAGAAATTTTGCATGAAAACATAGAGATCTAGATTTTAGACATTAGATCATAAACAATAATGAAGAACCATAGGTATCTCATGGATTGGAAGACCAATGCCTTACCCATTGGGCCATAGAGTCACCACACTAAAATTTTAGAAAAGCTACCAACACAACCAAGGGAATAAACAACAAAAAACACAAAATGTAAAGCACATAATAGAATGGGAAACAACGATACAACATTCTCAAATCACCTATGGTACATGCAGGGGACAACTTGCTTTCACTGTAGTATTAATTCTTCACTAAATGTTTACCCGTGAACACATAGCACCAAATTCCTTTGTTCCAAAAAACCATTGACTAGCTCCATGAAATATGACCTTTTCTCAATTTCTTGGGAAGTTTTGCATGATTTTTCTTGCAAGTGAGGGTCCACCCATATAGTTTATTACCTTTGTTTCTCTGACATTGTATTTCTTTCTATTTATCAATTTGTAAATTAATTTCCATTTTTGATTTTTTATTACTACTATGAGAATGAGTCTTGATCACACCAATATTAAACATTTTCACACCAAGGCTTATGGTCTTTGATGGCAATTTTACCTTTGTTTATTTTCTACTTCTTGACCATGTTCTTTATGAGCTGGTTCTTGACGGGTATTTTAATATTTTGAATGTTGTCACAAGCCTCTTGATGCTTTATGTTTCTCATTTTCTCTAAACAATTATCAATCACAAAAACTGGCTCACATTTGGTCCCCTTCTTATCATAGTGTGATGTACATAATAATTCATCTTCTTGGAAGGATAATGAGCACAAGGTTGGATATGAAAAATGAAAATCATCATCTTCCTTTCCTTGACCATCTTGAGCTTGGAAATTTGTCTTCATGATGGAGGCATATCCTTCTTGAGTATATCCATCCAACCTTGAAATACCCATGCATTTTTCTCATTCATACCTTCCTCATTAGGAAGGTCTTCATCACCTAATGGGAAAGAGGAGGTTTCATACTCAAAATCATCTTCATTGAAAAAATATCCACACTTGGCTTTGAGAACATGATTGGAAACATGGTTCTCATATGTTAAGAATTCATTTGATATCACTCTTCAGTCATGGTTTACACTTCTCAACAACTTAGGATTTCTTTGTTGTAAGCCAAGATTTTGATTGCCTTCATTGTAACCAAGTAGAGAATATGTATCCAAGCTTATTGGGAAGTACACACTATCAAATTTTATATCCATAAAATCACCATGATGTTTTTCAACTATCTTCGTCAAACCTGGATATTATTCCATCAACATGGGTATCTCAATAACTTCCTCTAATTTTATGAAAAAAAATTCATACCTTGAATCTTGAAATAAGATGTTCTCCCTTGGGTCATCTAGTTTTTGAACTGTGTATTTCATTTTCCTTATATGAAGGATATTCTTAATTTTTGCATTAACTAGTTTGATGGCATATGACCAATCCATCTATATATCCCCACCAACATTGCAACAAAACCACTATATCAACAACATACCATACAAACCTAGTATGTCTGCCACAAGTCTTTTCATCTTAATTTACTTGTTATGAAAGTATGACTATGATACTTGGGCATCTTTCACTTGGCCAATGAGAGGTACTTATTTTGTTTCCATGGAATAAGAATAGCCACTAGTGGGAGTGATAGTAATACCAAGATCTTTAAAAAAAATTACGGGCATGACATTGTCAGAGGCACCACCGTCAATAATACAATTATTCAATTTATACCCATTGACCAGAAAGGAAAGATATAAAGGTTATACTTTCCCAAAAGAGGAAGATGTTGATGAAAGAATATTCTAGGAAGGAATGGATGTAGGAGTGGCATGTGGTTCTTTGATGTTGCCATTTTTAGAACAAGGATTTGAACTAATTCCTTTGATAAACTGGACAAACCTATCAAATTGCTTGGGGTGGGTTTTCAAGTACTCTGACTTGTATATTTGAATTTTATATTTCTTGACATGGTGAATGATGTCAAAAGGTGAAGACATTGTAGGCACATCATGAAATATGAAAACCTTAACATGATTAGGATTTTCATTATTAGGAACAACAGAAGTGAAAATTGATTTGACAAGAGGAGATGAAAGAGACTTACTATGAGAGATAGATGGAGTTTTGGATGAGGTATTTTTGAGCTTATTCTTGGCTGACCACATGGAAGTGGGAAGCAATGATCTTTCCTTTTTTTTTTTAGATTCACAATTTGAGGAATCAAATAATTTTCTTAAGTAGTGGAAGAAGAGGCTCATTTATACATTTGTGACTGAGTGAACACTACACAAGAGTAGTTATCCATGAATTCTTCAAAATATTCATTTGTTAAGTATTCACAATACCCAAAATTTTCATTTACATCTTATTCTTCTCTTTCAATTTTTGATTCAAAAAATTCATATCCTCTGTCTTGACTCAAGAAAGATTAACCGGGGTTGAATGGTGGTTGATTTGGATTTTCACCATAAAAATATGAGATAAGAGGGGATCCTAAATGTTCTTTACATCAGATCATTCCAAGTGTCAGTGTAGTGTGAGAGAGATGCAGGGTGATCAAAATGGCTTCCAGGGGCTCTAATCTGGTCCTTGATATGTTTAGGGGCTGAATGGAAGGAAGAGGAGAACATTTTTATGTCCCCCATTTAATTTTTTTGTTAGTAAAATATGAGGGGACACCAACATCTAAAAAATGTGCCTTGGGTAATCCTTTCATGAGGAGGGAAGAAGTTCTCGAGTAAGGTGTAATTTTGAGACCTCCTACGGGAGAAAGTGATGCTCTCCAAGTTAAGGAGAGAAAGACATCATGGGGAGGACAATTTTATGTCCCCCATGTCCATTTTCACCATGGGGAAAATCCAAGGGGACACAACATGCTCTAAAATTTTCTAAGGGGGAGTTCACCATGAGAAAGTGGTCTATTTTTACATTGTGCTCACCTAACTACTTAAGTCACAAGTTTTAAGTGATGAAAACATAACATGCATAAGGGGAGTGCAATTTTGTTTCCCCCATGTCCATTTTCACCTTGGATAAAATTTCAAGGGGACATAAATCCTTGAAAATTATGCCCAAGCCTTTAACTGATTTTGACATCATCATCCCAACGTAAAGTTAGAACACACAACTTATTCTTCCTGAGAGAAAAAGTTTGGATACAAAGGTGCAATATTATATTATTATGACTCCAAATCATCCAATGAGTTCATTACCACAATTTCAAATACTTGATTCATACTGAAATTTGATTATTAACACCATTCACCCTTTGGACATGAAGTAGAACCAATAGTTTCTTGAGCTATCACAAAACATTTTGAAGTCTTGGACAAAAAATTATGTGTCCTTCATGTGGAGGATTCCATGAGATTTCTATTTCCTATTTTTTTATCTCCCAACTCCTCCCAAAACTCCTAGAATCATCATATCAGTAAGGAAATTACCTATATTAATGTTCACATTATATTGTTTTATATGTGAAATTAAAGATGTAAATGAGTTGTTAGTAACAACTCATAGTTATTTGAGATATTGAGTGAGTTGTGATAACAACTCATGTAGCTAAATTTGTGAGAGATAATAAAGGGATGCTAGAAATATATTAGGAGATAATGTGGAGGTATTGTTGGATTAGAGATTATATTGAATCCTAGTTTGTAGGATATCATCATTGTATGAATATCTCTTATTACATGAATAAAAACATCTCGTATGAATAAATATTTGAATATTATTATCTCTATGTTTATTTCTATTGTATGTAAATCTCAGACCACTTCTAATGGTGGTATCAGAGCAGGTCACATCTCTTGTTGCTAATATGGAGAATTAGAAGAAAATTCAGGAGCTTCCTATGTTCTTTATTGCCATGTACATGTTTGTTAATTGGGTAATAGTCATGATAACTGTGATTACATTCTGAATCATAGGTTGCATCTTTATATGACTCTTAGTCACAACCCATCTACATTCTAATCAATATCATGCATAGTTAGGCAATTTTTGTACAATGGTCAAACTTGTATGGTAGTTCATTGGAAATGAGGACTGAAGGTCAGTGTATTCAAGATACCATTTGGAGTTTCACTTAATCATTTGGAAAGGCTCATTTAGTGTATGGCGATATGGTTTATGTCTTCATCAAATTTCAAAACAAGATCTCCCTGTATTATCTCAGTTGATTAATGATACCAGATTATATCGACATCTAATCTCTTTATTAATACAATCTTCTAATATTCACAGCTCCAATCACTATCTCTTCCCAAAGCTACCTAGTGAGTAGACCTCCGTATTGAACTTGCAACCTATTTCCCCTAGCGAGAAAACCTTCGCATTGAACCTGTAACATATTTCCCCTTTGGCACGTCAAACTTCTACGAAGTCAGCCATATTAATGCACTCTAGTTTGACAGTGAGCTCTCCATATTTTTTTGCATCCATGCTTCGACAGGTGTCAAACCCACAGCCAACACATTGCAATCCTAGCCAACATGTAATTCTTTGCCATGTCTTTTACTTCTAAAGACGATTAGCAATCTCCATCCGGAAACCCACCCACCAAAACTCAGCCCATGGTTTTGAAGAAAAATAAAATGTGTTTTAGAGATATTTTTTGTTGAGTTTGTGTCTAAGTTGAGTATTTGAAATTCATGTTGTAATTATCCACTATAGTACCCTTTAGAGATTTATAGGTATGTATTGTTTATTAAAATAGTCTTGTGCCTTTGTACTATTGTCAAGCGTATTTTGTTAATAATCATTTTTCAAGTATCATTGTTGTTGTATTTTGTTTAAATTATCATAAAATGTTTTTTTAATTGGTCATAGTTGTTTTTGGTCAATCTTCATCATCCATCTCGCTAAAATTTATTGTCAAAACTATAAAATTGTATTTTAAAAAAATTAATCTTCAATTACGTGTTTATTGTTTCATGTTTTCAAGTCTTTTTTTTCGTAAAAGTTTCATTGTAAAATACTTTAAAATAAAAAAATCCTTATGGATGCATTTTCAAGGTAACGAGGTCTGATTTGTAATCAATATGTTATTGAGCCTCAAAGTAATTTTTTCTAAGTAACATCTAGATTGGAGGATGGAGGCAATGGAGGAAGGAGGTCAATCAACACCTCTCGTCAGTCACCAATGAAGGGGTTGCATTTTGCTATGGTGACTTCATTTTCAGTTGTGTGTTTGTTTTATGCAGAATAAGAACAAACGTTTGTGCCTGTTCACTTGGAACGTGTGATTTTTCCTAATTTAAACTCTTGAAAATGTTTTGATATGGTGTGGAAGGTGCGGAATAGTGAAACAGTTGTATAGGAGGGCAACTAACTGCAGAAATCCTGTAGCTATAGAGATCCTCTGACTGTCATACTTTTTTATAAAGATGATCGGCCAGTGAAATGACCTCGTTTCATTCACATGGGATAAATGTAGGATGCGTTCTTTGCATAATAGTGGTCATTTGCAGCAAGATTCAGACAATAGTATACAGACCTAAAATTATGCATTGGCATATGATTCTGGTTTCAGTTCTAATTTTCCCCATGTTCACACTAAAGGGGGGAATGTTAGGAATTTACCTATACTAGTGTTCACATTATATTGTTTTGTATGTGAGATTAAAGATGTAAATGATTTATTAGTAACAACTCATGGTTATTTAAGATATTGAGTGAGTTTTGAGAACAACTTGTGTAGCTAAAGTTGTGTGATAAAATAAAGGGATGCTAGAAATATATTAGGAGATAATGTGGAGATATTGTTGGATTAGAGATTGGACTGACTCCTAGTTTTTAAGAGATCATCATTGTATAAATATCTCTTATTACATGAATAAAAACATCCCATATGAATAAATATTTGAATATTGTTATCTATGTGTTTATCTCTATTGTATGTAAATCTCAAACCACTTTTGACAATAACAAGGTGACTTTCTCCGTTGGAGCCTTCATTCTCAGAGCCAAAAATGACTTGAATTTGCTTAACTTGTTCTTGACATCAACTATCTCCTCATAATTTCCCTAAAATACATCATATATCATCATTTCTCTTCTACAAAACTTCTAGATGGCTTGAGTCTTCTCTGTTAGCTTCTAGAGGATGTCCTTATGTTGTAATATGGCTAAAAATCACCAATTTAGTGCTTTGGGAAACACTATTGCACCTTTTAGCTTAGTCTAATCATGAAACCATCTTAGATATATTCCCCTATATATGAAACATACTTAAAACACATTTTATCACTTTCATCTTAGCTAGGTTGAGGGTCACACAAACCTAAAGTGGTTGCGTGAGTTGATGTGTAAGATAGAGGAATGGTTCACAATGATTGGGAGATAGGTTTTCAAATGGTGGCATTAGTTTTTATGGAAAAAAATCAATTTTACATGATAGAAATTTTGCATGACAACAATCACCATTAAAAACCTTAAGATAGTGACACGTGCTTTTGAGTTGCACCCCTTCTTTTGAAATTTTATTTTTAAAATACCCTTTATTGATGACAAGAGATTTTTTAAAAAATTGAGGGGTGATATTTCAATTGCACTTTTTGGATGGGTTTTAATCCCTTGAAAGGGCTAGGAAAGGTACAATTTTGATCATGGCATTTGTGTAGATTTTTTAAAAGAGTTTTTTCTTGTGGCTTCACTCAAATTATATACACGAACAAAATTGATAGTGACATCATTTTAATTTCAAGATACAAGGACTTTTTATTCGAAAAAATGTGCAAAGTTATTCTAAAAAGATAAAAAAAGGTATTTTCCCATAATTATAAAAATTTAGGATTACAACATATAAATTATTCTAAGAATGTATGTTGATTATTAAAAAAATTCTTTAAAACAATTATAACATATTAGTTTATGAATTGAAAAAATTGTGTTCTTTAACACATATTCAAACCTTATTGGTTTTTTCTAGTATACACAAATACAAATAAATTTGGAGTCAACTAAACAAATTTTAGTGCCGACACATGCATACAGTGATTTTTTTCATCATAACGTAGTTTATGATCTCTCTCTCACACACATATTTGGTATTTGCAAGTGTGAGAGGCATGTTTTCCTTCCTCGTTGCAAACCCTTTAGGCACATGTCGAAAACATAAAAACTATTTGATAAGAAACAACTAACAAGATTTTATTAATATTAAAGTATTTGAGCCATTACTTTCAACAGGAGATTACTACAATACTTATAGGTATTGTACAATCATAAAATATGTCAAAATAATGTTACAAGTTTAACAAACCCAACAACATCACAATAATTGAAATTATATAACAAACAACCTAACAACCTTATGTGAGTTAATTTTTACTCACAAATTAAATTTACCATGCTGAGTTAACAATTTAGGCTAAACCTAACATTCTCCCCTTAATTCATCATTCTATCATGTGAAAAAGAGATAGATTCTTTGAATTCCATAAATATTTTTCGTGCAAGTGACTTGATGAACAAATTTGCATGGTGTTCTTCTATTGGAAAAAATGGAGTTAGATGGTGTGTTGTTGAACATGTCCGCGTATGAAATGTACATGCACCTCAATGTGATTCTTGTGTTCTTAAACACTAGGTTGCAAACAAGTTTTAGAACATTTTCATTTTCAATATACAAGATGGTTGGTTTCTTCTATCATTACTACATATAGTAAAAATAATGTCAAGATTTGTGTCAAATTTGTGTCACTCCTTATTTAATTATTTTCTTTCTTGAAGGAAATTTCAATGCAGTTATGACACTATTATAGTGGTACAAATAGCGTGACTTTTGCACCATCATCACGGTTAACTTTTAAAATAATATGGGATTGTCCCATCCATGTAATTTTTTATTTTACCCTATTATGTATTCACAAAAATATGGAAAAAGAGAAGGTAGATGGAAGGAGAGAAGGGGAATGAGTCGAGAGAGTAGAAGAGAAAAAATGACATAGAAGGGAACTTGGGCATGCAAAACATTATTGAAATTTTTCATGGACACTAGGAGAAGGTATTAAATTTATGGAATGCATGTGTTGGTGAGAAAAGTTTTTGGGGGGAAAATTTATGGATTTCTTGCCAATGTCTCTTGGACTATAGGTCCCTCAACTTGGGTGGTGCAACTCCACTTTATTGTGAATGACAGAAATGGGAAATTTGTGGTTGGCCAAGAGGTAGGGGATCCAACAGAAACACTCCATTGTACCTACAGAAAATTCTTACAAGGAATTTTAAGGGAATAATTTTTTGAAGTGTGGGGAAAGGGGAGTCACTATTAGACAAGGAAAACCAACTCTGCGAGTAGGAAATCAAATTATCTCCAGGGTCGATTAGAAAGTTCACATTCATAATTAATTAGAAATAAACAAAAAGCTCATTATGCCAACAACGATAGGAAACCATGCACACAAATTTGCACACATTCATGAGTCTTGAAAAGAAATAATCCCTTTCTTTATTGACATTTTTATCAAATTCTACAATGCTAGGAATGGAGGAAAAATGGTGAAGGAAAATGGAAGAATTGTTATCTCTCTTGTTTAGCTCAAAAAATCTCTCTCTTGAGTACAAAATTGACAGCCCTTACGCAATATTATGCCATTACATTATATAAAACGAGAAAATACTCTTCATATACCCCCCACATGATCTTTCGTTTGCCCTCACTAAATGTGACTCTTGAAATTCTTAGGAATGAAATTAAGCTCCCTTTTATATTAATCAAGGAAAAATTATTACAATGTTTGTTGAAGACACATTTAAATGAATAAGACAAATGTCATGATTGCTCACAATGAATAATTAGAAAGGGGGTAGAGAAGGAGGAGGAAGAATGAGAGAATAGAAGGAAGAAGGAACGCTGGTGAAGATGATGCCATGTCACCTTCACCTCGTTACCCTGACTGACCTAATGAAATGTCCCAAAGAAGTGAAATTTGGATCTCTGACCTTTTTTATACTATGATAAACCTCCTATCGGATGATGCACGAACACCTCAAAATGAGTGTTTAGAAACACTTCCAAAGTATCACTTGGGTGAACATAAACATTTCTCATTGAGGTTCAGTTAGAGGAAGTTAGAGGATGGAGAACAATCTTTGATGAAATTCCACTACATAGCCACACTATTTTACTCATAAAAAATATTGGATGAAGTTCATTTTGAACACCTTTCATTCCTTGCTAATGGTGATCACAACTTCCCCCTAGTAACACGATGCTTCAACATCTCAGGTCACAAAATGAGTGTTGAGAAACATTGTTTCAGGATTTCCCCATGTGAATTTGAGATGGACACAGGGTGTTACTTATAATGATCCTCTTTCATACTTGATTGATGAACCAATTGAGCTCACTAATCTCTCCCTGACCAGATCATTTTGGATCACCTATATCTCTGAGTGATGGGGATGGATTCATTTGTTGCGCCTTGCGATGCCTTGCAGTACTTCTGAGCACACTTGAATTTAGTTATCAATGCTCTATTTGAGCTTTGGAATCACCTTGCAATCCCACATGGATGAAAAAAATTAGTGATATAAGGTACTATAGAGATGATCGCAATTTTCTGCAACTGAGGCCGAAAACTACTATTTTTGGGAAATCAGGGCCCAGTGATTGCTATTTCAGGTAGGTTACCTTTTTGGCCTTGTCATTTTTTCTGAAGTGTTTCCTTCACGTTATAAGTTTTCCATAGGTGTCTTGGGGTCAATTTGAATAAATTTCCATTTTTGGAAAGCTACTTTTTCACTTTTTTTGTTTTTACCCCGTGTGCCCTAGTTTTTCGATCTGAATGATTTTCAATTTTTGTTCTTCTAGAGGAGGTTTCCGTTTTTAGAAACTTACTAAAAATGGAAAGTGTGAATTAATGACACTTTATATTTTTAGAATATAAAAATCATGGTGTCAAATTGATGATAAAATTATGGATTCTTTCTGGGTTTTTCTATTTTGATGATCTATTCAAATTTGCAGGTCAGTCTGTTTCACGGTTTTGATGACAACTGAATGAAAAGCGCTCCAAGGAAGAATTGTTTTGAATGGTTGCTATAAAAAATTTGGAATGTATCAGATTTTTTTATTTTTTCTACCCAAGGTGATTAAATAAGGGATATTTTCTCAAATTTTCACAGGGATTGAATGCACGGTTTGGAAGATATGTGCAAATTGTGATTTTCATGCCTTAGAGTTCTGACAGGTCTTAATCATGGAGTTTGCTTGAAGAAACCTTCATTCTTAACATTTCAGAAGCATGGAGTGATGGAGAAATGATTCTGGAGGTGATGGAAATGTTTTGGAAGTAGTCAGAAATGGAGGAGAGGAAGATATCCCGATAGTTGGAGAAAATTTATGAGTGAGTGTAGGAAGGAATGAAAACAGCTAGTGGCATCCCAGAAGTTAGTAATTTTACAATATTTTGATGCATTGGGGAGAATAAATTTTTTGTACAAACCACTTTTCACCAATTTTTTTGTGCACTTGGTTTCAAAAAAAATTACCCCATCCCCATTAGTCCACTTTTCACAACTCGATTGGCAATTGGGTTTGAGCGGGGGGCTTAGAAAAAGCACTTTTTTGGTCTGATTGGGTCACATGACAAACTGGGGGCCTCAAATGATGGAGGTTACATTTTATATCACCTGATGTACCAATTTTTGGTTCAATTGGTGCAAAAAAATGTGCCCTGTGCTGGTTTGGCCATGTGGTGGAGCTTGGTTGGTCGGAACGAGGGCTAGGAAATGAAGCCTGGGGGCTTAATTAGCGAGAAAGTGTTGAAACAATCATATGGAGGGTCCAAGGGCCCAAATAGTCTAGGAAAATTTTTTATTACACCTATTGCACCAAATATATGGTGAAATTGGTGTAAAATAGTGCGCCACTCTCCCATTGGTTGGATTTCTAACCTAAAAAATTGAATAATTATTAAAGCTTGTGCCTTAGAGAGTGACCTATCGGGATCATATCTGGAGCTCCTCGGTGGAGTTTTTTTGATAAAATTTTATAGGATATTTAATTTAAATTTCCTTATGAATGCCAATGGTGGCTGTCTCATCTATTAATTATTCCATTTTATCCCTGAAAATAATGATTTTTTCTTAGGATCCAAGGTTGTGCATTCAAAAACTAGTTGTGGGACACAATGCGCTTAGGTTTTGTGAAACATATGACTTTACCATATTATAGGGATCTGAAATACCTTTCCAATTATATTTTATTTTACTCTTAATTCCTTTTGGAGCTCCTGAAATCACTTCTTGAAGCTCAGGGGTTTTTTTTCCGCATTGTGCACTACTTAGGCCTCCAAGACCCACTTTTGCTAGAAACTACTCCAAAACTTGTGGAACATTCCAAAACCTTAAAAAACTGATTATACAATGTTCTTGTCTCTCAATTACACCATAGTGATGAGTTTTGGCATTTCATTCTATGTCAGGGGTGCGTACCATCCTAGAGAAGACTCTAGAACAACCCTTTCCTAAGCTTGCTAAAAAACCTGTCTTGATGGATCTTGCTTTGAAAGCTCTTGTACTAACTGGATACCCCTAAATCACCTATGGTCATATTGACATGACACATTAAACTACTTGGAGAGATGGGATATGACTGACTCGGGGGTTCAGATGATATGAGGGAGGACTCAAAATGACCTTTGAGTAAAACTTTTCAGGTACGGTATGGTTGTCATGCTCAAAAATTGAGAATTTTCTTGTTGCACATTTGCATGAAAACAACATGGTAACTTTGTAGAAATTTAGGGAAACGATTAGATGAAGTGGAGAAAAAATTTCTAAAAGGAATTCATCTAGAGTTTAACATAATAAGTAAAAATTTTCTCTCATTCATTTTTACTTCCAAAAAATGTATGTTTTTTACATTTTTGGATGGCATTCAGATTTTTTTAAAATAATATTTTCTTTCCTAGGTTTTGTAGAGAAATGAAGGTAAATATGGAAAGATATTTTCATATTTAGATCTATTCCTTTGTGGAAGACCACAAAACAATCCTGAGATATGGTTATGGGGCCAAAGGAAGAAACATTACTAAGAAAATAGGGTTGTTATGTTTTCCATACCATTTTACCTCCTTTTGAAAAATTTAGAAAATACTTTTTATATATGGGTCAGATTTTCTTTTAAAAGAAGAAAATTTGAAAAATAAGAAAACTATTAATTTTTGGTTGTTAAATGAGTGCAATCATTCTTAATTCATGTACATTCCTGAAAATTATTATATTATGATTTATATGGAATTTCATAAGTCAAATTAAAAAATAATGATATTTTCCAAGTGTTTTATAAAATGTCCAAACACTAAGATCTCTCTGGGTAACCCTAGGATGTTGTAGACACAAAATTATGCACTTATTACTATTATATTATGCCTCTAGTATGTCGTTATATTAATGATTCCTAAGAAATAAAACTAGATAGTGACAACACTTATTTTTCTTTACATTGATATTGTTATATATTTCCATTCTTTCATCATCAATTTTATGGAATTATCCCTTTTCTTTTGGACATCACACAATGTGTTTCTCAGCTGAATATTTATTGATTTACCCTTAGATATTTCTATACATAAGCACTCAATAACATACAATAGAGCTCGATGATATTGTCCCCTTATGGGTGCTTCTATCCCTTCACTTGGTTCTTATATTTTTGAAATGACCCATCACTCTTTTATCTTTTTTAAGTTTGTATTGATCACTTTGGGATGAATTCTAGTGTTGTTAATATCAAAATTAAAGAAACTATATCATATATATACATAACCTACTAACTATTCTAAGGGGCAACTGGGTTACTATTTTTCTATCTACTACTTGGGAAAATGAGCAATTTAAGTACTACTTTTGGACTACATTATTCACTGCATAGGAAGGAAAAATTCTTAGTTTCATAACACACATTATCTTGGGAGAAAATAAGTTATGCCCCACTATCTTGGTGCAACTTGCATAATGGAAACCTAGCTTCAAGGGACATGATATATATATATATATATATATATATATATATATATATATCACACACACACACACACACACACACACACACACACACACACACACACACACACACACACACACACACACACACACACACACACACACACACACACACACACACACACAAACACACACACGCCAGAACTACATTCAGTATGAAATGTAGTGCAATTATCAGTGAAAATCATGTTGGGATGAATACCAAGGTCAGTCTGACTCAAACATTTACATATTTTATTTAGTATAATGTGTGCTTAAGTCTCATGTAGGTATCTAGGGTTTGTTTTACAAGTACAAGTGAAAAAAGAGAACCCTACAACAAATTGGATGCGACATAGAGAAAAGTAAAGGTGGTATTATCAAGACACTAAAATAAATAGATCTCCATACCTCACCAAGACACTAGCTCCCAATTCAGACACTAGCGCCCAAGCAATTTGGTCCCCTTCTGGGTGATTTTTTCCAGCATAAAATTCAAATATTTTTTTCTAGACGAAGAACATACAGTCCAAAATGAGCTTATCCAAACATTCAGATATCAACTAATTCACTTTAATCCTCTTGTTAGTTACACTTGCTTATCATTTGATACCTTAGCATATAGACACACTTTGTCTTTGCTCAAAGTTTTTTTGCAGATTCATGTTGTGTTGATGTTGGCATGCTCTATGATGAAACATACAACATAGATTATGTTTAATGTCCATAGTGAAGAATTTAATTTTAACTCAAATGTAAAATGTAACATGTAATATTTTTCATTTTTACAAAATTAAAATGAAAAGATGAAAACAAGGAATACCCATGTTTATTTTGTAAAGAGATATGCTCTCGTTCTTTACTTACACTTGAAAATTTGCATTGTTGAGGTTGCTAAAATATTGAGGGTGATAAAAAAAAATTAAAGTAAAAGATACCTTCAAGTGTGTAGACACACTTTGTCTTTCCTCATAGTTTGTTTTGTAGAGTCTTGATGTGTTGATGTTAGCATGCTCCGTGATGAAACCTGCAATGTTAGAGTGTAGTTAATTTCCTTAGTAAAGAATTGAATTTTAAATCAAATGTAACATGTAACATGTAAGATTTTTATTTGTACAAAATTTAAATGAAAATATGAAAACAAGGAATATGCATGTTTGTTTTGCAAAGGGATAAAATCCCATACTTTTCTTATACTCAAATATTTACATTACTAAGTTTGCTAAAGGATTGGGGGTGATTAGTCCCCAATTGGTCCGAGGAGAAACCATAGTTTTAAGTGCATGTAACCTAACATGGAAATGGAGGATGGAGGGAGAGCAGAAGAATGAATTAACGAAGCACCCCGTGAAGGAAGAATACTATATATCAAAGTTATTCAAAAACTCTTATATCTTCCCCTTTAAATGTAAGAGGTGAGAAAGGACTACCTACAAATAACTTATTCACTTATATACCTACCACAACACCACATACCACACCACTACAAATGAATCCAAGCTTGATTTTTTAAATAAGGACACAAATTAGAAAAGATAACAAGTTCCCCCATATCATTCTCATGTGTTGCACAACTGAGTAGAAATTGTAATGTACTGACATGTAGATGAAGAAAAAATACCCATACCCCCAAAATTTCTTAAACTATAGTAGAAAATAAGTATCATGGTGAAGGATTGAAGTAGTTCATGCCCATGTAACTTATCTAGACTAAGTGAAGTGAATCTGAAATTGTGCCAAAAACATGTTCATGTAGGTGGAAATCTGAAACTGTTGAGAAAGTTGATGTAGATTCCCCTAGTAAAAACATATGAAATGGTCATAACAATCTGTACGGTTCTTACTAAACTACTCATTTTTGAACCTATACCTAGTTTTCTATATTTCTATGCTTGAATTTGTTTCTGAGTATCTATACCCTTTTTATACACGTATGTTATCCCATAATTATGTTGTGTATATTAAAGGCATATAATGTACATAGATGAATTCCCCTTCTTTTGAGGCAAGTGTAAAACCCATCTTAAGCACATGACTCAAAAAAATAAATGTGTGGTTATGCACTAGATGTCTTAGACATTGTGGAAGAGTGTAGGATGTTAAATAGGTGTACACCTTGAATAAATTGCACCTACAAAAGATAGGTTTGTGCATGGTGGCAACCATGGCACACAACAATAAAAATAATAGAAACAGATAGAAACATTAGATAAAATAGTAATAATAGTGAAAATGCATATATAAGAAAACAAGTGCAGCAACAATACAGTCATAGTCAATAGTATACAAAAACTGTCACACAAAATGCATAACACCACAAAAATGGGACACCCATGGTGTCAGTGTTGGAAATAAACTAATACTCAAATCATCATATGAGTTAAAGTGATATTGTAATAAAGTAATTTTTAATTACTTAAGTTAGCTTAGATAAATTCAATTATTAGTGAGTTGAATTTTAGTTGTCTTATCCCTTGGGTTGTGGGACCATGTTCTATCTTGCATATTTTGTTCACATATGATTTCCATGAGGGGAAATAGGGGTAGTTAGGGGTAATAAGCTATTCCTGCATTTTTTCTTAGTTTAGTTGATATTGTTCCATATATTGTGGAGGAGATAAAATATATCCAATATCTATAAATATTACAGCTCTCTCTTTTGATTATAATGCTTGATTTTGATATTAATAAAATACACAAGCACAGTCTAGTTTCTATTTAAAGCTTCTATGTCAAATATTATTTTCAAGAGTCAAAAGACAATCAAGGCCCTTAGACCAAAAAAACAAGAGCATGCAAGATAGGCATATAGCTACAAACATGAGACACCCACAATGTCAAAATAAAAGCAAGGTTATCAAGGAAAAATTAGTGAAACAAGCAAGTAGGAACACACATAGAAATCATGTATGAAAATGAAAAGTATAAAAAACATGATGAAATTATATAATTGATATATAAGGATACATGTGAAGAAAAAGGTTTCAATGTTACATAAGACACATATGTTATTCTTGTTAAATCAAAATATAACATGTACATGGTACATATAATCAAGTATAATGAGTAAGTAGAAATTAAATATAATGGAACAATAACACCTATGTGTGGTGTATAATGTATGCACCCAGATGTATAGGAAGTTTGGGTAAAGGGTCGGCCAATACCTATCGTCACACATTTCTCTTTGTTTTTTTTACATCAAGCTCAATATACCATGTGAATGTGTGTCTATAAATAACAAAGGGATATGATATCCATCAATCCAGAGTAATAAACAACATGTGTAATGTTAAGTGAAATCAACTCAAACTAATTGTGCAGGACTTGATTTTATATTTTTGCAAATATATGAATGTTTTTTATTTTAAAACTATGCTAATGTTTTTTTATTTTCAAATGTTCATTAATGTAAAAGAATAGGGGTAGCATTGAGATACCTGATGAGAACCTCTAAAATAGGTAGAGAAACTTTCAATGAATACATATACTTTGGTCTCAATGGTTCCAAAGAGTGTCTTGCATACAAGTGCTAAAACAATAGTGATGTATGCTAAGGATGGCCTAGGAGATCAATTAAATGAAGTAGATTTGTGATGAGTGTTTAACATAGAATATCATCATGGAGACTAGAAGAGTGGGTATGCCTAAAAATACCATTGGTACTAGAATATTTTTGAGAAACTATAGAGAGAGCATGTGTACTAAAAGACCAAAGTGGGATCCTATGGTATTCGCTAGAAATAGTATGTAAAGTCAAAGGCCTATCAGGATACCGAGGAGAACTAGAGTCATGAGAGAAATTTTGTGAAATATAATGCATATCAAGAGACCTAGAAGAGATAGAGTCGTGAGAGGAAGCTTGTACAACCAAAGGCCTATCAAGAGACATAAGAGGCCTAGAGTGGTTAGAGATATTGTGTATAAACAAGGACCTAGGAAAGAACCAAGGAGTACTAGAGTCGATAGTGATAGTGTTTGAAACAAAAGACTTATTTGTAGATACACTATGGGGTAGGAATAGAAATTGTAGAAGAATTATTGGGTACACCAGGAGAAGGATCCTCAAAGGGAACACCTCTGATTCTCATAAATTATTGATTATGAATAAAATTTACATATTATTGAATGAGTGATAGGATATCTCTAAGAGAATGTAGCCAAGGGAGACCTAAACATAATGCACTAGAGATAAGAGTGGTAGAAACTAAGAATGAAACATGTGTATTGATAGAAACAACAGCCATAGGGAGAGTAATGCACTGGTAGCAAGGATTAGTATTAAATGAAAGGTTCTTTGTAGAAATGCCAAGACATTGAAGTAGTGTGAGAGAGCATACATCATCCTTGTTATGTGGATCATCTAAAACATTGTGTAATGTATTTGATTAATAGATATATGACTGGATAGAGTATTGGAAACAAGTGTGTCATCTATATCAGATTCATTAAAAGTGATAAGTGGTGTAGAAGATGATATGTGAGTGAAGTGTGAATCATTGCATCCAAAGGGTGATCATAGGAGGGAGTTGGTGGAACCACATGATAGGTATTGTGCACTTCAGAAGTAGATTATTCATTGACATGTTTAGATAGTGGATCACTAAATATTTTTAATTTGGCATTACCATTAGTTGGATTAGAATATTTAGTGGACGTATCCCATTCAATAATATTTGAATTAATAAGATATTGAATGACATGAAGAATCTTGCTACATTGATTAGTGAGGTGGCCAATACATATATGATGACAAAAATAAGAATTATCATCAAATATATTACTTTGAGGCTTTCTCACATCAACCTAAAATGGTAGAGGGTGAGACACAAGATTACAGTCAAGCATTTTTTTTAATACAATGTTTGGGTCACAAAGTAAGATATTAAATTGTTTTCATATGGGTTGAAGTTGGAGCTTAGTTGGTTGAGAAATAGAATTCATAGTTTCTTTAGAAATAGTTTTAGCATCATTAGTCTTTCCTTTGAATGTGGATTTTCTTGGGAACTTGGCATTAGATGTAGTAGAAGTGTTAACAACATACTTGAGTTCGTTCATATGTAACAACTTATCTTTTCACTCTTTGAGTGCATCACATAGGTGGTCAAAAGATTGAAAATTTTAAAATATGAATAATTATTGCAAAGGATAAAGCAATATTTGTGTGAATATGTCTTATAAATCACTATTATCTAGGATATTTCTAATCTTAGTAAGTTTGTCGCTGAAATTTTAACCCATGTTGAATCAGGAATTGAGTATTTCAGTGAAAACATGAATGATCTCTAAAGTGTTTGGGGAATTAAAGATCAAACCTTAAATGAAATGGTTGGTTCCTCTCACCTCATTTCATTACAATTATTCAAACAAGTTTCTACTCTAACACTATCTAAACCTAACCTAAGAATCTCAATGAGAAAGGGTGAGAGAGAGAGCTAAAAATAAAAGGAGAGGTGATGCACCAAACTATAAAATGGGTCGATTCTAGCTCTAAAAGACACAGATGTGAACCCATGAATGAATCATGAAGAAATGCACATAAGTTTGAAGGAAATAAACTGGAAAAGAATGAAGGTGCGCAAGAGGATAGATATGTTCACCTAAACTATAGAAAATTAAAATAGATGAATTCATACTTACATTAATATAAAATATTGACCATTTATAGACACAGAGCCGAGACAATAAGTCTCCACATGTGATTTACAGAGGTCGCGATCAAGATTTTTTGAGCTCAAAAATAGATCTCTTGACTTACAAAAATTAAACCCCTATTATGTGCCAAAGCACTTACATTTATATAATTTAAGAGAGATTGGGGAGAAGAGATCAATCACATCCATTGATCAATGAAATCAACCACTCATTGCCACCAAGGACCAATCATAGGTTAGGTATGGGAACTTGACATTGCCCCAAGCATATGCCATCAAATCGTCAGTGTAGGAGGATGGTGCCACTTAGAAATAAATTTGGGTTAGTGGAGTGGTTGATCATTTGGTTCAAAATAGGCATGGATTTATTATTCCTTGTGGAATTTATATGATTTCACTTGAGTCCGTGGATTTTTTCCTTGTTTAAAAACCCCTCATTCTCTTTAGATTTGGTGTATTCCTCACTCAACCTACCTTCTCCACATGTTGTGGCTCTCAACCTCTTTTCCCTTACAGATTTTTCCTTATGTGTTCTTTGTATATCCCATGAATTTTTCAACTCCACATAATACTACATATTTGATGTCTATGAAACACTAAGTTCTTTTTTCCTCAGATTATAACCTTAGCCACATTAAAACTTGTTTACTTTTATCATACAATGTTTCACTACACTTTTCCTTGTATCATGGATTATTTTGGGTAGACTTCATGATTTGTTGCACAAAATTAACAAACTCCATTGAATTTCATATTTTCCAAGTCTGTGTAACACTATATTACTAAAATGTGAAGAACTTAACATTTCTTGCATGTTGCAGAAGATTAAGTTTTTAATTTCTTCATTTTATGGGTCCTCAATCTAGAGTCATCCAAGTCTAAAACTTGGATGAGTTGTTCAAAATAACATGGGGTGTTACTTTGGACAATAATTTGGTGACCTCCAGGAGACATTTTCCTACTATATGTAAAGATCAATAGCCTTGAATAATCTATTAGGCATGGATTCAAATATAGACCTGAAAACTAATATGGAAATTTTATAATTTTCCTTGAAATTCTATTTTAAAGCCAATATTTTGGATATTTGGATGAATAAATTTAAAAATACCCCAAAATATTCATATTTTCTATTATGGATGGATAAAATTGAAACGACATGCATATAATTGTAAAGGAATTCCAAAACCTATATACAAAATATGAAGATCATACATGCCCCAAGTGAAATCTGTAGAGTATGCACAAACACTTATCTAGATGATCACCACAAGGATTGAGGAAAAGGAACTCAAACAATTATCATCACACAAAAAAAGGATGTAATCTCCAACATAATGAGGAGAGGAAGAAAAGAAATAGATATGTACAAGATGTAATGAACCAACTTAAAAATAAGGTTCGACATATATTCCATTAATTGGGATTTTAAGTGCCTTACCATCAAGTTTGGACAACTCAAAAGATTTTTCCTACTTGCATGTGATCAAGATAACATCAAAGTTTCATTTTAAGTCCCAAAAATAGGTATTAATTTGATGAATACATTAGACAAATGTAATGCGAAGAAAAGAAAATAACAAATAAAATATACATATGATTTGCTTTTGATTTTTTTAGTTTTTTTTTTAAATAACACTATTGAAATTCCAAAATAGGTGCTCCAAAGATAGAAACCTATAAGGGTTAGATGAAAATAGGAAAGAAAAAAGATAACACAATCCTAAATGTAGACTAGCTGAGTAATAAAAAATAGACCACAAAAATTGTCAGCGATTTAAAGGAATTGCAGGCGATTCACCAAAATTGCAAGTGATTCTACAGAATTGCTAGCAATTACAGAGCAACCAACCTGAGAATAATTACAAGTTAAATTTAATGATAAAATAAGGGAAAAAAGTTCCCACCAGGCGTGCCAGGAATGTATTAGGTAAATTTTAGGTCTATGTTATTAAGTGCGGAAAGTACCTAAAACTCAAAACATGGCAGGGTTTAACGATACCTGTGGTGACATTCATAATATCAAGATGATCATTTAAAAACAATGGATAAATTCTCCTCCTCTTACCAAGTGAATATACTTGCAATCAAAGATATCTAAACAATAAATATTAGATAAAATGGGATAATGCAAGCTACTCGGAAAAGGTTAATCCCAGGAATCCAAAGGGGTTTCCTTGGACGACGTCAGCTTGTTTAGAAACAATTAAGTGATTTGATAATGATGATAAAAAAATTTTAATGATAATGATAAATAATGGAGCTAAAAATCAAGGTTGAAAGGTAGATCCTTTTCCACTTCATAGGTGGGCCAGGCTAAAGTGGTGGCAATCTGGATAGATTTAAAGTAATCATACTAGTAATCTTTCATTTATTATTGTATTTCATGGAGTAACTCAAGCTAATTCTCAATGTTCTCGATGTCAGGTCTGAATTTAATAGTTCACAGAGTGAGTTTGTGGAGGATGTCAAATTTCTCCCAGGTAAATGGTTGTTAGACAATCGGGAGATTGCATATTCTTGTGATAGGATGTGATTGACCTAAAACAATCATTTACAATAGAAACATGCTTGCAAGAGGCAAGTTAAAAATAAGGGAAAAAATTTAGAATTGTCAGTGTTTCGTAAAATTCAGGGAAAACATTTAGAATTGGTTTTAATCACTTCCCAAATGGTATTTTCAGGTATGGTGATGAGGGTAAAATGGTTGGGAAGAGGTTAGAAAAGTTAGGGAGGTTAATAGGCTAGGATAAAATGGGTTAGGGATGTTCTGGAGATGGTTAGGTTGTTTTAGGGGCGTTAGGGTGAATTTAGATGAGTGAAATGTTATTTATAAGGGGGTAAAAATTGATTTTACGGGGTGAGGAGAATGAATTAGGTAATTTTTATAATGATATATTTTGATAGAGTAATGTGAGTACGCTGGGATTAGGTGGGTGACAAAAACCTGGTGTCTACAAAAACATGTCTACCCCAAGGTCATAACCTCCCCATGATGGTTGAGATTCGATTCAACAACAAGCTCTTGAAAGTGCTCCAGTTTCAAGAATCATGTCAACTCCTGAATAACCTTTTCCAAAGATTCAATAAATTATCAAGAGTGGGCCAAGGATAATGTATCTTGTTATCATGCCCATTCTCGTAGCAATCTCGGGGACACTATAGTCCAAGAGAAGAAATAAATCTCAAACAACATCTTGCTTCTTCAGTGGTAATTCAGGGAATACGTATGTTGAAGTTTCTAGGCCTAAGAATGAAAATCCCATTAAAGACATGACTTCGTCAGACTATGAGTTGCCCCACATCTCATTGGGCCAAGCTTCACATGAGTTTAACTCTCAACTATTCAAGGAATCCGATTCTTAATTACTAACTTGCAATAAAGAATAAAAGCATAACAAATTGTAGTTTGAGGAACAGGTAAATTCTCTTAGTGCCCACATCCAACCCTTTTTGGAATTTCTCTTAGCATCTTCTCTTCTGGTAGAATATATTCCTCCAATCAACAATATTTATCCTAAAAAATTCAATGAAGCATAGGGATACGTGATGCAAGGGAAAGCCAATGAGAATTAGATTGATAAAATCATCGAATAAGGCAAGGCATTGTTTCCAAATATCATTTTCCTCATCAAGAATGTTCTTACAACTCTCCAAGATGGTAAATACATCAAAGTATGATTTTTTAAAGGATGTAAATCACTTGTATGAGGTGTTCCCACTAGTGTCCAAGATGATCTCCTTTGAATCTCACACCCTTGTGGGTAAAATATTGTTTACATAAACCATAGAGAACTTGTCCCAAGTTTGGATCCGCATCATGGATGTGAGATACGCAATGCTCAAGAATACAATATCATAGTTAGGATCTTGTGGACAACGTGATATTGTAGATCTTGGATGAGGTCTAAAATTTTGTTTAGAAACTCTATTTCCCTCCACTCAATGAGGATTCATCATCAAAAAAACTCATTTATTACTTCTAGGAGCTAGTCAAGAAAGAGGCATGTGACTCTCTTTCCTTTAATGAAGATAACTTAGAGTCTCTAGCCAATATCAAAATTTGCATTACTATAATTATAATGGATCATAAAGAATGGCTTGGTCAATTAAATAAAAGTAGTGATGTCCCTGAGACATGGATTAGGGTGTTGGGTTGCATTCGCATCCCAAAGGTAGAAAAATTGACAACTTCAATAGTTCAATTTGGAAAGGAATTCAAGGAGCGGGGATTTCATTTCCAAAAATCTTCATCATGAGGCATGAATAAACAAGGTCCTTCATCACAAGGAGTATCTTCATCAAATATGGCAACTTCTTCCTTCTCCTCTCTTTCTCCCTCTTCCGTCTCTCCCCTCTCTAATTCTCTGTTAAGCATAATCATTATATTTTTCCTCATTCACTTTTAAGTGACTTTATAAACTTACATTGTAAAATTTCATTTTGTTTATAAAAATGGAACTTGTTTTAGCTTCCTAGGAAGATGTAAAGTCACAAGTAAATGAGATCATGAAGATTCATGTGGGGGTAGGTGAAAGGTCAATTCACATTGCTATAAATTGGGATGGATTCTCCATTCCAAGGGATTCCAATTTCCTAACTCTGTGGTAAGAATTTTGGATTTTTTTTATTGAACTTTGTAGCATCAATGCACAAGAAATAAAAGCTATATTTCTTCGATTTCCCTTTTCCTATGCATTCCTCTATTTTCTGTCTTATATGTACTTTGTAAGTATAGTGATAAAAAAATATATTTGTATCTTCGATTAATGGACCCAAAGAACTGTGTGTCTGTGGGTTTTATTTGCTCACTAAATAGCTTCATTATTGCTTTCCTAAAAATTGAATGTTGAACTAATCTAGTTATTTGGTGTGAATTCTACTTGTGCCTACACACAACATTAACCTTCCTTTATCTAATTTATCTCCTTCACCTCTCATCGCTGCAATTTCCTCCCTTATACTCAGTAAAAATACATTGCCACAGGTTCAGTGAATTTTCCTTGTGTGATCTCTAGCCTATTTGGCCACCCCATAGACAATAGATAGGTGTAGATTAGTTTATATTCAATAATGGGAGCCTCTCCATACATAAAGAAGGAGGGGCATATGACCTTCATCATTGGTGGAAACACCTAATTTTTCATATGAAAAATTATTTCACCAAAAATACCAATAAATTTTTTTTGACTCATTTAAGATGGATCCATCACAGCCTCATCTTCAAGAGCATCCAAGTGTATCTCTCTAGATGTATGAAACCTTCGCATGAGGAGCATATGAACAAAAGGTGTATAAACAGATTTTGGAACCAAAAAAGGTAAGAAGGTAATGATCTTCATTCATAGCATTGTGTGTGCAAGAATGGGAAATAATATTTGCTCCAATTGCTATCATTCACATGGTAGTGTTATTAAACACTCACCTAAGGTATTATATTGTGAGCATACCTTAATAAGGAGAGACATTGTCGCAATCTCATTCTATTCCAACTGGTGGCCACTCCTCAATAATTTCACTCAAGGGAAATTCTTTCACCCATCTGATGAAGAATCATCTCGATAAGATAAAGATAAAAATTAAGAGGTTTGAGCATCATGAAGTTGTCTTTCATGATCATTGGAGTCATTTTTGAAATCCTAAAGAGCAAGAAATTAATCATCACTCTCATTTTGAGATCAAGAAGGAACCATCATGAGTGATGCCCACATCCATATCATGATCACATTGTAATGATTCACAATAGTAATTTTAAACACTCATTCAGTAGTCTAGAGTGTTTGTGCATTTTGTGGAGGGAGGAAATTGTGATTATCATGCTTCAAATCAACAAGTTCTTCATCATTAATGGATTCATCTTCATTAGATCATTCAACCCCCTCTTTTTATCCCCTCTCTCTTTCTTTCCATATTCTAATTTTCAATTAAGAATGTAATTTTTACTATTTCATCCTATTCACTTATGTGACCCTTAACTAAACATTATAAGATTCATTTTTCAAATAATACTAAAAAGACTCGCTTCCTAGGAATATGAAAGGTCACAAGTGATGAGGACGGGTAAAGAGTCATGTGGAGTGTAGATGAAAGTAAAAATTGTAATGTTATAAATTGGAATGGATTTTCCATTATAAATGGTTGGAAATTGTTGATTGAATGTATTTTATTGAGATTACCACTTCTACATCAAGCAATAAAATCTAAAAATTCTTATATTTCTTGTCTTGTGAACCTCTACTCTCTCTTTCCAACTTTGTATACATGATAATATTGTATAAACCAAGAAAGGTGTGTCTACGCATTTGATAAATGAGTCAATGGAATTTTACATTTATGATTTGTTATGTCTTATCTTGGTTTTGCATTGTCACGTTCTTCTAACTGAATGTGGACCCACTCTGGTTATTGTATGTGAACTCTATGTAGTGCATACTCACTACATAGTAACCCCCTCTCTCCTTAATTCCGTAACTCCCCTTTACCTCTCTTCACTATGCAAAATCCTCCCTTATACCTTGTATAAGCATTTGTCCATAGGTTTGGTGGAGTATATCATGTGTGATCCCCGGCCTAACAGACTACCCCACAACGTTTAGGTGGTTCAAGTAGTTCACATTCAATAATGAGAGCCTCCCCATACACTAGAAGGAGGGGCTTAGACCCCGTACAACGTTGGTGAAAACTCAATAATTTGCAACATGAAAAATTATTTTGCTAACAGTATCATATGGTAAAATCATTGAGTAGTAGATAATGGCTTCATGTAGAACATACATGTGATCATGCGTAGAATGCCATCATATTAGTAAATTGGTAAATATTGAAACAACATCAATAAATTTTTATTGTTCTTTTTTATCGGTAAATATGAGGATTATTGAAGGTCCCTCTATCCTTTAAGGAATGAATCCATAAAAAAGGTTCTTTCCCAAATCAGAATGATCCCGAAGTTGTTAAATGCATTGTTATTCTATCATTTATGAGTTGACAAAATCGTTGTATGAATATGACCACCAATAGCTTAACAATTATTTTATCGGCCATCAATCTGGATAATCTTTTGACAAATTTTTCAGACTCTAAAATAATGAAAAAATACAAGTCATAATCTCGAGTGAAAATCTACAATAAAGTTCTTAAGATTTGAAATAAGGTCAGTAGCGTTTCTATATTAGTCATGAAGAGAATGTCTATGTTTTCCTTATAATTACTACCTATGAATATCCTACCATAATATCCTAATGTTTTCAATATATATGGAATGTTTCCCATAGATTATATACTTCTAAAATGGGACTTCTCATTTATCATTTTTTGGGTGATCAAGATTTCATTTTGAACATACTTGAAATATATATATATATATATATATATATAAACAGACAAACCCCATTATAGTGGGTGATTTGACCACATCATGTAATAGAAGAAGGTAGTAAAGGATATGATCCTTTGGATGCATGTGTCTTCCTTTGGATGATTTTATTGCATATGGAGATGAAGAAATGACATCCTTAAAGGGAGATTTTGTGAAAATAATTTTGAGTGTTGAAGAATAAAATTATGATCCCAAAACCAACCATGAAATTATGAATCATTCCTTGGCTATGAAAATAAGGTGTGATCATATTGAAACACTTTGTAACATTGAGGAAGAATAGATTCACCCTTTGGAAGAAGATTCTGATGATTTCATGTATTATGAGGTGTTTGTTCTTACAAGTCTCTTATGCACTTCTCATGAATGATCTATCTGTGAACCTTCTAATGAAATTCAAATCAGCACCTTGGAGGATTATGAAGAAGGCATCAAAGCTAAACCTACATTCATAAATTCATTTTGACTTGAGACACATCCCTTTGGAGAAATAAGATTCTTGTTCTATGACAGATGATTCAAGGATTTTCGAGGACTCCGGCAACCATGAAGATGTTCAAGAAATTAATCCTTCATCTTGGACTCAAGTTCTTCAAGAATATTACATTGAGGTAATCATGGATAGTTTTCTTCCCAAATTTGACTCCTTATTTGATCCACAAATGTTAAATGATGAGACAGAAAAAATTGAAGAGTCCAACATCTTTCTTCATACAATCATGGATAAACAAATGTTAAATGATTAAATGGAGATAATTAAAGAATTAAATTACCTTCTTGAGACAAATATGGATGATAAAAATGAACATGATCTCTCCAAGAATTTGAATTCACTTTCATCACCAAACGAGTATAATGTTGATCACCATAACAATTATAGAGTTTTCCCACTTCTTTGCAAATAAGAAGACTCTATAGGAGATGCTCAATGTGGAGAAGAATATTTTCCTCATGTTTTGACATTGTATCCTTCCTCATGTCATGAGGATGATATGATGGATCACAAATTGAAAGGTGTGCAGTTCCCATACAGCATGGATCTCTTATCTCTATTTGAAAATAATAAAAAACTAGGAATGCCTGATCTTGCAAGAAGGTAAGCCCTAGATAATAAGAAATGTGGTATAAGAGGAGGTTTTTTCAAATAATTTTTGGCCATGTACAGATCAGATTTCCATCCATCCCCTTGAGGCCCAATGTGAAGAGTTTTCAAATGAATACGATGATGAGTATGTGACAGATTTGAAGGAGGAATCCATGTAAGAAATTTTTAAGGTTATGGAAGATATTTAAGATCCTCAACTGAGTCTTGAGATCTTGACCCATGCCATGGATTTGTAAGATAAGTATGATTTCGATCATGATATTTCTTTTGATGCACAAGTACTCAACAATGAGCTCAATGTTCTCTTTAAATACTTAGTTGATGAGAATGAATGTGAAAATGTGTCTCCCTCTTTTCTATTTTATGAAGAAGTTTATATTCATGGTGAATGGAAGGAAAATAAAATGCTTAAACTCCTAATGGACATTTTGTAGTCATGAGGATAGTACCTCTACTATAGGAAATAATATCAAATCCAATGTTGAGATAGCTTACATAAAAAACAATTGTTCAAAACAAAAAAGTGAAAATTTAGAAGAAGGTTTTGAATGGGAAGAAGCCCAACTTGCTCTCACCATTTCTAAAGCCCCTATTGATTTTTAGCAAGGCTCCATACTACAACCTTCATTTTAGGATGGTGATAAAAGGAACGATAACCAGATCATGCCAAGCCAAGAACACAGATGTTAATCAAACATCATGATCAATAAGATGAAAGTAATTTTCCAGAATAACTTTACATAAACCTTTGCAAACAAATGAGCAGCAATATCATATATTATAATGGAACTTAATGAAATACAATGAGAATGGGCCTTGCTTATATAGGCAAGGAATAACAATCTAAGAACCAGTCAAGGTCGTAGATCAAGCCATAAATCATGGAAAGAACTAGTCATCAAAGAACTGGTCAAGTCCATAGATTTATGAGAGAACTAGACATCAAGGATCTAGTCAATACCATAGATCTAGGAAAGAACTAGTCAATACCATATATCAAGGAAAGAACTATACCTAAAAACTAGATAATATCTCCTAATACCTAAATAAATAAAAATAAATATCCGCTCACATAAGTGGGTGAGGATAAATACAATAAAGGTAAATAATGTACCTAGGTGAACATGAGATAAGGTAAATACCTACTCTAACACCCCCCCCTCAAGTGAAGCTGGGGGCCAAAATAGAAGTGGTATGTCCACAGTATGAGTCCTGGAAACTAGGCCTGATGAGGTACTCATGTACAATATATCCATGAAAAAATATTGAACCAAAAGAAGGAAAGAATCCTGCTATAAGGAAAGAGAAAGAAGAAGAAGGAAGGAAGATGTTCTCATGAACACCCCCCAAGAACAACTTCTAAAACCCCAAGCATTCCACGCAACTCAAGGTAGTGAGGTGATGCAAAAGGCTTTGTAAAGATGTTTGCAACCTGCTGCTGAGTTAGAAGGTACTCCAAGCAAAGAACTCCATCCTGAATGTGCTACCGAATGAAGTGGATGTGTATATCAATATGCTTGGTCCGCTGGTGCTCAACTGGGTTGCGAGAAATGTGAATTACACTTTGGTTATCACACCAAAGTACAGTCAGTGAATCATGTGCGAATCCAAACTTTGTCAATAACTGACGAAGCCAAAGAATGTGTTGACTCGCTGTAACTGCTGCCCTGTACTCTGCCTCGGAAGATGAAAGTGCAATAGCCTGTTACTTTTTACACGCCCAAGTAACTGGAGAATAACCAAGATAGAAAAGATAGCCAGAAGTGGAGCGCTTGTCATCAATAGAACCTGCCCAATCTAAATCTGTATACCCAACCAACTGAGTAGAGCCCCTAGTGTAGTGTAGGCCAAAGTGGGAAGTGCCATGCAAATAGCGTAAAAATCCTTTTAGTAGCCTACCAGTGACTACTATGAGAAGAATGTGCAAACTGAGATACAAGTCCTACCGCAAATGAAATATCAGGGTGAGTATGGGTCAAGTACATGAGACTCCCAACCAATTTCCTATATAATGTAGGATCACAAAGTGGTGTGTTACATGTGGATGTAAGAGTAACTCCAGACTAAAAAGGAGATGGACTTGGCTTGCGATCAGCCATATCAAAGTGCCTAAAAAGCCAAGGTAACAAGGCAAGGGCATGAAACCCAAAGAAACAATATCAACACCACACCCTCCCATACTGCAGAATGGGTATAGTGACACCACAGATCTGTATGAGTTGTCAAAATCAACTACTCGAACACTGAAAAACTAACACTAGGCTCCACCAGAATAGCTCCCCCACAAGAGAGACTGTCAACATGCCAAAAAAAAGTGTCAAAAATACAGATCCAAAATATCTCAACAAATAAGAGAGATATAAATTTATACACCCATAGATACAAGAATGCAATACCCAAAAGTTTAGGACGTCGAGCTCAACCGAAATTACGTCCACAAGTGATCACAACACCCTTCCAAATTTGGCACTTTATAATTGAGTGCATGTAAATATTACAATGAGTAATAGTACCTTTTACGTTTGAAATATGTGTATAAAAATTTCACCAATGCGTAGATCTCAAAAAAATACACAATTTCAAAACAAAGATCACCTTAATCCGAGCTACGAATCAAAAGTTATGAGCTCTACAAGGTTTTGCTATTAAAATAATATTTTAATGTTGATCTTTTTTTAAAGGTACACGTGACACCCAAATGTCCAAAGGGTAAAAGAGTGCATCCACACGATACATGCTTGTGACCAAAGGATAAAAGCATCCACACGATACATGCTTGTGACCAAAGGATAAAAGCTTGTGCCCAAAACCTAAAATGTCCAAAGGGTAAATCATTACATCCAGAGGGTACATGTCAATATCCAATGGATAAAAGAATGCACTTAGAGGGTACAGATCTGTGTCCAGTGGATAAAAGATTGCATCCAAAACTGAAATATCTAGAGCGTAAATCATTGCATCCATAGGTTACACTCTTATATCTAATGGATAAAAGAATGCACCCATAGGGTACAGATCTGTGTCCAGTGGATAAAAGATTGCATCCAAAACCAAAATATCCAGAGGGTAAAAGAATGCATCTGGAAGGTACACACTTATATCCAATGGATAAAAGGATGCACCCAGAGGGTATAGATCTGCATCCAGTGGATAAAAAACTGCATCCAAAATTGAAATACTTGTTATCCAATTTTACACACATGGCAAGATTGGACAATAGGGTCCTATCACGTTCAAAATGAAATAATAGTCCCAGGAACCCACCTTCGGTTATTAACGAGATGCAATAATTAAAAATAATTTCTAAATTGCATATGAAGAGATCACCTAGCATCGAAAGGCACCCAGTTTATCTCAACTCAGTGAAGAGTTTGGGGTCGAGTTGATAGAGAATCTGGTGTCAAATTGATAGTCATCTCGGAAATCATCTCGGTAGAGACTCTCAGTTGTAAGAGCTCGATGATGGTCTTGTTAATGCAAAATATAGCTCGTTGAAAATTGACAAATGAAAGGAACTATACAAGGATCTCGGTGGAGATCAATGCAAAAAGATCTGAAGGCCAAGTCAGGGAGAGTCAAAGTCAACATGATGTCAGGTTTAATCCATTAAGACAATGCTCGACCAACCACTTGGGAGAATTATCTTGCTTGACCGAGATGATATGAAATTATGCAGATATGGGAGGTTAACATCATTGAATCTCGGGTTTGTAATTACATAATGGAAGGACTTCTATCGACCCAGGAAGATAGTATAAGTACCATAGAATACCAATGTAAAATTGAGTCAAACCAACATCTTAAAAAGAGCTGTGAATTATAATGGTGTTCAGACCTTCCTTGGCCAAGTATTCGGTGCATAGGCAGCAGGGATGTTGCAGTATAGTAAGAGTTCTTTTGAGCACTTCCAACAAGCAGGTTGTCCAACTATGTTGTTATCTGATCAGCATCGAATGCATCCTCAAATTCAGGATTTTCCTTCAAGATATTTTTATGAAAATTGATTAAGTGACAGTAAGAGTGTTACCAGGAGACCTGATGAAATTTATTACAAAGATTCTCTATCGAGACCTTACTTGTTTTACGATGTAACTCATGGAAGCGAATCTCATAGAGGTGGAACTTTTCATATCAGAATATTCATGAGGCACAGTTTTCTTTGCAATTATATGAGCATCTTCAACGAGTCACTAAGTTGGAAGGCATAAAGGATTCTGTTGGAATTATCACACCTTACAAGCTACAGCTGAAATGTTTGCACCGAGAAAATGATGTCTCCTCACGCTGAGTGGAAAAGTGGAAATCGGTGGCAATCTGTCCAAAATGAAATCTGGCCAAATGATAACGAAACCCCGCACTCCAATCCCAGACGTGGGAAATAAGGTGAGCATTGCCAAGGGAAATGACATGATGTCAAGCCATTGAAAAGATTCTGGGCATGGGAGAAGTTTGAGTCTACTGCCAAAAAATCGGGAACACGATCATGGCAAGCCGCAGGTAATTCCGCGCATGGGAAACATTTCACTATATTTCCAAGTGGCATTTTTGAATGGCAGACCAAGTAGGTAATCCCGCACATGGGAAACCTTTTACTATCTTGCCAAGGTTACGTAGTGAAGCTAAGGCCGGGGCCCATGGATTAATGTGGCCGAGCCGTTATGCGGGGATTCGGAGCTGGTATGCCGAGGTCTTTATTGGTAATGGCATTCCAAGCTGTTCACTCTGCGTAGGGGAGATTCAGGAAAACACTGCCAAGCGTGAAAATATTGGGATGGAAAACCATAATCAGACTTCCACAGGGCCATGTAAACAGGATTGGAGCACGTTGTACGAGTCACCAGGAGGAAGTTGATGACCGAGGGATGGCGAGCGAATTGCCATATAAACCAGTGAATAAAGAATGACGCCAGGTTGGAGGAACGAGTCAAATTCTGAGTGGAGCGGTGAGTGCATGGAGATCAAAGGATGCATGTTACATGGACTATGGATTGGGTTCCATAGATCATATGAAGAAAGTGTCTCCTTTCATATAGATCCGCCCTTGTTAGGATTCCAATCAGAATACTGAACTGTTCAGACTTTGAATCAGCTTTAATAGCTGCCACGACCTTCTCCTCATCCTCTGTATAATTCTGAACTTGATGTGGTCGCGAGAAAAACTCCCACGCACAGGTATCAGGCATGTTGTAGTACAGTAGAGGCCTTTCTTTTGAGTGCTTCCAGCAAGCAGGTTGTCCAGCTGTGTTGTTATCTATTCAGTATCGAATGCATGCTGCAAGAAACAAATATTCACTGCCGTGTACAATGGATTGGAGTCACACCATTCAAGGCTTCATAAAATTTTCCTGAATCAGGATATGAAGGTTTATTATGGTGCAGAATGAAATGATTCATATTGCTCAGCATTTCTTCTCCTAGAAATGAATTGAATGTGAAGGTCAACTCTAAAATACCTGGTCGGCCGTTTTGTATGCCACATCCTTGTCACTTGTAAATGGTCTCTTTGAGAAACTCTGTGGGCAGTAGGTAATATTTATACCCTTCCATTATGTATGTCCAATCAGACAATTAAAGTATTCTTTTACCAGGTTCAGAGAAGCTTGTTTTTTACAATGGACGATTATACTGTAGTTTCAAGCTAATTTTATGTAGCTTTATTTCTATTAGCTTTGATCCACGACTAAGGAAGAATTCATATGGTTGTTACCTGTACATTTTTCCAAGGTCCTCTTGGTTGCCCCAGTTGTTCAATGTATTTTTTGAAGGGCTTATTTTATGTGTTGCAGATTGTAACATAAAGGATCTTTTTAGTTTCTGGAAAAATGAGTATATTGTGTAGCTCACAGCTACCTATGCCATACTAAGATCCCAATAGTGGCATAATTGTTGATAGGAGCCAAGATTGCAGAGTGCACTGCCAAAATACCGAAGGACTCAATGCAAAAGAATCCGATTGCCAAAGCGAGGAAAGAGTTAGTGTGGGGTTCAAAATCGATTGCAACACCGAGTTAGAGGATTCGAAACTCACCGAGTTGGGATTTGTCCAGACTCTATCTACATGGACCCCCCTCCTCTTCCAGTCAAACGGGTCAACGGGGGGGTCCCAACATTATGTTAATTAAATTAATATTTTTATTTAAATATTTTAATAATAATATTTATTATTATTATTTAAATATTTTATTTAAATATTCTTTTAATTAATTGAGAAGACTAGGTCATCAGGCAATTAATGACCCATGATGGAACCTTCTCAGGTGGTTCAACTAACTATAATAAATACATCATGGGCCTTCATTTTAGGAATGTAATTATGACCATTTCCTCTTCTTTCTCACATATTCTTCTATAAATGTAAGTTGGAAGCTCATTTTAAAGGGTTCCAACAGTTCAGAAAAGCTGGACAGTTAGATATCTCAGGCGAGTGTATACTTTTCAAGAATCCTCTCTCTTCTGCAAGTTGTTCTTGTGTGTTGAGAGAACTTTCAAGCCTCCTCTTCAAGACTGTAATGGCAACTATTGCCTCTTCTGAATGTATGATGCATTATGCATGTTATTGAAGCAATAAAAGTGTGTGTTTTGTGACTAATCTCGGTCCTTTCATCCTTCTATGCTTCTTTGTACCTTTCTCATACTTGCAGGTACACTGTGCAAGTTTAGGTTTCTATTGCAGGTTCTTGGAGTTCTGTGCTTATCAAGTGGTGGAGTATTGCATGCAGTTGAGTTGTGGTGTCTGTTCACCCTTCTTGAGTTCATCCTTCTTCATTGGGAAACTGGTGTATTTCTCGGTCTGATAAAGTTTAACAAAGGGAACGCGTGTCTCTTAGTTTGTGGTATCATGTACCCTCTCTAAGTTACAGTAGGTGAAGTTGACCTGTGGTGCACACACCCTCTTCAAATTAACCCTTCCTAAGTCTGGAAACACCCTTTATTTGGTGCATCACCATTCCTAGTATAGTTTCATTTCTGTAAATCTCTTTCCCTAAAACCCCATGAAAATGTTAGCATAGGATTAGATAATCATTTTTGTTACACTAGGAGTAGTACAACACTTAGTTTAGGAAGAGGAAGTAGGCCTTCTCTGGAGGTTCACCTCGAGCCCAAGTCCCACAGCTTGAGAGGTGATCCCATGTGTCCCAATCACACCGAACATCCTATTCACATCCTGGCCATTCGGAGGGTGCAGTGATTTGGCAACAACAATACCCAAAGGGTAAAAGAATGCATCCAGAAGGTACACGCTTATATCCAATCGATAAAAGAATTCACCCAGATTTGACTATCTCAAACATGGTCAAGTTTACAGTTGATTCTAGGGTTTTGGAACCTTCCAAATCCAATTCCGCACTCCGTTTTTCATAAAAATACATGCTTTAGAAAATTTCTAACAAATTCCAAATACATGAAAATAATAAACCCTTGTTTGCAAAGAAAAACTTACAGATGGATGTCTACATCATCTATCGCTCTGATACCATGAAAGGAACAAAAAGAAGATTTTTCCAAGCCATGATCTCAGATGATAATAGCACACCACATTATATTTTCAAGATAAAATAGCTAAAATACCATATATGGAAATCCATCATAATTCATAATGCTCAATACATTACAATAGAATGACTTGAATTATTCAATAAGAAAGATGTACATATAGGAGGAGGGAAGTACAACTACTACCTAAATCAGTGGTGAAGAACTCCCACTAACTGATACTGGTAGTTAAGTTTACTCCAAAAGACAAGTAAGCTAACTTCACACAACTAGTACACCTAAGCAAGCTAACCCAATAAGTGTAGGGCTAACACAAGTGTAAGAATTATCCTAATAAATAAATAAATAAAAGGATAAATAATAACCTACACTAACAGGTGAATACCTTCATGGAAAAATCATTAATTATACTTTTGAGAACATGGAATAATATATTCTTATAGTCACAAGGCATCAAGTGGAGGTTACAAAATGCAAGACTTTCCAATATGTAACAAAGTGTTCATTGAATACAAGAGTGTTTTCTGTGTAATATCAGTATGAAGATAGAATCTTGGAGTCTCTAATTCTTCTCAAGCCATGTAATACCATCACGAGAGCATGGCATGATCAAATTATTATATTCAAACTTCATAGGTTTGAATTCAACCCATTATTCCATAATGGTATGTACTTCTCCCAACCCATTGTTGGGTGTGTGTACATTATTCCCCACCTCTATAAGTTTCCCTCCCTTATAACATAGTTTCATTTTCTGTTGTTTGTCTATTTTCCACTTTGATGTGTTTCCCCTTTCTATTTGCATTTTGGTTTTTCTTCATGTGTTCTCATTGCTTATGTTAATAGTGATACATTGACTATATTGCCCAGTTTGAATAAGGAACTGGTCTGCTCACCCAAGATTGTTGAGGTTATATATTTCCCTTTACATTCCAATCTCCCTAATTCAGATCCATATGTTTTCATGCATTGTTTTATCCAAAAAAATTGAAACTTGAGCCATGATAACTAATCCAAATGTGAAAACATGCTCCAAATCCTCCCTAAACCCCTCTCCTGAACAATTTATCTTCCATTTCATGATCATCGCAACATTTTAGGTCCTACCAATATGTTTAAAAATCATGTGTAGGTATTTTAAATTATGTAGCAAGATCAAATCTTCCATTAAGCAAAGTGTGACTAAAGACTAGCTCTATGGCAAGCTCAAAAAGGCCAAATTTTGTCATTTTAAGGTAGGTGTGCATACTCTAGGAATTATAAAAGGTAATAATCATCTACATGTTTTATTGAACAACCAATAAGGTTTTAAAATTTATTTATTAAGGTTTATGGAAGATTTGGAGGTTTAGGGATAAATTGTGCAAAAGTGGGTTTTTCAGGTGTAAGGAATGAATGGTCTAGATATCAACTTGAACTTCACTGGCTGATTTCAGGAGATATGTAATGAGTTATGAGGAATTAAAATAGGAATTTTAAATCTTATATATTCATCTTAATTTCATATGAATAATATTTTACACAAGAGCTAATAATCTCTCAAGGCATCTCAACTTCTATAGATACACCTCCTTGTCTTGATCAAAACAGACCATTTTTTGGAGTTTCAGGAAGAAATAAGTTTTGAAACCTATTCCATTTATCTTTATCACTTGAAAATACCCTTCCAATATCCAAGAATGTTATTTTCAAGTTTCCCCTAGTGTAAGGTATGGTGATCCTATACTTAGTCATTTTTTCAAGTGCCACATGTTAAATTTTCACTATTTTCACCCATTTTTCCCATCTTATACCTTTAACAAGTGGAAAAAGGGGACAAAAAAATTTTCCCCCTTACAATAACCTCTCATGGTCCCTCATATGACCCTCCCCAGCTCCGCAAGGGGCTTATTTAGCTATCTCCCACTCTTGTGCATTGAATCAGGTCTTGCCAAGTGGCACCATCCTACTAGAGAACCCATTTTTTCACCAATTTTACATCTTTCCCAGGGTAAACATGAAACAAAAAAAATCACCCCCATGTAATCCCCCTTTTTGGTTCTCCAGGGGCTTACCTAGCTCACCCCTCCATCTGCACACTACTCAAATCTTTGTCAAGTGTCATCATCTCTCCAAGGTGACATTTTTTACACGTATTACCCCTTTTCCAAGGGTGAAAAAGGGTTGGAAATGGTTTCCCACGAGCAAGCCCCTTTTTGAAGTTCTTCATGTGACCATGTTTCATCTCTCGGGTGTTTGCCAAGCCTTTCCAATCTCATGTGAAGTGCTTCATATTGTGACACTTGTCACCAACTATCCAAGGCACCATTTTTTAACCTATTTTCCATTTTTCCAATGGGATAGAAGGGGTATAAATTAACACCCATGTGCAAACCCAACTTCCGCCCCCCCATGGTCAAACTATAGTTAGCAGGACAATATAAAAACAAAGCTTAACTTGTTAAGCTAAATTTATTACACAGGTATGCATATCCACTATTGCTACAGATTTGAAACCTGAAAAAAATCTAAAATATTATATAGATGTTCCTTGGCCATGTATACTTATTGTTTCACATAGTTCTCCAGCTAGAAATCAAAACACGAGATTCCTGTGTGAAGTGGAACTCATTGTTGAGCTCACTATTTTCACACAATTGGTCACTTGGATAAAAAATATTATGTCAAAGATTCAAGCATCCATTAATGGCTGTCATCACATAGCGAAAAACCTAACACCTGCCATCTAAAATTTTCCTTTTGATTAGCAATAGTTCTAGCAGAAAGATCACAATGAAAATTGGAGCTCGGGATCATGATACAAAGTTGAATCCATTAATGGTGTTTTTATTGCAAACCTACACCAATATGACCATTTTATAAAAATAGTGATTTCTCTATACAGTTACCTACTAAAAATATTAATTCTCTCAAAACATCAAGCTCCAATCACTCAGATCGTTCAAATACGGTGTAAAATAGTAAGCAACGTAAAACATATAATTTTCCAAAAATAGCAGGTTCTGAAAAAATAGCTTGCTAAAAATAGAAATTTCATAAAAATGGTAAATAATCATCAATGGATGATAATTAAGTATGATATGAGATTTAAAATACAAAATTTGACTAAAAAGAAAAAAAATCCCAAAATAGCAGCTCTTCGTCCCATTTTTCAAAAAAAGAAAGTCTTAGTTTTTCAGTGAAGAAAGTTTTTGCTGGCTCCATTTTCACTCATCTCATTAACTGTTTCCATCCTCACATGGTTTTAAAGTTGTATTTCATCTCAAACAATAAAATTAACCTTCCATAAGGATCCTAAAGCATCATTATGAAGACATTTGTGTTAATGGGCAGGACACAACATATCAAGGCGTAATAAGTGAAAATCAGGAACATTGTGAGGTTGAAATAGAATTTGAAAAGAGTCAAGATCCCCATTACAATCCAAGACTCATCAAAATATTTCACCATGGTCATGATTTAAATGGTAAACTCATCAAGCAAGCAATTGATCAACGTGTTTTGAATCCATTGTCCTCCCTCTGAGAAGTAAGTAAAAGTGAGCCTAGTCAAGTCATCTGAGTACTCAATCCATCCTATGCAAAAAATCAAGAGTTCATCCTTCTCCATGGGATCATCTAAGCATGAAGGTATGCAAGCATTCTAATTCTTATTTCATCAATTACTCTAGATTAGTGAATGCTAAATAGTTTATTTTCATGTGTGGCATCATGAATGCAACAACAAGAAATCATCCCAATTTCATTTGATGTCATAGTGTTCTTAAACCGGCGGCCACTTCTTAAGAATTTCAATCAAGGCTAATCCTTTCACCCACCTGATGTAGACTCATCTCAGTAAGATAAGGATAAACATCAAGAGGTTTGAGCATCATGGAGTTGTCTGTCATGATCATTGGAGTCATTTGTGAAATCCTAAGGAGCAAGAAAGTGATCCTCACTCTCATTGTGAGATAAAGAAGGAACCTTCATCAATGATGCTCGTAATCATCTTAGGATCACATTGTAATGCTTCACAATATTGTTTCTAAACACTCATTCAGCATTCCAGAGTGTTTGTGAATTTTACAGAGGGAGGAAATTGTGATTATCATGTTTCAAATCAGTAAGTTATTCATTAGTAATGGCTTCATTTTCATCAAATTAGTCAATTCATTCTCTTTATCCCCTCTCTCTCTTTCCATATTCTAATTTTCAATTAAGAATGTACTTTTTCTATTTCATCTTGTTCACTCATTTAACCCTTAGCTAAAAATTGTAAGATTCCTTTATTCAATAATAAGAAAAAGATTCACTTACTAGGAATATGAAAGGTCGTAAGTGATGAGGATAGGTGAAGAGTCATGTGGAGATTATATGAAAGAACATATTGTAATGTTATAAATTGGAATGAATTCTCCATTTTAAAAGGTTGGAAATTTTTTATTGAATATATGTTGTTAAGATTACCACTTCTACATCAAGCAATAAAAGTTACAATTCTTATATTTCTTGTCTTATGTTCCTCTACTCTCTGTTTCCAATTTTGCATATATGATAACCTTATAAAAGCAAGAAAGGTATCTATGTATTTGATAAATGAATCAATGGAATTCTATGTCTATGATTTGTTATGTTTTATCATGGTTTGCATTTTTGTGTTCTTATAATTTGATGTGAACTGACTTTGGTTATTGTATTTGAATTTGGTAATCTTGATCACTATAGTAACACTCTCTCTCTCCTTATTTCCCCAACTCCCCCTTTACCTATCTTAACTAAAAACTCCTCCCTTGTACTTCATACAATAATTTTCCACGATTTCAGTGAAGTGTTCCTATGTGATCCCTAGCCTATTGGCCACCCTACAACTTTTATGTAGTTCAAGTACTTTACATTCAATAATTGGAGCCTCCTCATACACAATAAGACCCTTACACTTTTGGTGAAAAATAAATAATTTTAAACACATTATTTCACCGATAGGTTGTCATGTTGATTTCCTCTATTTTGTGGATTTTCTTTATTCTATGTACATGTCATATCCCAAGGTTTTTCTATATCTTGTTCTTTTTCGTCTTCCACGAAGAAGGAGGTTTCCTTATTATCCTAAACATTTAAAGAAATATTCTCTCAAAGTGTTATGCCTCTTACTAGTTTTGGGACCTTGATCGTCACATCATACTCCATAATCTTGGTCACCCCTCAAATTTTTATGCCTCTTACTAGTTTTGGGACCTTGATGGTCACATCATACTCCATAATCTTGGTCACCCCTCCAACTCTCCTTTCACTTATTTCCACCCCCATGATGAAGTATCTCACACTGAGGTGTGAGACTAAAATTTTCATGTGACTAGCAGTAAGCATGCTCTTAAATTTATTGAGAGATATCATGATGGTGAAGCCCTTCTTTTCTATATGAATATATTTGAATTCATAATCCTTTAGTGTTTCACTGAAAAAGGCCATTAGTTGTTTTGAACCCTTATCATTTTGTTGTATCAAAACCGCAGAAATATTGGCCTCAACTCCATATGCATAAAGGATAAAATCCTTTGAATAATAAGGGTTGATAAGTATGGGTGCTTGAGAAATTTATTGTTTGATCTTGGTGAAGCTTTCTTTTCCTTCCACAGTCCATTTTAAAATTGAATCCTTCTTGAGCATTAAGGTTATGGGATTGAAAAGTCCAACAGAGTTAGGAATGAATTTCCTAACAAAATTTATCTTACCAAGGAAATACTGCAAAGCATTATTTTGAGTTAGAAAGGAGAGAGAAAGGATAATGGATATTCCATTAGGGTTAATAGCAATACCATTCTTTGAAACAACATGACCGAAAAATCTACCCTGCGGCACTACAAAAACACACTTTTTAGGATTAAGAGACACTCCAAACTCTCTACACCTCTCAAAAATTCTCTCAAGATGATTGATATCCTCTTTACTCTCTTTTAAGAATTCAGTGATATCATCCAATTAGATGAGGATGAATTCATTTATACATCCCTTGAATGCAATATCCATGGCTCTTTGAAATTTGGCACCCACATTTTACAAGCCAAAGGGAATATTCTCATATGCATATGTTACCTATTTGATTGTAAATGCAATCTTATATTGATCCTCTTCTTTAACCCTGATCTGATTAAAAGTTGAGTAGCCATCAAACATAGAAAACCTTTCAGTTCCTACTACTGTCTACAAAATTTGTTTTATAGAGGGTAGATGATAATGATTGGGGTAGAGTATTGTGATCCTTTAATGAGGCTCTATTCAAATCTCTGAAATCGACACACATCCTAATTTCTCCATTTTTCTTCCTAACATGGACAAAGTTAGCCACCCAAGAGGAGTACTTGATGGGGAATATAATTTTAGCCTCGATGAGTTTGGTTAACTCCTTTCTCATGAGGGGCTCTATTTTTGGATTGACATGCCTTTGTTTATGTCTGGTTGGCTTGGAACTAGGATCAATATTTATGGTGTGCTGAGAAATTTTGGGGTCAAAACCCTTAATATCTTTGTAACTCTTTGAGAAGACATCATTAAATTTCTGGCATAAGGAGATGAAATATTACGTTTTAGATTTTTCACATACCTTTCCAAGAAATAACTCATTGTCTTGTGTAATTGTGACAAATTAGTAGTCCTCTTGTTTTGTTATCATGTTCTTTCCTTCCCATTTGAATTCATCATCAGGAGTGAAGATATCTCTAATAGTGACCATCTATTTAGGTTATTTATTTATTCTCAATTGAATGATTTGATCACCATAATTATATTACAAAATGAATTTCAATTTTGAGGAGAAATCATCTTCATTTTGGATGAACTGAATAATTTATTCATCACTATAAAATATTTTCTAGCTGAATTCATTATCCATAATCAATGTTCTCATAACCATCCTAACATGTTGTTCATTTGCTTAGATAAGGTCTTCAGCTAGTGAAAAATTTTGTCTAATAGTTTTCGTCTGATCTTCTTCTTTATTCATCTTCCTTAGCATTACTTACAAGTTAATAGCATCAAAAATTTCTAATAGGTCCCAAATTCTATGTGTACAAGTTTTTAAAATTTTATTTTTGGTTCCGCACTTTTCTCTAACTTGGTGAATGACCAATTTAGTATCCCTAAACACCTGAAAGGCCTTATTCTGTCTATTCTCTACTAAAATTAATCCATGGATCAATGCCTCATACTCCACCACATTGTTTGAATAAGTGAATTGCATCCTATGAGAAAAGAATAATTTCTTACCCATTGGAGAAATAATAAATACACCCTCCTTAGATTCATTTCTACTTCTAGAACCATCAAAGAATATATTCCATTAACCAGAGAAGTCATCATCTTCTTTGTGGGGCATGGGGGATGTGAATTATTCTTCATGAATAAAGTAGTTTACTAGACCAATCTCCACAATTGTGTCATAAGGATCAAACTCATAATTTTCCCTATCCCATTCATCTAACAAGATATCAAGAACTAAATAAGGAGGGTGGGTCATTATAATGATATTGATTCATGATCTTGATCTTCATTTTCATGTACCTTGAAATTAGATTGGAGAGGAGTAGGGTCATAAGACTCAACATGATAACAATTTATTGGCTCAACTTTAATGGTAAATCTTGTACAATATCTAGTTCTTAAGAGCATATGAGACCAATCAAAAGACAAATATCCACCCACCATGGTCATAAAATATCTTGATAGACAAATAGAAAATAAATGAGGCAAGTCAATAACTAAGATATCTTGAGTTATGGTCAAGCTTGGACAAGGATGGAGGTTTACCTCAAGATCTTTGATCACTCCTAAAATGTTGACAGTTGAGCCATTAAGTTGTGACTCCTTTAGAAAATAGATTGTACTCAATGCCTAAAATATCATCAATTTAATTAGACATTACATAGGTGTTAGTACCCAATTAAATCATGTAATTATGCATTATATGTTTGTATACAATTAGAGACATGTAAAAGGGTGGGGATTCTTATCCTTGCTTACTTGTTCCTCCTTTATTTGGCACAAGTTGACCACAGTTTTTTTTTCCACATAGTTGGTTCAAATTGGGGAAGCTACTTCAAAGCCTCTTATAGAAGATCCCTCTAAGATGGGATAGATAGGGCATACCACATTGTCACATTTCTTCTTCATTTACTTGATAATATTGAAGAGGATACCCGTAAATCTATGCATCAAAGGTGTGGCATTCTCATTTCTCATTTTATCCATCCATGGAATTTATTTGGTTGGCATATTTTATTTGTTCCATAGATCCATAGTGTTTTACAGGATCTCTACGTTTCGTTGGTTACTAGATGAAGCCACCTTTTTGCCAAAAAATTTGGATTGTCTATCTTCAAAATGGCAACTTTACAATTAAGGGGATGGAGTATCCATTTTAATCTACCTCTTATTTGACCTTATATGATCTACGATATGTATTTGTGGCCTATTCAAGTTTTTTGTAGGCTGGTTAACAACACAAAAATCATCAGACCCAAAAAACATGAAGTTAGGCTTGGGGGCAGATTCTTATGCTTCTATACCAATACTCAACATTTCCATCACATATTTTTGTTGATTGAAGGAATTTTGCACCATGAGGTTCTAGACTTGCATGCCATTTGCACAAGTATTTTTTATTATATGGCTAACAACATGGAAAACACCACTTAGCTTCTTATATTACATTATTTTGCATTGGGACAAGTTATTTCCTTGTGGTGGTGACAGGAAGCGGATGTGCAAGAATAACTGTTTGAAGAGGTAAGTGCATGTTTTGTCCTTGTAATATATCAATTTGATGATTTTTTCCATATCTCTGATTTTTATATTAGGTTCTCTATGGATGATGACCTTGATTAAAACTTTGGCTTGAAGATTGTCCTTGGTTAAAAATTGAGTAACTTCTATAAGATTGAGCTTGTTTCCTCTTCAAAGAGACCAATTCTTAACCAGGGATCTAAGGTCATCATCATCATTCTATTTTTGGAAAGGATAGGAATTGGATGCATAAGATGGGGCATTTGGCTCAGGAATGGAAGGAAAAGAAGGTTGGGTTATTTGAGGCAATTCAGGAAATATGGGCATATGTAATCTAGGGGCTATTTTTCTAGCTTATATCAAACATTCTTAGCCCTAATGGTTATTGCATATGTTTCATGTAACTAGATAGCTCTCATAGATTATATCTATCGTAAAAATAATTTTTCACAAGGAAAAATTAGTTGATTTTCACCAATGCTCTAGGACTATGTCCCTCCTCTTTGTGATGAAGAGGATCCCATTTATTGAATGTGGAATAAACAAATATTGTGGGTGGTCATGAAGCTAGGAATCACACAATACTACTCCACTAGACATGTGAAAAAAAATTCACCTAGTGAAAGGTAAGAATTTGATTAATAAGTGAGGTAAAGGGAGTAAGAACTTTAGGAGAGAAAGGGTTAATCTTGCAAATAGGCACTAGAATATTTTCAAAAGCAATAGCCAGAATTAATCCACACTCAATTGGAGGAAAGTAACTTGTTAATAATGACAAAACAATAAATCATGGAAATGGAATTCCATTAATCCATTCATCAGAAGCACTAACACCTTCTTTGGTTGTATAAGATCATCATATTCACAAAGATGCACAAATAGAGGAAACATAGAGAAAGTAAATGGAAGAATGGTATCTTTTTCTTGCTTCTTAGTATTGCAATAACTATCTATTTAGAGACTCGCAATTGAAAACCCTTTAGAATGAGGGATTCATATAAATATAGATTTTCAAAAAGACTCTTCACATACCCCCTACATGAATTTTCACTTACCCTTAGAACTTGTGACCCTTCATATTCCAAGGGAACAAAATGAGTCCTTTTTTATTAATTAAAGGAAACTCATTACAATGTTTAACCATAGGTCGTATTTAATGAATAAGATGAAATAATGAAAAATTAACCCCCTTAATGAAGACTTAGAACATGAGAGGAGAGAAGAAAGGGGGGTGGGAATAAAGAATAAGGAAGATAGCTATGCTGAAGAAGATGCATTGACCGATGAAGATCCACCTATTGAAGGACTTTGGGAGAGTGATCCTAGAGAAATATCTATCCCTTTGAGATCTTTGTTGAAAGGAGTCATTTCGGGTGCCACTTTCTCTACTCAAGGGATGTGCACAAAGTTTGAAGCCTTAACCCAATTCTCATAGGTAATGTTGATGCTTTAACATTTCTTGAACCAAACTTGGTGCTCCTTTGTAGTGTTATAAATAGCACATTTGATATGTGCAAGGGACTCTAAGGTTTCCTCATTAAAGGAGAAGGGGTCTTCTGTCTCTTTTCTAACCAGTTCCTCAAATGGGTTTAGAAGATCATTTATTGAGGTATTCTCATTCACCGAAGGTGCTCTACTCTAAGCTTTTTCACTTCCTTTTTATGGTTTCCTGCATTTACAAAGAAATCTCATCACAAGAATCCATCTCATCAAGATCATGGTTCAACCTCTTATATCAACAACCAATTTTTGAGATCAAATCAAAAACATGTTCTTGGATATGGATTTGAATACATTTTTTCCTACAAATACAAAAGAATCAAGGTTACCCATCTATGTCACCAGTGGAAACACATAATCCCAATTCTCTTTTTCCTTTTTAATCTCATCCTTATTCATCTTCACTTTCCAAGTAGTGGAAAGAATGAATTCAAGCAGTGAAAGAATTTCAGGAAATAAGGTTTTACTTTTGTCAAGAATTTTATCCACCCACTTGTCATTAGATCTCCCTTGCATTGTGTAGCCTTGCGTCTTCTTAATTAACTCTAGATCAAATTTGTTTATTGGAGTGACATCTTTGGCAGGGAGAGATGGGATGAAATTAGTCTCCATGAATGATTAAACTTATGAAGTGATAGTTCTCATATGTTCTTCTAATTGTTGAATCTTCCTTTTATACTCATTATTTCTTGCAAGTAAATGGGAGGTAGACTCCTTGAATAAATAAGCATCCCCTTCATGTGTTGTTAGTCTGAAGGGAATTTTTTTCATCTCATAGTCTAATGGAGTCATCTTGTAAATGGGATTTACTACCTTTGGCCAAGAAACTTATACATATTAATTTCCTGAGGCACCACTGAAGAAGTAGGAATTTGTCTAGGATTTCTTACCTCATTTTACTTTTACCATCTTCGAAATAGCTTAGAATGATAGCACCACTGCTTGTTTTACTATACAAGTTTCACCTCCAATCAGCTCTTAGATCCATGGAAATATCATCATTGTTGTAGGTTCAGCGCTAGGCATGATTACAGTTTTAGGCTCAGTGTGGGGGAGTACCTCCTAAATTTGATGAGTTGACTACGTGGCAGAAGAGGAGATGTTTGGAGAGTGATGTGGGATTGGAGGTTGAAAAGGATCCACTTGTTCTTGTTCAAGATCTTCTCCAAGGTCCTGAGTGACATTAAATTTCTTGTGTAATCTCTTGTAGTGGGGGGCCTCGGTGTACAATATTTTCCTTTTCATGGGCTTTCTTGAGTGAACAGAGCTCGCAGCTCTCTTGGGTGTCTTAAAATACAAGAGATGAGATGTATACCTTGTGAGAGCTTAAAGATGACTTGATTCAATGAATGCACTCCTCTTTCTCTTGAGCCACTCCTTAGACCTTTGGATCACTACCACAGTTCTTTCATTGATGTCCCCCAACTCATAAACATTCCATGAGATTGGTGGGAGAGGTGAATCCTTCACTGCTTAGTACTCAAGATTGAAAAAATTAGTTCCATCATCTTCAATACTTTTTATAAACTAGTCAAGACAAAATCTCCTCATTTTTCTCATATTCATCCGCATATTGTCTCATTTTCTTACCTCAAATTCTTCCAGGAAGTTGACCCAATAGTCTTCAATCTGAGGAACATGGTGCAACTTAGGGAGATTGAAGGTTTTGAGATTTCTTTGGATTTCAAATTCATCCCTGGATGTGTATGAATAGAGACTCAAGGAGAAAAATGAAGCTTCAATATTTGAGGCATTTGTGATATTATTGCATGAAAATATTCCAAGAGAAATAGGGAAGGACACACATTTATTATTGTGGTTTTTACACTCATTATTGACTAGAGCGAGCAGTCGGCATAGTTCAAACATCACTATATTGTCACTAAGATATCAAGGAAGCTTGCAAGGAGAAAGGTAAACTCTTGAAACTCAGATATAGGAGAAGGTGGAGAATTGAGTGAAGTAATATCCATACTTTTTTATCAATGTTGGAGCATGAGAAGATAACCTTAGCTTTGGATTACATTCTAACAATCAGATGACCATCATGGTAAATGTTGTTGCAAATCAGTAGCACCCCTGGATGCTAATCAGGTTTCTAAACTGATGTTTTAGGCATCCAGTGTGATTGCACAACATTGAAACCTCTCTCTAAGTGTGGGGACTTGTAAAATGAGAGAAGAATCTCCAGATTAGAGGCTGGTTCCTCAAACTCCTCTGATTAGATCTAGTGTTTGCACAATTGCAGATGTTCAAATCCTAATTTTACCCTAATTTGCAAGTAGACAGGGATAAGAAATGCAGAAAATGAAACTAACCTAATGATGGTGATGCACCAAAGGAGTGGTGAACATTTTTTTGCTCATAAAAATAGGCACAAATCCATGAAATGCAACACGAAAAACATACACAAGCTGATAAGATGCAATAAGAGATCTGGAAATGAAGTAAAAAACAATACAAATAGAGGACTGAAAACATTCACAGAGTTTGCACTGTCATTTCCATGTAAAATCCCTTGCATTACACCATCAAAGAGGTATAAACCTATTACAATCCTTGAAAAAGGCCTGATAGTTACAAAATTCACTTGTTTTCAAGTGAAAGAAGAAGTCTAATGTTCAAAAAAGTGTTCCCCCCGAAGAAATGAGCCAAATCTGGCTTTTACATTGCATGGGTCGAGCCATGAGAGAGAAAATGTACAAAAACGTGGGAGCCCATTCCTCATTGACTACAAATGCATTAAATCAGCATGGGGGACCTTACAAACCCATACCCTGTCATTTTTGACCAAATTGGAGGAGAATGCGACCCATTTTGTATTAAATTTGGTTGTTGAAATGTCACTTCTGGCCATGGACACGCGCCAGAGACGTTTCTTGATTTTCTCTCTCCAAACTGAACCAAAATTAGAAATTGACCATGGAATCATATAGAGAAATTCAACAGCTTTCCAATGACATAAAAAACGTGGTAAATCTGAGTTCTGGATCAAATATATGATCATTTAAAGTTTTAGGGCAAAAACAGCCCAAAAACGGATCGGCAGGAAAAAATTTCAAATTTTACCTCTTTTTGTCTTTGGAAAATTTTTTGAAAAATTCCACGCTCCGCTGGTCAGACACTACATGGCAAGTGTTGATTGGACGAGCAATTCTCTCTCCTCCGCCTCCCGTGGGTTTCCCTTTGAAATTTTGATGTTTTTATAATTTTGGAAAAATTTACTTTCCTCCCACGCCCCGCCACTTGGGACACGTGGCGTGATCTGGTTGGAGGACAGGGGCGCGGGGTTATCCTTGTCTTTTTAATTTTTGGCCCAAGAATTTTTGTCAAATTTTCCTAAGTCTTTCCCTGGCTCTGAACTCCCCCCGCCTTAGGACACGTGTCCTGTGTTTATTGGCTCGGGCCAACCCTTCAAACCTTGCCCTTTAAAATTTTCGGCCAACACTTAGCAAATTCTTCAAGTCATTTTCCTCCTGACACATGGCATTTCCTGATTCGTCTGTGGGCCTCCTTGTCTCTTTTTAGCCATTTCACCTTTTCGCGTCCCGGATGTCCCAAACTACCTGGGACAAATATCTCCGAACCGCCCGATTCGGGCTTCCTTGTCCCTCTTTGTGGTGAAGACACGTGCCGAGATTCCATTTGCCCTCGGCTCTTTCAGCTTTTCGCGTCCCACGCGTCCCTTTAGCCCAAATGTCTCGGATGAAATTCTCTTGCCTCGGCCGAATCGGCCGGTTCGCGTCCTCCGTGTACTTTTGTCCCAACTGTCCTAGACCGAGCGAAACAAAGACTTAGGCAATCTTTTCCTCCTTCGGCTGATTCGGCTTTTCGCGTCCCGCGCGTCCCTGATGTCCCAACTATCATGTGGACCACCTGGCAGCTTTCCGGCCGTTTTCGCGCCTCGACATCCCAACTGTCCCACTTGCTGCGCAGACTAGGTCTTAGCTGATTTTCTTCGTTTTTTCGGCCCTAAGCTTGTTTTTTGCAATTTTTTCACATTTTTGAAACTTTTTGGGTTTTCTTCTTGGACAGGAGAGTTAGAAAGAAGCCGAGGGGACCCCAGAAACATGATTTTTTCCTTGAATCAATATACTTGCTCGGGACTGAATAATCTGATGCATGTTATCAAAATTACCCTGGGGGGTGAATTTTGGATAACAATTTTGGCGACTCAGCGGGGGTCATCTACCTGCTATATGAAGTTACCAGTTGCCTGAAGCATCCGTTGGGCATGGAGTCATGAGTTGTAACCTGCAAACTGATCTGAACTTTGAAAACCTCCCTCTAAGCCACTTGAAACCCACTAGAATGGAGTCGTTCTCACCAAAATGCCACTAAAATGGACTGTGCAAGAGCAAAACCCGCACCACAAAAACTATGTACAGAACTGAAAATCATACATGCTCCAAATGGAACATGCAGAGTGTGCACAAGCACTTCTTCTGCTGAAAGCAAACCTACCTACTCTACTCTAACTGGAAGCAAAGGCAAGCTAAACAAACCCTGCAACTGGTTATGCAAAATAGCTTCCTTTCTTCAAAATTGGCAACCATGCAACTGATTTGGCATTGAACATGGCTGATTGGATGAATGGAAAATCGACAAGAAGCTGGTCTTCCACCCAAATCATCAAGGTATCATCTGAAGGCGAATCCAATACCTCTTTTAGTTGTTTTGCATTTGGATTGGAGAGGTATGACAGCTGATCCTTGGTTTTTTATAGCTCATCCTCATGCTCAGAAACAAGCATGACTGGTTGTGACTTCTCCTTTGGCTCCAATGAAGCCAAATACCTAATTGGGAAAGGTCTGATCCGTTTGATATGCCCATAGCTCTAATTTTCAACTCCAAAAATGGAGTCTTCTTATAGACCCTCCTGAATGGATGGTGTGGAAGAAATTGTGAAATTCCTCTGTCCTTTCTCTTCCTCTGATGAAGAACATGAAAGATCAAAATCTTCCAATCTTGGTTCCAAAGAGCTGTTATAAGATGCAGGCTGCTACAAATGAATGTTCTCCTTCATGACAACAGACTCAAGTGTTTGGAATTTGGATGATGAAAGAGATAATGGTGAAAACTCAACCGGCTCTTCTCCATCAAAACAGTCCTCCAAATCTGACAGATAGACTGCCTCATGGCTATCCTGCTGCAAATGCTCTACTTCCTCCATGGTGTCTTCTTGATCTACAACTTGATCACCATGGTTCCTTTCATCCTCCAACATTGAGTTTGAGAGATCAAACTCTTCTTCAGTACTAGAACTTGAGAGAGATGAAGTAGAAAGAAGAACTGAAGGTTCTTCTATAGCCTGCTTTGTGCTCAAAGCCCTTGGATCTGCACTTTTCTCCTCCACAACTAGAATGTGCTCCTCTTCTTTTGGATTTGGAGCAGCTTCTTCTTCCTCAAATGTTTGAAGACAATCTTGCTCTTGATTGAACTCTTCCTCTAGCACGAAGTTTTTCCAGTCAAACTCTTCAATCTGCTGCTCTAGAGGACAAGTTGGGACTGCAAGATCTTCTTCTGAGCTTTCTTCCTTTATGGCTGATTGTACAACTTGAATTGAATCAGCATTCCCTTCAAATAGAGTGCCAACATGGACACTACTTTTTGAGCAAACTGACTGTTGATCTACTTCTTCTTTTTGCTCTTCTTCTGCTGCCACAAAATTAGTCTTAACCACCATTTGTTCAACCTTAGCCTCTTCTGTAGTTTTAACCATCAAGGGGATCTTTGTCATCCCAAATTTGGCAGCCCAAACCCTCAAGTTGTCTGTCATTTCTTTTCAGTTGGGCTCCTCTTCTTGCTGTCCTTCATGGCCGATTTTTGCAATTTCTTCTTCCCCGCATAGAATTGGGAATGCAAGAGGAGGGATGGGTTGTAACTCAATTGATTTGGCAATTTTTTGTGGTGGTAGAGGAGGTGAAACCTCTTGTCTCTTTGGAGGAGGGGGTATTTCTATTAGCTCTTGTGGAGGGGATGTTACTTTCTTGGAATTAATTATCTTACCTTGCTACAGAATTGAGGTGCGGTTCTAAACTAGTCTTAGTGGCGAAATGGGTTCATCTTGTTGTGACAACAGATTGTCAGTTTAGAATCCCTGCAATTCCACATGAGATGATGCTGCTTGCCTAATAGGATTTAGTTGAAAAACCAGATGGTGGTGTTGAACTTACTGATTGACAAGGTTGTTCAACAACAAGTATATAGTGCATGTATTTCAGTCAAATACCTCAATTGTGCATTTTGGTGTATCACCTCATTTAAATTTCAATTACAGTCCATCTTTTTACCCTTAAAACTACAAAATATTAGTCTTAGGAATAGGGCATCCCAATGGATTAACGGAGTCCTTATAATCCCATTCTGATTCACCTCAGCATAGGCTGATACCCAAAGACTGCACCAGGGTTTGCCTCCATCTGTATCTACAGAAGTTAGGGAAGAGACCAGCATCTAGAACCCTAATGGTCTTCATTATCCCTGCATACTCAGGTTGAAATCTATGAGAGATAAGTCCATAGACCAAACTGATTATGGCATTGCTGATCATATGGGTAATAGCTATGCTAATGTTGAACTTGATAGGTCATTCTGAGTCGGATGTAGCATTTGAAAAAGTAAGAGATGGATGTGTGAGCATGACTTTTATTGCTGCAATGTGAGTTCTTTCATGTATGGAAAAAAAGTCATTCTTCCAACAACTACATGGAATGAACACACCAGTTTTCTATATTCAAAGGGATAAAAACAAAGATGGAACATGGGTTTGCATTTTTTCCGAGAAAAGAATTTATGATTTTAAACATGGAGTATCTAGGATAATAAATATTGCAAGTGCATAAAATAGTATAAATATTTTATATCCATGAATTTTGTTTCTAGTTGGAAAACATGTAGTGAGCATGACCTGTTTATTTCTTAATTTTCTTATTGCCAGAAGGTAGATGATGCATGATGATGCATGCACCCCTGGATGCATAATCAGGTAATAATAATAATAATAATAGTTTTATAGCATCTACGATGTGCCTGCACAATATTGAGACCTCTCTCCACAGTAATGGGGACTAGTATACAGGAGAGAACCTATCTATGCTCCAGAATACAAGACTGGTTCCTCATACTCCTGCTCATTAGATCTAGTGATTTGCACACTTGCAGACCTTTCTTTCAAGAACACTAAGTTCTTCACCATATGTTATGGCCCAGTAAACATTGAATCATTTTTGTATATTTTTAAACTAACCTATTATTTTTGTGATATGTGATTAGTGGAGAGGTGAACATTTCCTAACTCCTAAACATAGGCACTAATTTCATGATTAATTTCTTTTTTAAAATACATAGACTAAGCTGATAAAATATAATAATTTTGAGTTTGGTGGTAATGAACTATAATTTTTTACATGTAGATGAATGTAGTGGCTCATTCACAGACTTGTGCACAAATTTAAATACCTTTAGTTAAGGTCCCTTGCATTCCACCATCATTGAAGTTGTGCAACTTTGATCCTACCACATCCTACAAAAAGGCCTGATACTGTGACAAATGTTCAGTGGATGCAATTTTTTGGATGACACCATTAATAACTAGTGCTAATGGATTCATAATTAAACTATATCCCCCCGATGTTATATTAGCCAAATCTGGAAATTTACATTGCAATGGGTCGAGCCCATGAGAGCATCAATTGCTACAAATAACGTGGGGAGCCCATTCCTCATTGACTTTAAATTGGAATCTAAATTTGCATATGGAACCTTACAAACCCATACCCTTTCATTAAATGACCAAATTGGAGGAAAATGCGACCCATGGTGCATTAAATTTGGTTGTTGAAATGTCAACCTCAATAGTGCCATGGACATGCGTTTGATTTACGTTTCTTGTATTTGAATCTCTCTCCATTTTTTTCCACATATTAGAAATGGTGTTTCTCATGGAATCTACTACCTTTTGAAATTCTTGTATCTTTCCATTTTTTATTTTTCGCATTTACAAATGCTATACATAAACTAGGATCAAAGATATGATCTTATAATGAGATGCTCTCTTGTAGCAAAAACATATCGGCGGGAATTCATTTCAAATTTGTATTTCTCTTCTTGCATACTTTTTAAAACTATCAGTTATAAAAAATAAATTCCACGTTTTCTTTTTGTCAGATTTTAATTTTCAAGCACTGATTTGATGAGCAATTCGACGATCCTAGGACAGCATGCAAATATTTTGTATTAAAAATTATAAACCTTTTTTTAATTTTGGAAAAATCTCACTGATTCCCTTAGACACAATGTTTCTAAAATAGTGGACACGTGGCGTTGATCAATGTCTTCTAAATACAACTTCATGTAGTCACTAAAATATGCACTTATTACTTTTTTGGCTGTAGACTTATGTCTTTCATATGGAATTTCCTAAGTCTTTCCCTTGCTCCGAAGTCCCCCCGCCTTAGGATCCATGTGTCCTGTCTTCATTTAGTTTATGTTTTCTTCTTGCAGAACCTAGTACTACCTAAACAAGACAATCGGCCAACCCTGACGTTAATGTCCTTCTAGGTGCTTCTATTCTAGTTCCTTGATTTTAAATGGCTTATTTAGTGATTCTTTTGATGTGGGTCTTTTCCTATCTCTCTTTTCGGCCATTTCACCTAGGTTCACGTCTTCTAGCTTCACGGATGTGCTAAAATGCCTAGGATCAAATAACTCCGATACACACACACGATAAACGGGCTTCAAAAAATACCTACTATGCTATTATGACACGTTGCAAGATTCCATTCGCTATCAGCTCTTTCTAGCTATCTCGCGTACACACAAAGAGCAACAAAAGGGACTACATGTCCTAGGTTGAAAGTCTATTGCACTCGACCGAATAGGGGAGGCCATTTTGAATTCCATACCACGTACATTTTGTCCCAACTGTCCCAGACCGAGTGAAACAAAGACTGTAGTCTACTATTCTTCCCATAACTTAGAACTATTCGAAAATATAGCGTCCAAGGGATCCCGATGTCCCAACTGTCATACAAAAAAATAACTACATGGAATTTGAAATGTAGTATCACACACTTAGGTCCCAACAAGATCCCACGTGCGGCATAGACCTACGAATTTTTTTGACTCTCTCATATTATTTTTTCGGCCCCATTCTAGTGTGCGCTTGCAATTCTTGTGTCACAGTAGTTTGAAACTTGCTGGGTTTTATGTACATGTGTGACAGAGAAAAAGTTAGAAACAAACCTGATATGACCCTAACAGTGAAAATGATTTTGACACATGAATCAATATAGATGTTAAGTAGTCCTACAATACATGTGTTCCTAGATGCATATGCTAATGCCCAAGAATTCATGTCCCCTCATTTGTGACTTTTTTCCCTAAGACCGTCACATGTTAGTCATTGTACCCTAAAATTTAATATAGTCTAGGATATGCTTGTCCTTAAGATTCAGTTCACTAGGGTAGAATCATTCTAGACATATAGATATAAGTTGAGTCATTCTGAGCTAAGAGTCCTACAGATCGTTCTTTCTTATATGTTCCTTGTTATTGCAAGTGCATACTTATTTAGATATGATTTCATCTATCTAATTCAGTAGTGCCCTTACAGCTAGATATAATTTAATTAAATGGACTTTGATTATTCATTGTGGTGTTTATGGGTGTGTGTATACACAAAATCTATGCACTTGGGTACATTTGTAGTTCCTAAAGCATACTAATGTATACATGATTCATAAAAAAGAAAAATAGTGGTTGACAACTCCTTTTGGCCTTTTGGTTTTTATCTCTTGCACTTATATTGGCTTTACATACCTTACATTCTGTTAGAACTTGAATGATTTATCCTTTTAATAGCATTACACACTAGCGCCCAGTTAGGAAAGAAGCATCCAGGTTCACACCTTTCCCTCCTTGACAGTTCTTGTCCCTCTCTTTACTATCTTACTCTTTTGGGTCCTTTTCACTTCTTGGTCAAATTTTAACTTCTTTGGGTTGGCCTTTTAATTTTCAATTACGAAATTCAAACAAATAAGGGAATCATATATATACTTAGTTACTTTACTTCTTTAAATAAGGGGTCAAACACTATAAGCATTATCTATCACTCACATAAGCTTGCATCAAAGGCACAAGAGCATCTACAAAGTACATATCTAGCACATCCATACAAGGGACAAGGGTTGTATCATTCTACATACAAAATATAGGAGGGGAGTTTCATTCTATTCCATCACACACATTTGCATACTTCAAATGATCTAGATCTAACCCACTATCATAGTGAAACTTACACAAGGGTAACCTAGGGCATCATTAAACATACATACACATAAAGAGAACTACATGGATTTTGAGATGTAGTGTAATGCTCAGTCCTAAGTTCACTCTTTGAGTGACTATCGGGGTCGGTCCAAATCCCCATTCTTGTATCTATTTTATTATATTTGATGTGGTTTGTGGGCATGTGTAGGTAGTTCATCTATTTTTTAGGTTACAAGTGTACAATGAGTGACCTAACAACAAAACCAGAGTGACAAAAGATTGAATAATAACGAAACTCTTTCCAACCCATAAAAGACCAAAACCTAAGCATTTGAGTGGACACTAGCACCTAGTTCAGTCATTAGTGCCAAAATTGGGGCACTTCCTCCCATGTGGGTGATTTAGTTCTATGACATTTTGGGTTCCTAAACCCTTGATAAGCCATTTTGACAACATTTTTCCCAGGATATTCTATCAGTGTTACATAGTCAAGATCACCTCCAAGATTGCATGACAATTATCTAAGTCATCTTCCCTCTCTCATTTTCTTAGGGTTTTATATTTTGAATGTTTATTTACTTGTCCATGGTACTATATATTAATCATTTTAATATCATTTATTACAATAAGTTACTCTGAAATAAGTATTTAATTCAAATTTAGATTAAATCATTTAGTGAACACCAACAAGTGATCGACCACTCGGATCCTTATTTTTCCTATTCTATCAAATTTATCCTTCCCTAACCCCAAACCCTAGTTGCATCAGGGTTCATATTTCTATCTATTTTCTATCATACATCTTATCTATATAGTTCTTCCTAGGGTTTCATCTTTGGTCCTATCCTTATGGGTCAATTTCTAGGGCTCCTATTTCACAAATTACCTTTTCTTTCATATAATGGCCTCTAAACTTCCTCAAGTATCCTTATATCAATTACTTAAAAAGTCACCCAATTTGCAAAGATGCTCTCAAAATGCCATACACACAATGTACCTCCCTCGCGATACGCCACCTTCACAAGAAAGTGAAATTTTCTAATCATATCTTCAACACCCCTATTAGTCCTGATAACACAACCAATCAATCCATCTTCGTTTCAATTCAAGAATTACACATTTTTTTCAAGATAAATTTCAAGCTATAGAAACCATGATTACATCCCTCGCAGCTGAAATCCAACATCTCAAAGATACTTCTCATGCCCATAGTAGTTTCTTTTCTTACATAACTCATCCTAATCCCATGTCTACTACATGTTTGTCATACAAGTGAGGTCAAGGTCTTACCATAACAAGCACCTCTCAAGTTTGATCAAAATGCTAGGAAATACAATATTCTCTCTGAGCTCCTCAATCACCAATTAATAACCTTACCACCTACTCATTACTACCCTCCTTATCAAACTTAAAAAATACAAAGGTCATCCATTTTGCAATTATCATAGAATTAATGGACATCATGAAAATGATTGCTATTCTTTAGAATGAAGAATCAGGAAACTTGAGCATCGAAGGATTTATTTCATTTTATACACAACATTCTACTACAAGCTCATCTCTAATTACCAAACCCCAATGGGTTCCCAAATTTGATCCCTCTTTATCTAGCGAGAAGCACGTAATAATCACTTTTGTTCCTTCTCCAATAATGCAAGAGTCACCACAATCCCCATCTAAGGCCAAACCATCAAAGGAAGAACAACCAATTCCCTCGCTACAAGCTGAGATCCCTCACCAACCTCCTAAAATTAAACTTATAATTTCTCCTTTCAATCCATATAATGCATATGTTGATGACTAGGACCCAAACAAAGCTTATAATTTCAATAAACCATTTGATATTTCATATGAGCATTTGCACACATTGGATTTCAATCCTAGCAATCATTGTTCACTCCGATTCTGATGTTGGTCATACCCTTGATTCTACCTACCATTGTGGCGACTGTAAATTTTCTCAAGACACATTTCAACATCCACCACCAAGGCATGGTCTCTCTCCCATCATCACTATAGATCTCCATTACTCGCACACTTGGGGGAATCAAACTTCCCCCCATAGTCACATGTTCTAATCAGAACTTTCATATCCATGCTACTCACATACACACATATACCTTACTTTTTTCTTTGCACTTCAAGTTAATGATTTCTAGCAGCACTTTCTCTTATCTACACTATGAGCACACCTTGCTACACCTATATATGCTTATGGCTTCCCTTTATGCTCCTATATCACTCCATGCTTTTCTCCTCATGCTTACTTATGGATCCTTATATTCATGATACACATACTATATTATATATATTGTATAGATACTTTCTTTCACTACATTCTATGGTTATTCTTGCTCACAATGATTACATATATTTTCCAGCAGACCTCCTGATATACACACTTGGGGGCATTGGAATTTCTGCCTCCTCACTTGCTTATTATAACATTACTTTTTCCTATATATACAACAAAATGTTGCTACTACGTACTCTACCTCACTACCCAATGACACACTCTTGTTTATGGTTCATACTTGACTGTTTAGGGCGCAATTCCTAAATGAACCTCAAATCACACACATCCACTGGGGGGAAACATGGATCCCCTCATCTATACATCATGCATATATATTGCAGCACACCATCACATTCACACGGAATCTACATATCTTGGTTTTATTTACTCTTGTTAGCTTATAATATTTACATGTTACACTTTGTTTCCTATGCTAGTCGGATACTTATTATGTCATTATATTTTTCTATACACACATGCGTGTTCACATGGTATCTTGAGGTGAATTTAGGACTGTTACTAGATTCTTGACATGATGCATGATGCTTGACACTAATCTTTACCAGTTCCATTGAGGCTCTTGGGAGCATCTACCTTTGTTATTCTATCTACTCCGCATCACAGGTCATTGTTATAGTATTTACTACTTCTTGTCACTATCACTTACTCTTCGCTGCTCTATACATTTTTTGACATACTGTTTATCTTTATAACATGCTAATGAGTGTTTCATGTGTAGCATTTTCCTTAATGGATTTTATACAACCATTGGTTGTCTCTTAATACTTCTTTGTTGACTATTTTTTGCTATTGTTTGTGGTTTATGCCATTTATGTCATACTTGATCATTGTTTTCTTATGGGTGTTTCAACCCTAATTGTCTTGTGACATTGTGAGTGATGTCCCATGTATGTAACCCACTTTTCATGGTCCCTCTTGTCTTCATAGTTTATTGATACATTGTATTATATTGCATGTTATCTCTTTTACACCAACACTTGTTTATATTCTCTATTGTTTGCATATGGCTTGGTTTCTACCATGCACATCTCCTACCCCTTACAAGTATCTAATCTATGATATTCATATCAGTTTCAGGTCATTTTGTTTGGGTTGCCTTGTCCTACATTCATTGCATGCACCCAAAATGAGGGGGGAGGAATTGTTTTCACCTGTTTCTTAGATCTTTTCTTTGAAGTGTTGACGAAACAAATAGGGTAATGGGCGTAGGAGGAATACCTGTTCAAATGCTGGTTGATAGGTTGTTGCATGTGTATGACTTCCAAATCCACAGCTGATCATAAGAGCTTCATTTTGGCTAGGAGGAACTACCTGTAATGCAAAGCAAGACCACCAGAAGGAGTTAAACAATATGGGCAGTGAACTACCTAGCGTATGCTAGATCTAAGAAGTGTGATACTTCCTAGATGGATGTCATTTTGTTGTTTTAAACAATTTAATGTTGTAAACAAAGTAAATCCTATTTTAATTTGAAATGATTTAGGTATCTCACTTAAAACACAATAAGAAATAGATCTAATCTAACAGGCTAAGCTAGAAAAGAATCCAAAGGTCAAATGATTGGTTTTGGGTTTTGCAAGTTTGTCAGAGGTCTCAGGTAGATCATAGGTGGATGAGGGTGAGATGAAATTTGGTGGGTAGATCCCTGTTCTGGGTTGTATGGGTAAATACAGAGACCAATGTTAGTTAAGGGTAACTGACAGCGGTCTGGTGTAACTAGTGCCAGTTATTGTGGAAATCTAGAAATGCCACAGAACAAGCTTTTGGTCTCCTTTGTGATTGCACAAAGGACTTTGGTTGGTTGGGATGAAGTATTGGGTGATTGGGGTAGGATTTAGCGAGTTTTTTAATGGGTATATGAAGTGGAAATGTTGGAGAATGGTAAATATGTGGCTAGGTAAACAATAGATGATGAAATGATGATGAAATGAAATAAACCAGAAAAGTATGACATTATACTTACTTGCATTCTGGTACTGAATACTTGTGAGTGAGGGATGGAGGTGCTGATGAGAGGTTTGAAGGTTACAAGTGATCACCAACTGAAGGAAATATTTTACATGGACTGCATGTGGATTCCTCTTTGCTTGGTTAGATCAGATCATGGTTGGGATGGTTGTGCAGGACAAGATGTTTGATCTCCTTCCTTGGATGTGGATTCTCACTGGAATTCACTCTCTGAAGATGTGTTATGTCTATGAGATGTGTTAATGCTTGCCAACCTTCTAACTTCTTGCTTCCAACTTCAAACATTGAGAATAAGGTTGTTTTGGGGTTTAAAAGGGTAACTGACGATGGTTTTGGCTTAACCGAAAATGGTTAGGGGTAACCTGTGCATCGGTCAAGGTGGGATTTCCTAGGTTTTCTAAACTAGGGAGATCCTCTTGATTTCCTCAGATCTTGTGTCATTAACCCATGGATTAGACTGGGAGATTCTTGTGAGCATGCAAGAATGTGGTTAGAGGGAATGTAGGCAATGATTTTTAGGGTTTGGGTAAGTCTTAGTTAGTTATGGCATCTTACTAAGAACATGTCTTAGGTTGAGTTGGCTTGGTGAGGTGTTTAAGTGAACTATATGTGTGGATATTATTTAAAATAAGATATTTAAATAATAAATATAGTGCAAATAATGCATTAATTTAATTAAATTAATTAAATTAATATTATTATGGTGAAAGGGGCCATGGCTAGGTGAATGTGATGAAGGGTGCTTATTCGTCGAGGGACCAAAGGAGAGTGTGACCTAATTTTATTGTCTACATTTTGCTCCTTTTTGTTGCGTAGCTTGTATTGGTAAGTGACATGCTAACAGAAATAAGACATGGTTGCCCCATGTTTGGGTGAAGGTGATCCCCTTCAGACTAAAAACTGACGAGGCCAAAGGCAGAATTAGTGAGTGGTTTGATAAAAAGGTGAATGTGAGAAAAAGGTAGGTGGGCACAGGGAAAAAGGGTAAAAGGTATACTTGGGCCATTCCAGGTAATGGGTATGGGTCAAAGGTAGTAACATTCAAATGCAAACACACACGTATAAACTACAACATGCTACTGGGTTGAAGAGAAAGCAAACTCTACATCATCTAAGGTCAATAGGTTTATCTAAACAAGGTTGAAGTTATTCTGGTATCCAAGGTATGGGATATAGTTAGGAAACACAACGTAGGTTAGGTGCAGGAATGTTTAGGTATGTTCCAGTACACCAAAGGTAGGGTCAAGATAAACAGTCATGACAATAGGCTAGGTAAGGTCATTAGGTCAATCAACACAAGTAACAGTGCCGCAAGTTATAGTGAACACATGAGGTCAAAGGTCACTAGCGATGGTCCAAGTCCAAATAGCACTAGTTCACAGTACGGGTAAGGCCAAGGTAGGGGTAAAATAACAAGTCCCCAAAGGAGGAAAAATTGAGGTAGAAAATGAGGAGGTCAGGAAAGGTAAGGTAAATGGGTTGGGTAAAGGTGGGGTTGGGTAAAGGATCAGGGTGAAGGGTGGGGTAAAAGGGTAAAAGGGAAGGCAATGTGCAGGTGAGGGTGACCGATGCTCGGTCATGGGATAACCAACGTTGGTATAGGTCAACTGAACAATGGTTAGGTAGGGCACACGACCGATGCCGGTCAAGGGTAACCAACATCTGGTTAGGTCGGGTTGGTTATAAAAACAAAAAATCAACATTTTTGGGTATTCATTTGTTATTTGCGAAGTGAGAAAATGAACAAAAAAGGGAGAAAATAGAGAAAAGTGTCTGGAGGAAATGAGACAGTGGGCTAGTAGTGTGATTGGATGAGGGTTTGGTTGGTGAGCACCGGGTGCACGAGATCAGGGTGAAAGATTTGATTGATCAGAGATTGTGGGTAGCTATTCAGTGATGGCAGAGGACGGAGAGGGATCAGGTGGGCCATCGATAAAATAGCCAGACATGCCACCGAGATGGCGGCAACATGAAGAGGTAAACGTTCCCTACTCTACATTGTGGATTTGATAGATTAGAGGAGTAGAGTATTGTTATTTGTAGGTTGCTGTTTTTTGGTTTTTGTGGGTGGGTAAAAAATAAATTTGGGTATGGGGTGAATAGTGGGAAAAAAGAAGGAAGGGTAGGGTAGTAAATGGCATAGGTGGGGTAGGTAGAGGTCCGGGGGTACTTTAGGTCATTGTAGGTAGGGGAAAAAGGGGTAGGGGGGAAGTTTTTAGAAAAGGGGGGTTTTGGGAAGTCATGGGTTTTTCCATGTCAATGACCGGCATTGGACAAGTGTGGCCAGTGTCGGTTAGGTAGAACTAGTATCGGTCACCAAATAGGTGACCGATGCCAGTTAAGGGGTAACCATGGTTGGTAAGGGTGAACCAGTATCCGTCACCAAGCAGGTGACCAATGCTGGTTTAAGGGTGACCGGAGTCGGTTAGGATGAACTAGTACCGGTCAGGATTTTACGCACAAGGGTGTAAAAAAATGATGTGGGCTAGGTAGATGAGATGGGTAAGGTGAAAATAGGGTGGAGGGTAATGGGTAATGATAATTAGTGAATATGGTCATGGTAAAGGTAAATTAATGTTATGTCTATATTAGATGCAAGGGAGAGCACAGTTAGATATGCGAGATAGGGTTCTGCTGCTATTGGTGATAGTGCATGGATGCAGTGACCCCGTTAAAGCTATAACATGTGAAGGAAGTCGGCTTGTGTGGGTTTCATCACTACAAACATTTTGTTTGGTAGCCCAGCTTGATGTTTGCGCTCATTGATAGATGGGATCCCATGACCAACACGTTCCACCTATCGATGGGTGAGATGATTATCACCCTGGAGGACGTGTTCCAGATTTTACGGTTACCCATATTGGGTGCCTAGGTGTACTCTATCTCCTTCGAGGCCTCAGAAGAGTTGATTGGGACTGTTTTGGTGAGGGAGCGGCTGATTTGAGATTCCATAGCACTAGTTTTAACTATGGAGAGATGTACCTAGCCCGTTCGGATGAGACAAGGCTAGTGGTTATGTTGATGGAGGTAGTGTGCTGCTATGCACTGCCAGATGCAGAGGGTGGACACTTTCCCCAATCACTGATGGGGGTACTCCATGATATGATGGTGCATGAGACGTGCTTTTCCTGGGCAATTATTGCACTTTGTCTCGTATGCACTCTTCTCACGAAAGGTGCTCAGGACTGCTGAAAATAGTAGATCTGGAAGTGTTGAGATTTGTCAGATGTGCTGAAATGAGCCTCCAAAGGCTAGAAATCACTAAGAAACACACCATAACTTAGTAATGATGAAATTTAAGCTTTTAATACTTATCCCACTGGGTGTGTTAGAAATTTTTGGAGCTCAAACTTGCACTCGTCTCAAATCATGTTGAACTGAGTTGTTTAGGCAACAATGGGAATATCTCTAAGTTGTGGGACCTTGCGTGCTTGAGACAAAACTCTGGAGAAGGGTGGTTCCTCTACCTATTTCTACTATTACTGTTACTCCTAATGCTGAAATGGAAATCACAAGCTAAAAATTCCAAGGGACCAGAGATAAAAAGATATGCAGAAAGGGAAAACTAAAACTAAGGGAGGCGATAGCACCAGAAAGAAGGGGAATGAATACGATCAGCTTTGAGTAGAAATAAATGTAGATGTGCAAAGGAAGGATATACATGCATAACACGAACCAGAAAAAAGAAGCGACGTCGTTTCCATGAAACACACTTAGAAAAGGAGGTGCAAGGGACATGAAGAAGCACAACAAGAACGCAACATAAGGGAAAGGAAAGAAAGAAGAGTAAAAACAAGTCAAGGTAGAAGATAACCACTAAATAATGCTTCTATTACTTCTAGAAATGCAAAGTTGATTACAATGGCATTTGAGGTCGATATCCACATGCAACAACAATATCTAAAGGTCTGTAACTCAAAATGTAAGGTAATCCTATACAAACTAAAAGTATCCAACCCTTATAAATGAGAAATGCTCTTACATTTATAGATGAATGGATGAGAGGAAAAGGAGGAGGAGGAAAATTCGATTTGAAAACTCAACCACCAACAACCAATAATGAATTATTGCAAATCCACCTGTCAATCTGTTAAATGTGCTTCTTCATGTTTGCTTGGTGTGTGGGAGAAGGAAGGGGGTGAGATCTGAATCAAAACGGGTGGTTAGAGAAATCAGATCCTGTATTAATGGAATGAGAGACGTTTTCTAGCTTCTCACCTACTCAATCCTGCCGAAATTTGAACTTGATTGATATGGAGTGTAACCCACGTCATCAGCTATTTTGTCATATTTTTCCATGTGTCACACCTTATTTGGTTGCAAGGATTCGACACCCTATTGGCACATTTTGGTAGGTTATGTGTGGTTCCCTCAATGTCTGACAGTCCACGTGGCACAGGAACTGGCACAAAGGAAGGCGTGACAGCATGCGAAGGAAAGAAGAAAGCAGAAAGAGGTGCATAAAAGTAATGTGTGTGAGAGGAACGTAAGGAACACTTGCTGAAGGTACATATGGAAGAGGCAAAATCATTACAAGATAATGTGTGGCAGCAAGAAAGGGGGCTCGCAAGGATGTCAAGGACTTAGTTAATTTTGGGAAGCAATTCTAAGGTATGCACGAAGGGTGCATGACTGCTAGGAGGTAGGCGAATGAACCGAGAGTGGGTGTGAGGAAAAATGGAATAGAATAGAATAAAGGATAGGGAACATATGGGAAGTGTAGAAAATGAGTGCGCAAAGGCGTGCAATAAATAAGAGCCAAGGAAACATTCCAAGAGAATAATTGAAGTGCGTGTAACTTGCAATGTAGAACCTCAGAGCCATAATGGAAATATAAGTTGTCTAAATAACTAGGGGAGTTATTTTGGATAGCAAGCCTACTCATCTAACATAATATCAGGGACCGGTTGTGGTGAATACATTGTTTCAACTGGCTCTGAAACACTACGTATTTCTCCTTACACCATGATGATTGAATTAATAGGGGTAGGATCATGGACTTCAACATGATAAATTAAGATAGGTTTAACCTTAATTGTAAACTTAGTCCCATGCCTCATCCTCAAGAGCATATGAGACCAATCTAAGGACAAGTAACCCCCACATTGGAAAAGAATTCTCTTAACAAGAAAATGGAAAATAGAGGAGGAAAATATATAATTGATATGTCTTGATAAATGATTAGACTACAGAAGGCATGGAGTGTTAGCTCAAGGCCTTTGATTACTCCAACTGTTCTAACTGTGGTACCATCCAATTGTAAAAAACCCTTAGTGATTGGATTGTACTAAATCCCCAAAGTGTCTACTATCTATTTAGGTATCACAAAGGTGTTGGCTCCTAAATCTATCATACAATTATGCACTAGATGCTTACCAATAATCAAAGAGACATAAAAGGGTGTAGGATTCTTTGTTTCACTTACTAGCTCCTCCTTCGGTTAACATAAGCTAATTGAAGGACTTGGACTTTGTTTTCCGGTCCCATCCAATAGAGTGAGTTGCTTTAGAGACTCTTGTAAGAGATCCAATTGATATGGAATGGACAAGGCATCCCAAATCATCACATTTAAATTATTTTTCTTCATTTTTTCAACAATGTTTATGGGAATTCCCCGCACCTTGTATACCATTAGTGTCATTGTTTCTTTCCTTGACTGCTCCTTTATGGGGCTAGGTCTTCTGGAAACATTAGATAACCTATTCTTACTTAAATTTGTCACAATTTCCTTTTCCTTATGAAAATAGGTGTCCTACTTAGAAGAAGATGAAGGTTGAGTATCCAATGCTCTTTTCTTAAACCTTGTATTATCATCTACATGAATTTGAGGTCTATTAGAGTTGCCCACAATTTTATTGACTACATAAAACTCGTTAGACCCAAAAATTATGAGATTAGCTTCTAGGGTGGCTTCTTGAGCTTCTTCGAGATCAGTGTTTGGAAATTCCATCATTGATTCGTGTTGATTGAAGGAATTATTACCCATAAGAGCCTGACCTTCCACCTCATTTTTACAAGAATTTTTTTTATGGTTTTGATTACATGGGAAACATCATTCGGTTTTCTTGAGATAGATTGTTTTGAACTGGGATGATAAATTTAATCAAGTTAGGAGCAAGTGCATGTTATGGAGGAGGCAATGCTTGAAGAGGCAAGTTAGGATTTACACCTTAAAACCTGCTTTGCTGGTAATTTTTCCCATACCCCTGATTTAGATAGTAATTTCTTTGTTGATACCCTTAATTCTAATTTTGGTAAAGCTTAAAAGCTAGGGTTTATTACTTCTTGAGGGAAACTATCTCATTTGACATATTTTTTATCAAGGCTTTGAGGTCATCTATCTCGTTGGAAGAACTAAATGTGGAAGTGGATGAACTAACTTTCATCTCAGGGATTAGGGCAAGAGAAGGTTTAACTTCTTGGGGAGACTGTGGGAAAAGAGGTGTTGGGGGTCTAGGGGCTATTTTCCGAGCTTGAAATAAACAATTCTCAGCCTAAATATTTGTCTCGTAAGCAAAAAGAAAAGCCATATCTCCCATTGACTGAATCATTACTGCAATGTCGAGAGTTAAGAGCTCTCAAAAATACAAAAATGTATGTTAAGGGGATGACCTTAGGAGTGGTGGAATTTTTTCCCATGTCCTTTGAAACTTGAAGTTGAAGTACATCATCAACTCACAAGGGGCCCTTTTGATAGTTATTTGTTTCTCTAATAAAGAGATATTATCTTTCTTTTCTCTAAAATGTTTGCAAAGCTTCTCTTCAAGTTCATCCCATGTACAAATAGAAGCATGTTGCATACTCATATACCACTGTAATGATTTTACCTTAAAGGATGATCCCAAGAGCTTGAATACAAAATCATCTTCAGTAACAAAATGAACTAAAAAACATTAGCGACATCTAAGATGTACTCAATAGGGGTAGTTGATTTTTCACTAGTAAAAAATGCAATGATTTTTAGGGTAGATACTGGTATTTCATGTTGAGCATTCAAAGCCAAGGGGATTTCATCATTTAAAGGATACAAAAGGTTGATTTCTTTAGTGGGTCATGATTGTCATAGGTCTTAGAACCCTAAATGATAGTAAGAAAGGCCTATCATTAGGGGAAGTAGAGAGAACTCTAGATTGAGGCGATGGTGATCTTTCAACTGATATGCCTCTTCTTATTCTCCTTGGTGATAACTAAAAGTATTGAAAAGGTTTTCCACCTACTATCCTTTGTCTTGTTTGAAATATTCTCATGAAAAGAAGGCACTTAACTGTTGAAACTAATAGATATGATGATTGGAGTCATCATATGTGTTGAGAATTGCCTTTGAAGACTGGATATCACCAAGAATGGATCAAACCTAATGATATGAAGTTATAAAGTGATTTAATTTTTCCCATCGGTGCCAAAATTGTTAACGTCAAAATTTACACCCTCTGTTTGTGATCATGAATGGATAACAATGCTTTTGGGTGACATCGAAATGTCTCCAAGTATGGGCCCTTTCTACTTGAGAAAAACCTCCACAGAAGGATGGTTCCTCTACCTAATTCTAATGCTAATGCTAAACTACCTCTAAACTAGTTGTCAGTGCCATTAAAACTAGTTGTCAATGTCATTAATACATGAAAAGGTAGGCATGATAAAATCCTTAGGAAAGGATAAATTGTGAATTTTCTTTGGAATAGGATTGTCATGAAGAGAGTTATTGTCAATGGAAGCATAGTAGGTTTTGATTTTGAGTGTAAGAGATTGAAATTGAGATTGCAAATGGCGAAAAACATGCATGAGTGATAAAATATCATGTGAAGGAATTGTAAAAGAATTGAGAGGTACATGAAGAGGTTGAGGTTTTCCATTATGGGTGATCATGGGAATGTGAGAAGAAGAAGTAGAAGGTAAAGGCTCTATGGTAATGTTATACGTAGATGCAGAAGAAATAAGAGGAGGTATACTAGTAGGAATAGAAGAATCAACATGAATTTCATCTAGAGAAGAAAAAGAGGAAAGAAGAGGAGAATAACATGGAATATCGATAGAAACGCTAGCAATAGAATCAAAAGAAACAATAATAGGTGAACTAGTAGGAGTGGTAGAATCATCATGGTGGATGTCAGAAACAACCTCATAAGTAGAAGAAAGTGGAGAGGAAAATTCACATTCAGTAGTCTTAAGAGAAGTAACATCCTCACTAAAATGTTCATGATTAGAAATATAATTAACATCACTATCAGATAGAGTTTCACATGTAAGTATTTCATCAAGTGATTCGTCAACATATAGAGAAGTAGGAGGAGAACTATCACAAACTATATATTTGTAATCATCGGAAATATTTTTAGAAGTAGAAGAAACATGAGATACAACTTTACATTCATCTTTACTAGTATGAGAAACATCATCATGCACATGTACATTTTCAACATTGGAAATAACACCATTTGCATCTATAGTGGCACACTCAAGACCAAAAATATAATCGATAAGACCATCATCATGTGTTGTAATATGAATAAAAGAAGGTGGAACAACCTCAGTGACTATAGAAGAACAAAGATAACATTAAGGGAAGTTCTGGTCAAGTGAAACAATGCTCACACTAGAGTTGAAAAAAACTAATAGGAACATTATGTTCATGAGCAATAAGTAGTTGTTGAACTCCGTCATCAAATCGAGCATTGTGATAAAGGGTATTAAGTTCAACATCAACAAAATCATCAAGGATAGGATTCACACTAAAATGATGCATAGATTTCCTAGGAAAGGAGGATCTATTTTTAGCCATGAGGGTTTTGTGGATACTAGGGCAAGAAGTTATAAGAGAGGGGTTCACCAAATGATTTAACAAATATTGAAATTTGTAAAAAAACCTAGATATTTCAAAGTCGCATATGATAAAATGAAACAATAAAGCACATATTTGACATAATCTCGTAAGCTAATAAATTTGAAACCCTAAGTGCAAGACAAGGAAAGAATGACTTACTTGATTTATGTGTGATGTCAGACATTATGCAAATTGGAGAATATGAGAAACAAGAAGGGAAAACTATCACACCCATACACAATGAATTATGGATCTGCTACATGAACCTGGAACAGGGTGCTTGGATTGGGTCAGGGGCACCTGGGCATTGGAGACCTTTATTGGGCACCTCGTGACTGCAAAGATGGTCAGAAACTAATTATTCTTGTGTCACAAGATGGTAACTAACCTTAGTTGTTGGTAACATGTATGTCCCTGGATGATCATTAAATTTTTCTTATAACCTGGAAAACAAATGATATCCTACAAAATCCCATACTACATCAAATCCTAAACAAGAAAGATTAAAATGGGGAGTCAGACTGACCATGACGGTCACCCAACTAGAGTGAGCTTACAACTGATCATTGCACTACATTTCATAATCCATGTAGTTCTTGTGAACGTGTGTGTGAAATCGTGCCCTAGGAAGCTCTTGTGCAAGATGCACTTGATAGCAAGTGATAGCTAGATGTACCAATGTAAGTAGATGTGTGGATGGAAAAAATGAACTTCCCCTCCTATGCGTGTATGCAAAAAATGCAGTCACTTGTCCCTTGAGTGAGTGCTAGATGGATGCTTTGATGCTCTTAGAATGCATTTGGATGCAACCTTAGGTGTAATACGGTAAATTCTTAGAGATTATCCTTTATTATGGTCACATAGATTTTATATTTATATGATTCATTTTTTGAATTTTGTAATTAACAACTAAAATCCCAATGACCCATAACAAAACAAGATTCCCAAAAGATAAAAGAGGCCCAAAAGAGGCATGTAAGATACAAAGAGGTCGGGGGCACTGAAGGAGAGGGGACGAGGGCACTAGGTGCGTGTGTCCAGAGTCAATAAAGATAAAGAAATGAAGATCAGACTGGGTTGTGGGGTGTGCAAGACCAAAGAGGAAACAATAAAGATAGAAAATAGGCCAAAGATAGATGTCAATTACTAGTTTTCTCACTTAGGAATCATATGAATAGTAGTATGTGATTAGGACCTAGAAATGTACCCAAGTGCGTGATTTTGTGTCTACATTTTCCCCCACTTTATGTTTTTGAGTGAATACTCGATAACATAAAGTAGATAAGAGATGTGTACCTGATAACCATGTAGATCGATGGTGAAAGCATGCTGAAGAGACAAGAAAAAGTGTGGAGTGATTAAAATGAAGCGTGGAAGCTAAGGAAGAGGAAGTGACCCTAGGGGTGAAGCATATGTGTTGTGTCGTGTTTTTACCTATTGTCGTTGTTGTCTTTGGTGATGTGGGGTTACTTCTTGTTGTGTATTAAGGATGAACCTTCAAAAGAAGAGTAGAAAGAGTAGTCAAAGTCATATGTTATGAAAAATCTATAAAAACCATGTAAAAGTATGTAAAAATGTGAAAAATTAGTAAAAAGGAACATGTGCACCTGATCGTATGACGAGTAAAAAGGATAGAAAGGGTCCTGAAATGCTATGTATAAGTGACATTTTTTGGGTGATCTCACGCCAAGTGTGATTTTTTTGGGCGATCTAACATGCTAAAGAGTGAGTTTTTTTGGGCAATCTCATGCCAAGTGAGAGTTTTTTTGGGTGAATGCCAACAAAGTTTTTTGGGTGTTGGGGAGAAAGGTCTAGTGTTATTCTCCATCCATGACTGCTTCCCAAAATTTATACACCACTGCAGATGGTGTGATCCATGCTTTGTTCCATTTTGTCCAGTTCGATCCAAGTAGAAAAAGAAGATAGAATGCATTATGATTGTTGGAGGATTGTTCGCGTACATGAAAAACTTGCTCTGTGAAAGCTTTTGAGAAATGTGCCAATCTAAGAAAGTAACTATAACTGCCCCCTGGTCATAGGCTCCCAGGAAAGGTCAGGAGTGCACCCAGATGCTCATGTCTATATCTGGGCACTGATGTTGTGCTAAACTAAGGACCCAAGTCAGAATCTGGGTCGTTATGTGTCTGTATATTGTTTCTTTCATGTTCCTACATTATGTAGGCATGTACTAAGCTCTGAGCTATTGTATGGGGTGATTGATTCACCCAATGTATGCCCCCCTCATTTGGGGTGCATGCGAAGTTGTTAGGAGGATGCAGCCCAAAGGAGAGGACTGGATGTTGATCTGAAACTATACCCTATAGGGGGAGGGAATGTGCATGGTAGAAACCAAAGCACATGCAAACAAAGTGGCTAGAAACATGTGTTAGTGCAATCAAGAAAAATACACATATAGAAGACAATGTGTAATCTAGCAAGTAAGAAGACAATGTAGACCACGAAAAGTGGGTTTCAAACATGGGACATCACTCACAATGTCGCAAGATAATCAGGGCTAGAAGTGGCCCAAAATCATACAAGCAATGAACAAGCAAGACATAATGCATAGCCCACAAACAATGACATACAATAGAAGACAAGAGCAAACAAAGTATCAACAACCATGGTGGAAAATAGTTCCTGCAATGCAAATGTTACACATGAAGCACCCATTAACATGTTAGAAAGATAAAAAGTATGTCAAGATGTGTATATATAGGATAGAGTAATTGTGCTAGTAAGAATAGGAAGTAGTATAAAATGAAAAAATAACACCTGTAGTGTGTACGAAAGTAGATTCCCCTAGGAGCCTCGGTGGGACTGGTAAGAGGTACAATGCCAAACATCCATGTTGTGTAAGGATCTATGTAGAAGTATGCATTCACAACTAGATAACAAGTGAACATGCATGTGTATATAGAAAAGATAATGACATACAAAGTATCTGTCTAGCATGAAAAAAAGTGTACATGTAACTAGTATAAGCAAGCAAGAGTATGTGCAACCAAGATATGCAGTATGTTGTGAATGAGTGAGATGGAATGATATGCAATGTGAATGTGATAGGAGTAGCATGAGCCCCTAGATGGATGTGGATGAATAGTATGAGATGAGGTTCATTTATAAAATACCCCTCAACAGTCAAGAATGAACCATAGAACAAGAGTGCATCATCTGGAAATGGTTGAAATGTGTGCGGTAGATAAATAGATCAATGAAGCATAGAGCATAAAGATGAAGGTGGTGAGGTTCATTTCAGATTTAGACCCTCAACAGTTGATGTATGAACCATAAGAACTAGAGAGTGCATCATAGGGTAATGAGTGTGATCATATGATCCCAAATCAGATATGTCAAAGATGCAGAGTGTGAAATGATGTGAGGGATGATGTAGGAAGCCCTCACGTGAAGTGTGTAGCACAAGTGTGTCATAATGTAATAAGGTGATCATAGAGATATTACCTACCAAACATGGAGAGGGTTCAGATGAAATGGTGGAAGCATGTGAATAGGTAGGTCATTGGTAAGAGAAGCACTAAATGTAGATGAACTTAGGTAACCAATGACAGGTGATGTAGCGGTAGGAAGCACAAATGAGATGGCTTGAAAAGATGTAGTATGCGCTATAAGGTGGATGAGATGCATGCGGTGATAATGCACAAGGTGGAGGAGATGGAAAAATGATAACCTTAGAAGTAGGTGGAGGTGACAATGTGAACATCAGTGGAAACATGCTTATGCAGAATGGGAGAAAGAGACTTACTCATAAGAGTGAGAGCCAAAGGAAATGAAACCCTTATCTTCTAATTGTTTCAAATTGTCATGAAGGGCACAATATTCATTGTCACAGTTGGCCATTGATGTGGTGGAAATTGCAATAAGGGTGATCACGATGGCGATGCAAGTGATGAGGAGGATGATGTTGATTAGAAGGTAAGAAAATTAAGCACTTATCAAGAAAAGCACACAATACATCATGAGGCTTAGCAGCATGTGAGAAATGCAATGGCTCCCGAGTAGGAGATGGAGAAATATTAGGTGGAGACCGACACGGTGGAGGAGATGGAGGAAACTTAAGTGGTGGAGGGGATGGAACTTTCTTGCGAGGTGGAGGAGATGGAGACCTTGGAGGACACTTAATAGATGGTAGAGGAGAAGAATTAGAAGATATGATTAGTAGAAGGAATAGAAGGGGGTTCTATAACATGTACAGTGATTAAATCTTGTTTTAGATCAATAACTTTATAGCATAAAAGCATAAATGATTCACATGTATCATATTGTAATTTTTCTTTCAATGCAGGAATCAAGCCACGAAAAAGATAGATTTCTTCTCTAAATCAATACAGGTCTGAAATACTAATTGATGCATGCAAGAATTGAAACATAAAATGTAATCTAGAATGGGTTCTTTCTTTCCTTGATGTAAGATAGGTAAGCGATCATGTGTAACTCTAGGACCATTGTTAATCATAAAGCATCTAAGAAAAGCATCTTCCATTTCACAATATGTACTAATAGATCCATAAGGAAAATGGGTATACCATTGAAGGGCATCATCAACAAGACTATGAAAAAATATTTTAGTAACAATCGATCATTAGAATAAGAATCCATGGCTAAACGATAACGCTTAAGATGTAAATATGGATTGCCTTGTGCCATTAAAACATGAAAAGGTAGGCATGATAAAATCCTTAGGAAAAGATGAATTGTGAATTTTCTTTGGAATAGGATTGCCATGAAGAGAGTTATTTTCAATGGAAGCATAGTAGGATTTTCTTTCAAGAGTAAGAGATTGAACTTGAGATTGCAAATGTCCAACAACATGTATGAGCTGATAAAATATCATGTGAAGGAATTGTAAAAGAAGTGAGAGGCACATGAAGAGGTTGAAGTTTTCCATTGTGGGTGATCATGGGAATGTGAGAAGAAGAAGCAAAATTTGAAGGCTCTATGGGAATGCTATATGTAGATGCAGAAGAAATAAGAGGAGGTATACTAGTAGGAATAGAAGAATCAACATGAATGTCATCTAGAGAAGAAGAAGAGGAAAGAGGAGGAGAAGAACATGGAATATCGATAGAAATGCTAGCAGTAGAATCAGAAGAAACAATAAGAGGTGAACTAGTAGGAGTGGTAGAATCATCATGAATTGATTGGAAACAACCTCATAAGTAGAAGAAAGTGGAGTGGAAAATTCACATTCAGCAGTCTTAAGAGAAGTAACATCCTCACTAACATGTTCATGATAAAAAATGTAATCAACATCACTATTAGATCATATTTTCACATGCAAGTATTTCATCAAGAGATTCATCAGCATATAGACAAGTAGGAGGAGAACTATCATAGATCTATATCTTTGCAATCATTGGAAATATTTTCAGAAGTAGAAGAAACATGAGATACAACTTTACATTCATCTTGACTAGTATGAGAAACATCATCACACACATGTAAATTTTCAACATTGGAAGTAACATCATTTTTATCTACATTGGCAAACATCAAGACCAAGCATATAATATATAAAAGGATATATCTAGTACTATAATAGGTTGAGAAGAAGGTGGAGTAACATGAGTGCCTAAAGAATAACATGGAGAGCATTGAGTGAATTTTTGGTCGGGTGAAACGATGCTCACACTAGAGTTGCAAAAAATAGTAGGAATTATTTTTGTGGGCAAGAAATTGTACCGTTGAACTTCCTTATCGTCAAATCAAGCATTACAATAAAGGGCATTAATTTAGCCTCAATAACATCATCAAGGATAGGATTCACACTAACATGATGCATATCTTTCCTTGGAGAGGAGGATCTATTTTTAGCCATGAGGGTTTTATGGATCCTAGGGCAAGGAGTTCTAAGAGACGGGTTCACTAAATGATTTAATAAATATTGAATTTGTAAAACCCTAGAATTTCAGAGTCACATATGATAAATAAATAGATATAACACATATTTGACACAAGCTTATAAGCTAATAAATATGCAACCATGTAAGTATAAGAGATGGGAGAGATAGGGCATTTATCTAATTTTATCTGTGATTTTGGAACTGATGCTAAACTTGGAACAATTGATGAATAGTTTGGGAAGAACGTTGAAAATCACTTGGTTTAACATGATGGAACTATCGTATCTTCCTGTACTGGGGCACATGGAGTAGTTCAAGGGCATTCTGGGGGTTGGATATTGACCTTTGTTGGGAACTCATGAATACGAAGATACTTCATAAACTAATTCTTACTTCTGTCAGTAGGGTTTCTACACCTTTTTTTTTGTTTATATCTTGTATGTCATACTTGGATCATCGCATAGGTCACTTGAAATTTTCAACAGAAACCCTAATGATATCTTGCACAAGCTCTCTAAACTACATCGAATCCTGGAATAAAAAATGTAATATGTGAAGTCATACTGACAACGTTGGTCATCTAAAACATGAACTTATGACTGAACATTACACTACATTCTAGAATCCATGAATTTCATGGTTAAGTGTGTGTGAACTTGTACCCTAGGTATATCTTGTGTAAGATGCACTTGATGACGAGTGATAGCTAGATGTAGTAAATTAAATAGATGTGTGGATGTAAAAATTAACTTTCCATCCTATGCATGTATGTAGAAAATGTAGTTACATATCCCTTGAGTGAGTGCTAGATGGATGTTTTCATGCTCTCAGAATGCCTTTGGATGTAACCTTAGGTGATGATAATAGATGCTTAGAGCTTGGTCTTTTATTATGGTCACATAGCTTTATATTTTGGTTGAATTTTACAATTGACAACTAAAAGGCCGACATATAAGAAAACAAGATGCCCAAAAGATAAAAGAGGCCCAAAAGAGGCGAGTAAGATACAAAGAGGTCAGGGCACCCAAAGGGCATGAGGGTACTTGGGTGCTGGCGTCCTGGCTTAGCGCTAGTGTCCAGAGTCAATAAAGATAAAGTAATGAAGATCAGACTAGGCTGTAGGGTGTGCAAGACCAAAGAGGAAACTAAAAAAACATAAAAGAGGCCAAAGATAGATGTTAATTAATAGTTTTCTCACTTAGGAATCATATGAATATTAGTATGTGATTAGGACCTATAAATGTACCCAAGTGCGTGATTTTGTGTGTACACTATGAATCAAGGAAAAGTGGACAAGCTTTTTAAAGATTGGGGCATTAACGAGGAATCACACATGCGATCCTCCCAAATATGTAAATCATGTAATGGACATGAGTCTATAAGTGCTAATGTAACATAGTCTCCTTTCTGGGCTCTACACTACAACATGTGAGAAACTCTCTCTATCTCACTTACTATGCACTTGAATGCAGGATCAGATTAGTAAAGCTCGTACTACATTGTATTCAAAATTAGTTCTCGTTAAATATGCACTTCTAAGTAAAAACATTCCTACAATAAAGGAAATCACACTTATCCCTTCGTTGGGATTTCAATGTGAGAAAGGGAAGTGGAATAATACAACCATAATAAAAAAAAGAATCTCCTAGAAAGCCACAATGAGGTTCTCTTCCTAACTTATCTACAACAACCACTGATGTAGAAGTACATGTACACTTTTTACATATGGTAACACATATGAGGGTGAGATGAAAACTATAGACTAAAAGTGTATTTTAAGTGCCTTCATGATCCATATCAAGCGTGGTGATCATACTCCTAAAATTAGTTTGGCCCATATCCATAAAAGATCATTTTTTGTAGCCATTATGATTCTTGTTAACTAATTTTATGACCATTATGAAAGTCACCATTGACATTTTGTGAGCTATGGACTCGAGGTTTTTATTCCTCTCATTGGTTGGGCCTATTTTCAACATATCACTCACTACTATAAAAAGATTCATGTGATTCAATGTATCGTAATTCAAACCCTAATTTTTCAATAACTATAACCATTATATATTTCTTATGGTCTAAATAACTGGGTATTTATGTGATTAGGCATGATGTATTAATCTATTTTGAATTAAATCTAAAGTGTGATGTGTTATGATTGATATAGTGTGTTTGTTAATGTAAACTCACTTTCCATATCTACATTTTGGTGAATGTGAACCTTACACTCAACCTAGGTTTTCTTGTAGGTGAACATGCATTAATTGAATACCCAACCTATGTTATAGTTCACATTATGTAGTAAAATGATTTCTTCCTACCCAATTTTCATTACATTCTCATTAGTTAAGCTTATAATAGGGAGTTTTCTCATTTAACAAAGTGTGCTTTATATTTACATGTTTCACTTATTTGTTATAACATATTTGTTATTCATGTGATGTGAATACTACAGAGACCATCTAGGCCACCCCCAATACTATATACTATGGAGACCATCTACGCCAGCCCCAATACTATATCTAACATTAGAATTAATTATATGACTTAATTAATTATTATGCTAGCCACAAGTTGGAAACACATATTCCAATAACACGTTATAAGCCAAGGTCACAACAGTGAGGTTTTGACGACCAAGGGCAGATGATGACATTGGTAAAGTGAAGTTCACATTTTATAGCAAAATACCATTTGTGTAGTGAGTTTGAAAAGAATTGACTAGTTTCTTGACTATTTCGAACATGATAGTTGTCAGTTTTTGAGTTCCATCTTCTAAGATCAATTTCTCTTATTATTTAGATTCGCATATCAATAATAATTATATTTTAATGCACATAATCTTATATATTATAATCCTAACATTTTTTCCCCCTAATCTATAAACTTTTTTGATTAGTCCAACTATATTATTTTATCTTTTTCACATATTAAACTTTACAAAATATATATATATATATATATATATATACATACATTCATTGAACTTCGAACACCCCCGCCGCTTCCCTTACGAGAACAATACACATAAATCTAAGTTGCTTTGGAAACCTCTTTATGAAGTGAATCCTATGAAAGCGTTGAAAATGGTCTCAAGCATTACATCAATACCTACGTAGTATTTGCAATCATTTCCTAAATTCCATGTCATCACAATAATCTAACCTTTTTTTCCCCAAATGTCATTTTCTTAACTTTTATACATAATTATGTACAAAAGTCACCATAAACAATCATAATCCCAAAACTCCCGTGATTAACCTAATGTTTTCTTTTTAATTAAAGCATTAAACTACCCTCGAAGAATAATTGCCCTTAGCAAAAACCTTTTAAAACATTAAAATACAATTGAAAAATAATTGCCCACAACTTACATACAAAATATATTAAATTATAGTTCTAAATAAAATATAAACTACAGACTTTGGCGGGAGAGATAAGGAAGTAAGTTGCAGACGCGTTAAGCGAGGGGATACACGTGCTTATTTACGGTGTAAAGTCACCGACTCGCCAATCGCCATCTAAAAAGAATAAATTTTCAATAAAAAAATTTCCTTCCCTCGCGGTCGCCGTACGGTTTTGAGCTCCGCGTCATGGGACCCACATATTCCGTGTGTGGTCAAATCATTAGCTGTTCAACATATCTTTCTTGGCTAATCTCTCTATTCTTTATGGTTCAAATCCAAAAGCCACAAGCCAATAATAGAGGATTGACCCCAAAAATATAAATAGAGCAAAAAAGCAATAATATTTTTTTTTCGAAGTAAAAAGTAAACAATATTTTTAGCCAAAAGCCAATAATAAAATGCAGAAATTAAATTTTGGAGTGCATGAATGTTGAGAGACATTTTTGGACAACACTTATGAGCGAATGTCTTGGGATTTGTTGTGGTGTTTATGTATTGTTATGTTAGGGATCTAGTATTGGTTTAGGTGAGAGTAGTTTTTCCAAAAAATTAATTACACATTTAGTGTGATGAGTCGGTTGTCCATTGTACTCTTTGAGCGACGCTTACGCCAATCCCTTTAATAATGGCCATCTTTACGATAAATGCACCATTTGACATAGGGAACACTAGTAGAACTCCATAAAATAATGGTGTCAAAACACCTCCAAAAATTTGTATTGAAAGTCTTTCATGAGGTAATGGATCTTAACTTGATATCCCTCTACCTAACATTATGCTTCATTTACCTGAATTTGACAAAGTTTGTCACCGGTTCAAAACTTTTACTTTGGTTGCTTTTTTTTTTTTGCAATCCCCTCAAAAGGTATGCTCATATAGTGGGTTCACAACCACTGGCAACCCCAAGGCGTTAAGCTCGAAGGAGTGCCAAAATATGACCAAGGGTTTTTTCTCTTTTATGCTTCGCTAATCTTGAACACTACAAAGCCATTGTTATCAATGTCGTGTGGGTCATTCGAAACACCTTGGTGGTTTTTTCCCATTGAGCCAAGGACTTCCAAGTCTACGAACATGTCAAAGCTCAAAATCCTCGTTTGGGTTGAATTTTTAGGGCTTCCTCTTCCCCTTTGGGATTTTGTCGACAAGCTCATTCGACCCCTTGGGAAATTTGTGTGTCATGAGTAATCCAAATTTTATGCAACTTGCCCCCAAATGAGGGTCTGTGTGGAAATAGACCTAACCAAGTTATTGAAAGAAACCATTGAGATTCAGGTCGATGATACTCACTTCTCACAAAGAGTGTTTTATATTGACCTTCCAAATACATGTTTATATTGTCGGTTGTCAAACCACGTGATAAGGGAATGCCCCTATATGGAAGAATTACATTCATTGCCACAAGAAAAAAATATTACAAAGGGCAGAGCCACAAATTCCTCTAGTGATGGCTGGACCACGGTCTCTAACAAGATTTTTTACGACCTCTCGTGGTGCTGCCAAGTCATCAATTGTTGTGAACTAACCCACAACTGGGTCTAGAAAAACTATGCCTGCTACCACCAAGTAAAATGACCGATTGAACATAAGTTATTACTGTCATTATGCCCTCATAAACCACGCCCTTAGCCTCACATTCATCACAACATCACTTTGAGGTGAATCCCCAAGAAGAAATGGACAACTTGGGGACTCTTGACCACAAACTCATCCTTTGTTGGTTCCATAGTCCATCACCCTTTGGAGATGAGGATTATGTTAAAGGAAAATGGTGCCCATTACGGTTTGGTGATTTTATGCCAAATAAATTGCATGAACATGTCGTTGTTAACAATTTTGTTGCCCTCCAAGACCTATATGAGGGGTTCAACATGCACCTTGATAGTTTCCAATGATTGTACACTCTTGGAATGTATGAAGCCTTACTGAACCGACCCGTAGGTATATGGTCAAGGACTATTGTCAATATTTTTCGTAACATGAAAATATTATTCTTACAAGAATTTGAAATCTTAGGATTTCTTCTTCAGTCTGTTACTCACACTATTTGGCTGGGGGCTATTTTCTAGATGTCCAATCACGACCTTGGTAGAGGAGTGTCATCACTTTTCTCCCACTAGAGCTTTCTCATAAATTCATTTCTTGGGGATCCGACCCTACCCATCGGGTCAGGTGGAACCTCTTTGATTTTCATGGACGTATTCTCTGGATCACCAACCTTTATGCTTCCAACAACGTCGTGGGCACATGCCCGTCTATGGAGATGAATGATAGAATCCCTCTTGATGTGCATAAGATCTTATGCATGGATTTCAACATGGTTGAATCCTATACATACAAGAAAGGTCACCTCCCAGTGTACTGGTGTGCAAGGAAAAGGGAAGATTTGCTCTACATATACAATAAACTTGGGCTCTTTGATCCAACCACCCTAGGAAGGATACATTGACCTCATCCTAGTTCACTTGGTCCAAATTTAAAGGGGGTTAAGAAAGAGTGGTGAAGAGATTTGATCGAACATTGTTGGTTGAATAAGATCTCTTCTCTTTCTTTCAAGATAATTGTCTTCTCGTGTCTGTCGTTGATGGGGTTACCCTTTTGGACCACTCCCCCATTTGATTTTGCATTAAATGGACCATCTCCTAGTCGAAAAGGTGTAAGCCTCAATTTTATATTAACACATCTCATCTCAAGCACGAGAGGAATTTGGGACACATCAAGAGATTTTAGAACTTAGTCCCTCTAACTCAAGGAGACACATGTTGGATTGAAAGGTAGACATATGCCATTTACTACACCACCACCTTTTTCAAAACTTATGGCAAACAAAGAACCTTATAGAGACAGCATGCTCATGATACTGTCTACCATGAATTTCAAATAACTTTGAAGGATCTCGATCATTTTCCCTTCAAGCTTCAACTATAAACCCAATCTACCTTTTAAAGGCATAATCTCGAGGTGGAAGAGGCTTATAGAGCTAGAAGATCCCAATTATGGGCTCATATGCATAAGTGGAAGGTGAGGGATAAAGGGATCAAATAATTCTTTACTCTCCTCCACTCAAGGCAATCTACTAACATAATCAAGGCTATTAAGGAAGCTAATGATATAACTATAAAGTTACCTTAGATCTTGCAAGCTTATGTCCATTACTATAATGGAGAGTTTACAACCCACACTTCTTCTCCCGCTCATGAGAATACAATCTTTCGATGTCTTCAAGTTGTCCACGTAAAATCTCTAAAGCCAAGAGAGTGGCCTGTAACAAACCCCCCATTGTGGATGATCTTAAAGAAGCTATCATGCAGATGGCCATTGACAAAGCCCTTGACATTGATGGCTTTCCTTATGAATTGTATCAAACCCTTTAGGATACTATGGGCCTCGAACTCCACAAAACACTCTAGGAGAAATCATTAACTAGGGCAATATAAAGTTCATTCCCAAAGCAGGGTATCTTGAGCTTATCATGAATTGATGACCCATCATTGTGTCGAATGTGTCCTACAAGATCATTTCCAAGGCTCTTGCTCTCAAATTGTAAATTTTGCTTCCTCTCATTGTCAGGACCGAACAAACAAGATTCATACAACACAAGTAATTTGTAAGGATATTACTTGTATAAATCAGAACACATACAGCAGAATAGCATGAGAGAACACCAAAATATAGATAGATTATGACAATATGCTCATATAATATCTTCGCCACTTCGAGGGGGCAACCTCCAATACCACTTCGAGGGGGTAACCTCCAAACCATACAATAACACTCCAATACTCAATATGATCGTTAACTACAACCTTCTAACCCCTATATATACCATTCTAACCTATGGCCAATACTGAGGCCGACCTCCTAAGCATAATAAATCATAAATGAATGATATAATAAGATAAGGGGATGTGTGCCACATGTCGGCATCTCCATCAACCCATATACATTATAATATATCCCAAGGTACATAGCATTGCCTCCCTCTTTGACATGTTTCGTCCTCGAAACATAAGAAGAAGCCATATAATGAGTGTGCTTTAAATTATTGCACACTTGTCACCAAGCTCGATCATCCAACCACCATATGAAATCATATCCTGTGTAGCAATTTCATCATCAACATCTTATTCTTCTTCTTCTTCTTCTGATGTTGCTTCTGCTTCTGATTCTTCTTCTTCTACTTCTTTTTCTTTTTCTTTTTCTTCTTCTTTTGTTTCCCATCTGTCCATAAAAACTTGTTCCAGTTCCTGCAAAGACCAATTAGACTTTTCCTTTTCTAACTTAGAAAAGAAAATATGTGTAGGGCCACTAATCCACAACTTGAATAGCCAAATATCTGATGGTTTAGAGAATTTATCCCTGAATTTGTTCCACCATTCTCTAGCATCAATCCTGCGATCTCTAAAAAAAGCTACCATCCCCATGATCCACAAAACTAGGGTTTTTAGAATTTTGAAAATATTTCGGAAGATAGATAAAAACACAAAGAATAAACCCTAACTGAAATTTCAAGAGCTTTCCGAAAATATAAATTTTGCTAAAAAAAACCACAATTTGCTTCCTAAAAAGCGAATTTATGAAAAAACCTAAAACACCAATAACATCCGCAAAACAGATCCAATGGAGCTGAATTTTTCAGATATTCTGACTTAGAGTGTTTCCAAATTATGATGAAAAAATTGGGAAAAAATTCGATACCCTCTTCAAGATATACGCGAAACAAAAAATTAGGGTTTTTACCCTAATTTTGGCCGAAATCGCTGCTCTGATACCACTTGTAAGGATATTACTTGTATAAATCAGAACACATACAACAGAATAACATGAGAGAACACCAAAATATAGATAGATTATGACAATATGCTCATATAATATTCATTGTCAGGACCGAACAAACAAGATTCATATAACACAAGTAATTCTTGACAATGTTATTGTTGTTTGGGAAGGTATATAATGGGCTAAAACCTTTAATCGAAAAGTGCTCTTTATCAAAATTGAATTTTCAAAGGTTATGATAGGATTAAATGACCTTTTATTATTCACATGTTGCAAGCCCTAGGTTTTGGTCCCAAATTTATTCATATCGTGACTATGTTGTTTTAACATATTGGTGATTGTATCATCATTAATGGAGCTCAATCACACATGTTTGGTGTTTAAAGTTTTAGTACCTCCTTGCTAACTATTCATGTAGAGGTTTGGTTATCTAAAGGAATTTCCCTTCCTCACATTGACTAACAACTCATGGCCATTTTGCTAACAATTCTTTTGTCACTCTCCTTGAAGAAGAGAATACAATATCCAATGCCTTCACATCTTTTGTTTGGCCTCTAGCTCTCCTATGTAATGGTGAAAGACCCAATGCTACAAACAATCCATTTCCCCTACTTATGTTGGCTAGAAAGATCAAGGGATTCATCTTGGAGTGTAATTCAAAAGCTACAAACAATCCATTTCCCCTACTCGTACTTAGCCAGAAAGATCAATGGGGAAGTGGCTGGGATATTCCTCCCTCAACGGTGATGGCAATGGTAGCAACTTTGGCAATGATGATTGGGGTGCTCCCCCCATGATAAATTCCCACACATTTTTCTTGCCATTACCACTAGGTATGAAGAAAATGATGCAAATCAAGATGATGGTTGGGAAGGAGTCTCAAATTAGGAGGCCCTCTAGAGCTAGTGGGCAATACAACAAGCTTGACAATCCCCCACCACCACCTCCATGTTCGTAACAACTACATAATGCATTGTCTTTTGTGTTTTTTGTTTATTGTCCCTTTTTATTGAAATAATCTCTATTAATTCTTTGTAGTGGCTAACAAGTTGGCCTTCGTGCTAGTTGTTTTTCTCCCAAGACCGGCTCACTTTTAATTCTATATTCAGCGAGGTGATTCCATGCCACCTAGTATTTTGCATGATTAGCATTGTACTTATTTTGTACTATTAGTAGAGAATTGCTTTTCAATAAAAATAGATTGAAGGGGTTTTAGTTTAATTAACACAAGATATTTGTATGTCACAAATGTTGTGAGCGGCGCGCATGTGTTAATTGAAAGGAAATTGAGATTTATCCAATAACTTGAGATACATAGCTATAACCTGGGTGAGCCCCCTATAATGTTATATTATCAAGCAAGATAGATTTTTTAAGAGATATATTGGATTCATATATACTTAACGTAGTGGATACCCCTTTATATTCTAACATTAAGTGGAAGAGACAAAGTAATGATTTTAAAGGAATAACATCCCTCAATATTTTGGCATTAAATCCAAAAATAGTGAATGATAAACTTGATAAAATTGATACCCCGAGTAGGTGGATACCAACATTGCAATTTCATGGAAGGGAGACTATCTAAAATTTCTTTATAGGTGCCCATAATTTTTTTTTTTGGACTTTTACCACGTAGGAGGTCCCACGAATTGTATAATTTCATTAAGGAGCATAACTAAACAAATTAAGAGCCAACAAGCTAATGAGAAGGTAAAATCTAAATGCTAAATGAGGATAACTTCAACCCTACTTTCCCATAAAATTAAGAGATGTAATTTTTAGAACTTTTATTTTCTAAGAAAAGATTGATTTTCTTAAATATCAATGCATTTTTTTTTTCTTAATTGTTGTTGGAGCACAAGACCCTCCATAGAACCTCGTAAGACCAATTGGTAACCCCTCACAACTTTTAACATACCCCTATATTCACCAACTGATTTATTCTATGAGACAACGATATATTTAAAGCCAAAAAAGCCAATTATATTGTTATTTTTTCCCCAAAGCAAAAAGATAATTTTAGAAATCTTTTTTTCCAAAGCCGAAAAGCTATTTATATTTTAATTTTAATAATTATTTTTGTATAGCCGCCCAAATTTTGGTGTATACTTAAGACCTGGGCTAATAAAAGAAGCCTCTAATAATGTCACACGCCTTAACAGACTCGTATAAAACTTATCATCACCAATATTTTCATCACCATTGACCGATACAGCAGTGCCAAATCCCTGTGTTGTTTGTCAGCTTAAATTAGCCCTGGTTTTTGGTATTGAGGAGGACATTGGCTGTTTACAACAATGGCTACAAACGCAGAAGATAAAGGAGGAGGATCATCATCTTCTTCGTCATCAACACCATCATCTTCATATGCAGCATGCAGTCCTAGACATTTAATGACCAGAAGGTCCCATTCATTGAAGAAAAATCAAGACGCAGAGCTTTTATTGGATTCTCCGAAACAGCAGGGACATTCTTTATTTTCAGAAAACGAATGTGGGTACTGTGCATCTGAGGCAATCAGTGCTTTGAACTTCATCGCCCATCTCAATCACAAGAAAAACATGAGACATCAGCTTTTTTGTTTCTTCAGTGTGTTGTTGGTGTTCTTTGTCACGATGAAAGTGGTCAGTGATGGATGGCTTGGATCTCAGATCGAACAGCAAACAAGATTCAAGGTGTCATATCTTAATTCCCCTTTTGCAGATCTTACAAAGCCTTTTTAGGGATTTTTTCAATAGTTTTTTTGGGTTTGGGGGATTAACAGGAAATTAGAAAGAAATGGTACCAACGTTGTTATTTATTTTTTGTCTTTTTGATTGCATGTAAATGTAGATTCTAAACAAGAATGGCTTTGTTTCAGAGGCTTGATTTCTTTTGGGGGCATCAGTGCTTGTGACTGAAATTTCAACCCACGGATGGAGACATGATTCCACTAGGCACCAAAATGGCTTATTAATATACTAATTTGGTAGAGTTCGCTATCTAGATTTATACTATTGAAAGGAGAATGCCCAAGGGGTCAAATTTTAACTTTCTTCACCTGGGTTGGTTTGTTTTTTCTCTGTGGGTTATGCCACTCATCTTTATGGGGCATTGACATTAGGTTTTCTGCTCAAGATTGGAACAACTAATTCTGTGAATCTAATGGAAAGTTTCTGCAACTTGCAGGTTTCTGATCCCACTTTTCTAAAATGGATCCAATCAGGACATGTTTGCTATTTTGATTTAGAGCATTCTATCATTGGCCTGCCTGCTATCTATCCCTTTTAATTTTATTTTGGGCATTGATTGAAGTGATAAAAAAAACTAGTTTACTAATCATTTACATTCACTTCCAATCTCACCTTGAAAAACCCAATTAGAAAATGTACCATCTATTAACTGTTCTAATACGGTTGCACAATCTCATACAGAGAGCAATCTGGCCTGTCTTGGTCCATAAGCACTATGAATTGCCAATGATGAGATAATCATCAGACAGCCGTTATAGAGCTGTATCGTCTTTCCTGCTGTTTTACAGGATCAAACTTGATGGGCGGGTTGTTCTCTAGGATTAAGGGCTCTTTCGATTGTAGCTTAACAATCACAAGACAACAATATTGGGTCCCTTCTAAATGTTGCAAAGATGAATCTTATAAATTAAAAATATGAGGGGTTTTACAGGCTGCTCAAAAACCTAACCTAATTTTTCGTTTGAAGGGGAAAAATATTCAGAGTAAAAGCCTAAAAGGCACTCAGCTTATCAAACTGCTAAATGGGGATCATCGTTGGTTCCTGAACTTAATGCATAGTGTAACTTGATCCTCCCATATAACTTATCACTTGGGGCGTAAGAATTACACAAGCCATATCAGAAAGTTTATCTGATTTAGATATTCATTATATGCAAATTCAGTTACTGTATGAAAAACTTAAAAACTGGCCTGTGTTATATTTGATAGGTATCATATTCTATTTATTTGCCCATGTTTTGTATTTGACATGCTTTCCCTAGCAATTGATATGTATCTTTCTTTCCATTCAGATTTTATTTTCTTCTGACAGTTTATATCTCGCCCTTCTCAGGATATCACAAGGAGCATTTTAGTTTTACAGCAATTCAATAGTATTGAGAGAAGTGCTCAATATCTTTCAGAGGAAAATGAGCACAGGCGATTGAGTTGGGCAATGCCCCCAGATAAAGATAAAGATGCAGCTTCAGAGGAAAATGATGAAGAATTTCAGGTATCAATAACTGGTAATCAGTTTTTGACATACTTAAAATGACCATTGACCTAATTTTGTTTTTTAATATTTATGCTTAATTAGATAACTATCAGTTGTATTCATCTTGCAGGATTCCAAAATCTGGTTAAATCCAAGACGTGCTAACCTTGAGCAGTGTGTTGAACGATCAAAAAGTTACAAAAGTGAGTTATGGTCACCATCAGACTCAAATTTTAAACTCTTATGCCCATTCAATAGCAAAACGAATTCTGTGATACCAGATTGTATGGTAACTTATATATGATTTGTTTACTTCATCTTCAGAGCTTGAGGGCACCACAAACGGGTATATATTAGTCCATGCCAATGGTGGCTTAAATCAAATGCGAACTGGGGTATGAACTCTCTGCTGACATCCCTGAAAATAATGTTACAAGACTCGCAGAATTTTTGGAACAAATAAATATTTATACACGGCATTTATAAAGCATCTTGTAGTATGTTCATTCTGCTATTTCACATGTCAGTAATTATAGTTGACAATGTTTAATCAATTTGACATTGAATGCAGATCTGTGACATGGTTGCTGTGGCAAGAATCATGAATGCAACTCTTGTTCTTCCTTCTCTGGATCATACCTCTTTCTGGACTGACCCAAGGTTTGTAAGTTGTATGCATTTGTCCTATTGAATTGCAATCAGGATTCATCAGCAACTCAAATAATTCTCTAATAATTGGAAGTGTCTGTGCAGTGACTTTGAGGATATATTTGATTGGCACCTGTTTACTAACACTTTGAAAGAAGATGTACGAATTGTAAAATCTCTACCAGCACCTTATATGAAAATTGAGCCTCTGGAGAAAGCTCCAATATCATGGTCAAAGGTATGATTGTGAATTAAATTCTTTTGATATTCAGCATTTGAACTTGAGCTAGCAAGTAGTTGAAATTGTTTCAAGTTTCTCATTTTTCCATATATTACTTGGATGCAGCACACATACTACAAGCAAGAAGTACTCCCCTTATTGAAAAAGCACAAGGTTATGCACTTTACTCATACAGATTCTCGACTCGCAAATAATGGCCTCCCTAATTCCATACAAAAACTGAGATGCCGTACAAATTATCAAGCCCTGAGATATACAAGACCCATAGAAGATCTTGGGAAACAATTGGTGGCCAGGATGAGAAAGAATGGTAGTCCTTACATTGCCCTTCATTTAAGGTAAGAAATAAAAGAATAAATCTAAACTTCAATTCAGAGTCCTGTCCAAACTGATCTATTGGAATTATTCGTGCTTGTTAAGGTTTTTAATATTAGTCAAGCTTGGTAGATTTCCTCGTGTCACAGTTGTGTATGAATTGGGCAAAGAAGCCACTTAGCAGTTACATAGGCCAAATAATTAGGTTTTAAAAGCCAACATCAATGCAGGTATCCAATCTTGATTTTTCAGAGTGAGTCAATTCATTTAGTTAGTAACCTTTTACTTTTATTAACACAGATATGAAAAGGACATGCTAGCATTCACTGGCTGTGCACATAACCTTGCATTTGAGGAAGCAGAGGAGCTCCGTGAGATGCGATACAATGTAAAACACTGGAAGGAGAAAGACATTGACGGCGAGCAAAAGCGTATGGAGGGAGGATGTCCTATGACCCCCCGTGAGACTGCTCTTTTCTTGAAAGCATTGGGCTATTCATCTACAACCAATATTTACATTGCAGCAGGGGAGATTTATGGCAATGGGAGCATGAGAGCTCTGCAAGATGAGTTTCCAAATGTATTCACACATTCAACTCTTGCTACAGAAGAGGAAATCAAACCTCTTAAGAACTATCAGAACAGACTTGCTGCCCTTGACTATATTTTAGCCCTAGAAAGTGATGTGTTTATGTATACTTATGATGGAAACATGGCAAAGGCTGTTCAGGGTCATAGACGATTTGAAGGTTTCAGGAAAACTATTAATCCAGATAGGTAAGAGTTATCTTATGTAATATTTCATTGTTATTTATAATGATGCTTGTGTGAAGGTGCTGACTGAATTGAGAGAATGTTCTCTAAAAGACAACTTTACATGGTACAACTATAAATATAAAGTTGAAGGGCACCTGTACTGATTAATGCTTTTCTGTTAACAGGCAAAATTTGGTAAAATTGATTGACGAATTGGATCAAGGAGAGATTTCATGGGATACATTTGCGTTCAAAGTGAATGAGCTTCATACCGACAGAGATGGAGCTTCTTATCCAAGAGAAGCCGGCGATATCCCAAGACTGGAGGAGAACTTCTATGCCAATCCTTTCCCTGGTTGTATATGTGAAAAGCAGGAGAAAATTCGAAAACTTCTCAATTATTAGCCCAAGCTAAGCATCGGTGCAACTCATTATTTGATTCCAAACCACCACGATCTTCTTCAATAAAAGGCAACACAAATATGAAGTGATTTTTGGTCTCATGGTTAGCACAGGTGGTTTACCATTGGGTAGTCACAATCCAGTGATGTGCTCAAGGGCATGAAAAACAGAGCCTGCTGATGACCAAATTGTACCCTTGTACAGTAGCAATGTTTCAGTCACCTTGGGGAGCTCGGCTAACCATGTTTTGCTCATAATAAATTGCATTAGGGATCCGGAGAAGGTAACGTCAGATTTTCCCCCTCATTAATTACCAGGTTGTTACTTCTTGCCATGCTCCCGATAATTTTGAAAGCCAAGAAAGAAGTCATATTCATGTGTACTCTGTAATTCTATCTAGAACAGAGTGGGAGAGAAGCCAATAGTTCTTCCATGATGGTGCTGCCTATTCAATATAGAGGGTGTATAATAAACAATGTTGTTGGCATTGCCTCATTCAATTAAATTTTATATTTCATTCTTTGTAACAGAACTATCTTTATGCCAGTTATGCTTTCATCATGGCTCTACAGAAACATAAATGCTCATACGTTTCCACTCCTGGTTTACGAACACTCTTTTGACAACCAGATGTTATTAGGCATAATACATTTCATCAAGGAAAATTAAACGGTAGTATATTATTTAGCATGACAAATCATCGACAATTATCAAAAGAAACAGCATGGTTTTAGGATCTAATGTTGTTTACTGCTGTTATTGTGAAGGCATTAAGGCAATTCAGCTAGAACAGAATAAATTGAAGATCATAGATTGTACCATACTGTAATTATCATATTCGATTCACAAACCTATTAATAAGTCAAGTTTGGCAAAACTAGTACCAGTACTGTAAAGGAGTGCCCATAAACTAGAGAGTTTTCAGCCAATTTGACAGAGGTTCTGAATAAAAACATGTGGAAATAAGCACCATTTTCTACCAGTAATTAAATTAAAGATGACATTTAATATTAAAGACTCCCTTTGCATAGAAGAAAGAAGCATTGTAGGGTATCACAATACATCGAATCTAGTCTAATGCTGATTACATGGAACTTAAAGAAGTGTATTTGTTTCAGGAACTTGTCTATATCGGTCTTGTAATAAAAACAGAAGGGCTAAAGATGGATCTAAAAAAGGTACATGCAATTGTATATTGACCTAGGTCTAGGAATATGATGGAGCCTTCCATGTCTTGGCTAGTTTGTGTCACAACTTCATTAGAAATTGCAGTGACAGCAGGTCCATTAACAGATTGCATGAATGGGTGGAATTGGGTTGCAAAATTGTTTTGAGCCTCTGGAGCAAAATGTTGGCACTTGTGCTTATTGGAATGCATAAAGTTCTTGATGTGGAATGTTTCACCAAGTTCTCTTTTGTTGGGGGAGATTTGGAGGGCCATTTCCATTGTGGCTGTTGGGCCATGAAAAAGGGCTAATTATTGGAGCGCGCACACACATGACTTACAGAAGAAAGACACACAAATGGAAAAATGGTAAGCATGCGCATGGATGACGGTGATTCGCGTGTGGGGAGACAGAAGAAGGGGCGCTCAAGGATTATTTCTAGAAGAATCAAGGACTTAGTTAGTTTGGGCATGATGTTGAATATAGAGATGGCGTAGGCAACACGCAAGAGAGGATTCCATGCAAGAAGCGTCTACTTTTAGAGCATGAAACTAATAGTTCAAACTAGAGTATGAAGACTTGGAGGCTAAGTAAGGCTATTTTAGTACGAGTAGAGAATCACGTGACATTCAGTGTTTTGAGCTAATAATAGGATCTGAACTAGGAGTTAACTATAGGAGATCTATTATTAGAAGAGTTTGCATGTTTTTGTATTTATCTTGTAGCGGTGCAACGACTATTCTTAGCATGCAATCTATTTTGAGGATGCATAGGTGGTGAAGGGCAAGTCTCCACCCCTATATATATGTCTTGATTTGCACGGTTTAGGGATCCACATTTTGTTAGTGTTATGCTGCTGGTTTATGAGTGAGTATGATCATGGTGATATTCTTATGTATGTATTCAACGTCTGTGCTTTACAATAATTAATACAATGGATCTACGTCGTTGGATATTTAGTTGTTGACTCATTTGTTACTGGATCTTGTCTGGTGAATTTGATATTAGTTCTTGTCTGATTCCTTATACACTATGGTTAAGATCTAGATATGTTTATGGATTATCCTTGCATGTTTGTTATGGATTTAGTTTATGTGTGTTTATCATGCTAAGTCCTTGACAAAGCTTCCATAAAAGAGGGACCTGGTACCCTTGCACACTTTGGGTGAGCGCTCAGTTCTGCGTGAGTGATGTGCCAACTCACCTTGGGCTGCTTGGTAAAATAAAATACTACATTTTGGTAAAATAAAATACCATGAGATGCTTCAAAATATTGTCTACCCCAATAAGTGCGCTTATGTGGAGAGGTATGTGGTAGAGAGCATACATTTGATGAAACTAGTAACATTTCCAATAGCTTCAATGGATGCTGCCAAGATATATGTTTATCTAAGGCCTCGGTTTGTGGATGGAGCGTTCATAAAAGATGATGTAAGCATTCCTGAGGAGCCCTTCGTATGTAAGAAGGTTGAAACAAAGAAGTTCTAGTGTGAAGAGACACCTGTTGTTAGTAGGACCGAAGGAGTGGGCAACGATAAAACCCTAGCTTCTAGCGCGCTTGCAGGACAATCCTTAGAAATGAAGGAGGTAGGAACTAACACTTATGTCAGGAGGAATCCTGCTAGAAGAAGGTCTTTAGTACAGAAGAAGAAAAAGATAGTCCACCAATTGGATAATGAGAAGACTGAGAGCTAGGAGGAAGAAGAAGGAGCTGAAAGTGAAGAAGAGCCGGTTAAGAGGTTGAGCCCAAAAGTGCATACAATAGAAGAATCAGATTTCTGAGAAGACTGAGAGCCAGGAGAAAGAAGGAGTTGAAAGTGAAGAAGAGCCGGTTAAGAGGCTGAGCCCACAAGTGCATACAATAGAAGAATCAGATGAAGAAGGTCAGGACGAGTGCCACGAAGATGCACATGGCATAGATATGGATGATGAGGGTGTTGGAGCAGCCAGTACATAGGTAATCAAGGAGAATCCAGACCAGACTGGAGAACATGAGGATAGGCGCACCCTTGAACTTGAGCGCAGAGTAGAGAAAGAGGTCGCAGAGATCATTGAACACTTGGTGGAACATGAGGTTGCATGCAACGAAGAGGAAGAAAGAAATGAAGAAGAAAAGAGTGTGGGACAAGAAGGGATCATGGGGTGAAGAATTGCTCCTTGTTGTGAGGGTTTCCTAAGGGCACTCGAGGAAAGAGATGAACTTATATTACCCACGGACCTATAATGCAATATGTTGAGGATCCCAATAAGGTTATGTGTGCAAGGGTACCAAAGTATAATCCCTACGGATTAACTATTCTTTCGGTCATCATTTATTAAAGAAGAGTGCACTCCCACACACAAGAAAAATGTTGTCTTGGGATTTTGAATCCCATATTGAAGATCCAAAATTTGAGGTAAGTGCCCATGCATTACTGGATTCCCGTGAATCTTTGGTATCAAGAGACATGTACTTGTTAGTTGATTCTCAGTAGTTGACGGATGAACAAGCGTATAATGCACTTAACAAGCTATTGGCGGAGGTGGGATCCAAATTTTTTGATAACAACAATAGCAAAAGATATATGCAGGGGGAGTTGGTTGAGAAGAAAAAAGAAACAATTGAGATGGATAAGGAGATAATGGAGAAGGAAGAAATTATTGCGCAACTAAAGTAGGAGCTAAGGGATGAAAAAGGATGAATGCACATGCTTTACAAGAAGGCAAAGTGCATAGCTGATGTAATTTTAATTATGCGCTCGGCCCTGACACCCCTGGATAAGACAACATATGAGTATGCTTTTCCTTGTCTTGAGGATATTATGCACATAATTACTTCCCGACCGGAAACCCTCACTTTAGAATCTGCAGAAGAAATTATGGCATGGTAGAAGCAACAAAAAAAAGAACAGGTTGAAGCCACCATAATTGAGTACACTGGATTTTTGGAAGCAGTGAAGGCAATTGCTTATATGGTTGAGGTTGTATATGACAATTGCGAGGATCGAGACCGAGTGGTAGGAGTGGTGGTTGCCAAAGATGAAGCATAACTTAAGGATTTCTAGGCCAAGAATAAAGGGAACATATCAGAATGAGAGAAAATATTCGCTGAGGTCGAACAAAAGAGGGAAGTAATTGATTCATTAAGGGCTTCAATTAAAAATAAGTTGAAGGAAATCTACCCACAACTTATACGCAAGATGGATGCGCTAACAGACATGGGAAAACAGTTGGAGACCCTAGTGGACACACTAAAGGCTAAGGGTGAGGAATTAACATTTGATGAAGTCACTGCTATGATAGGGGACACCTTTACTCAGGCGTGCAGTGAACTAGAAGATTTGAAAGTGTTGTAAGCATTGGTGAATAAGGAGTTCCCTCTTATTTTTGCTCAATAAAATTAAGATTATTTCATTCTTTGGTGTAATCCTTGAGGACATTCTTTATTCTATATTTTTCACTAAAGGATTAGTTATCTCTGAGCATGCGATCAAATGGATTGTTGCCGAGGATAGACAACATACCTAGTGTGGGGTAATGTTGGGCCCTGAAAATGGCTAAGTATTGGAGCACACACACACATGAATTATAGAAGAAACACGTGCATATGGGAATATGGTAAGCATGTGCATGGATGACAGTGATTCATGCGCAGGAGACAAAAGAAGGGAACTCAAGGATTACTTCTAGAAGAATTAAGGACTTAGTCAGTTGGGCATGATGTTGAAGAATCAAGGACTTAGTTAGTAGGCAACATGCAAGAGAGGATTCCATACAGGAAGGGTCTATTTTTTTAGCATGAAACTCGTAGTTTGAACTAGTGTATGAAGACTTGGAGGCTACACAAAGCTATTTTGGGATGAGTAGAGAATCACACGACATGTAGTGTTTTGAGCTAATAATAGGATCTGAACTAGGAGTTAACTATAGGATATATATTATTAGAAGATCTTGCATGCTTTTGTATTTATCTTGTAGCGGCGCATGACTATTCTTAGCATGCAGCCTATTTCGAGGATGCATAGGCGGTGAAGGAAAAGTCCCCACACCTATATATATGTATTGATTTGCACGGTTTAGGGATCCCCATTTTGTTAGTGTTATGCTATTGGTTTATGAGCGAGCATGATCATGGTGATATTCTTATGTATGTATTCAACTTCTGTGCTCTACAATAATTAATACAATGGATCTACGTCATTGGATATTAGTTGTTGACTCATTTGTTATTGGATCTTGTCTGGTGAATATGATATTAGTTCTTGTTTGATTCCTTATACGCTATGGTTAAGATCTATATATGTTTATGGATTATCCTTGCATGTTTGTTATGGATTTGGTTTATGTGTGTTTATCATGCTAAGTCCTTGACAAAGCTTCCATAAAAGAGGGCCCTGGTACCCTTGCACACTTCGGGTGAGCGCTCAGTTATGCTTGAGTGATGTGCCAACTCACCTTGGGCTGCTTGGTAAAATAAAATACTACAGTGGCATCCCCTTTGGTTTAAGAATCATAGTATAATGAGTTTATCTGTTGCTAGGGACCAAGCTATCCAACTAAACAAGTTTAAAAAAAAAATCCTTTTTCTTTCTTTTATTTATTAGTAGATATGAGCATTTAAGAGTAGTTCAAGAAATTCCAAGGTGTATGTCATATCCAATATTGCATTGAGTTTATTCCAAGTGAAGGTATTCCTTTTTGATCAAAGCATATAGTAACAAAAAGATATCACAAACGATACATTAAATAGGGTAAGTATTTTGGTGAGACCATGGAAGCATGTAAAATTAAATCAGGGAAAATATTTGTATAGTAAAAACATTGTGCAAGATAGGTTTGATTGGTGGTAGGTAAGCGTATCTTTAAGAAATCCACGAGAGAAGATAACATATGGTTTGGAAGGCTATTTTGTGGGGATAAACAATTGGGATACTAATAGAACGCAAGTGGTCACAAAATATTGGCCTACATTTTATATACTAGTTGGTGAAATCTTTGGGACTATGCCAACTTGCAAATATTATAATCTAAAATTTGTGGACGACGATTAAAATTTTCATTGGCTAAAGTTTATACAAAATCTTTGCAATAAAAAAATGAATCACCCAAAATACTAAAAATCCATATTGTCCAACATCAAAGAGACAACACACTGAAAGTGTATGAGGTTCAACCTAAAAAAGTATATTCACCCATGCCAACACATTACTGTCAAGTGATCTTCCTCAAACAAATAATATGCCTATAATAACTACAAAACATCTAATGTCATTTTCAACAAATGCAACTAAGATTAATACTATCTTGTAGCAAAGGGATTGAGCTAACACACAATAAAGAGAATGAAGTATGAGACTATTCTATAGCAAAGGGAGCAAGCTAGCCTACAGTAAAGGCACTGAAGTCTAAGAGTACTTTGCAACAAAGGGAAAGAAGTAGCCACAAATTGGGTTGTGAATCTAGGGCACATGTTGTTTTCTACCAAGCTAGTGGAATGTATTGTTGAGAAAAATTCCATTTTGAATTCTTACAGACGTCATCAACATGATAGTTAGATAGTTACTCATGTGATGAAATGCATCATATATTGTATTTTGTTTTATTCCAAGTGGAACTCTTTATGGAATGTTTCCTTTTGTTATTGTTAGTTTCTAAAAAATCAATCCTCCTACACATTGAGAGTTGATGGATGTATTCAAAATATTTTAGGGTATAAATGTCTACAGTTGATATGTTTTAACAAGGGAGAAAGGAGAGGAGAAACAACATAAAGAACAAAGCTTATTCTTCAATAGTTATTTTCTGAATTCAAAGAGCAAGTGTTAAGCTAGTTATTAGATTTTCATTAGCAGGGAAGGAAGATTAGTTCCACACAAGAAAGGGAGCACTTGAGGTAGACGGCAGATTGAATTCCCACCCAATTTAGATAGATTGCTGCACTTTTGATTTCAGTAGATTATATTCATTTTCAATATATTATATTATCTCTCTTTCATTTCCTCTAGGTTATATATTCCCTTCCAAGAAGTATTTAATTTATGTATGAACTTTGACATTATTATTTATGTTAGGAATTCATTGTCATAGCAATACCTATGTTGTACATATAATACAGACATCATGCCAAAAGATACATCCTTAGGGTTGAAATTTTAATGAAGTACAATCGTGATCAAGATATCACCTGATTGTTGGATGGCTGATCCATCGGGTTGAGTACAACATAATTGTACTATATTAATTGATAAATGATTCAAATGATCATTTTCGGTTCCATTTCTAGGGACGATGTTGAGCATGACAATTATGGATTTTGATGTAGATTTTATCGTTTGCAAGATCATCATTTAATTTCAGTAATCTAGAAATAGAGATACTCTATAAAGATTACAAATTCACTAACATTGTACAAAAAAGTAGTGAACATTCAACTCTGTGATAAATTATGATTGCATGTAGTAAAAAAGAGCTCATTTAGGATGTTTTATCCTAGATAATGGAAGCACAACTGAAGCCACTAGTTTGGGGAATAGACTATCAACTGAGGCATTGGAATCTACATTCGAAGAACCCATTGCACAACCTTTTAGCTCCAAGCCAAGAAAAATATCTGGGTGTGAAGCAGACTAGTAAATCGTGGCAGAAGAAGTATCCAAGAATAATCCAACAGAGCCCTCCAATTTCAGGTTTCCAATTTCTGACCAACAAGAGGATGCACCAATGAAGAATATTCCACCCTCAGCTTTGCCAAATTTCAATGGACTGATGAAAGAAGATCCATATACATTTCTGTTCAAATTTAATGTCCTTTGTAGAAGTTATGACTACACCACTGATTGCTCATCGGTTAAAGTTCTTCCCAACCATTCTAAAGGATTCTATCTTAAGATGGTTTCTGGGATTGGGTAGAGATGCTATCAAAAAATGGAAGGCCATGAAGGAGAAGTTCTTGCTCAAATATCAAGATTACTATCGGAGTTGAGGCATGAGAGGAGATGATATATTTCATATGACACTAAAAGAAGATGTGCCATTAGGAGACTATGTGGAAAGATTCCTATTTTGTATACAAAAATCTAACACAAAAAATTATCTCAAGAATCACTCAAGTTGATATTCTTGTGAGGAGTAAATAAAGAATGCCTAGATAATCTAGACCTAATCGGAGGAGGAGATATATCCATGTTAACCTTTGAAGAAATATGTACTATTTGTAGAAATTATTCAAGGTCAACTATGGGAAATAATTGTAGGAGCAAAACCAAAGAAGGGGTCTCAAGAGCTAATGGAGGAATCTTATGAGAAGAGGTCAATAATCTATTGAAGGACATGTAACAAGATATCATTAATCACATGACCACTCAACCAGATACCATACGTGTAAAAGAAATAAATAAAATGTAAAAGTAATGCTAGCTAAATATTGCCCAACTTGTTAAAGAAAGAAGGATGATTGTAAGTGAAAAAATATATCTAGCATTATTGAAGACAAACAAGGGATTCTAGAATTGAATATGCTAGAAGGAGAAGATGGCCAAGTATTTTATGTAGCACAATGGAAGTCATGAACATCAATGCAATAAGGTATGCCTTAAGATCCTTTATCTTTTAGTAATCCTTATTGATACAATTCTTAGTTTAGTAGTATGCCTCATCAGCCTTGTCCAAATACAAAAAAAGTTGGATGCCTCCTTCTAGAATTTATAAAAAACAATCTTGGCCAATTCCTAATCATAATTGACAAGTACAAATTAATCCACGAAAACAACCATGGAGGGGGAACCAATAATGGTTCAACCCAACTCCTAGCTTCTAGCAACCTCATCAGTCCTTGTAGCAAATATAAAATTTGATGCTAATCACGTCACTCCCAATCCACCAAAATATACTCAATTAGCTACTCAACTTGCACCTAAGCCCAATAATAAGTTAGATCAACCGACATACAATACTGAAATGATTCAATATCCAAGCTATGCAATAACAATTGGGTATGTGCAACTTTGTTATATGAGAACACTTTCCACCCCTACTGCACCTATCATGACAAAAATTCATTTAGAAACTCCTATGCCTCATGATAACACATAGCCTCTTGACCCAATACCTTAAGTTGACTCAAAACTCACCACTTTCAAAATCGAAAGAAAACCTCCATTCTATGGAAGATAGAGTATACCAAATCCAAATCCTAAACAAGAATTTACTTTGTAGAACAACTAAAAATGTTTGTATAAAAATACCCCTATTTTAAGTAATCAAATATGTTCCCATCTATACAAAAAGTATTAGTGATTTGTGCCTTAAGAAATCGAGGAGAAGAAGAAAGGATCCATAAACTGTTCAGGTAATTGAACAACTTGTTGACATCATGTTGTGGAATATCTCACTTCCGAAATACCTTGACCTAAACAACCCTATTATAGATGTTTGCATTAATGGGCCTCTATAAAAATACCTTGATTGACATATTGAAAACTATCAATGTCATGACCAAGGAAACTATGAATACATTAAAGCTCTTAGGAATTTTCCCAACATCCACTTTGTTGCAAGTAGTGGATAGATCAACTATTAAGGTTGAGGAAATGCTAAAATAGTTGGTCATAATAGTCGATTATTTGAAAGACACTATTGATTTCATGATTCTATAGCCAAAAAACAACTTGGGAGGTTATCTAATCATAGTAGGAAGGCCGTGGTTAGCTACAACAAAAACATTTATCGACTGCAGGTAAGGAAATATGCTCATTTCTAATGGAAGTGTAACCAAGAAATTGGCCTTATACCCGCTAGCACAACCTTTTTATGAAATAGAACAACCATATTGGAAGGAACAAGAAGAAGATGACCAATACTCAGTGCAAACACTTATGATGTTGGAACACAATGGCATGTTGTGATCATAGGAGGAAGAGCTCATTCTCTCCAACATAGTGTAAAATACATATAGTGTAAATCCCCAGGTGGACAATCACTTGAGGTGTGTAACCTATCTATTGAGTAAAGTATTTGCTATGATAGAGACATTGCATTTTACTCAGGAAAATATTAGATTCCACCAACTTCTCCCCTATGAATGTATCCTCAATTCTATGTGTAATAGATTTGACTCTATGACACCCTTGTCAAAGTAAGTAGCCACTCTTCTAAACAAGCCATTAAATATCAATAATAATCTAAGCTTGTAGCAACAGGATCAACTTGTTACCATGCCCCAACATAAAAAAATAGATTTCACATGGGATTACCATGACATTAAGCGTATTCATCTAGATCTATGCACACATCATATCTATATTAAATAATATGGCAGTCCTGTTAGGCAACCTCAGAGAAGGATGAATCTGATTGTCAGAGACATTGTGAAAGAAGAACTGAAGAAATTATTGGATGCAGATTTTACTCATCCCATTTCATATAGCCAGTAGGTTTCACCCCTTGTTATTGTTCCTAAGATGGGAGTGAAATGTCATATTTTTCTAGATTATCATGAGCTCAATTCAGCCACTTGAAAGGATCATTTCCCTCTTCTTTTTATTGATCAAGTACTATATATGTTGGATGAAAAGAAATATTTTCTTTCTTGGATGACTGAAGTGGGTACAATAAAATCCAAATTGCACTAAAAGATCAAGATAAAATTACATTTACATATCCCTAGGGTACGTGTGCTTATGCAGTCCTTTCATTCGGTTTATGTAATGCACCCGCTACTTTCCAATGAGTTGTTCTTAGCATTATTTTGATTTAACTAATGATTGTATGGAAGTATACATAGATGCCTTTATAATATATGGAAGTACATATGACACACATTTATCCAATTTAGAACAAGTATTGTAATGGCGCCAAGATCATAACTTGTCACTAAGTAATGAGAAATGCTGCATGATGATGATAGAAAGGATTGTCTTAGGAAATTATATTTCTCTAGGTGGGATACAAACGAACCTTGGAAAAATAGAGATTATTATAAAGTTGTTGACACATCAGAAACAAAAGGATGTTTGAAGCTTCCTTGGATACCTTGTACACTACAGAAGATTCATCAAATATTTCAGTAAGATTGTAACACCTTTATTTGTATTACTCTCTAAAGATGCTGAATTTCTATGGACAAATGCATGTGAAATGGCATTTTAGTTTCTTAAGGGTTTGTTGACAAAAAATATAGTACTACGGGGACTTGATTAGAAAATTCCTTTCCATATACATACTGATGCATAAGAAGCTCCTATTGGATATGTTCTTGGTCAAAAGGATGGTATGTTGAGCTATGCTATCTACTTCATCAGTAAGAATCTACAAGGTGGTTTAAATTATACAGTAGTTCATAGAAGGAGCTCTTAGTAGTAGTATATTCAATCAACAAATTCCGCCACTACATAATCAATTATCCTATTTTTATCCACACCGATCATTCAACAATAAGGTATTTAATGAATAAACTAGTAGTAGGTAGTCAAATAGTCCGATGGCTACTATTGCTCCAAGAATGTGATATTACTATAGTTGATAAGTCGGGAAAATCCAATGTTGTTGCAAAATTTCTTTCACAACTCACTACCAATGAAGATAGCCTTATTATAGATGATTCCCTCCCTGATGAGCATCTCTTTGCAATTACCACTAATACTCTGTGGTATGTAGAAATTGCTAACTACTTGGTTATAAGAAGAAATCCTCTTCACTTTTCACTAAAGGAAAAGCATAGTCTTGTTAAAAAGAGCCTTCCCCACTCATGGATATCTTGGTATATATTTTTATAGTGAACCCGAAAATGTGATGCACAGATGTGTGAGAGAGGATGAAGTTTTTGACATCCCAAAATCCTGTCATGATGAACCTTGTGAAGGGAATTTTATAGCCAAAATAAATTTCCAAAAGATCTTGACAGCGGAGTATTATTGGACGACCTTTCATAAGGATGTTGTATTGTATACTTGGCGGTGTGATAGTTGTCAAAGGATGGGAAAACCAACAAAATATGATGAAATGCCATTGTATCCCAAATTTTTTTCCAACCCTTTGACAAGTGGGGATTAGATTTCATAGGACCCATTGTGAAATGCAACTTTCTCCCTCGACTAAATTCTACTAATTCTTGGAAAAATTTCAATTAGCGGGAAGACTGATACATTTTTACATTCTTAATGCTATTTAATTGAGAAAGCTAAATCAGTTATAGTCGTAGTTGATTAATATTTATATAAAAATATATAAACCTAAGATGAATTTTCAAATCTGCAGAGTGAAAAACATAACCGCACAATAAAGAAAAATAGGCAGAAGGAAGACAATACCCATGTAACAAATAAAAATACCGCATAAAGAAGAAAAACATCCGCAGAACAAAGGTAATAAAGTAAAATCCGTGAAACACTAAAGAAAACCACGGAAGGAGGAAGAAAAAATGCAAAATAAACCAAAGACTAAATAAATTCGGGTCCAAACGGTTTGCGAAGACAAAAGGCAAAGATAGGTGTCAATAATTCATTAGAAACGGTTATAAAAGGATGACACCGTGAATTAAGACGTGTATAACCTTTTCATTAGTTTGCATTTTACAGAACCTAATAAATGATTAGCAAGGGTTTGCCACTGTGAAGCTCGCATATACGTGGCTCTTTACTATTCATTCGCACTTCACAGTGCAAACTAACTGACAAAAGAATAATTAATAGCATGACTTACTGTTTAAGAATCTGTATACACATGTATCTTAATTGATGGTTTATTTTTCACATACTAACAAGATTATTACCAAGAAAACAATATGTGAAGGAAAACATGGAAAAATTCTACTGGCTCGCTTTTTGAAAACCTAACAAGAGACTGACATTGTGAAATCAGTGGGTAAATCTCATTGGTTCGAGTTTCGCATTTGTCAGAAGACAAGTTACTAAAGTTTGGATTTGTGAAGAATGTGGAGTGCTATCACTAGTTTGCACTTTGCATAGCTCAGAAATGACTGACAGAGGCCCAACATTCTGAAGTTAAATGGCACTATCTCATTGGCTAAAACCTTCACAATAGTCAATAAGTCTGACAAGACAATAACACACAGACTTCTCTGATTGGCTAAAGCTTTGCAAAGGCATAAAATAATCTAGAAAACTCTAACAACAACGAATGACACATGGAATGTTTTAATTGGCTCGATGTTCACAATTTTGTATATTTCACTATGTAGGGGTGGATTTAAAACATATAATTAACTATAGTTAAGGGGACTTCCGGGTCCAAGACATAAAATACAATAATACGACTGCGAAGAGATTAAAAAATGACAAACATGACTATAAAATATAGAAGATATATAATTTAGCTTGAAACACCATTAAAATTGAAAGATTACTTCAAACATGATCAATAACATTAATACAGTCTTGTTCCATATCAATTTAAATATGAATTTCATTAAAAAATAGACACAAATATCTAAAGTCACGTATTTATTGAATTATTTATATAATTCATCATTCTTATTAATACAAGCATGCATTTTTAAAAATATACATAGCCACATATGCAAAATTCATTCCTTTGCATGTTTTTAACAACATAAATAGAAGAATTTAATCTTCCTTTTATTAGTTTTTGATGTTTACAGAGATTTTACAGAAACCTATAGATATTTTATAAATATTTATAGAGAGAAATTATTTGAGACAGTATTAAGGAATTCTAATACCAAATTCCAATGCAGAGACACACGCAACATAGACTAGACTATGGGCACACTAGAGAGGAATGTTCTACACACCCTGTGTATGTTCACCTTTCCCTAGCTAGGACCATCCGAGGTTGTAATCTATACCCTTGGTTAGGACACCACTGGTGCCCCTCTCTTTGCACACCACTTTCCTATATCTAGTCAGGCTTGGAATTTAATTCCACAGACTCAATTCATAAGATTCTTAAGCATAATTTGATTATATGCTCTCAAAATCATAAATGATTCAATAATTTTTCTCCTTTCAGTTTGAAATGCCTTTTATAGTTTTTCATTGGTAGTTAATAACCATCACATTGGTTGTTTACTATTGTGCATAGAGAATATAGCTCAAGTACAAGAGCACATAAGGATCGGGCGCACAGAAACTAGACATGCGGGAAGGCGCAAATTTAGGGAGGAACATGAGTGCGTCAGAATAGTTTGAATTCATGACTTAGCCACTTTTGTGGGTCAAGGATATTTTTGGAGATGGAGTGTTGAACACGTGATAAACATGAAGATTTGCAACTCACACAAGACTATTTTAAGATATGTAGTAGTTCGAGCACCATGCAAGGTCTTGATCTAATAATAGGATTTCTACTTAGAGTTAACTATAGGAAATCTATTATTAGAGCACTTGCATGCTTATGTATTCCCTTGCAAAGGTGCATGGCTATTGTTAGCATGTAGCCTATTTTTAGAAGGTGCATGAGTGGTGAACAACAAGTCCCCACCCCTATATATATGTATTGATTTTCACGGCTTAGAGGACACCAATTATTGTAGAGTTATGCTACAGATTTGCTAGTGCGCATAACCATGGTGACAATATGTTGAATGTAAGAAGCTTCTATGTTTTGCAATATTTAATATAATGGATAATATTGGTGGGATATTGGTGTTAGATGTGACTGAATCTGGTTCTTGGATGGTAAATCTTATTATGATAATTGTTTAGTCAATCTTTCATGTGGTTTAGATCTAGATTTGGTTCATGTACTGTGGTTTAATTTATTATCTGTTATGGATTTGAATATATACATGCACAATCATGTTAACATTATGTCCAAGCAAATCTAAAGAGGAACTTGGTACCCTTGCATGCTTTAGGTGAGTACTCAGTTCTGGCTAAGTGATGTGCCAATGTGCCTTGGGTTTTGTGGGTATATTCTAGGCTGCATCATTGGTTCCGTTGCTGGGACCTCTTTCTCAGTTGGTTTTTAGGATGTTGCGTGATGAAGACATACCGATTGAACTTGGCTAGTATTAAGGAGTGGTTAGTAGATTTGGAAGAGGAGTATGCTCATAGATTCAAAGACCAAACTTGATTTTAATGCACACATATGGGTCGAGTAGAATATGTATAACTGCTTATATGAGAGATTCTTTACTATCTTCCCGATAGAATTGTATGAGTGGTTGGTTGCTTATGCGTCAAAGAGGAATTAGAGGTTTCATATGCTTGTTTGGATGCAGGAAGAATTTCAACTCTTGTATGACATAGATCTGATTTGGATGTGCTCTATGGATGTTTGGTTCCATGGTGTTTTGAATAGCTATACTCTGGAGTACGTAGTTTTGACTTAATCTTTCCTAGAGGTTGTTGAGTTTTAGTTTTTGTGCGAGCCCAAATGATCATATTTCCACGGTATTCCACTGGCAATTAAGATCCTGATTATAACCCCAAATTTGGAAAAGAAGTCAATGACTAACTAAACCCCACCAAACGTAGGGGCAGGAATAGGTTTCGTAAGGATGGTGGACCTAGTGGTAGAGAGATAGAGGGAAGAAAGGTGGCTTTAGTTCAATGAAACATGTAAGAGGGATATAGAGAAATTACATGAAGTTGCAGAATAAATGACATTTTACAGAGAAATGGCTTGTGAAGGATTCAACGCTCACGTATAATACTTGGAGCGAAAGCATCTAGATGTTCCCCATTTGGGAAAGCATGGCGAGTAAACCTCTTAAGCCTTAGATAAGAGCACGCTAGTAGAGATGACATGGGCTGCAAGCGTGTATCTAAATCTACTTGATGACCTAGCCTTTGCACTTGGTTTTTCATTTTCTACGACAATAGGTAATCAACAAACTAGTGTAAGCAGTAGAGTTGCAGTAAATAGAGTTAATTTGTAGTCAAGTTCAGGATTTGATCATGGAACTTATTCATCTATGAAACACTCATCATCTACTTTATTTGGAGGACTAGTTGGAGGCATATTTTCTGGCGCATCATCAACATAGAACATAGGTGTGCAAAACCTAGGCATCACATCTTGAAGTAGTGAAACTTTGTAGACTGTGGGCATTCAGTTTAGCAAAACCATCATAACACAAGGTAGTGCATCCTATGGTCCATTACCTAGTACAGGAGGAGGCTCAAGAGGATCAGGAGGATTAGGTGGCTTGGGTACTGGAGGATCTGGTGGATCTAGGGGCAGTGGAAATATAGAAGGCTCTAGATCTGGTTAGCAAGGTTCGTACTAACCTTAGAAAATTTATATGGAGATGTCTCTCCATCTACTACAATATAGAGGTATTGAAGATGTAGTTAAGCATGTGCATATGTGTGAGATAATATGCCGCACAAAGGGATTACAGCTCCAAAGTGTAACACAAGACAATTCACAAATAAGTTAAAGGGATATGCACACAGTTGGTATAGAAAGTTTGATCCTGATCAGACTTGTGTGGATTATACAATGTTACAAGATGCTTTCTTAAAGGAATTTTATATCCCTGAGTTTGGGCAAAAGAGCATAAGTGCACTTAAAGACATTAAGCAAGGCAATACTGAAAGTGTTCGGGAATATGATGCATGGTTCAAGAATATTCTGGCTAAGTTATCTTATAACATGCACGTGAGCCAACATGTATAATGGTTTGTTGGAGGACTGATCACACCTTTTAAAAGGGAAATTTTGCATAAGAATTACACAAATCTATGCAAAGAAATTGAAAAATCTCTATACATTGAGGCAAAAGGAAGTGTGGACACAAGAGTGAACCTATTATTGGAAGCTCAGATTGCAGTAATGGTGAAGTAGTTGAAGAAATTATTTGCTAATTCAACGCATGAGATGCACATCGAAATTGGTTTATGGAATATGAAGTAGAGGGACATACTAAGGCTAGTTTCCCTTGGAAATCAATGCGCTCCTTGTTACTGGATTGCAAGATATGTCACTTGGACCACAGTTCAAGCCGGTGCCCATTATTACAATGCGTAGTAAGAAATAATGTGTCCAGTTACTGTAAGATTTGTAGGTCCTCGACTCATGATACTGAATATTGTAGGGTGATTGATCAGATCCATGATTCCATTGATGGTGGTGTAAGACAGACTGGTGTTACAAATAATTCCAAGGAAAATGGAAAACATCGTGACTATGATCATAGTGAGGGGCATTCTGATGGTGGTTGTGGTAGAGGTCGAGGTTACAGATGTGGATTTTGAGGTCGAGGTCATAGGGGAGGAAGGAGTGATTTTCCTCATGGAACCTTTTATACATGTGGATCTCCTGACCACTACTGGCATGAATGCACAAAAAATATTGTGTTCTTTTTGTGGAAAGAATCATAGTTATGAAGAATGCCTCGATTTGTATGAGCACTTAAGCAAGAAACACAAATATGAAAATAAGGGTGCATGAATGGTTAGAGTATAGTGCACCATGGAAGACCAATGGATGCCAAAGTTAGCACCGGATTCTGAGTTGGTGGTTGTGAAGATTTCTACACGCACTGAGGCAACACATGTCAGGGAGACTCTGCAGTAGAAACCTACCATTACTAAGGAGGAATTCCTACATGCCAAGTATCCAGACCCTATACATCAGAAGGAGATTTATCAAAAAAATATGGAAGTAATTCAAAATTTACATGGTGAGATACAATGTGGAAGTTGGAACAATAGAAAAAAACTGATCTCCATCAGACATATGTTGATGACTTGAAAGAAGTTTGCAAGATGCTGCGCCAAGAGAACATTATTCCTTTTTTGGGAAATTTTTTGAAGGGAAACACTCCGCATGCTAGGACTAAACATGAGAGACAAATTTTGCATGCTAATCTTCCTCTAGACAGTTTGGATTATGACAAGGAGATTACTCTAAATGCTATTGTTGATGGCTGGATTTTGAGTAACATCTTGATTGACACATGCGCATAAGTGAATGTGCTCACTTTGGATGCATGGGTTTAGATGGGAAGACCTCCATTACGACCATCTTCTTATGTGTTATTCATGGAAAACCGAACTAAGGAAATACCCATTAGAGTTTTAAAAGATAAATCCATTACTATACATGGGGATAAGTTCACTGGGGAATTCGAGTTCTTAAAACTTGCAGAAGCAAACAACTTCCCCACATTACTTGGGCACCCTTGGTGCTATGTAAATAACAATGAATTACATCTCAAAAAGAGGTATATGAGCTTTGAGAACAAGGATGATTATGTCATCATACCTCTGACAAATGGGAAATCTATGCCTTATGTAGAGCCCTTAAGCAAAGAAGACTTGAATAAAATTTATGTGCACACCATCTGAGATCTAAAAGTTCTTGAGCCATCAAAGGAAGGAGTTCTCCAGTGGGATGATGCACAATCCATGAGTGATACTAAAAGTGTTGCATCTAAAAATTGGGCGCATGACACTTATGAAATGGTTGGGCGTGAAGTACGGAGTACAACTGTGCATGTCAGTAAGCCAATCAATATCAGACGTTTAGGAAGTGCCCATGTACCAAAGTATATAGGTGAGTAGAATCCAGAAATATTATTGCTTGCTATTGAAGTTCAATTAGAATTTCAGGTTGAAATAAGGAACATGATAGTATATACTTTGTGTGGGATGACAATGCATTGGTGGATTATTCACAGGGATAGTCTCTTGGAATGGAGAGAAGTAAGGATTTATTTATCTGCTCGGTTTTTGAAAAGCAATACGTTCACTTAGATCTACACATTCCACGGTAATGATCCTGTTTAACACCATGTTCAGTAGTGTGAGAGACTCTGGACATTGGGGCAGGAAGCTTTACCACCTTTTTTGTGGGTGCACAAGTTTTATTTCAGCTTGCGAAGATGCATGCACGTATGGTATGTCTATGCAAAGTTGAATGGAGCGAATGGAAATTGGAAAGAACTTGTTGAAGGTATGACTCAGATATTTGATTAATTTTCTTCTAAACCCCTGGTAAATGAGGTGCTGCAGGTTATGTAGCGATTAAATATGAGAGACAGTGCAAAGGCTAAAGAGTAACTTTAGGAGTTGTTAGGGGAATTAGACCTGGGGGTACGTTTTGAAGAGGAAGAAATAGATGCTGAGAAGCTTGGGCACACCTACCTAGAAAGAGAAAAAGGTAAGATGATTTACATGGTTGATGATGAAGAGGTAGAGAACCTGGAAATTGAGCACATAAAGAGTACACACAAAGTCTTGAATAGTGCAGATGAGAAGGCACATGCCTACCATGAGCCTATGAAGACCAAGAAAGTGAACATCGACACATATGCTGAACCTAAGGAGGCTATTATAGGAGATTACTGGTTTGACTCTGAGGTTGCTAAGCTAATTGAGCTACTACACAAATGTCAGGATTTTTTCCCTAGAGGCTATCATGAATTGAAAGGCGTACATGAATCATAGGGAGAAATGAAGATAAAGCCAAAAGAAGGTGCACACCCATTCCAGAAGAGGCCTTACATGATGAATCCAAACTTGTGCATAAAGGTAAATGAAGAAATTGACAAAATGTTAATTTTTGGAATTATTGTGCCAATTGAGGAGTCAGAGTGGGTGAGCCCTATGGTGATCAACATCAAGAAATATGGTAGAATTAGGATTTGTGTGGATTATAGGGAGTTAAATGCTGTATGTATGATTAATCCTTTTCCCACACCCTTTACTGAGGAAATATTGGAAGGTGTTCCAGGGTGCAGAATCTACTCCTTCAATGATGGATTATTTGGATATCATCATGTATGGATATCTATTGAGGATCAAGAGAAGATGACTTTCACCACTGAGTGGGGAATTTTTTCATATATGGTTATGCCCTTTGGATTAAAGAATGCACCTGCAATGTTCTCGCACATAGTCGTACAAACATTCTAGGAGTTTATTCACAAGTTATTATAGGTGTATCTGGATGATTGGACAATCTATGGGCTCGTGAAAGATCACTATGATAACTTGCGGCTGATGTTTGAGAGATGTAGTAAGTTGAGCATCTCCTTGAACATTAAGAAGTGTATATTTTCCACCCCTTTTGGAAAATTTTTAGGGCAGATCATCTGTAAAGAAGGCTTGCTCGTGGATCCTGCAAAGGTAGCTATGATTTTGGAATTGGAGGAACCTACTAGCTAAATTAAGGTGCATGGATTCTTGGGGCATACAGGCTATTACATAAATTTTACTAAGGAATATGCTAAGATTTACATGCCCTTAGAAGAATTAATCAAGGGAAAAGGAAAGTTCTATTGGGGTAAGGCTCAACAACGCACATTTGACACAATAAAGGAAAGGCTTACTACAACACCCATTTTACACTTTCCTTCATGGTCTAATCCCTTTCACATTCATGTAGACACCTTTGGCATGGCCATTGGTGCCGTATTAGCTCAGCATGGAGAGGGGGTTTTCGATCATCCTATTTGTTTTGCTAGTAGAAAGTTGAATCCACTAGAGTAGAATTATATAACAACAGAGCATGAGGCCTTGTCTATGATTGACACACTCCATAAGTTTCAACAACATTTGCTAGCTACACCATTTATATATTATACATACCACATGGCATTGAATTACTTGTGAACAAGCCCGTTTTGCAAGGGTGCATATGCCATTGGCTACTGTTATTTCAAGAGTTCAATTTTACAGTGGTGGTTAAACCCGGAAAGAGGAATTTTGGTCTAGACCACTTATTAGGAATTCAATTAGGAGAGGATGCACAGAGCATTGAGGATACAATTTCAGATGCATAGTTGTTTAGGTTGAACCGTGCGCCTTCAGAATTGAAAGATATTTTTGTTTTTTTATGTATAGGTGTGGCACCTGAAGGAATGAAGGCTTTAGAGAAGAAACAACTTGCTGTCCGCACCACACCTTACATGTTGATTAGTGGAGACTTATAAAAATTAGGCCGTGATGAATTTTTGCTGCAGTTTGTACTAGATTATGAGCACACAAAATAATGGCAGAGGCTCATGGCGGTATTATAGGTGGACACTATGCAGGGGATGCCACCACGCGTAAGATTTTACTCGCTGCTCTATGGTGGGAGAATTTATATAAGTATTGTAAAGCATATTATAAGGCCTGTGACAATTGTTAATGCCTTAGAAAGCCTAAGCAACGTGATGAAATTTCTTTGAGGCTTATTACTAGTGCAAAACCTTTTGAGAAATGGGCAATTACCTTTGTGGGCCCTATTTCCCCAGCCGCATGTAGGACAAGATCACGCTACATTATAACTTATATAGATTATCTTACAAGGTGGGTGAAAGAGACACCTACAAAGGATTACATAGAATCTACAACAACAAGGTCTATGTGGGAAAATATTAATAGCAGGTATGGCTGCCCTTTAATTTTAACAAGTGATAGGGGTACTCATTTCCTTAATGAGACTATCCGGATATTGTTGGATGAATTCATGGTTACACATCATCGGATAACCCCTTATCACCCTCAAGTAAATAGAACCGTTGAGGCCTTTAATAAGATATTGAGCCATACCTTGACAAAAGTTTTGTGATGTTGGAAGGCGAGATTGGGATGACAAGGTTTATTTGGTACTCTGGGCGTACATAACAACCTACAAGAGGTTGAATAAAGCAACACTATTTTAGTTGGTGTTTGGCACAAAAGTGGTTCTCCCCATGGAATTCATGTTACCTTCTTTGCGTATTGCATGCGCAGGAGGTATAGCTGATGAGAAAGCATTGGAATAATGTATTGACAAGTCGATACAACTGGATGAAAGATGCACCATAGCAAGATGGAGTCAGAAGCAAGAAAGAACTAGGTAGAAGGCATGACATGATAGGAACATCAAGGATAAAAAACTTGAGGTTAGGAAAATGGTACTTCTGTATGATTCAAAGATTTTGTGCCATCTTGGAAAGATTAAAGTGTATTGGTTGTGACCATATGTTATCACTCATATAATTGATTCATGCGCTTGCTAGTTAGAGGTGCTGGATGGAACACAGTTTCCCGGTTACTTTAATGGGAGTAGGCTGAAGTCGTACTATAAATAAGTCTTCTTGGTGTTTGTAGTAAGTCAATATTTCCATTTAACTGGGTTCCCTTTAATGCATTTCCTTTATATGTGTTTCCTTCATCGTTGATATGATTTGTCAATTTAGTTCAGTGTTTTGTGTAATAAGCGTGCTTGTGTGCTAGAAGCTGATTACTGTCTTAAGTGGTTTCATGTGCAGAGCACTACGCCTACCCTTAGTGTGGGGTGATTTACATACAAGGTTTATTACCAAGTTGAATATACTTGATTTTAATATGAAGATGGGTATGCATGAGGAAAATTTTGTGCAGGTTTTTTTTGGAAGGGTGTAGATAAAAAACAATACTCCTAATGAAGACCATAGATGGAAAAATGGACACACAGTTTAATGCAAGGTAGGTTGCAGCATTGGAAACTACTTAGAAGAAGGTGTAGTGGCAAATTACTTCAGCACAGGAGAGTACATGAAAGGAGGTTTGTAGCCAAGAAGTAGAAAGGCGCGCTAGAAAGTTATGACTGTTTCACGAAGATGCACAATGCAAAGATCAGTGGTAGGTGGAGGAGCAATAAATGTAGATTTTTTTTTCAAAATGTATATAAGGATGAAATGTAGATCCATTTTTTACCTTTGTTATTAAAATTTTTCGAGTGAGATATTTGCAAATGAGCTAGAGAGACATTTTTAAAGTGCATAGAGCTTAGAAACCAGGCATTGTGATCATATTCATGCATAGGATTGACTTGCTATCCCATTAGAGAAGGGTTTGAGAAAAGCATATGCATGCGGGGAGGAGAAATCAAGCACTAGGGTTTGAATTGAAGCTAGGGTAGGTAGTTTCTTACTAAGGCATGTGAATCAGAGTTACAAAGCTCGAAAAAGGTACAAAGAACACACATTTCTACATATTATGGCACCCAAATGAGCACCAGGAGTAGGTACAAGGGGAAATAAATAAAAAGATGTTGAGATTGAGATCGAGGATGCCCCTGAATGTAGGTTTTCTAAAATGCAGTAACCAGAGGAAGTAATCATGGGCCATGATTGGGATTCTCATGTCCGCTGAAACAAAGTAGGTGATTATAATCATAGAACAACTGATAAAAAATAGGATTTGGATGCATTGTTGAATAGAAAGACAAAAAAACAAACAATAGATGACATGCCCATCTATGAAGATGCTGGGGAGAAGCTCTTGAGGAAGGTATGGTTTTGCAGTTGTATGAGCTACCATATTTTGGAAAACTTGAAAATCTTTACTAGTGGCTCATGATCAAAGTCCATGAGGACTTTTTCTATTTTGCTGGGTGACAAATGAGGATCAAAATGCCCTTGATTGGAACTTTGACAGGTTTGAAAATCATAGGCACAAAAGTGAGTAACGACCTAATTGATAAGGCAACAATTATAGCCACCAAAAAAGAGATGGGTTATACAAAAGGTCCACGTGGCATGGATATTTATAAGTTGAGGAAGTATCTAGTTGTACAAGAAGCTGCACACTTGTTGAAAAAATTAAATGACTAGGAGAGATGGTCACAAGTGAACACTATGTGGCTACATATTGCGAAGAAAATGTCAAAAGGGGAGACCTACAACTTGGTGGGATACATTTATGAAACAATCATTGAGGAGGTGCAAAAAGGTTAAAATATAATCTTTGGCGCTATTTTGCTATCTCTTATATTTGTAAAGATTGGAGTGCCTGATGAGCAAAAGAATAAAGTCTGGGAGTACCATGCAGAGAAGAAATCTCTCGTAGAGAGATTTGAAAATTATATATGTGAAGGATCCATGAGTGGCCCATTGAAACAAAGGGAAGAGGTGTGGTACAAGCCACTTCACATGACATTTGAAGAAGAGTGGAGAGAATAATGTCGAGTAAGGCTAACATTGTCAGGGTTCTACAAAATGAGAAAGAAAATACGACTCAAGATGAACTGGACACCATTGTGATAGACATCCCAGACAAAACAAGTGAATCACTGAGAGATTGGTTGACGTTGGAGTCAGAAATTAAGAATGAATATCCAGAGTTGATACGACTAGTAGAGGAGGAACGCGCCGAGTGATGAATCATTCTTTTTGTTGAACAAGTTTTTATTCTTTCATTCATTCTTCTTTGCTTTGAAGATATAAGTGGGATTTCCCATTGTCGGGGACAAAAATGCAGTTAGTGTGGCGCAATGTTGAGCGTAGGGAACATAGCTTAATTAGAAGAGTGCATAATGATTGGGCGCGTAGAAACTAGAAATGTGCATATTCAGGGAGGAACATGAGTGTGCCAAAATAATTTGAATTCAAGACTTAGCCACTTTTGCAAGTCAAGGATATTTTTGGAGATGAAGTGTTGAGCATGTGATAAACATGAATAATTGTAGCTCGCTCAAGGATATTTTGGGATATGCAGTAGTTTGAGAACCATGCAGGGTCTTTATCTAATAATAGGATTTCTACTTAGAATTAACTATAGGAAATTCATTATTAGAGCACTTGCAAGATTTTTTATTCCCTTGTAAAGGCACATGGCTATTATTAACATGCAGCCTATTTTTGGAAGGTGCATGGGTGGTGAAGGGCAAGTGCCCACCCGTATATATATGTATTGATTTGCATGACTTAGAGGACACCAATTAATGTAGAGTTATCCTACGGATTTTCTAGCGCACATAACCATGGAGACTTGTTATCCCGTAAAATTGAAAGGGAAATTTTACGGATAACAATACCGAAATTTTGTTTCGATCCCTCGTCAGGGATTTCTTGCATTCAGAACGTTGCAAAATCCCTTCCCGGGAAATCTAGTTTTCCGAACTTAGCCTTTTTTGTTCTTTTTTGGTCGGGCGCATACAATGACAATGCAACATCAAATGTTCTTGCGCCCCATTTTAAGCCTTTGGCACATGTTTTCTTGTGTTAACAGGTGTTTTGGTGTGCCTCTCTATGTTGAGTCTTTCCTGCATGCGCCAAGGTGCGTGCGCCTTCTTGTTAACATATCTTTTGTTGCGCCCCTTTTTGGTGCGCCAAGGGCGCACATATTCCTCTGTTGACACCACTTTCGGTGCGCCAAGGGTGCACATATTATCATGTTGGAAAGCATTTTTGTGTGCCAAAGGGCACATTTTTTCTTGTGTCGACAGCTCTTTTGATGCGCCACTTGAAAAGTTGGTGGCGCATTTATTGCTTCCTCGCCTATAAATAGGCGCGTCTGCGCTGTCATTATCACCAACGTAAATCACGTGATTTTCTCTATACCTGTCTGCGCACCAGCCCTGTCACTTTCGAATTGATTTGAGGACCCATTTGCACATTTCTTTGTTATAAATATCTGGGTAAGAGGTCCTCTTTCTTTTGTGCTTCGTGTTTGTGGTTTTTGGCTGTTTGTGGGTATGAATTGGATTGAAAAGAATGAAATCATGAACTTGCCCCCCCTGCTGTCTTTCCACATGATCTTCCCCCTCTTTCTAGATTTTCTGGTAGAGGAAGCTCTGTCCTGAAATATTAGCTTGGAACCCTTTGTTTAGATCCATTTCTATCACCCCAAACGACCCTGCAAAAGGAGGCTTAACCACATAGAAACCCCTCAGAGAGAGAACTGATGCTTGAAAAGAAAACTGTATTTTTCTTCTCCTTTGGTGCATTAGCACACCCTGTAACATGAAGAACAGTTGTGCCAATGGCGCATTTGTCACCCCTGTTACACAAAGAGCAGCCGCGCCAATGGCGCACATTCCCTGCCTGCTGCATCCTGAAAAGTTGCGCCCTCAAGGCACACTGCCTTAGTTTGTTACAAACACTTTCCTCACGCCCCCTCATGATGCACCAAATTCATTTGTTGCATTGCTAAAACCTGCGCCCTGTGGCGCACCTTGCATGTGTGCAACATAGAAATTATCTGTGCCAAGTGCAAAACTTCAAACGGTGCAGGCACGTCCTTCATTGCAATAACATCATGTCATGCAGACCCTTCATGCACCGTGCCAGGTTCCCTTTGGTGCACAAAAATATGATGTAACATGCACAAAACCTGTGCCCTTTGGCGCATCCTGTACCCGTGTAACACGCTATTTCCATGTGCCCGTTATAAAATACATACATATGGCGCAGGCACACTTGTTCTTACAACAACAAAATGCAACATGCAGTATCCATGCGCCATGCACCCTTTGGTGTTAATTTACCCCTTGCAGCATCCCTTCCCTGTGCACCTTACTATTTAGCCCTGTAGCCTATAGTATTCGTGCGCCCTGCGCCTTGAGGCCTTTAAATTGCTAACTCTTTCTTCTGTCAACATTTCAATGGAAAATCAGACAGCTGACATGGCTTTCTTGCGTTGGGTTTCACTTCTTATTGTTGCAGATCAGCAACTAAGTTCAGAAGAACATATGTCAACATCAAGCAAGAAACCTATCAAATCTAAAGGCAAGGCCAAGCTCACTGAAGAAGAAATGAAGTATAAGTATCAGAGGGTCAGAATGCCCGAGTCCCAAGCAGAGTGTGACCTAGACATCAGAGACTCAGAGCTGGGTCATATTGATATGGAGGAATTCTGGGCCAGAATCCAGAGGGTCACAAGAAGTCCATGGATGGAAAAGCTGATAGGCAGTGCCCTGCACCTTGCTGGTGGGATCCTAGTCAGTGCTGTAAACAATGAATTTATGATGGTGGTAGCCCGATGCTACAACAAAGACACAAGATGTGTCCATGGTGAGAAGGGCGAGGTTATAATTAACCTCACTGCCTGCCACTTTGAGATAATGCTCGGCATTCCTCATCACCGACACTTTGTGGCCGTCAGCCAAAAAGACTGCATCAAGGCCTGGGACGACAATGAAGATCAGTGCATGCAACTAATGAATGAAGTTTATCTCAAGAACAAAAAAGTAGTGACTTGGTGGCCACAAGTCATTCATCGTAGTGACTTTTCAGAGGAACTCAGTGACACAATTACATTCCTGAGCAGAGTCTTCGGGCTTCCTGACGCCCATTATTTTCACAAGTGGATGTTGTGGTACCTTGAAACAATGAACAAAAATGTGCCCAATCAACGCTTTGAATGGGAAAAAATTATAAGCAGCACAATCTCTGAGCAACTACAACAACTCAACACAACGGGGAGGTTCTATATGAACTCCTACGTGGTCTATGCTGCAGCTTCAGAAAGGGACTATCCAGCTCTGATGTGGTGCGGGGTTTGGCCCCAAGTTAAAATCTATGAATACTATCTAGAGCTGAAGCTGGAAAATAGCATCCCCCAATTCACAAAGATCAACGATGCATTCTTCTACTTCATCATCTACCTGTTGAGGTCGAATATGACTCACGGTCGAATGACCAAGAGCATAGTAGCAGCTACTGAGAAGTGGGGGGCCCTGTTCACTCAATTCCCCATGTTTACCTATCTGAGGGCAGCTAATTTCTTGGGGGAACTGACTAGACTGCCAAGGTATGCCGGGCCCAAATTGATCCTGTTGGAGCTGTCAAGGCAACTTGTTACTTATCACAAAAAGTTCCTAAAAAGAAAGAAGGGTGGAACTCCTTTCCCCCTCACAGTGGGTAGATATACGTGTCTCACTCACCACAAGGCAAAAGATATGTTTACAGAACTGGAGCTGCTGAATCTGAAACATGACTTCCCAGCAAGGCCTACCTTCGACCCGAGAAATTGTTTTCCTAGGGCTAAGCTTGATCCGATCCACATCCCTTAGATCGAAGATATCTACATCAACATTTATCATGAGGTTGAGCTCAGAAGGAAGGATCATTCTCGCTTGGCCTTAGCAGAAATCATCCAGTACGGGGTGGCCATCGTCCCCAAAGGCTACCAAACTACTGAAGAGGAAGTGGATCAAGTGTATCTTGACACAGGTGGGGACGATTGGCCTTTCGTGATAATTGATAGAAGTAAAGCCCCTCAGACAATCGAGGAAAGGGTCAAAGAAACTCTACGTAGAACAGAACATTGGTGCCGAATGAACAGGCTCATCTACCTCGGGGTTGATTTCACAACCTCTCCATTGGGCAACGCACCTCCTCGGGCTAAACAACAGCCAACGGGCTAAACAACAGCCAAAGAGGGTGAATCCAACTCCACCCAAGAGGAAGCTCCTGAAAGTCCTCCTTCCGCTGCACCTGAACAAGTTGTAACTCTGGCTTCTCCAGAGAAAGAAACAGCGGAAGATGTTCCAATAGGCCCATCCACTCAGGATGTCGCCACTGTTGTAACAACTGAGGTCCCTTATGTTCCTTCTTCTTCCCCTCCTTCCCCTCCTCGTGTGACCCAGGTGACCATTCCTTTGGTCGTGTCCTCTCCCCCTTCTTCTACTATCCCTCCTGCTTCTTCGTCCATCTTCTCTTCTCTTGCAGATCTGTTCCCCTCCATTTCTTCCCTCATCTCTGAGCTCCCTTCCCTTCCCTTCCTCTCCTGTATTATCTCTTCCTCCCGTGAGCGCTTCCTCGGCCTCCCTCTCGATGCCGCCTCCAAGTGTCTCCACGTTTTTCCCTTCTACTACTGCACCTGCCCCCTTCTCTGTTTCTGTCCCTTCTCCCATAAGTCTAGCTTGGATCTCCCAACACCTGAGTCAGCAGAAAAGGAAAGTTCCCATCGCTCCGATGGACTTCTCCGTAATCCCATCAAAAGGGGCAAAGAAGCAGAAGCCCATCACACGCTTCTCTTAGAGTGCTTCGGGAGAGAGGGTAATGGAGATCGCGTACCCCAATCCTATGAAGGATAAAAAGGATCTATCCTCGACAGATTACACAGTGACTTAGCTCACAATGGGTACATCTTCTGAAAGCCTTCAGGGAGAGGCCCTATCTGTAGTCGACACCCTCTGCAAGAAGATTCAAGAAGCAAAAGAAGAGAAAAGGCTACTGAAAGAGCAAAATAAACATCTGCTCCACGCCTTACAGAAGATGGGTAGTGCACCTCCCACAACTGCCACCGAGACTCTTGAGCCTCTAAGTTAGGATAAAATTAATGAATATGCAAAGATCGGCGAGTAGGGCCTGACAGTTTCCGCTTGAAGGAGCCAGATCCTCAAGGAAAGTGAACGCGTAATCGCCAAATTCACCGATTTGTACCTAAACATCAACAAGGTGAACAAGGAACTCCAGGCATTAGCAAGACCCATATCAGAAGAGTTGGACCATGCTAGGCTGCAGCATGAGACCTTTCAAATAATGTTCGATTGTTCAGTCGAAGATCTGGTCAAGTTTGGCGTTTTCGGTCATCCCAGGGCCCTCAATAAAATCCTTTCCACTCTGGATTACCGGATGGATCAACTGGAATTCGTCCTTGACAAGATTGATAAGGTAAAGGAAGAATCCCTAGATGCGATGCACCAAATGGAATAAATCATTCTCAACATGTCTCTAGGGTTACTTACTCCTTCTTTCGCCTTAAGGAAATTTGATGAAACTATTCAGATCTTCAAGGAGATCGTTTCACAAGGGTTGGGGCCAGAGGTCACTTTTGACGCATAATCCATCAATAACCTGCTGGCTTGTCGGGACTTCATCGGGTTCCTAATAGAAGCAAAGAAAGAATATTCCAAACTCCCAAAGAAGCTCATAGATGAGCGGGAAAATTGTGAGGTGATTAGCGAGCGACACAAGGATCCTTCCCAGGATCAACTAGAGCCCATGATCAGCAAGTTCATGGAATACCGTGCCCAATTCCACATCTCATCACCTGAGTAGTAGCAGAAGTAAGATACCCCCTTTTGGCCGCAGGATGACGACGATGAATAAATTCTTTCTCTTCTTCTCTCTCTCTCCTTCGACTTTCTTTTTGTAAAATGTCTAAAGTATGTTGGCACAAATGATGACATCATTGATGTTGCACCATGGGATGATGTCATCCATCAAGTTGTCAAAAGTCAACATGACTTTGAGATATTTTTGTAGATATTTTGTATATTTTATGTAAATAGGTGGTTGGTTTCTTTTTTCCTTCCTTCTTCTCCTTCTTCTATAAATACTCAAATACTTGTTGTATTTGGGTGGTGGATATCTTTTAGATGAAAAATAGAAGTGAGAAGAAAAGACTTTGAGCTTTTTATAACCGAAGGAAATATTAATACAATATTTAGACTTTGTGCTGAATACATGTGTTATTTGCATTAGATCTTTCTTATGTCAGATCTGTGTGTTTATTTTGTTGGATCTAGTTTTGTTTTATTGTCATTTATTCATCATTATTGCTTTGTTTGTTTATGCAAGTAGGTTTGGCTCTGTTTACTACCAATCCCAAAACATAAACCCTATGACCTTTCTGCTTAGGAATTCATTTCTTTTCTTCCTCCGGACCTGATATTTCTTCATCCTCTCTTTCATTCCTTTCTTTTCGCAGTTGGAAACAACCCTATTGGGATGAGATCCCAAACCCCCGAAGGCAGAATATTGTGAGACTTGCACAGATTCCTGCTGGTAGAATAGCAATAAACTAGTTTCACTTTGCTGACTCAAAGAGGGGCTATGCCCTACACACTGTTGCCTCGTCTATCCATAAATCTGCCCAAGTGACAAATTTTCAAGCCAACAAGACTGTATCTTGAATGTATGAAGCTTTTATGTTTTGTAGTATTTAGTATAATGGATCATATTGGCAGGATATTGGTGTTAGATGTGTCTAAATTTGGTTCTTGCATGGTAAATCTTATTATGATAATTGTTTAGTCAATATTTCATGTGATTTAGATCTAGATTTGGTTCATGTATTGTGGTTTAATTGATTATCTGTTATGGATCTGAATATATACATGCAAAATCATGCTAACATTCTATACAACCAACTCTAAATAGGGACCTGATACCCTTGCGCGCTTTGGGTGAGTGCTCAATTCTGCCTGAGTGATGTGCCAACAAACCTTGGAATTTATGGGTATATTCTAGGCTGCATCATTCACGCCTTTTCATAAATACACTACGAACCTTTAATTAAAAGCTTGTGACATTCATTACATCAATTGGTCTTTACAATATCTTTTGATTAATTTCAAAACTTTTCATAAGTCTTTAATTCTTTTTAATCCTCGGGGATTTAGTCACATAACACATTGATCCACCATCAAAGTGGAAGGATTACATCCTTTTTTTCACTAATTATCTAAAAAATGTGTCAAATTAAAATCTTTCATTCACACATGAGATGAAAAGGTGGGTCAATTATTATATGAAGAAATCTTCACATGCTATGGAGTGCTAAGGGATATTGTCACATGTCAGGGACAACAATTTAATTCATGTTTAATAATAGCCCTTGTTTGTGAATATGAGATAAGACAAAAGAAGGCTACTCTATCCATCCTTAGTCAAATGCGACTGATTATGTATGTTTTAGTTCATTTACCATTCCTAAAGCCATCGGCCCTTGTGCATGACTGATTACCTCTAAATTTTGATTTTCCAGACTTCTGTTCTCAACTTCTAGGTTATGCCAATGTCTCCTCCCACACTCTTTTTGGCTCATCTGAATCCTCTAAACTTCTCCATGGGCTATTCATTTATGCCCACATTCCCTCTTCATGCTCCAAAATGTTATAGTTATCTTCCCATAAGTGATAACCTTCATAGCTATCCTAATCCTACCCATAAAGCTACACTGTGCTCACCATGTCCTTCTGATCACTCAACTGAGTGTAATGTGGTTGAGACTAAGCATATAAATCCAATACATATAATTAAAAATCTTAATAATAACAAGCATATTACACATGATAAATATGGGAGTCTTTGTAAGATATCCATGGAGATGACCATGCCTCGTCTTAACTACAAAGGGATCCTCAATAATTAGACACCTCTCTGCAGGACTGATCAAGAGGAGTCCCCTAAAACTCCAAATAATGAATGTGATGAACACATATCATGAAAAATACAAAGAATCACCTATAGACCAAGGCCAATATTCTTCCATTGATTATAACATACTAATAGATAAAATCGTAGATCAACTAGCCTTGTCCCAATTTGCTACTACTGCTAGTATGATTCAAATGAAAAACTAAATGCTATAAATAACAACTTAGAATGTGGTATATAATATACCCTCCTTCAAACCTCCCCTATTATTAGATGCACTTGGAAACCCCATCCCTCCACCAATCCAAAATAAAATGTTACAAATAGTAAAAAATGAACCTCTTTCTCCCTATATCACTTCCATATATTTAGGAGAGACCAGCCCTACCATCTCTTACAATGGTTTTGGGGACCCAACCATCTTCCTTAAATCCTTTGGAAATCATTATAAGGAGTGGATCCAAAAAAACACTTATGCAACAACTAAAATTATAGCAAAGGCCTTGGTGGGAGAATCTCTAGAATGGTAATCAGATTCCTCGTCATTCGATAGTTGATCTAGAAGGTTTAGTTAAAGCTTGAATTTTTAATTTCAACAACAAGAGCTACCTAAAAATACCTTACAAAAATTAATAAATCTTAAGAAAGGTATGAATGAATCAACTAATGAATTTATTAAAAGATCCAGACGCTTTGTCTATACAAGCCAACCATAACCTTGATAATAGAAGCTTGTCCCAAAATCTTTGTTAAGGCTCTCACACCAACCCTTCAATATAAGGTTAGATATTTTTCTCCTAATATGATAGAAGAGGCCCTCAAACATGCTAAGAGACAAGATCACCTTTTGCGCAAGTTTGGATGCACTTCTAACTCGTCACCTAAACTTATAAATACAACATGTCATTAGTTCCTCAAAATTCCCAAGAGAAAAAGAAATGGGAGACACTCAAGAATATTATCAATCTCTCCCCCATACCCCTCTATCCCACTCTTTACTTCTTCAAATGCTTCCTTCACTATGAGCTATCCCCCTTCAAAGCAAGCTCTTCCTAATTTTAGAGGTGACTTGTTTTGTTGGTGACATGCAACTATATACCACTCACATAATGAACATAAGGATCTTAGGAAGACAACCTTTGAATTATTCCTTGGATCTTCCTGTGATTACTCTGCAATCATACAAGAGCACTATGAAAATAATTAATCTTCAGAAAAATCTCGTTCTAATCATCAAAATCAGAAACACAAAAAACCCATGAAGAATGTCGTGGGTACCGTATAATCCTCATATGATCAAAATTTCTTGGACTACCAATACGTAAATTCTACTAAGAATAATTATAGGTGTAATCCAATGCATAAATACCTAGTTATAAAACCAAAGAAACATGTTGAGAATCCATCTTTGTTAGACACTTCTAAAGATCTGCCAACGGTGGAGCTTGCACCTACAACTGAGCCTCCACCCGCAACATCAACAATATTATCAAGAAAATATCCCATTCCACCCTCTCTTGACAAGATAGTTCAATCCAATGCAAGGTCGCCATTAGGATTGGATATATCTTCTATCACACCACTACCACGATATCATTATGATAATTACTCCAAGTCACCTTGGAACTTTCTTGATGAGTTGAATTCCCTCACACACAAGATTCCTTTCATGGAGCTCATGCATACATTAAATTTACATTGAAGGTTCCTCTTCCAACACTTGTAAATATTTGAGGATCCTTCTTGTGTATCCCCCAAAACTCCTTCCATGTCTACAAACCCAGAAGTCCATCACATAGAGACTATAGGGAAACCTCTACAAACTTCACACTTTTATTCATTATCCTTAGAGTTTTTGGAAGATGACATGATTATAGATGAAGTATTATTCTATGTAGATGAACCACTACTACTCATTAGTGTCATTATTCATGATGCTCAAGTGTGTAGAGTCCTTGTGGGTGAGGGGTCTGACATTAAACTCACCTCTTATTCCCTAATCAAAAACCTCAGTTTTTCTGTTGAAAACCTCAAACCCACTCGCCTAACTTGTAGAGGTTTTGATAAAACTAAGAAGAAACATATATGATGCATCTAATCACCTATTAAAGTCATTGAAAAGATGGTTTGGACTAAGCTTATGGTCTTAGATCACCCTCTATCTTATAACCTATTACTAGGTTTCCCTTGGACACATTGCATGCATGTAGTCACATCATCTGGGTACTAGTGTATCAAATTCATTCACAACAACCAATGCTTTAAGCATGAGGATGATCCCAATCCTAATGAACCTTTCCTCATGCCCACTGCTTCTGAGATCCAAGGTATCCCATATCCAAAACTCTTTGATCTTAAGTCTAAAATTTAGGTCACTGTAGCGGATTTGGATGATGTTGAAACTAATGAGCTCCAAAATAGATACAACAAGAATCGATTTCCTAATGACATTGTGCAATGGTTACCACTAGTCCTTTTACCATAGGACTGGTATCTACCACAATTTGAACCAAAAGAGCCTATTTATCACACATCTACTTCCAACCACTTATAATGTAATGAATCAGGCATTACACAAATATTTTATGACCATATCTCTCTCTCACCCCGATATTTTAGCAAGATTGGTGTCATAGCTAAATAGGAGGTTCCTCAAGAGGAAGAGATTATATTTACGTCTCCTAATGATGAAGACTACGTCATCTCGTAAGCTAGGTCCAGACAATTGGAAGTATTGCAGTACCAACGTACCTTAGCCTAAATGTAACTGTTACAAGTCCAATATAATACTATTGATACATCTTATAGACCTCCTATTTATGATACTAGTGATAGTGAGGATGAAGAGGAAGGAATTCCCTATGTGCCTCCTTCTAATCCTCCACTTTTACCTTAGGTATTGGATATACTCCATTATTATTCATCACGTCATCCTTCTAAAACAAATTTAACTCCTATGATATCTCCATCATCCGCATCAATTTCTAAGCCATCCTCGACAGCTAAAAATGGTCCCTATGCTACTAGCACGGCCATTGTGGATCCTAAACCCAAAGATGTCACCGTGGATGTTAGGGTGTTGGACGTACGAAAAACTAACTGTAGACAACATTGAGACGATAAATGATACATAGGATTAGAAATTGATGTGGAATATCATGGCCCTCTCCCTAATTTAGATAATGTTGAGGCTATCCTAGAGCTCTTATACACACAAGAGGATAGACTTCCTCAAAACCATCAAAAACTTGGGAATTTCCCCAAAACACCCATATGCTTTGATGATTGTGTCACTATTATCAATCCTTGTTAGGAAGAAGTGGCCAAATTACCTGAGGCTCCATATCATTTCCAAGATGGAAATGCTATGTTGGCTAAATCTACTAATAATTTACAACTAGATGAAGACCCCTCACATGTAGCCATGCTAGGGGATTATTTTCCCCATCTATGAAAGCGTCACATCAAAATTTTAAGAAAACATAAGGAAGTATTCACATAGGGATATGTCGACATGCTAGGCATCGATCCTAAGATTATCTCCCATAATATTATCACCTATCCCGACGCTGCGCCTGTGCAGAAAAAGATAAGAAACGTTCCTCCTAAAATCAATGACCTTTGTCATAAGGAAATCATCAAACACTTAGATGAAAAATTCATCCGCACTGTGGACTATTCTTAATGGGTTTCTAACATTATACTAGTTAGGAAAAAAGCTATTCTTGCCATATAAATTTTCATTGATTTTAGGAACCTTAACCTTGCTTGTCCTAAGGATAAATTTCCTTTACCCTCCATCAAGTCCATCATCAATTCCATCATCAATTCCATGAATGGGTATGAAATTTTATCTCTTCTGGAAGGATTCTCATGTTATAACAAAATTTGAATTGCCCCTGAAGATTAACATAAGACAACTTTCACAACAGAATGGGGGTACTTATTAATATGTCAATATGCCTTTCAAACTCAAAAATGCTAGCATGACATATCAATGTGCCATGACTCACACATTTCATGACCTCATACAAAAAAATGTCAAAGTTTATGTAGATGATATATTTGTCAAATATCAATGCACAAATGATCATGCTCATGACTTAGACACTTCCCTAGGGCGTCTTTGCAAATACAAGGTTCCTCTCAATCCCATAAAATGCATATTTGCGGTGACTTGAAATTTTTTTTAGGCTTCTTAGTATCCAAGTGTGGCATCGATGTGGATCCAATGAATATTAAGGCTGTCCTTGACATGCCATGACCTACTTTTATAACTAACATTCAAACCTTTCTTGGTAAACTTGGGAAAATTCGATGATTTGTTCCTGAGTTTACTTATCATGTACAAGCCATAAATAGCATGCTACGAGAGTCTATGAAAATCAAATGGACCAAGGAGTGAAAAAAATATTTTGACAACATGAACCAGTCTCATTCCTCATCACCAACATTACAACCTCCTTATCCTAATTGACCTTTGTTGTTTATACCTCTTCCACTCTGGTGTCTTTTGGGGCAATGCTAGCTCAGGAATATGAAAAGGGGAAGGAACAAGCCATTTACTATCTTAGCCAAGCCCTATTATATTATGAGATGTGATACACTTCCATCGAGCGGGTTTTATGATCCATTTACTATACTGATAGAAAACTATGCCATTATATGCTTTACCAAACTACTTATGTCATCATTCACACAAACGCTTTGTGTCAGTTCTTCTCAAATGTTGTTCTTCCAATGAAAAAAATTGGGAAGTGGATGTGTTTCACCTCAAAGTAATGAGATAAAACAAATAAAAAGGTAATCGACATAGGAGGAATACCTATGTTATGTAGACGAAAGAAGGTGTTGCGTGCATTGTAGAAATTTAATTAGACTGAATGCGAGAGATTCCTTTTGGCTAAGAGGAATGAATTATTGAATGTAACCTGGAGGTGGATGGTGGTTAGTTGCATCAGGTGGTGATCTGAAGTGAACATGGTAGCAGAGTGACACGATGCTTCTTGGTGCATGTGGTGGAGCTCTATAAGAACCCGTGGATGAACTGAATGATGTTTGAATGTTGAGAGGGGATTTGGTTTGTCACAAGGTCATAGGAGTTCTTAAACGTGTAAATGTAAGAAGCTTAGGCCAAAGAAGTCAGATTCAAAACCTGAACAAAGAGTTACAAACTCTTATTTAACCTAATCGATGGCAGTTAGGTGACTGGTGCCAACCGAGGGATAACCGACATCAGTTAAGGTGAATAAGTCTAAGTTTCCAAAAATAGTCTACTCTTTGCTATTTTTGGTGTGATTTGAATCTTCATTCTAGGTCTCAAGTGGAGAATGATACTTAGATAAGTAGGATTGTTGTTGGAGAAGAAATAGGGAATTAATGTTAGGGCTAGACTAAATCCCAGTTGGTTGGGATAAGTAGGGACTTAGTCTTAGTTAGTTAATAGGCTAGGAATAGGTCTTGGGATGAGGTGGAGGGTTGATGTGGATATTAATGAGGTGGATATTAATAATAGTATGAGGAGAGGATTAATTTAATTATAGGTAATTAAATTAATACCAATGTGGTGAAGGGGACCATAGCTAGGTATATGTGTCGAATTAATGAATTGAAAGGGGTTAAAGGGATGCATCCCAAATTTGGGTGTCTACATTTGCCCCTTTTTATCATGTAGCTTGTATTGATGAGTGAAGCTAACAAAAATAGGAGTGGTTGCCCTAGGTATGGCTTGAAGTCAAGTTACCCTAGGTATGGGTGGATATGATCCCCCTCAAACCCGAAATTGATGAAGTAGTTTGATGAATCGGTGAGGGATTTGATAAAATGGTAGGTGGTGAAAAATAAGGTAGGGTATGAGCGTGAGGAATGGTGATTTTGGGTGTGGGTAATAGGTGGGGGAATTCAAACACACACACATATAGAATGCAACAAGGCACTGGGTTGAAGAGCTCACGAACTCTACATTGTAAAAGGTCGATAGGTTTATCCAAACAAGGTTAATGTGGTCCAGGTATCCAAGGTATAAGATACAGCCCTGGAAACACAATGAGGCTAGGTACATGAATGGGTAATAGGTATGTTACATAGCACAATTTTTTTTGGTCTAGGTAAACGACACGAAATTAGGCAAGAAAATGTCAACAGGCTAAAAAAAATGAATAACATCATCGTAAGGTATAACGAGTAAGCGAATTCAAGTGTCAAATGGGTAGGTTTGGGTTGATAGGTAAGGCTGTAGGTAAGGCCAAGGTAGAGGAAAAAACATGCCCCACCTGATAGTGTGATTGGGTATATAGGTAATAAGGCCATTAGGTAGGTTTATAAGGTTGGGGTGAGGTCATGGCTGTAATAAAATGGTTTCGTGTTACAAAATTGAGGGTAAATGAGGTAGAGGATGGTGACAAGGTAACCGAAACTGGTTAAAGTTGAACCGATGCTGGTAAGGGTAACCATTTGCGGTCCATTAGGGCATGATACCGACATTGGTCAAGTCACATTGGGGGTAAAAATAGTAAAATCCACATGACAAAAGTTCATTCAAGCTTTTTTCCTTTATGAAAACAATGTTCTGAGCATATTTTTCACCAAAGAAATATAGCAATAGTATGAGAAGATTGAGTTGGTGATAGAGGAGTGGTTAGAGAGGCTGAATGGACAAGTCCACAAGATCTTTTGGAGTGATTTGATTTTTTGGAAGGAGAAAGAGTGATTTGAGCTATGACAGATGAAGGAGAAGGTGCATGAGGACCTCCAGTGCAGAGACCAAATATCCCATTGAGGGGACATCTTCGGGTAGAGGTAGGCTGACTTCGATAAATTTTTTTAATTCTTATTTGGAAATTTTGGGTAAAAATTGATGAAATTAGGTATAGGGGGAATGTATGCTAAACAGATTGGAAAATGAATGAGGGTAGGGAGTTAAGGGTTTAGGATAGGTTTTTATGTTGTTTTGTCAATTTTTAGAGAAATAAGGGCATGGGGGTTTGGATTTGGGGGCCGAACCAGTGAATGATGCCAGTTAGTTAGTGAATGATGTCGGTGGGAAGATAGGTGATCGATACTAGTTAAGGTGACTGGTGCCGGTCACTGTAAAAAATGACCAAGTCCCAAAAATCAAGGTTTAGGTGACAAAAAAGAGAAAAGGAAAAGGGTAGGATAAACGGTGAAGCGGGGTAGGTAGTGGGAAATATAGTAGGTGGATAAAATGATAGAAGTAGGTAGGGTTTAGGGTGAAATTTAGGTATGAATAGTCATGTTTCAGCTGTGAATTGTGTCAAGCCAATGAAGGAAGGATAAAGTAAACTAGAATATGTGAAAGTGGGTAGGTAAGATAGAATAATTAGTGAGTGAATTAATTAGAAATAGATAGGCGTAAGAAAAGTGTGGGTGGGTTGGGATTGATTATGTGTGAATAGATGATTAAAAAGAGGTAAGTGATTGAAAAGTTTAATTGGTAATGATGCAGACACATCACCAGTTGACTATGTGAGACAGGGTACCACCTTTGTTGGTATAAATATGAGCTATCATCACTGAGGATGAGTGGGACCATATGCAAGATGTTGGGCTTATCGGTGTGAGGCAATACATGCATGTCATTCAAGATCATAGTTTGATGGTTACACTCTTCAATAGATGGGACTCAATGACCAATACCTTCCATCTACCCATCGACGAGATGACAATTATGCTAGAGGATATGTACAGGATTTTGTGGCTACCGATTGTGGGGGAGGTAGTATACAAAATTTCATCTGATGAGGCATTAGAGATTATGGTCATAATATTTGGAGAGGTGGTGGATGACCTGGGTGAGCACAGTGCCAACATTAGCTATGTATCCATGTACGCTGCACATCCAGAGGAGACTAGGTTAGTAGTACTGATGATGGTGGCAGTGGGATGTTATGCACTCCTAAATTAAGAGGGTGACTGATTTACCTGAGAACTGATGGGGGTTTTACATGATATGATTAAGGAGCTGGTTTGTTTCACATGGGCACCGACTTACCTGGTACAACTACATAGGGAGCTATGGGCATATCAGAGGATTCAACTATATGGTATATGTTGTACATATTTATTGCACTGTTGGGCCTATGGGCACATAGTTATTGTGCACCCATACGTACTTATGAGTTAGGATTGGCATCAGGGCATTAATCGAGCTTGTTATAGAATATGGGTGCCCGTAGGAGCTCATCTACGGATAGAGGATGCATCACATGATGTGACTTATTATAGGTGGATGTTGGAGTGATTATATGCGATGGAAATTATATGACAGCTGCATGTGGATTTTTCATCTTATGACGGTATGGTAGAGGAGTTAGTAGGGCTTCAGTTGGTTACATGGATACAGGGGAGACATGCCGATGAGCATGAGATGATTCTAGTGGAAAAATTCTGACAGTGGTTTAGGCTGCATCAGGATGTGCCTCCACCATTTCCTCAGTATCATAGAGACGATGTGGAGAGACCCTTGTCTCCACCACATCCAACGGATCCTATAGGGTAGGAAGAATAGGTAGTCAATAGGCATATTGATGATGTGGGAACCACAGATGCATACATGCACTGGTCTGTATCACAGCTACAGGAAGCACCGCCATGATTAAGATAGATAGATGTAGCTACAGTGATAGTGCAGAGGGGTGCACTACAGGGGCAGGTCACTACTTTACAGTTGTAGTTGACACATGCACAGGCACATGTTGTCACACTTCAGGGGTAGGTGACTGGATTATAGGGAAAACTTGCTCAGGCACATGCTCAAGCTCTCACACAGCCATCAATAGATGATGGGGGCAGGTAGTAACTTTGTAGGCACATGTGATGGGGTTACATGCCCATATAACCGCCTTACATGGGTAATTAGCCACATCACAAGCACATGTGACTACATTATAGGCACAAGTAGCTACACATGCACCAATGGTGGGACAAGGTCCTCTTAGATAGGTATATGCACCGGGAAAAGGTCCCTTTTTATAGATAGCAAGGAAAGGATTACTGTTACATGCACATGGTCCACAGGTAGGGGTGGAAGTGATGGATCCTACCCATGTTATAGCGATGGAAAGGTACAAAGATGCTATAGCCAAGGCCATCTACTATTAGGATAAGTTATTGGATGCTGGTCTTCAGGTGAAGACATATGCCAAGCACATGGCCTAATAGGCAGGAAACTAGAGGACTCACAGTACCAGTATGACAGGTAGTCACCGATCTCATGGGTATGGCTAGAGGGAGGTGACTAGTTCATGGAGGCCAAGGCCAGATGAGGGTACTGGAGCGATGATGAGTGAGTGGATATCAAGACCAGATGAGGGTATTGGTGATAGTAACAGAGGTTCCGGCACCTCACATGGGTGAGATAGAGATGATATTGTATTTTGATTTTTGACATATATACCAGTCTGCATACTGAAGAGGTGAGATTGTATATGAGGGTTTTTGAGATACTTATGTTTATATCTATATATTCAATGTATTGATACACAAAACTTCAATGTATAGATTGATGATGATATTTATATATGATGTTATTTTATTTCCATTGTATTGTTATCATGGAAAGTTTATATAGGAATGGTTTGGTTCCATTTCCAAGTTAATGTTATAAAAACTAGGTGATTTAGGAATGGTTGAGTCAGATGGAAGCATGGTGGAGTCATGAATAGTAGAAGTTACAGGCATGTTTGAGTCAAAAATTTATAAGTGTTGTTGTGATGGAAATCTAAATATTTTTAGACATGGGTTGTGTGAGTGATATATGTTTGAATTTTATTTCCATTGTATTGATGTCATGGAAATTAAGTGATTAGGCATGGTTGATTCTATAGAGTTTGTGAATGAATGGCTGAAATGGTTTAATTTCTATTATTTTGGTGTTTATAGAAACTAGATGAGTAGGCGTGATTTGGCTATGTGATTGAGTGATTGAATGGTTTAATTTTCACTGTATTGATTATATGAAAATGAGATGTTAGGCATGATTAAATTTGATGTCTTTCAATTTAATTTCCAAGTTATGGGTACTATGCAAAATAAATGATAATGCACTTATGAAGTGTTTGATTTTTTCTGAGTTAACATCTAAATTATTGTTTTTATGGAAACTAATAGTTTGATGGGGGAAATGATGACAGGTAAAACAATGGCTGAGCTAATCTCAAAGGGCCGCATGCCCTAAGAATGCTGCCTACATAACCCTTGCAAAAGTGGCCTCAGACTGATGTAGTTCTCCCATAGGATAGGAAATAATAAGTTGAGATAGGTGAATATGTTGGTGAATTTAGGTATGGTTAAATGGGAAAGGTAAGTTAGGCATGGTTGTATCTAGGTTTTATTAGGCATGGTTGTGTTGAGGTTGTTTAGGCATGGTTGTGTCTAGGTTATAGGACGTGTAAGATGAGTTGTTTGAAGTAGATGATGAATGTAAATGTAGGTGAAAGGAGAATAAATGACAAAAAATAAGTGTCGAAGGTCCTGTCCTATGTAGAATAACCAATAAGTAAACAAAGGAGTGAACTGAACAGAAGCTAAATGCCCCAAGTTGGTATGGACCCTAAATGTCATATCATTAGACTCATTGAACGTAAGTCCCTAGATACATTGCATGATGCGTTATGTCTATAGGTGAAAGAAGTGATATGATAAAAATGTGTAAAGTACATGCTTCATCCCTTGAGTTTGTTTAGAAGATAATAAAATAACATGTACGGTGGAAGGGTTCATTTTTAGCGTGACCTTGTTGTGGGACAACATGCCCCTTGTGTAAGATACCTAAAACCAAAATAGGCAAGTCCATGACCAAAAGTTTTTATTTTTCTTGATTTTTTTTTGTATAGACTGATCAATGTAGGAAGTCTATATTGGAATAAAATAATGTCTCGTGGAGGTCTTCATGAAGTTGATGTAGGAACCTTCAGAATAATTTTTTTTGTTTTGACAAATAAGAGGATAGTCATATTTTTGGATAGATTAGATGCAAGATGAGGCTAACATTTTTATGGATGTTCTTCGTGGGAGTAGTTTATTTATAGCAGTGAGAGAGACATAGATGTCCTTTTGAGGGATTCATCTATTTACAAGAAGTTTGACTCAAGGAGTTGAGTTTTTTGTTATCCCGTGTATATTTTTGCTTTTCATTTTGAACTTGAAGTCATGGACAAGACTATAAAGGAGAATAGGCCTCTTTTATGAAGGAAAGACCATAAAACAAAGATGTTAGCTATGAAAGAGGAGTTTCAAGTGATGAATGACCATGGTATTCCATTCTAAAAAGGACAAAAAGTATCCATGAGAATCATTCCATGAGTAGAGCTGTGGTACTCATGTTGAAGACAAGACTAAATGGTAATGGATAATCACACAATTCTAGATTAGTCGTTGGTCCTTAAAATAGGTAAATGGTGGAAAGGTTCACTCAAGGGATGAGCATATATGTGACATCAAGTGATGTAGTAATTTATTCAACAATAGAACGGTCAAAGATACAAGGCATTAAGGGGCTCAGGTTCGTGTTTACCTTCAAGATAAGATAAATGATAAGTGCCTGATCAGTTGGCATGGGTAATAATATAGGTTCCAAGCCAATTAGGAGAAAATTTTCCCCATTTTCTTTTCTCTGATTTTTTTACATGTTGATTTTCCTTTAGAAGAAGATCTCTGAACTTGAAAGTGCACTCATGAACATGTTTTTCATAGCCATGTTTGATACATTTTTTTGTAGATTTGAAGATGGTTGAGAGTAGTTAAACGATGTTCATCTAATAACTCAAGTTGTGCCAAAAATTCTTGGTGAAATTCATTGTCAGATAGCATATATTTTAGTGAGATACAAAGGGATGGAATTTGGACTTCGAGAGGTAGGACGACCTCGGTGTCGTAAACCAAGGAAAAATGTGTAGCATTTGTAGAAGTATGAATTCTAGTATGGTAAGCCCATAAGGAAAAATGAATGTGCGTATGCCAATCCTTTCCAGTATCATTGACGAATTTCATAAGAATTTTGTTTAGGGTTTTGTTGGAAGATTCAACTTGGCCATTGGTCTGTGGGTAATAGGGTGATGAAAATTTTTAGTTAAATGATGAAGTCATCACATAGTTTACGTAGGGTTTTATTTATGAATTGTTTTCCATTGTCAGTGATAAGGCGATTAGGAACACTAAAGCGACAAATGATGTGGTGATTGATGAATTCACATATTTTCTTGGATTTAGTTGAAATGAGAGGGATGGATTCTACCCATTTAGTATAATATTCAGTTGTTGTGATGATCCATTGATGATGTTGAGAAGAATGAGGGTTAATATCTCTGACGAGATCCAAACCCCATTGAGAGAAAGGAAAAAATTCCTTAGCAACTTTTAAGGTGTGACTAGAAGTATGGTGAAGGTTAACATGCTACTGAAATTTTACACAATGTTTGACGTAGTCACAATAATCTTGGTTAAGGGTTAGCTAGTAATAGCCAAGGTGAATAATAAGTTTGGCCACTGAAATGTCCACCAAAAATCCAATCATGGACTTCTTTAATGGTGTATGTAATTTCAAAACTAGTGAGGCATTTGAGTAGGATACAGTCAAAGCCACATTTATAGAGAAGACCTCCCATAACGACTTATCAGGAGACCTTATGGAGGGAGACACACCGACCATTGTGAGTGAGGTGTGAAGGTATTGAGAGGTAAAGGTAGTCAACATACTAATTATACCAAATGTCGCGTGGGTCGGTTTCGATACGTACCACAAAATTAACTTCAAGAATGATGTAGGAAGGCGATTGTAGTTGTTGTATTGTGAAAAATATTTTCGAGTCGGAAGGTAAGGCCGGTATTTGTGAGACAAGACAAGCCATGATATCTGTGAATTTATTGGTTGATCGTGGAGTGGTTCAAAGGAGGTAATGGTCAAAGGTGGTCAAAAGTAAGTTGACATAGAACTTATATTTTTTGAGGACCTTGTTACGACACTGGTATATTCCGTTGACTTGGTTCATAACCAATTGAGAATCATCAAAAATATTAATGTATTTAACATCCAAGGCAATGTTAGTTTGAATACCTAAGACAAGTTCTTCATACTCAATGATGTTATTGGTGCATTCAAAGTCTAATTCTAATGATAAAGGCATAGGCTCACCGTCGAGAGGAATGAGGATGAATCCTCCACCAGTCCCACATTGAAATTTAAAATTGTCAAAGAATAAGGTCATTTGGTAAATGGTAGGGTCAACTAGAAAATCATCGATGGAAAGGGTAACGATAGATTCATATGGGAAATCTAAGTTAGAATATTGGTTTCTGGGAAGTAGAGTGTTTGCAAGTTAATCAGTAATGGTCTGTCCTTTGAATTTTTTTTTGATGAATGAACTCCAGGTCTAAGTCTTTGAGGAACATGAGCCAAGATGAGGTGTGTTGATGTTGGTAAGGGTTTGACATACATGTAATGCAAAGGGTCGGTGTTAGTGATGATGAAGGTTTTATGGTTAAGTAGATAGTGGCGAAGTTTGGTGGTGACGAAGACTAAGGCTAGGAAATGCTTTTCAACATGGGTATATCTAGTCTCATAGTATAAAATAATATGAATTATGTAATAAACAACTTGCTCCCTATGTTTCTCATCGTGATGAGTGAGCATGGCACCCAAGAATGGTCAGTGTCATAAATGTATAGGTAGAAAGATTTGTCATATTGAGGTGGGATGAACACATGTGGTTGAAGAAGGTATTTCTTCAACACTTCAAAGGATTTGTGGCACTCATCGTTCCAATTGAAGGAGACATCATTTTAAATAAGTTGATGAAAAGGGTGACATTGGTTGGAAAGTTGGGAAATAAGGCATCGAATGGATTGCAATTTTCCTTGCAAACTACGAAGCTGTCCGAGCTTAGTAGGTGGAGGCATATATAAAATAGCCTTGATTTTGGTGGGATCAACTTCAATGCCCCACAAAGAGACGATGAAACCAAGGAGCTTTCTGAAGAGGATTGAAAATATGCACTTCTTTGGTTGAAGGTGAACACAATATTTGATGAGATGGTCGAAGATGATTTTGAGAATGGGGAGGTGTTTGACATGACTTTTGGACTTACCAAGAAGGTCATCGACATAATCTTCCAATATGTCATGCATGATGTCATGGAACATATAGGTCATAGAGTGCTGATAAATGGCACCAGTGTTTTTCAAGCTAAAGGGAATGACACTAATAGAAAGTACCCGAAGGGGTGATGAAGGTAGTTTTATGTTGATATTCCAGTGTGAGTAATATTTGGTTATAACCTGAGAACCCATCTATGAGAGATAACATTTCATGGCCGAGTGTCAGATCAATAAGTTGGTCTACGATAGGTAAAGGAAATTCATCCTTAGGGAAAGCAAGGTTAAGGTCACAGAAGTCCATGCAGATGCGTAGTCCCCTTGTTGCCTTGGTGATAGGTATAATGTTAGAGATCCATTGTGGATAGTCAATGGGTAGAATAAAGGAAATAGAGAGAAGGCACTGGAATTATTCTTTCACAAGAAGGGAAATATGTGGATGCATTTTTCGTAGCTTATGTTTTACAGGTTTTACATCACGAATGGTTATGATATTGTGAACCACGATATTTGGGTCAATACCAAACATATCTACATAAGACCAAGAAAATGAGACACCAAAATTAGGTCACACTCCCCTTGGTCCCTTGTCAAATAACCATCTCAAACATACTCATCTAACCATGGCCCCTTCCACCCCACATCACCATTAATTTAATTAAATTTAAATTAATATATATCCTCACAATATTTAATATCTAATTACCTTAATTTCTACCCCACCACCTCACCTAGACACCTCATCCAACCACCTCACCCTAGACCTATTCTTGGCATGTTTCCATAACCAACAATAACTAAGTATTACTTGCCTTAATGAGCTAAGATTTGGTCTAACCCTAAAATCAATCCCTAAAATATCTCTAACCACATTCCCACTCATTAGAAGGGAAGTTTCATTCTAATCCGTGAGAATAAACTAACTGGGCCCAAGAAATTAGAAAGATCTTCCCATTTTAGTAAACCTAGGGAATCCCACCTTAACCAACACCGGTCACCCCTAACTGATGCCGGTCAACTGGAAACCATCGTTGGTTACCATTTATTCACCCAAACAACCTTGTTTTTGGGTTGGCACATTCTGAGAGCAAGGAAAGGAGATCAGATGCATGCAAGCAAAACCAACATCCTTTCACGTATCCAGACATCCAGAGCCATCACCAGGAAAGATATTGAAGCATTGCACCCATGGAATCATTCTAGGAATCACTGCTACGATATCCAACACTATTCTTCTGATCAATAACCACCTCCATTCAGCCATCAAAATCTACATCACAGTAAGTACATCTCTACCAGCATTGTCTATTTCAACATAGTTAACTTTTTTCATTCCTGTCATTAGTTTATACTTTGCATGTTCATTCCTCCATTGCTTAATAGCTTGTAATCTCACCATTTCCCTTACCCACACCACCAAATGCCATTCTGACCTAATATCCATTTCTGAGTGTACTTGAGATCTCCACAGACCTTCTCATCCACTCTCCCAACCTTATTTGACCTCAGATCAGCCCCTTCCATTTGATCTATTTGAGTTTCTTTTACCTCGACCATACCGACACCGGTTATCCACAACCGTCTATCGGTTCTACCTAAACCGAGCATCGGTCACACCCAACCGACATCGGTCTCTGTGTTTTATACCTTGACCAAGAACAAACCCAACAATCATCCTACCAATTGACCTAAATAACCCAGAATCAGACCTTGACCAGTCCCAGTACCTTGACAGACACCTCATCTCTCAGATCCAACTATAGCCTAGCCTGTTGTGATTGGATTTTCTTATTGTACTTGAATGAAATACCTAAATCATATCAACTACAGTAGGAATTTACTTGTTTCTCACATTAATTTGTTTTAAACAGTGGATTGACAAGCCATCTAGGGAGTATCACACTTCCCAGAACTAGCATACGCTAGGTAGTCCACTGTCATATATCATTTAACTATCCTCTTGTGGTCTTGTTTTCTATTACAGGTAGTTCCTCCTAGCCAAAAGGAAGCTCTCACATTCAACTTGTGGATCAAGAAGTCAGAACATGTGCAACAACCATCAATCGACCAACATTTAATAGGTATTCCTCCTTGGCCCTTACCCTTATCTGTTTCATCATTTGAAAAGGTAAAGAAAACGGTGAAACATTTTGGCATGCCTGGTGGGACCCATCAAGGGTTCTTTTGCATTTATTCATTCCTAGGTGAAATTTGTGTGTTTGTTTCCCTTTGAAAAGCTTCCACATTAATTTTCTTCTTTGGAATCATTCTCCTTCTTTCTATTGTCTAAAAACAATCGTATTTTTGGTGCTTTAAAAAGAACACATCTTCCTTTCTTTTGCATTGCATTAGTGAAAGAGCATCCCTCTTCCTGTTCATCACTTGCTACATCGAATATCACACTTCGATTTGGGTTTAAAACACTTGCATTGCATTCTGATTTGTTGCATTATTAGCTCACATTAAAACTGAGGGCAACCTATATGCTGGAAGTCATGCCCAGCTGATGGTTGACACAAAGAATCGTAGAAAGCACATTTTTCTCTCTCTGTGTCTTACCAAACTTGCACAAAATCAAAATATACACATCTTTCTTAAACAACATCTTACCCAGGAACATCTTTCAGTGATCACATGATCCGGTTGGTAGGTACTCCCCAGCTCGTTGCCTCTGTCGAGTCATCATCTCAGAGGATGGCCCGCCCCCACCATAACATACCTAAAACCTCTCCTTTTAGATATCCTTCTTCGTAGGATGCCTTCCTAACCAAAAAATTCTTGTTCTAAATACACACAGTCAGTCCTAAATAGCATAAGCTAAACAAACATAAGAAAATCACTATTAGGATCATGCTTTTTCTTAGTGTTCTTCTTGGCTTGTGTTTTGAGGTGTGAGACTATGAATCTCCATTTTTCTTCTTCCTTGCACACTCCACCATCATAGTTGGAGTATTATGACTTTGTCTGAGTGTGTCAGGGCCCCATCTCCTCATTCTCAGGTTTCTGAGTTTGATTCTTCACTTAATTTAATTCACAAAACCAATTTTCTTCATTTCTTTCTAATTTCACAGTCACCGACGTCGGTCCAGTGACCATCACCAGTTCACATCTGACCATCGTCGGTTAAACCCTAACTAGTGTCAGCTTCTGGCTTTCTAGTTACTTTACCTAGAATAGCCTTCATCACTCTTTTTGTTCTGTTTCTGGCCCTCAGGGCATCATCATATTTCTCCCCTGTTGATACCTACTGTCATACACAATTTTCACAAGTACACATCCAACATTCCTGTTTCATTCTTTGAGACTGGTTTCTTCCACAGTGACCGGTATCAGTTTCAGAAACCATCATCGGTGTTCCCTCAACCATCACCGGTCAACCTGACCATCATCGGTTTTCCCTCAAATATCACCGGTCAACCTGACCATCATTCAGTTTCCTGTGTTTGATTTTCAAAATCTAGACATTGACCAGATTCACCTCCTGGACCCCATTATTCTCTGTTTCTACTATTTTTTGTGTCATCTACAGAATACAGTCTTACCAGGTCAGCACTTGTTCACATGGTGCTGACTCGCAGCCAGACTAACACCCTCATATTCCATGCTAGTCATCAACCACTCCCACCTAGTCCCTCACCGCCTTCTATCCTATCACCCATGGATCCAACCTTACCTACCACCATTGCTGTAGGTGATGAAGAGTTTTACATGACTCCTTGATCAGAATCCCATGGCCTTACAGTTCTACCTTTCCCACTCTTCCACCCGAGACTCCTCAGGTCAGTTGATATACGACATGCCTGTATCCATCTCTCCTACCCTTATTCCTACTACTGCATCAGCCCCTAATAATGCAGAGTTACCCTCACCTGCTTCACCCCCGGTAGTTTCAGCTAGGACCCATACCCACCATGACCACTGCATCTACAGTTTCACTCGCTCCTATTCGTATCTGTTGTCCCCTCATCGACCACCCAGACCATAGCACAATCCACACCCATTGTCTCACAAATACCCATTGCAACACAACCTCCCATGGTGTCGGTGACCCCTACTCCATTCTAGAAATCTTGTCCTCTCCATCCCACAAACACTTCCCCCAATCGCTACCAGAGTCACGATGACCATCCCACCTACATACACCTACTATCAACAACCCCCTATCTCGTCTGTCACCCATTCTAGATATGTGCCTTCTATGTTGGTTCCTTATTCTCAACCTCCCTATCAGGTTCAATATCCACCCCCTTATGCCACAGGAGGTGTCCCTCCATCACAACCTACCAATGACCTCATCAAGTTGATGATGGAAAAGATGCAGACACTAGAAGCATCAGTTTCTGGCTCACGTAATTCCCTCACCTATGATGAAATTTGTAATGAGCCTATTCACCCATCCATTCCTATTCGACCATACCCCATACATTGGGAAATGCCAAAATTCAACCACTTCAATAGCAAAGAAGATCCACAACAACATTTGTGGTCCTTTAAACATGGGTGTTACCTGATTTCCCACGATGACACTTTACTTTTGAGGACTTTCCCAATGTCCCTGACAGGACCTGCATTGGACTGGTACAATGGATTACCAAGACACTCCATTTACTTGTTTAATCAAGTAGCCCAAGCCTTCCTAGATCACTTCTCCATCAACATTGTTAAGAAGGTTACCATGACTGATCTTTATTCCACACGACAGTATGACGATGAGTCTATCACTGACTTCGTCACTCGCTGGCGCAACCTCATTAACCAGCTCACATTCCAATTACCTCAAACTGAGCTTATAGAACTATTTACTTGGGCATGTGCTAGACACATCTCACCAACCCTACAGGTGTAAAATTTTTTCACACTTTCGACGAGGCATTCACCATGGCACAGAAATTGGAAATTTGTGCTATCGAAGAAAAGAAGATTCAACTTTGTAACAAGAACATCATGTTCAAATCAAATGATACTTCTTCATCTTGAAACCCCAAAAACAACTATTCAAATCCCAAAGGGTCTGCTAATGTTGTAGTTCTCAAAGCCAGTCCCCCTCATCAATCAAACCCAGCCAAACCCCCTTCTAATCTCTCTCCTGTCCAAGCTTTCCAGTTCAGATGAGAACAATGAAAGTACACTTCCCTAGGAGAATCTTATTCTTCCATTTTGGAAAAGCTTGTTAAGGCTGGTGCCATTACCCTTCCACCTATAAAACCACATACTGGTTTCGATCCTGAGTGACCCATGCCTGCGTGGTATAAGGAACATGAATTTTGTAACTATCATCGTGTCAAAGGTCACAGTGACAATAATTGCATCACCTTCAAGAATATCATCCAAGAAATGTTAGACAATGGAGATCTAGTCTTGGATAGCCCAAATGCACCCACTAACCAAAACCTGCATATCTTCAAGAATCCATTCCCTAATCATGCCCCATCTTCCAACCAAGCTGGTGATACCTCAAACAATGATAGCAATGTCTGCGAGGTCCACGCTATTTTCAATGACACACCAGTTGCTTCCCAATTACCTCATGTTCCTTCCATAGATGAAATATTAGCCCACGCTCCCCTACCTACACCAAAATCTATTTCATCTACTCCTTCTACCCACAGAGGAACCCCCTTCATGTTCCCCTTCACCCATGGAAGAGCCTATAATCAGCATGCCACCTTTGACCCCTCAAAATTCCAAGCAGTTGTCAGTGGACACCTCTCCTACTCATAGAAGATGTAGGTCCACTGCCTACACCAACACAAGGAGAGTCCACTTTGGCTGGCCCATCCTCTCCTCTACCCATGGAGGATACTATAGAAGTACCACCATCTTGTAGATGACCATTCACCATCAGACCTTCAAGATCCCGTTGATCTACTTTTGGCTCTCTTACCCACAGAGTCCGAGGCTATCCATTTCCCTGTATCTCAAACACATTTTATGGGGGATTGCCACTCGATCCACGTCAGCCCCACTTACAATAGTACCATTATCATGCTTGGCCAATCACCTGGACTATGTCGATAGAGCCTTACTTTGGGGATTCCTTCTACTTCTTGTTTCAACACAAATGTAACTGTCACTCACTAACACCTCCATTATCTATCCAAAAGTGTTTCAAGTAACCAAACCAAACACAACCACAACTATTGCAATACCTTCCACGACACCACTCATGGCCCAACTCACACCTCTGCCCATAGCCCAACATGCATCTACACCCAAACCCACGCCTATATCATCTCCCTTACCTAAACCTATCACTACCTTAGGGGTCATACCAATAGCTAGCCTTACTCACCCACCCATCAAATTAGATTTAGCTACATCTTCCAAAACTAACACCAAACTTAACCCAACCCCTAAAAAGAAGATCCAATCTCCTAAATCTCATACCCCAACCTTGCCTACCATGCCCTTATCACCTTCACCCCTTCCGTCCATCCTAGGACCTCACCCCTTGACCCTGGCCAAGAAACCCCCATCCACGGTAAACCAAGAATGCAACAACCCATTTCCCCATCACAAACCTCTAATATACCCAAGAAACCTGCACAACCTCTGCCCTCACCCATAACCTTCTTACCACCCATACCTCCAATACCATGTCAATAACTTCTTCACTACACATGACACTTCCTTCTCTTTCACTCATGCCTCCTGCCCAACCCACACCACCTACCTCCACAGCACCTCGGTTACCCCCATGGGTAACCTGACCCTCTTCCACCATCTATATTTTCCCTCCACATCTCATACGCCCGTATCACCTTTACCCAAAAAGATGCCAACCTAAAGCTAAAAATCCTCTACCCTCCAATAAGGTAGTTAAACCAACCAAACCTTCCATTTCCAGTTCATCTACCATGCCCCTACCCAAGCAGATACGACCAACACCTAAGACCACACCACACACCAAACTAGTAGCCCAACCTACTCCCCCTCTTGTAAAGACTCTTCCTCCACATAGTCAGCCTGCCTGTACCCAAACCCACATTCACCTCCCATTGTGATCCATTCAAGTAGGGATCCTATGCCAAAATCCTAACCAATCTCCTTCAAAACTTCTGTCATCACATTACCACCTCTTAGACCTTATGACCCACTCAAACCCAAACCAAAAGGGTTTGATAAAACCAAAATTTGCACTACCATCGTGTGCCAGGACACGATGTAGAGAATTGTAAGGCTTTAAAAACCACTCTTGTCCAATTATGTCCTCCTGAAGAAAACTTTGATGATGATGATCTTCTTGATGAGGACCCCATTTCGCCTTCACCAATTTCCATAGATCTTCTCATCATTACCTACTCAGTGACCAAAATCTCCACCCCCACAACTCTTTGATCCATCCCCAAGATTTGAAATTCAACATGGTTCACATAAGAGAGTTGGCCAAACCACCACCCAAATGCCAATGTGCCCTACTCATCTCACAAGGCTCGTATCCACCACTAGGGTTTTGTCCCTCTTGTCACCGCTATACCTTCCATGAAACACCCTCTTCATCCACCTCCCCTCAAATTAACACGATCAACATTTCCACCCATGCTTAGAAAGAACAAGGGCAGAGGGGAAAGCAAGTGGCCCATCAACGAATCTTTTACAGAATATACCATCCACACCCACACCCAAAGTCATCATTCGAGGTCCTGGATATACCATTTCCAACTGGGTCACACATCACACAATGCTAAAAAAACTACACCAATGCCCCCTCAAAATGTCTTTATATGACCTCATCTATACCTCAGAGTCACATCATCATGCCTTTATGGAGGTCCTTCAATCTATCAAAGTCTTACCAAATGACCCCACACCCATAGCCTCCATCTACCCCTCACCACGTAGCCGTCTCTCACTATGTCTTCACCTTCCTATACACCTCCACCCACTCGCCAAGTGGCAACCCTAAGATTTTCAGATGAAGAGATCACTCCCTTCCAGTCTGATGACCCCGACTCCACTCTTTTCATCTCCATCTTTATTGATAATATACACATACGACGTGTTATGATTGATGGTGGTGCTAGTATTAACATCATCTCCTCCCATGTGTATGAAAAAATGTGAATACTTTCCAATTACATGCATGGTAACCTTGTTATGTTGTGTTCCTTCAACGACGCCATGACCTCTACACCAGGTACCATTTCTCTCCATGTCTGTGTAGGTCCCCGTACTGTCTGAGAAATTTTCTATGTCCTAGAAGGGGAGTTTCAGTGTAACTTGCTGCTTGGCCGACCTTGGATCCATGCCATGGGTTTTGTCCCTTTGAATTTCAATCGATGCCTCAAATTTAAACATGAGGGACATAATTAAACCATCCCTGCTGACCCCTCACCTTTCAAGACCTGTAACATGCTATATCGACCTAATGATGTGTTTGTACCAGTCAAGGCATCTGCCACCATCACATCTTCACCTTCACCCATGAGCCCATCCATAAAAAATTACCACTACTTCTGCTGCATCTAGCCTCGCTATCCCTACGATAGCTATAGCCTCTACCACTGGCACCCCTATTTCCCCTTCATCTAGTGAACCATCCATACCCATTACCCACATACCAAATACTGATCCCTTAGAAGGTGTTTTTCAACGCCTCACTCTGGGGGAATACTGTCTATATAATATTAATACCTTCCTCACCCCACAAGAGTATGAGAATCTACGTCAACACCCTAGTTATGACATCTACATCGGTGATGTTTTCCCTTATGGCCCTCCCCACCTTTGCACCAACCTCACATATGGGGGGCTTGATATGGCCACCTATAAACCCGATCCTCCATCCCAAACCCAACCATTTTCATCTGACCTACACTTCCTCACTAACCACTAATTCACTCACACTTTCCTCCACCGGTGCACATGGAAAGGATTTGGCTTCGGTTTTTATGAACAAGGCCACCATACTGTCATTTCCTGTACCTTACATAAACACAATGACCATAGTGGCATTGGCTTTGACACTCCACCCTCTAAGAGGTTCACATCGACCTTATCCAGGATGAGAAATCTTCCTCCTCTCATTCACCCACATTACCATCTTCACCCATGGAGTCCATAGATCCTGAATCTATAGCTCCTAACTTTTTCTTCATAAACACCATTTCCCTGGGACCACTGACCTATCAACGTGATGATGAGGCTCCCTCTTCTCTCTCATTCATGTATCCTGACATGATTGATGATGATACACCTTTAATTAATGTTGTTTAATGTCAGGATGATGAGTCCATCCTTACCTACCTTGGTGCGGAAGACTCTTATATTTATTGGTCATTACCCTCTGAGAAGCAAACCATGTTGAACGAATCAACCATCGAAATCAACATTAATACTCATTACGACCCACACATTTTAATGATCAGCCAATCCTTAGATGCTACTGAATAGGAAGCTTTCACCTCTTTCCATCAGGACCATAGCAAGTCATTTTCTTGGTCCTATGCCAATATGCGTGGTATTGACCCAAAAATTGTTGTTCACAATATCCTAACCATTCCTGATGCCAAACCCATCAAACAAAAGTTGTGGAAAATGCATCCTCACATTTCTCTTCTGGTCAAAGAAGAGCTTCAATGCCTTCTCTCAGTTTCCTTCATTCTACCCATTGATTATCCCCAATGGATTTCTAACATTGTTCCTATCATGAAAGTGATAGGGGGACTCTACATTTGCACAGATTTCCGTGACCTCAACCTCACCTGTCCCAAAGATGATTTCCCACTACCAGGCATTGACCAAATAATTGATCTCACCGCTGGCCATGAAATGTTATCGCTCATGGATGGTTTCTTAGGCCACAATCAAATATTACTAGCTTTTGAGGATCAACAAAAGACTACCTTCATCACCCCTTGGGGGACTTTCTGCTATCAAGTCATGTCCTTTGGCCTCAAAAACATTGGTGCTACATATCATTAATCCATGAATTACATCTTCCATGAAATCATGCATCACATATTGGAGGATTACGTAGATGATCTACTTTCCAAATCCAAGCATCGAACCAAATACCTGCCCATTCTTAAATTCATCTTTGACCACCTCATCAAATATCATGTTCATCTTCAACTGAAAAAGTGCATCTTTATGGTAATTTCCAGGAAACTCCTAGGTTTCATCATTTCTTTACATGACATAGAAGTCGATCATGCTAAAGTCAAGGATATCCTTGAAATGATGCCATCCACTAATCTCCATCAACTTTGTAGCCTACAGGGAAAGTTGCAATCAATTCATCATTTTATCTCCCAGCTTTCTGACTGCTGTTAACCATTCCATCATCTTCTCAAGAAAGCTGTTTCATTCAAATGGGATGATGAATTTCATAAAGCCTTTAAAGCCTTGAAAAAATACCTCCTTCAACCTTTAGTTCTCATTCCTCCTAAGGACGACCAACCCTTCTACCTATATATTTCTGCCACTGACCATTCTGTAGGTGCCATGCTCACTCATCGCGATGACCAACACTGAGAGAAAGCAGTTTATTACATAAGCCATACCATTTTTGACTATGAAACTAGATGTACCCATGCCAATTTTTTTTCCTAGCCTTAGTTTTCATCGCCACCAAACTCCGTCATTACCTACTCAACCACAAAACTTTTGTCATTACTAATACTGACCCATTACACTACATGTATGCCAAACCTTATCAAAATCAATGTGCCGCTTGATGGCTTATGCTTTTGGCTGACCTTGACCTTGAATTCATGCATCAAAAGTCCATCAAGGGCCAGACTATCTCTGACCAATTAGCCAACACACCTCTTTTTGGGAATCAACCTTCTAACTTCGACTTTCCGGATGAGTCCATAACTACACTTTCCCTGGATGAACCTGCTTACCAAATGACACTTCTTCGACGGCTCCAAGTGTCAGTGTGGGGGTGGGGCTGGTGTTATCCTCATTCTGCTTGATGGTGAACCTATGCCTTTGTCTTTTAAACTCAATTTTTATTGTACAAAAAATATTGCTAAATACGAAGCACTCATATTGGGTCTTCAGGCTGCTTATTCCTTAGATGTTAAGTCAATCAACATCTTTGGCGATTCTCAGTTGGTCATAAACCAAGTCAATGGTATATACTAGTGTCGTAATGAGATAATTCAAAAGTATAAGCGTCACATGGACATAATTTTTGACCACCTTTGATCGTTACGCACTTCAAACCACCCCACGTTCTACTAAAAAATTTGTAGATACCATGGCCTACTTGGCTTCTCAGATACCCGCTTCGCCTGTTGACTCTAAAATCTTTGTCACTATACAAAGGCTAAAATCACCGTCTTATTTACCTCGTGAGGTCTACTCTATCGGAACTGCTACCCCTGATCCATGTGACCTTTGGTATAAGCAATATGTAGACTATCTTTCCCTTTCCATTTTACCCATCGATATCACTCATAATGGACAACGTGCCTTTCTTAAGCATGTCTCTCATTATGTCATAATGGGTGGTCTTCTATACAAACGTGGTTTTGACAACATTCTCTTACACTGCCTTACAAGTTCTGAAATTTCCTACACCATTAAGGAAGTCCATGATGGAATTTGTGGAGGGTCATTTTAGTGGTTTGGCTGTCACAAAATGCATTATTTTCCTAGGCTATTACTAGCCAACCCTAAACCATGACTGTTGTGATTATGTCAAATGTTGCATGAAATGTCAACCAAATGCTAATCTTCATCACACACCTAGTCATGCATTATAGGTCACGTGAGACCTTTGGCCTTTTTTCTCAATGGGGTTTGGATCATGTTGGTGAGATCGAACCCCTATTTTTCACAACGCCACCAATATATCATAACCGCTATTGAATATTACACTAAATGGGTAGAAGCCATTCCCCTCATTTCCACCAAAGTTGAGAAAATATGTGATTTCATCAACCATCACATCATTTGTCTCTTTGGTGTCCCTCACCACATTGTCACTGATAATGGAAAATAACTCAAAAACAAAACACTACACAAACTATGCGATGCTTTTGGCATCCAACTCAGTTTCTCATCTCCCTATTACCCACAAACTAATGGTCAAGCCAAATCAACCAATAAAACCTTGAACAAAATTCTTATGAAGGTAGTCAACGATACTGGGAAGGATTGGCATACACACATTCCTTTTCGCCCTGTGGGCTTATCACACTAGTATTCACACTTCAACTACTACTACCCCGTTTTCTCTAGTCTATGGTACTAAGGCTCTCTTACCTCTCAAAGTCTAGATTCCATCTCTCCGCATCTCACTACAAGACATGCTCAATGATGATGAATTTCACCAAGATCGTTTTGGCGCAACTTGAATTATTAGATGAACGTCGTCTCAACACTCTTGACCATCTCCAAATCTACCAAAAATGTATCAAACGTTCCTAAGAAAAACATGTTCATGAATGAACCTTTCAGGTCAGCGACCTCGTCCTGAAGGAAAATCAACATGTAACCAAAGAGGAGAAAAGTAAACGGGAAAAATTTGCTCCTAATTGGCTTGGACCCTATATCGTTACCCATGCTTATGGATCCAGTGCTTATTGTTTGTCTTCACTCGAAGGTAAACCCAAACTTGATCCCCTTAATGCCTTGCATCTTTGACCATTCTATTGTTGATATCAAGTCCTATATCACTTTCTGTCAATTGATTGCTCATCCCTTAAGCGCTATTCACTTTCCATATTACCCATTTTAAAGATCCATGACTAAACTAGAATCATGTGATTACCTATCACCTTTTAGCCTTGTCTTCAATATGAGTACCACTACTCTACTCATAGTGTGATTCTCATGGATATTTTTCATCTTCTTCAAGATGGAATCCCATGATCATTCATCACTCGAAACCACCTCTTTCATAGTTAATATTTGTGTACTACGGTCTTGTATTCTAAACAAGAACCTAATCGTCCTCTATAGTATTTTCCATGACTTAAATGTCTAAAAAAAAAGGGATACAACTCCTTGAGTCAAAATTCCAGCAAAATATGACTCCCTCAAAAGGCACATCTCTTCTTTATATTCTACCACTATCAATAGAATGCTCCCTAGAAGGACAACTATATACATTCATTACAAAAATATAATAACTATTCAGAAGCTTCCCGCATTGATCAATTTCACTAAGACCTCAAGGAGATAATATACTCATCCCATATAGACTTCCCTCATCGATCAGCCTATTAAAAAAAAATAAAAAAAAAAGAAAAAGATGAATTTTCGTCATGGACTTGCTTATTTTGGATTTTGGGTTTCTTGTTCCGAAATACACATCGTTACACACTAAGTTACAATAAAACTCCCATTCTCACCTCCTTGCCTTTTTCACCTAAAATCCTCATTACTCAAGGGACTTACTGCAAACCTGACATTTCGGGATCATGTGACTTTTCTTCACCCTTAAAATAGTCCATTATGCAAGGCCTGTAGGGTCTTACGTTCATAGGCCCATCTGGAGTATGGAAAACTCATTAGGTTTCTTATCAATTAAGTAATACTTTTACCACCTCTTACCATTTAGATTCCTCATTACTTATTGATTATCCTATACAGGACCTGATCCTCAACACCTGTATTTAAAAATCACTCAACCATGCCTGCAACCTAAGCTCAATCATGCATATGACCTACATCACCCATGCCTAGCACCTATCAACCCATTCTACTATTTCACCCTAATCTTCCCTAGCTTATGCGAGAACTACATCAGCCTAAGGCCCCTTCTTGCAGGGACTATGTAGGTAGCACTCTAAGGGCATGGGGCCCTTGGAGGTTAGCTCGACCACTCTCTACCCTAACCAATTCCCTTTGCCCCTTTCCTATTCACATTCTACCCTAGTTAGTTTCCTTTTATATGGATTTTTTATTTTTATATACCCATGTCGACCTGACCGACATCAGTTATACCTAAAACGACATTGGTCCTATGCCCTAGAACACCATGGTCATTTATACCCATACCGACATCGGTTGTGTGCCCAAGAAAACCATGGTCGGTTTACCTAGACCATCAATGGTTCCATATGACTGACATCGGTTACCCATCATGCTCTTGTCAACTACCCTTTCCCCATTTTTGACCCAACTTAACCAACCTAGCCACTGTTTGGTCTTACCCACCCTTATCGAAATATACCTCCAAGCCAACATTACCTATACCTGTCTTTAATTTTGTTTAGGGACTCGTTATTTTTCCCGTACCTCGGCCCTACCCATGCCATGCCCTCGCTACCTGTATCCGAAACATTGTTAATGACCTATGACCTCATGTGCTTGTTATTTCTTGTGACACTATTACCCATGTTGTTTGACCTAATAACCTTACCTTGCCTCTTGCCATGACCATTTATCTTGAGCCAACATTTGGTGTACTGGAACATACCTAAACCTTCCTGCACCTGACCTGCGAAGTGCTTCCGCACCATATCCTATACCTTTGATAATAGAATCACCTTAACATTGTTTAGATAAACCTATCAACCTTAGATGATGTAGAGTTTGCATGCTCTTCAACTTGGTACTATGCCATAGTTTATATGTGTGCATGTGTTTTACTGATGCTACCTTTGACCCTAGCCCATTACATGGATTACCCAATTGGAATTTTTCCCAATTACCCCCATTGTCCACCTTATTCTTCATCACATCTACCTTTTTATCAAACCACTCATCGATTCTGTCTTCCACCTCATCCATTCCTAGTTTGAGGGGGATCACCTTCACCCACACATGGGGTAACCACATCTGATTTTTGTCAGCGTCGCTTACCAATACAAGCTACACAACAAAAAGGGAAAAATGTAGACAACAAGATTGGGTCACACTCCCCTTGGTCCCTCGTCAAATAACCAGATCAAACATACTCATCTAACCATGGCCCCTTCCACCCCACATCACCATTAATTTAATTAAATTAATATATATCCTCACAATATTTAATATCTAATTACCTTAATTTCTACCCCACCACCTGACCTAGACACCTCATCCAGCCACTTCACCCTAGGCCTATTCTTAGCATGTTCCCATAACCAACTAAGTATTACTTGCATTAATGAGCTAAGATTTGGTCTAACCCTAAAATCGATCCCTAAAATCTCTCTAACCACATTCCCGCTCATTAGAAGGGAAGTTTCTGGGTAAGTGCAACAAGTTGGGGGACAATTAAGTGGACATCAAATCTTGAATTTTACATCAAAAATAGCAAAACATCAAATTTAGTCTTCCACGGACTTGAACCATGTCGAAAAGTAAAAAATATGTCATAAAAATGGTACCATCGCGTAGGGGAGACTGTTAGCTTTTTAGAAATATTAATTTTAAAATGAATAGAATAGGATAAATATCATTTTATAATTTTTTACTTATAGTAGGTCTTTAAAACAATTTTTCCCGTGAATGTTTATGTGTACGTTTAAGACTGCAAATTTTGTTTCACTTGTCAGAATGTGATAAAAATTATACCATCCCAACCAATGGTGAAATTATATACATGTTCAAAAAATAATAATTTGATTTCAATATTTTTTGATGAAGTTATGGTGGGAAAATGGAAAGTGCTCTATTTTTTTAATGTTTTCAGATCACTTTCACGAAAAAAAATCATAAAAAATAAAATATTGCTAAAAAAAAACAAAATAAAATCTATCCCAAGATAGATAAAGGCATCTAAATTCTCACAAAAGGAAAAAAAATATATATCAATTTTTGGTCATCCAAATCGTGGGCAAATAGACTACAATCTTATAGGCGTTTAAAAAAAAAACCAAGTCATTGAATTTTGAGTGTTTAATATAGCTAAACTTGTCCATTTTTTTTAAAAAAAATAGTAGTTTAGAAACTAGATTCCGGATGCTACAATTCATATTGACATAAACTTTTCTAATTTTGAGTGTATGCATTGCTAATAATCCCTACAAGTTGATATTATGTTGTTATTTGCAATATGATATCCACTTATGACCCCTTTTTTGTCCTCCAACTTGCTGCACTTACCCTTCTGTTCTGTTGGCGAGAAAAATTTTCTTGTGGACAAATTGGTTGGTTTCAAGCCAACGCTATGCGAATCTAAGTCCCTCTTCTTGAATGGGTGCAACTTCCATATGTGCATGTGTGAAAAGTGGATTTCATTGGTGGCCTTTCAACTAGAGATCCAACAGGAGCACTCCGCTGACCCCTGTGGCAAAGCTAGCAATTTCTCACTAGAGAAGAACTTTGTCTAAGAAGGGGAAAGGAAGTGAGAATGGAGGTAGGAGAGAACTAATGTTGCGAGTAGAATGCTAGATGCCCACACACATTCATTAAAAATTTCATTTACATGCATTTATAATCAGAAGAAAAACAAATCCGCAGGAGAAGCGAAAAGACTGAATGAAATTCATTTGTCACAAAGTACCCATTAATTCCTCAAACAAAGAGGCAAAAATTCCTTCTTTTATTATTGAAGCTCGAGCAGAGTTTGTATATAGCTTAAGAATGGAAGAAATTCAAGGGAAGAAGAGAAAATAGCAGAAGAATGGTGTTTTCCATCTTTTCCAGGTATAGAGCACTCTGGTCTTTTTGAAATCAATCTCCAGCCCTTTGGAAAGGCTTCGGGAAGCCATTTGCCTTTTGTGATTTTTCCATGAGATTTGGCAATTTGGAACAAATTGGCCTGCAACCCCACTTTGAATTTTCAAATTAGACACGTGGCACGTTCTTATTGGAAATGAGGTTGCGGCCCTTTTCTCAACATTTTAACCTTTTTTGGAAAAAAGGCTCAAAAACTCAATTTCCTCCACCAGCCCGCTGCTCCAATTTGACTAGGACACGTGGCACGTTCTGGTTGGAGACGGGGGTTGTGGCTCATTTCTAAACATTTTACCATTTTTTGGGAAAAGGATAAAAAAATCAAAGTCCTCTGTTGGCCCACTACTTCACTTTGACTCTTCAACGGCGGGCTTCAGCTTTGAATTTTTCCCTGTGGGCTCAAGATTTGAATTTTTCCTTGATAACCTGATTGAAGCTGCAGGTTACTTTTTAACTTTTTGCCTTTTTTACAAAGAGGCTCAAAATCTCAAATCCCCTCGATGGCCCGCTCGTCCACTTTGACTTTTCAACGATGGGCTTTGCCTTTCCAATGACTCCAGCCATGTGGTGATCTAGCGTTGATTTGCTAATTGTCCATTTCTACCCCACCTTTAGAATTACGTCATTGTGACACGTGGAGCCATCCGTTGAGCCTTCCATACTTAGCCAATTTTACCTTAATTTTGTACCTGAGACACGTGGAAAGCCTGCGCTTAATTAAAGGCTGTCCCTTGGACCCTTCCCCTAGAGTTACACCGTTGTGACACGTGGAGCCATTCGTTGAGCCTTCTATACTTAGCTAATTTTACCTTCATTTTGTACCTGGGACACGTGGAAAGCCCTTGCTTAATTGAAGAATGTCCCTTGGATCCTACCCCCTGGAGTTGCATCGTTACAACACGTAGAGCCATCTGATGAGTTTTGAAGTATGACCGAACCACATCCAATCAGAGATACCCACGTATCACTAGGGGATGTTGAGGCAAAATTTGACGAGGAAAGAAATGCATATCATTCCTGACTGCGGGAAAAATACAAAGAGGAAGAGAACTTCGTCATTTTGAGTCCAATTTTCAAATTTCCTTCACAAACCAGAGGCATGAAGGCAAAAAAAATGATTTGATGACCCAGGCCATACAACAAGTGAAAAATTTCAATTAAAAATGGAGGTTACAAAGAGGATATTACGTGCACAGATTGGGAAAATGTAGGATTTCTAAAAAATAGCAAAACATAGGTTTAAATAACTTTAAGGCACGACTTTTGCTAATTTCTTGAATCTCTAACTTGTCTTAAACACCAATAAAGGGCAGGAGCTCAAAAAATTTGAATTTGGCTATAAAAATGTAAAATAGTTTTCGGGAGACAACACGTTCTAATCCACGAGAATAAATGAATTGGGCCAAAAAGAAATTAGAAAGATCTGCCCATTTTAGTAAACCTAGGGAATATCACCTTAACTAATGCTGGTCACCCCTAAACTGACACCGGTTAACCTGGAACCATCATCGATTAACATTTATTCACCCAAATAACCTTTTTTTTGTTGGTTGGCACATTCTGAGAGAAAGGGAAGGAGTTCAGTGCTATATGCAATCGAAACCAACATCCTTTCACGTATCCAGACATCCAGAGTCATCACCAGGAAATATATTGAAGCATTGCACTCACGGAATCATTCTGGGAACCACTGCTACGATATCCAATACTATTCTTCTGATCAATAGCCACCTCCATTTATCCATCATTATCTACATCACAGTAAGTACATCTCTACCAGTATTGTCTATTTCAGCATAGTTAACTTTTGTCATTCCTGTCATTAGTTTATACTTTGCATGTTCATTCCTCCATTACTTATTAGTTTGTAATCCTACCATTTCTCTTACCCCCCACCACAAAATTGCCATTCTAACCTAATATCCATTTCTGAGTATACTTGAGATCTCCATAGACCTTCCCATCCAATATCTCAACCTCATTTGACCTCAGATCAACCTCTTCCATTTGATCTATTTGAGTTTCTTTTACCTCGACCATATCGACATTGATTATCCACAACTACCATCGGTTCTACCTAAACCGGCATCGATCACACTTGATCGACATTGGTCTTTGTGTTTTATACATTGACCAAGAATAGACATAATAATCATCCTACTAGTTGACCTAAATAACCCAGAATCAGATCCTGACCAGTCTCAGTACCTTGACATACACCTCATCTCTCAGATCCAACTATAGCCTAGCCTGTTGTGATTGGATTTGCTTATTGTACTTGAATGAAACACCTAAATCATATCAACTACAATAGGAATTTACTTGTTTCTCACATTAAATTTTTATAAACAATGGATTGATAGCCATCTAGGGAGTATCACACTTCCCTGAACTAGCATATGCTAGGTTGTCCATTGTCATATATCATTTAACTATCTTCTTGTGGTCTTGTTTTCTATTACAGGTAGTTCCTCCTAGCCAAAAGGAAGCTCTCACATTTAGATGTGGATAAAAAATTCAGAACACATGCAACCATCAATCGACCAACATTTAACATGTATTCCTCCTTGGCCCTTACCCTTATTTGTTTCGTCATTTCGAAAAGGTAAAGAAAATGGTGAAACACTTAGCATTGAACAAGGTTAATTGAATTTTTGTTATCTTCTAACATGTTAGGATGGAGAAAATAATGTTTACAAAGGTCAAAGGTCCCAAGGAAATAATATTTACAAAAAAAACATTGGGAGGGATGGATTCTATATCCATGGACTCCGTAGGTGAAGGTGGTGCGATTAGTGATGTGGGCGGAGAAGTATTTTCTTCCTCGATGAGGTTGATTCAAGATTTCTTACGACTAAGTAGTTTGGAGAATCCAAGACCATGATGATATTTATGTTTGCAGGTGGAGCAAGGAATGATCGTATGATGACCCTGCTCATAAAGATCAAATCCGAAGCCTTTCCAAGAACAACGATGGAGGAAAATATGGAAGATGTGGCGGTTGGAGATGTATAAAAAGTTAGATGAGAATGGTTTGGTTGGAGTGGGTGGTTCCAGAGAGTATGAAGCTTGGTTAAGTCCCCCATAGGGTAGATTAGTACTAAGGTAAGGAGGACCATATGAAAATGTCTCTCCTATATGTCGGTCATAATGTGGATGCTGATGGAGGCTACCATACTTTTGAGGAGTAATGAAGGTATTGACGTTGTAGAGGTGGTATTAACCTAAGAAGAGACATTGGAAAACATCTACAAAAGGGTATGAGTTTGGGACTTGGGATGCGGGAATAAATGAATTGTCAGAATCTTGGGAAGATGTGGATGAGCTATCTTTAGAATCTATGACAACGGTGGGGATGGATGGATTAATTGTGGTAGATGGAGCAGTTAGACTAGAAGATGTGAAAACAAAGGACTATGAAGAAGTGATAAAAATATAAGATGAAGCGACAATAGAAGAAGAGGCTGCAGTCATAGAAGAAGCGGTAACAGTAGATGCCTAGACTAGGATGAGGACATCATTTGATTGGTAGAACATATTACAGGTTTTTAAAGGCAAAGGATATGTGGGAATAGTGTAAGGGTTCCCTTCATATTTGAATTTGATATATCGGTGGAGAGTCAAGGGTACACACCCTTTGGCATGAATCCAAGGTCGACCAAGTAACATATTATATTAGAACTCCCCTTCTAGTACGTAGAAGAGTTTGGGAAGAGTGCGAGGACCTACACAGATATGAAGGATAATGGTGCCAAGGGTGGAAGTGATGACATCGTAAAAAGAACACAATATAACTGTGTTATGATGCATATAATGGGAGGGTATGCACATTTGTTCTATGCACGAGAGGAAATAATATTGATACTTGCACCTCCATCAATCATAACATGTCAGACATGCATATCATTGATGTAGATGGAGATGAAGAGGGTGGGGTCAGGATCCTCTTAATGGAAAGGAGCGATTTCCGAGTCAGAAAAAATGAGAACAAAAATATGATGAGTGGTAGTGGGAATGAGAGTCTTAGGTGGAATGGTAAAAGAAGCTATGTGATGAGGGGTGAAAATAGCAGTGATGGGTGAAGGTTCGTTTGGTAGTTGTGGGTGCTTAATTTTACCTCGCTCTATTTGTCCTTGAAATTATTTAGTTTGCAGGCTCTGTCATCTTTTCTATCTCCCCGTATTGATACATGAAAAATTTATCCTCCATTTGCTTTCCATGATCAGTCCCTTCCTTTGGTCGAGGATCACTTTAAGTCAAGAATTTGTTTTCCATTCCTCTATCCATGTGGAAGAATTTGTAACTTGGGCGTAAACTCGGGTTTTTTTCCCTTCCTTCCATTTTTCCACAGTCATGTTTTGTTTTCTTTGTCAATTTTTGTCCTAATACTTGTGGAAAAGTGGTCCTTTCTGATTGGATACGGCTCGGTGGATCACATTTGGGCCTTATATAATTTACAAATTCTCTATCCTTAAAGAAAGATTCATTTCTGGGCATAAATGGTGATTTTCTTGCATTTTATGGTTTGATGGGTGTGTTTTCCCCATCAAATTTATATCTCAGCATCTGTGGAAACGTGGCCCTTTCTGGTTGGATACAGTTCGGCAGGGCACTTTGAAACTCTAAGGCCCATTTCAACTCAAAATTTGTCCATGTGGAAGGTCGATGATCATATGAAAATTTGCCTTTTGGTTTGACCTTGGAATTGTGCCAGGGAGACACGTGGAGGTATCCGCTACCTTGCCTAGACTTAGACATTTTTTTACATGCGGTTGGTGCAGCTCTGTCGGACCATAGACAAGTGGAGGGTCAACACTCATTTGAGGGTCTACCTCAGGATCCCACCTTAACAATTGCACCAAGGGGACACATGGCGATCCCGAGCTTCTTCAGGGTCTCCACTTTTGGGGACCATCTCAAAGTTGTGCCGGGGAGACACGTGGAGGCTTCTGCCGGCTCCTCTTTATACTTAAACTTTTCAAGCAACTTTCTAAAGGCATGGGACACGTGGAGGGATCACACCTATTTGGGGACCAACCCTTAAAATTTATTTTGAAGAAATGCCAGGAGGACACTTAGAGGTTTCCGCTCACTCTGTCCTTGCTTGGACTTTTCAACGGCCAAGGAAAACTATCTCGGACCCTAGACACATGACGCCTTTCGCTGATCCTTAAGATTTTTCAACAACTCTACCAGATTGAGACATGTGGTGTGCCCGCACTTGTTTGGGGTCTCTGCTTTTGAGGACTATACCAAAGGTGCACCAAGGTGACACATGGAGGCTTCTGCTGACTCCTTTTTTATTGAATTTTTTTCAAAGGCCAAAAGGCATTTTTCTTGGGCCCAGGGCATGTGGAAGGCCCTTGCTTGTTTGGAAACTTGCCTCTGCACCTCACCTTTGTAATTACACCAAGAAAACACGTAGACGAATCTAATATCAAGTTGAGAAGGGGAAAAATCAATGGTTGCTATGTATTGCATCTGTTTTTCCACCATTTTTACTCCAAGACTCATGGAGATGTGAATACGTAATGTTTTTCATCATTTTTTTGATGAAATTACCTGTCATTTTTGTCTGAAAAGTGCCATTGAATGGATTTAGAACTTAATTTATGAGTCCAAGGATTTTTAATGTTGATATTTTGAAGTTGGAAATGCTCGAGAACTTGCAAAAATGTGAATTACCAGAGAATTTGGATGCAAGATAGAGTTGCAGAGGAAAGAGAGGGAAAAGGATGAAATGATGGAGGTTGCAGGCACAAAGGATGAAAAAGGTATTGCCTCAAGGGTGAAAAGGATTACCTATCAGATCTAGCTATACAGAGCCTCTGGAAAATGATTAAAAAGGGGATCTGTCGCATGACAGAATAAAGAGAATGATTAGAAGGATTTTCAAAAAGTTGTGGCATGGAATCCTAGTCATTAGTCGAGGGTTTGGGAAATGTGATCAGTTCATGATTTGTCCAAATGGAAACTTTTTGTTGCAAATTTTTTAAACATCACTTTGTGAGGAAAATTGGTAACAAACAAAGTTCCCTTGAATATTATTCTTTTTGGGGGGAAAAATTTGTGATGAGTGAGCAAGTAAAATGTATAAATGAAATGAGAATACTCTTGCAAATTGTTGGGGGTTAAATTCTTAAGAGAAAATTTGAGAGATCCCATCATTATGAGAGACCAATTTGAGAAACCTATTGATTTCTCGTGTTTTATATTTCAATCACGTCAAGTTGCTTGCGAGTGTACAACCATTGACAAGTTCTTAGACTATTCAAAGACACTTTCCCCTGTTGATGAATCTAATCAATTTCAAGTTAATTTGTGTTAATCTTGGAGCAATTTGTGTCTACTTTGTTTCAAAATGTTTGCAAATAGTTTTTTCTTATTCCTATTGCAATCTTGTCTTAAAGTCCCTCCGAATCACACAAGATGTCATACCCATGACAGTTTAGTGACATTTGCAATTTCATTTCAAGAAGAGCTTTCATCCCATGATGAGATAAACAAGTTAAAATCACTTCATTATCATTTGTTGATAAATATTATCTGTAAGCCTTTGAGTGTATGTTAGGCGTGAGGAACTAGGGGTCTTTGATGTTTTATTAAGTCTTTATCTCGAGCCTTCATGTTAAATTCTTAGAGATTTTGTGAAACCGTGGAAATATGGGCCTCCATTGATGCACAACTTTTGGTTGAAGGAATATCTTAGCTATTCCAAAGATTTCTGTCATTTATCTTTCCAATTGTTGTGAAGTCTCTCAAAGATCTGGTATAATCAATTTTATCTTGCTTAATCTCCCACCAAAATTATTCAAAAACCATGAATCCATCCTAAACCACCCATGTTTGCCCTTTGTGTCCACAAATGTATAAATTCTACTACCAAAATATGCAAAAACAATCAGGATTCCATAATGTCTTTAGTAACCTTATCCATGTCTAGGGAATATCACCATTCTTTAGAAGTGACAAATCGTGAGAGTTAAATTGTGGTGCATTGATCATATTTTCTTAGGGTCCACTTTCAAAATTGTGCAAAGAAGGATATATTCATTTTCCTTCACTGACAAAGGTTACAAAATGGGTCCTCTCACCCTGGTCGAAAGGCATGACCCTAAAGCAATGAGGATAGATCAAATCCTTAATGAAGGTGCTATCCATTTCTCTGATGCCTGAGTGACAAAGAGTCAGAAAAATCCCCTCCCTAGCTACAAAAGACTCATAATATGATCTGTCTGTCTCTCAGTGTCCTACTAAATCTTTGATGCTACTCGGTTTCCAAGGGAGAATCAATTTGGATACCAACACCAGAAATAGTGCCGCTATCAGGGAACTGATTTGCATTCTTGTATTCGGCTCTGGTAACACTTCTTACATATTTTAAAGTACAAAGATGTTGTTGAAACGTCATCCTGTGTCCCGATTTGTAAGAATCGAGCAAAGTTAGAAGTCTTGTGTGTAATATTTCCAGTTTCTGTGGTTTTTTGTACTAAGTGTAAACATAAAAATTAGGTCACACTCCCCTTTAGCCCCTTGAAAAATAAACACTTTCATCACATTCACCTATCCATGGCCCCCTTCACCTCACTAATGTTAATTTAATTTAATTAATCCACTATCCTCACCATATTTATTATTTAAATATCTTAATTTAAATAATATCTACACATATACCTCACCTAGACACCTCATCAAGCTAACTCACCCTAAGATCTATTCTTAGTAAGTTGCCATAAATAACTAAGACTTACCCAAACCCTAAAAATCAATGCCTACATTCTCTCTAACCACATTCCCGCATGCTTACAAGAATCTACCAGTATAATCCATGGGTTAACGACATGAGATCTGAGAAAATTAGGAGGATCTCCCTAGTTTAGTAAACCTAGGAAATCCCACCTTGACCGACACCGGTTACCCCTAACCATCATCGGTTAAGCCATAACCACTATTGGTTACCCTTTTAACCCCCAAAACAACCTTATTTTCAAGGTTGGAAAAGATTGGAAGAAGTGGGTGAACATTAACACATCCCTAAGAGATATCGCATCCTCTGAGAATGAATTCCAGTGAGAACATGCATGTAAGGAAGGAGATCAAGCATTTTCTCTTGCACAGCCACCCCAACAATGATTTGACCTAACCAAGCAAAAAGGAATACACATGCAACCCATGAAGAAGCTCTCCTATGATTAGTGATCACCTGTAGTCTTCAACCTCTCACCAACACCTCCATCCCTTGCTCACAGGCATCCAGGACCAAAATCTAAGTAAGTAAAATGTTATACCTCTCTAGTTCATTTCATTTCACGATTATATTATCACCTATTGTTTACCTAGTCACCCATTGACCTCCTCAAACACTCACCCCTCCATATACCCATCAAAACATCACCAAATCCTACCCAAACCACCTAATACCTCATTTCAACCAACCCAAGTCCTTTGTGCAATCGCAAGGAGACCCAAAACTCATTCTGTAGCATTCCTAGTTTTCCACAGTAACCGGCACCGGTTACACCTAACCGCCGTCAGTCATCATTAACCGGCATCGGTCTCTGTATTTTCCCATACAACCTGGAACAATGACCTATCCACCTAATTCCACATCACCCTCATTCACCTATGACATACCTGAGACCTTTGTCAGACCAACAGAGACCCATAACCAGTTACTTGACCTTCAGATCCTACTCTAACCTAGCCTGTTAGATTAGATCTTTCTTATTGTGTTTTGAATGAGATACATAAATCATTTTAATTAGAATAGGATTTACTTCATTACCTACATTAAATTGTTTTAAACAGTGGACTGACAACCATCTAGGAAGTATCATACTTCATGGATCTAGCATACACTACGTAGTTCACTACACATATTGTTTAACTCCTTTTGGTGGTCTTGATTTCCATTACAGGTAGTTCCTCCGAGCTAAAAGGAAGTTCTCACGATCAGCTATGGATTCAGAAGTCATACACGTGTAACAACCCATCAACCAACATTTCAATAGGTATTCCTCCTACGCCCGTTACCCTATATGTTTCATTAATACTTCAAAGAAACATCTAAGAATCAGAAAAGTGAAACATTTTAGCATGCCTAGTGGGACCCATCCGAGGTTGCACCTTGCATTTTATTCATTCCTAGGAAATAGTTGTGTGTTTGTTTCCCTTCTACAAAAGCATACATATTAATTTTCTTCCTTGGTAACCCACCTTTTCTTTCTATTTTCTCTAAAGGAAACCTTTCTTTTGGTGTAATTAAAAAGAACCATTTCTTCATGTTTTCTTCATTGTAGTGAAAGAGCATCCCAATTCCTCCTCATATTTTTGTGTCATCCATTATTCACACTTTGATTTGGGCTCTAAAAATAAGTGCATTGCATTTTGATTTACCTGCATTAGCTCACATTAGTTGAGGGTAACCTATATGCTAGAAGTCATGACCATCTGATGGTTGAAAATGAATGTAGAAAACACAGCTCTCTCTCATCTCTCTCTCTCTCTGAAATACGAGTCTTGCCAAATCACACAAATTCAAAACAAACACATATTCTTAAACACCATCTTTCTGGGAACGCCTGTCAATGATCGCACTAACCTGATAATTACAGGTACTCCCCAGCTCGCTATCCCTGTCGAGTCATACTTTAGAGTGAATCCCGTCCCCACCATAAAAACCTAAAACCTCACCTTATAGATCTCCTTTTTCATAGGAAGCCATCCTCACCAAAAAAGTCTATTTTACAATTCATGTGTCAGTCCTTAAAATAACATAAGCTAAACAAACATAATAGAAAAGGCACTGGATTAGGATCACATTTTTCTTAGTGTTTCTGCTTGGCTAGCATTTTAAGATGAGAGATCACATTCTTCATTTAGCTTTTTATTTCCTTCGCATGCTGCTCATCATAGCTGGTGTATTCCAACTTCCAATGAGTGTGCTTGGACCCATATTTTCATCATTCCACAGAATTCTGGGTTCACCTGATTCACTTACCATCAAATTTTAATTCACAACCACTCCATTCTTTCATCACTGTTTCAATTTCATAGTGACCGGTGTCGGTGTTAGCAACCACCTATTACGTTGACCCCGACACCATCATCTGGTTATACCACAACCAACACTAATGGTTGGAAGGTACTTTTGGTTAACCTACCCAAAGGGACATTTATTCATTTTCTTCTACTTTTTCACAGTCCTTGTCATTTACCATCATTCCCATTGATATTATAAAACACATCAGATTTAGAATACATTCAAATTTGATCTCCTACCTCATGCTTTTCACTCAGTCTCACCATTTTCTACAGTGACCAACAGCAGTTACCCCTAATTGGCATCGGTTTGTTCTAATCGGCACCCATTAGCCTGTGTCACTTTCCAGCTACCATTTGGTACCTAATCCACTTTTTTCCCCATCTGTCCTCACCGATGTTCCTGGCTGTTTTGGTTATGTCATTTACACAGAAGCAACCCTACCTGATTAGTATCTGTTCACATGGTGCTAACCCAAAGACAAGCAAGCACGCTGGTATTTCATGCCAGTTTCCTCAACCACTCCTACCTAGTCCTTCACCGCCTTCCATTTTATCAGCCCTTCATGGACCCTTTTCATCTGCAACCCATTACATCACTACCAGAGATGACGGAGTTCACATGGACTCCTTGACCAAAACCCTGCCTACCTTGTAATTTTACCTTTCCCACTCATCCACTCGAGATGCCTTGGGTCAGTTGATATATGACATTCACGTATCTATCCCCTAGATCTCATTCCCACTTCCTGTCATCCCCATCTGGTTCCATGACTGACCACCTTCCACCTTAACCCCAGTCAATGTTCGGAGCTAGGTCCTATACCCACTATGAATGGTGCATATGCTACCTCATGTTTCACCCGCCATTATCCACCTGAGACATACCCTCGACAAATATCCAAAACACAACCTCATATGCCTCTAATGTCGGTCAATGCATATACCTGTGGCTACACTACCACCTCTTTTGTCGGTGACCCCTAACCCTTTTCAGAACATGGTCCTTTGCAGACATGCCATAATCATTGACCCTGCCATTGGTCCACGAGGGTTACCACAACCCTTCCAACCTCCATATATGTACTATCAATGTAACCTCACATTTCCCTATTATTCACATCGGGTAAGTACCCCCTATTTCACTCCTTCTTCTTAGTTTCAAACTACATATTAGCACCATAGACTGGAGTGTCATCCTCATTATATTTCCAAAACCAACCCTCTCAAGCTATAGGAGGTACCCAATCATTGAACAACCTACCAATGACCTAATCAAATTGATGTTGGACAAGATGCAGACATTAGGCATTGGTTTCTTACGTACCCAAAATTGTACCAGGTACTGTACTGACCTTACCATTGTAACAAGATGCCCCACTCATGGATACAGGTCTCAGGTTATAACCAAAGGTGCTTTCCCTAGGGATCCGGAAAAGCTCTCAAATTGTGTTGATCACATCCCTTGGGGGACCCTGCTACTAGCCCATGCGTCTTTTGTTTTAAAATCTTCTGGTCCCCTCATATCAGCGGGCTATGACTTACTCTTCAGTGACATCATGCATCGCCCTGGAAGATTACGTGGATGACCTCCTCGTCAAATCTAAATGCCTTGCTCCAGAGCGGCACCTTGATGTGTTCCTCCAGAAACCGTTTTGACACGACTCACGTTAAGATCAATGTTTCACCATTTTCCTTCAACCTAAGAAGCTTGCATGTATCTTTATGGTCCTCCTAGGAAAGCTCTTGGGATTGTTTATCAGTTTCCCTATGTGGTATCAGTTTGGTTTTGACCCTGCTAAAGTGAATTCCATTCTCATAAATACCTCCACCCACTGTGCTCAAACAAATGTAGCCTATAAGGAAGTTACAGTCTATTCGCCATTTCATCTTCTCAATTATCAGACTTGATGTAAACCATTTCATTCTGCTCAAGAAGATGTCTCCGTTAATGGGTTCATGATATGCCACTAGATTTTAGGCATTAAAATCAACCTTCTGGTAACCACCCGTACTCCAGATTCCACCTAAATGATGACAAACCTTTCTATCCTATACATCTGGAGCTAGATAGCTTTGGGAGCCATGCTAAAGTCATCAGATGAGTCTCTTCAAACAGCATGCCATTTCATTCATAAGTTGTACTTTATGTAGACTATGAAACTCGTAGTAAATCCCACTAAAAAATTACATAAGCCAAGCTCTGTACTCATTGCCACTACTCACCATCTACCTACTAACCGCAAAACATATGTTAGTAACCTACATTCTGACCCTGTCACTTCATGTATGCCAAAACTTACTTCAAATTAGATGCCAGCATTACTTATGCTTTTAGCTGGACCTCCACGATTGAATACATTCATCAACGAGGAGTCATTAAGGGCCAAGATCATCACTGACCAATTGGATTCGCCACCTATTTCTGCGGAATCCACCCTCTAGACTTTCTAAATGAGTCCAGTTACTACCCTATCAAATAGATGTAATAATTGCTTACCATTTTGTAAACTCTATCTCTCGATGGTTGCCAAGTGTCAGGATTGCATAGTTTCTGAGAAACTATGATTCACTCCTCATTCTGAGCTAGGATGGTGAACCCATGCAGATAGTCTTTCATAAGCTATTATATTTGATTAGTATAAATCTAAAATTTCACAGAAAAATAACGAAGCACTCGGTTATTTTGTTTGTCTCCAAGCCGCCTACACCCGAGTTGTCATTTCAATCAACATCTTAAATGGTGCTTTTCTCAATTAGAAAGTTATAATACCAAGTAAATGGTATAGTTATAATGTCATAGATAGTTAACATTTTCTTTGTTGTAGTTAGATTTACATTTTGTCATGTATGACAATCACGGGACCTTTTGAGCCCAGGGAATACCTTTGAGCTAGTCGTGACCTTCAACCCATCCCTCATTTAACCAAAAAAATTTCATATACCATGAACCTTAGAATACAAGTCTTCTCAAATAACCACTTTGATTGCCAACTAATCAGTTCTCAGTTCACCCAGGGTTAAACATAGAAGTCTACCATGCACCCACGTTATTGGTCACCTCACCGAACTACAGATTACCCTATCGAAACTACATGCACTCTGATCTGAGTGACCTTTGAAAGTATAAACAATGCTTTGAATACCTGTGATCTCTCTATATTCCTCACTGATCTCAGGTGTAATGGAGACGCACCTTCACTTAAACATAGGTCTCTCGTTTATGGTGTAGACACCTAAAATTGGTTACCCAATTTAGTGTCCCTCACATTCGTGTTTACTCTTCTCAGGTAACCTGGGGCACGTTTATATCACCACTATCCCCCTTGGGATATTATTCAATTTGTGATTTAAACACCTATCCTAAGTTTAATTCACCCCATTATGTTTTACCCATGAGTAATTAAATATTAACTATTTAATTACACCTTTTTACATATATCCTAACCACTTATCTACCCCATATCTATTCTATCCATATATCCCCCCTATTTCTCCTCCTCCCAAACTGAGCAGTGGGATATTTCCCATATTTGAGGTAAAAGGATCACTCTCATCTTTCCAGAAATCACTCCTTTTGGCCATTTTGGGAGTCTGTTCCCTGATTCGGCGTCGACCGGTACTCGTTCGACGCCGATTTTTTGGAATGGCATCGATTTCATCTCATTCGGTGCCGATTACAAATAGAGGCCCAGAACTCAGTTCTGGTTAGAACATAGATTAGACAACGAGATAGACACATGAGTTAGTACAGAGAGAGAACAAGAGGATCTTTTGAGCATAAATTCTAAGCATTATCTATCAAGTGAGAGTGAATCCTGTCCAAACCAATCCCTAAGAGGAGTACTGTTACTCTGCTCCTTATCACATCGACATCGTGACGTCTTCATCAATCTCTCTGGTGACTCTATTCCTACATCCAGCATAGGTGGAGCCTTGTCAGTATCCCTACGACACTTATGCAGATCTAGTAGAGATCGACGTTCTAGCCTCCATTGTCTGTTTCTCAATCTTCCTACAAATTTTCCCAAGTCGACGCTGATTTATATCAGTTGATGCCAACCTGCATCAGTTGACGCTGATTTGACATCAGTCGACACTGATTTTAACTAACCGACGCCGATCAACCTATAGCATACAGGTAAAATGACTCAGGTAACATTAATCCAGCATTATGTTTTCAGAATTTCCTATTTCCTGCTGCTTTCTATCCATGCTGTTTAGATTCAGTTCATTATTTTTGATTAGAAACTCTAGTCATTTACGTACATATTTTATCATGTATGACTTCTTTCCTTAATTAAAAATGTGGACTGACATCCACCGAGGGAGCTTATCGCTTCTCAGACCCACTTTTCGAGTAGTCCACCCAAATATATTTTAATGTTGTATTTTTCTGTCAAGCATCTGTGTCTTACAGGTTTCTTGGATCTACTTTGCAGGATCACTCATGTGCGTCCGTCTTGTCTACATCGGTTTTCTTTTCCATCTACATCTTCGGATCTTCTCGTATCAATCAGGTATTGATTTCATTTGAGTTTTTCAGGGTTTTTGTGTTTAGTTTGGTACATTAACTTGGACAGGTAACAAGTGTGAAATTCTTGATCTACATTATGGCACGCCCGGTGGGACCCAACCAAAGTCCCTTATTGGTAAGTTCATTTCTTTTCCAGTTTTGAGCTTTGTTCTGTTTCTTCACTGATTTTTATCAGTTCTGCTTGAGAAAGTCTTGTTTCTTTCGTTTGATTTCAAAATTGCATTTGTTTTATCCATCTCTTTATGTAAGAGTTTTTATTTTCTCGAAGGTTTTTTTTAGTTATTTGAAATAGAAATTTCCATTCTGTTCCTTCATCTGGATATATCTTTCTAGATCTGGTTTGTGTGTTTGCTTAACCTTTTCTTGCGGAAAACTTTGCTTGTTCATGGGATTGTTTGAGGGGAAGAGCTCAAAAACATACTTTTTGAAGTCCACATACCTTAGAGAGCTAAATATACAAGTATTTCTCTTTTACGGTGTTTTCTCCTTTTTAGGAACTAAAAAAAAAAAAAAAAATGAAGAATTTGTTTGTTTGTTTTCTATCACATTCAAACATTTCGATTTTGGTGCTTAAAAATAATTTAATCACATTTTGGAAAGAATTTGTTTGACTTGTCCTCATCGAAAATCAAACACTTCACTTTTAAGTGCTTAAAAGAAGAACTCTTTCTTCATCATTTCTACTGTATGTTTTTCATCTAGTTTTAATTAGGTTGGAAAATTTATCAAAATCGGTAGTGACCCTATTTGATTTTTATTTTTCACCCTTGCTCACAAAGCCAAAATCACTAGGTATAAAGAATTTAAACAATAATTCCTCCCTGGCCTCACCTACTTGGAAGTGACATCCAAGAGGAAGAGCCTACGCGGTACTCGGGTCGTGCTATAAATTCACGGAAGTTCTAGTATATATTGGCAAAGAACCCGACTCCCTTATCGCAGTGGTGTGTGAAGTGCAGGGGTAGGCCCCTATATCAAGCCACATATCGGTCTTTTACTGAAGTTCCTTCGGGACTCCTCACCAAAACATTCCCCAAACCATCCTTAGTTTGGCTATCTAAGTAGTTCCTATCCTAAAAAGCCTTCCCTAACTATTTTCTTTCTTAAAAGCATAAAAATTTAAAAGAGATAATCACCTACGCTGTTTGATTTATCTGTGCATTAGTTAGGTCAATCTTCTTTTTTTGCTATATTTTTTATTGTTTATGACAGTCATCACTCAATTACAATCTAGAAGAATGGCTCAAATGGCCCCTTCTTCCTCCGAGATCACCACTACTGTGGATGTTTCGGAACCCCCCAGATCTTCCTTGAGACCGCTGTTAGTTGGTTCCCCATCTTGGTCATATAATCCTTTCTATCAGGCATAAAGCAATCCCTTCACGTCTAGCTTCCCCCAGTCCTTTAGAAATATCATCTGCTTCTGACATAGAGTATGTTCCTCACAGGGACCCTGAATTTTAGGGGCACTCCTTGATCACAATCTAGTAGCCCTTATGGACTATCTAGTACATAAGTCCATTCAAATATCTGATCAGGGACCACCAATCCAACAAATTTATGATTATCCTTTTGAACCATCCAAGGATTTTGTAGAACATTTGGCCTCCTTTTTCTCACCTCGAACCATGGAAGAAGGGTGGTGCACCTGTATGCCTCCTTTTTCTCTTCCACCAACCATGATGACTAGTTCTCAAATTTTCTTACCTATTCCTAGCGCCGCAATTACCTTGGCTATTCCCACAGCCTACTTCTGAGAAGTCTTCTACCTCTGGCTATAATGGGTGCATCTGCACACTCACAGATTGCTGTTAATTCTTCTATGTCGTCTATTGCATCTCAGGGTCAGTATCTATTGGTGAATCAACCCCCTTTCGACTGATTTAGCTGGTTCCTTCCTTCTCATCCTCCACCTGGGTCTTTCTTCCAATGCTCCAGCGATAGTGACATTTACCCATCCTCTAGCATCGGCACCCTTAATAACCAATCCGGTAATCAAAAGCCTCATTTAGAATTTGTTCCCCACCATGTCCAATCAAGTCAACACCCATGTTCCTCAATCCATTCCGATTCAATCAACAAGTGTAGAATCCCATCAATCATAAGATCCATCTTTCATTCAACCACCTTTTCCTCAACCACATGTCATCTCACAGCCTATCTATACACAGGCTCCTTCATAGCAAATACCTCATCAGGCGTCACCTAGAACACCTGGTTATTCCTCTTACCATCCTATTAATCAATAGATGAATCCCCCGTTAACGCCTCAAAAAAATCCACCATTCACTTCTTATGTAGGGCATACCACCATACCTCCTCCTCAATCTGACATGGTCCAAATTATTTTCAAGAAAATCACAAACCTAGAGGCATTTCACCAAATGGGCTCGTCCCTCATACTCTTTTGAAGAAGTATGCAATGAACTAATTCATCCATCAGTGGCTTTTAAGACTTATCCTCCCCAATGGGAGCTTCCTAAATTTTCAAAATTTCATAGTCAGGAAGACCCTCAATAGCATCTGCGAGCATTCAAACATGCTTGCTACCTTATAGTCCAGGATCAGGAGCTTATGCTCCATACTTTCCCTATGTCTCTCGTAGGACCTGCTTTAGACTGGTATAATAACATTCCCCAACATTCCTTGTTTTATTTCTCTCAATTGGCCCAGATGTTTGTTGAAAACTTTTCAATAAATATCACACATAAGATCTCAATTACAAATCTTTATAACATTCGTCAATTTGATGATGAGTCTATTGCAGACTTTGTCACTTGTTGGAGAGGGATAATAAATCAATTATCTTTCTCCCTTCCTCAATCTCAATAGATCGAGTTGTTTACTCGATCCTGTGCTAATCATATTTCTTCCACCTTAAGGATCCAGACCTTTCACACATTTGAAGAAGCCTTTACAATGGCACACAAACTTGAATCTCGCCGCCATTGAACAAGGGAAGTTAAAAATTCATTCTAAATCTAAACCGGATTTTTTCTTGGTTTACAAAATCAAATCCTTCCACTTCTAAAGACAAGAATCAGGGATCCACCAACACTATCATATTAAAAACACCACGAGCCGATAAAATTTATAATCAAACACCACGAGCCGATAAAAATTATAATCAAACACCATGGAAGAGACTCTTCATGTTCTCGAAAAGGGACCCTCATCATCTCGATCTTTTACTTCATTGGGGGAATCATATGCTTCTATCCTAAAAAAAATGTTGGAAGTCCACATGATCGAACTTCCCCCCATTGGAAGTCCACTATAATATGATCCTCAGATGCTCCTGGATTCATGCAATGCATTGTGTCCCATCCACGCTCCATCGATGATTAAAATATCAATAAGAGGGAAAAATCTATACTCATCTAGGAGATCCTTTTCCTTCCGCACAATGCGATATGACCACAGGGTCTGCTCCTCTAAAGGAAAATGCTTGTTCTCCTGACGGGGTCTCATCTTCTTCCATACCTGCAACCAAACTACCAGATGTACAAAATTTAGAAGAGACATTGCAGCGTTTCTCACTAGGAGAGATTCCTCTCCTTTCTTTTGACACCCATCTCAAACCTAGTGAGTATGGTAGACCAGACAAACAACCTGAATATCAACCAGGTCTTGGTCACATCATCACCATTGGTCTGCCCAATCAATAGACTAATTTCATTTACGGTGGTCTTGATACACCTCACTATCGCCCGGATTCTCCTCCTAGGACCAAACCTTATCTAACAGGGTTCGATTGTCTACAGAATCCCACGTTTGTAAAAAATTATTTATATCGATGTGCGTTGGAAGGGCTTTAGCTTGGGTAAATATGAACAAGGTGTGCATGACCTTGCATCCATTCCAACTCTCAAGCCACATCAAAAATTTGGTTTAGGATTTAAACCTCTTTTAAAAGCCACCGTCACTGTTCTCGATGAGCCTCTTCCTATTGAGGAACCATCTTCTCCCGCTAAGTCAGAAGCATCACTCGATGTGGATGATACCATTTCCATCCCATCTAACTTTTTTTTTTGATCAATACCATTTCCTTAGGGCCACTAGACTATAAGACTAATGACAGGTCCACTTCCATACCGTTAATTTTCCCTGAAATAGTTGGAGATGACTCTCCTACTATCAACACTATCCACTGTGCGGATGATGATTTCTGTCCTCACCTATCTGGGGGCAGAGGATTCCTATCTTCCTAAAACCATTCCTTCTGACACATCTACGCTTCTCAACGAAGCCACTTTCGACCTTAATATAGGGACTTCTAAAGACCCTCGCATCATTAAGGTCGGCCAGTCTCTTAATCCACAGGAATTAGGAGACTTTACCACTCTTCTTTCCAACCATCATCAAGCCTTTGCTTGGTCATATGAGGATATGCTAGGACTCGATCCTAATATCATGGTCCACAATATCGTTACTCTTCCCGACATCAAACCAGTTAAACAAAAATTGCGTAAAATGCACCCTAGAGTAGCCCTTCTTGTTAAAGAAGAATTGCAGCGCTTGCTCTCGGCTAACTTCATCCAACCCATCGATTATCCACAATGGGTTTCCAATGTAGTACCAGTAACTAAGGCTACTGGGAAAATTTGAATTTGTACCGACTTCCGGGATCTTAATCTTGCTTATCCAAAAGATGATTTTCCTCTACCTAATATCGACCAACTTGTGGATTTAACTGCGGGTCATGAGATGCTTTCTCTTATGGATGGTTTCTCTGGGTATAATCAAATTCTCATCACACCAGAAGACCAACATAAGACTTCTTTCATAACTCCTTGGGGGACCTTTTGTTATCGTGTCATGCCTTTCAGTCTTAAGAACGTAGGAGCAACCTATCAGCGAGCAATGACCTACATCTTCCATGATCTCTTACACAAAACTGTGGAAGATTATGTCGAAGATCTCCTCGGTAAATCCAAACGTCATCAAGATCATCTTTTCATTCTTGCACCTCTCTTTGAGAGGCTTATTCGCTTTTGTCTTCGTCTAAATCCATCTAAGTGCGTGTTTGGCGTTCTCACTGGTAAAATTTTAGGTTTTATCATTTCCATTAGGGGTATTGAAGTAGACCCCACAAAAATAAAAGCTATCCTTGAGATGCCTCCCCCTTCTAACTTAAAGCAATTCCGTAGTCTCCAAGGATGTCTTCAATCAGTGCGTCATTTTATCTCACAATTGTCGGACCGTTTTCAACCTTTTCATCATCTCCTCCATAAGAATGTTCATTTTGAATGGGATGAGCATTGCCAAAAGGCCTTCGATGATCTCAAAGCTTATCTTCTTTCTCCACCTGTGCTTACACCTCTATGCGAGGGGGAGCCTTTCTATCTTTATATCTCTGTGACTGACCATGCTTTGGGAGCCATGATCTCGCATCGGGATGCTTGCGGTAAAGAACAAGCTATCTATTACATCAGTCGCACCCTCCATGAGTATGAAACACATTATTCCGAAGCTGAAAAACTATGTTGTGCTCTCTTCTTCGCAACTTCTAAGCTTCGTCATTACCTCCTTAATGACAAAACTTACATTGTCACAAGTGTCAATCCACTCAAGACAATTCATGCGAAGCCTTATCACAATGATCGTATCACTCGTTGGCTCATGCTTATGATAGAATTTGATCTCGAGTTTATCCCGCAAAAGTCTATCAAGGGTCAGGTCATTGCAGATCAATTAGCTGATGCTCCTCTTCCAGACACTCAAGTCCCCCTTGCTCAATTCCCTGATGAATATATCCAACAAATTGATTTTGGTCTGTCTCCATTTAAAATAAAGCTCTTCTTTGATGGATCCAAATGCCAGCAAGGGGGAGGTGCAAGTTTCGTGATGATTCCTCCTGGGGGTACGCCTATCCTAGTCACACACAAATTGAACTTTGAGTGCACCAATAATATGGCTGAATATGAAGCTCTTGTCTTGGGTCTTCAAAATGCCATTAATCTCGGCGCTCGTCATATTGACATCTTTGGTGATTCTGAACTCATCGTTAATCAAGTCACGGGCGTCTATCAATACAGGAATGATATCCTTCAAAAATATCGTGATATCGTTCTCGTTTAACTCCAATCTTTCGATAAATTCACTATCCAAGCTATCCCTCACACTGCGAATCGATTCAAAGATACAATGGCTTCGTTAGCCTCGCTTATCCCACCTTTTACCGAGGACTCGCAACTTTATGTGGCTGTGCAACGATTAGATCAACCATCTCATCTTAGGCAACTAACTTCAATCCATGCCGTCACAACCCATACTCAGGATGAGTGGTATCAACAGATCATTGATTATCTATCTCATTCAGTGCTTCCTCCAGATCTGACTTCCAATGGTAGAAGATATTTTATCCTACGCGCTAATCACTATACTATTCTAGGCGGGATCCTCTACAAACGCAGCTTTGATGGTATTTTGCTTCGGTGCCTCAAAACCCTTGAATCATCTAAAGCTATCCAGGAGGTCCATGATGGTATCTGTGGTGGACATTTTAGTGGCTTGGCCGTAGCTAAACGCATCTTACGTTTGGGATATTATTGGCCTTCTCTTAATCGAGATTGTTGTGAATACACTAAGAAATACGTCAAGTGTCAACAACATTCCAATCTCACACACATCCCTAGTCAAGCTTTACAACCTACAGCGGATTTGTGGCCTTTTTTGCAATGGGGTCTTGATCTCATTGGTCTCATCAATCCCCATTCTTCACAACGTCATCATTCTATCATTACTGCCACTGAATACTTTATGAAGTGGGTGGAAGCTATCCCTCTTTCTTCAACAAAAGCTAAACCCATAGTTGATTTTGTCTATCAACACATCATTTGTCGCTTCAGTGTTCCACACAAACTCATCAAAGATAACGGTAAGTCTTTCAAGAACGTTGATTTGCAGAACCTATGCAATGCTTTCAATATCAAACTCAGCTTTTCTTCTCCATACTATCCTCAAGCTAATGGTCAGGCCGAAGCTTCCAATAAAACTTTGCGTAATATGCTTGCAAAGGTAACTAGTCGAGCTGGTAGGGATTGGAATTTACATATCCCTTTCACTCTCTGGGCTTATCGGACTAGCATTCGTACTCCTACTGGTGCTACTCCCTTCTCTCTCGTCTATGGGTCTGAGGCTGTTCTTCCTTTGGAAGTCCAAATCCCATCTCTCCGTGTTTCTCTTAGAGAATTTGTCTCTGATGAGGACTATCGTCAAAATCGTCTAGCACAACTTGAATTATTAGATGAGAGGCATCTCAACGCTCTTGAACATCATCAAGCCTATCTTGAGCGTGTCAAACGTGCTTATAACAAGAACTTATAGCACCGTGACTTTAAAATTGGTGATCTTGTTCTTAAAGAAAATCAAAATGTCACTACACTCGAAAGGAGTCAGCGTGGTAAGTTTGCTCCCAATTGGATGGGTCCGTACGTTATCACTCATAAATATGGGTCAGGGGCTTATCATCTATCTTCTATGGATGGTATACCTGAAGTAGAACCTCTTAATGCCTTGCATCTATGGCCCTTCTACTATTAAAATCCATCTTACACAAATCTAGTCGCAAGATAGATCTTTCATCCTTCTAACAACCAGTCATATACTTTCATGGTGATTCGAAATTATGTGGTTCTCCACCTGTTGTCTTTTTTTTACCTTAAATATGAGTATTGCGGCTCTACTCATAGCATTTTTCTTCTGAATATGTTTCTCCTCATGGTAGGAACACCTTAATCACTGTTTCATTTGTCCCAAGTGCTTATCTTAATCGGATCTACTTGAGGCATGAGTGCGTGCTCTTTATACGTTTTCTTCCCCTCTATTTGATCTATCTAGGTCTAAACTCAGCTTCTTCCAAAAGTTAAAAAAAAAAAGGATAGACTGATCCCTTGAAGGACAGCTACCCATACAATCAAATGAATCAAAAAATATAGACCATGCCCTCGAAGGATGGCTATCATTAAAATTCAAAATACAGACCGCTCCCTTAAAGGACGGCTGTTACTCAAAGGAATACTCAAGGCTTCTTGCATTGATCATCCTGTCAGTTTATACATTTTTTAGCATCACTGAAAGACTTCCCGTATTGATCAGTCTTTCCATATCTAGCAAACTTCCCGCATTGATCAGTTTGATTTTTTGCCAGAAATCATGAAGCTGAGATATAAGACCTTTTGTCGATCATATGGAGAACCCTATTTTCCCAGTATAAACATGTATTCTGTCCCTTGTAAATTTTGACAAAATACTTACTTACTGCTCCTCCCATTTCCCTCCTAAATCTGGTTTGCGGCTAGTTAGTGTCAGGATTATTTTAACCTCATATAGGGCCTTGCATGCATGATCTTTTGGTTTCCTATCCAGATTCTATTTATGGTCGGTTGGGAGTCCAACTTATCAATTTTTTTCTTATCTAGGTGTATTTCCTTTATTTCTAGTCAAGGTCGTTTTCATTACATCCTTGGCTCTCGCAAAGAGTATTCCCCATTATTATTTGTTATTCATCCAGTTAAATTGACATTTCACATGTTAATTTAATCAAAATTTATCATCTATCTAATTCCATCTTATCTATCAAAGCATGTATTATCAACACATGTGGATTTGTCTATCTATTTTCATCAAAATTAAATTAACATCTCAAACATACCGAATCTATCAATCCCATCTATCCATCTATCCATCAAACCATCTAAAAACTTGTACATCCAAGTTACACTACATCTATCTATATCCATTTTTTTATCAAAATTAAATCCATACATCAATCCCATCTATCCATCTATCCATCAAACCATCTAAAAACTTATACATCCAAGTTACACTACATCTATCTATATCCATTTTTTATCAAAATTAAATCCATTCATCAATCACATCTATCCATCTATCCATCAAAACATCTAAAAATATGTACAACCAAGTTACACTACACCTATCTATATCTATTTTTCATCAAAATTAAATCCACATATCAATCACATCAAATTACATCACGTCTATCTATCCTCTATGTCTATGTTCATCCAATCACATCTATTTATCATCTCTCAGCATATGTCGATATCCATCACAATTACGCTACATCTATCCATGTATATCAAAATTAAAAACAGGAGAACAATCATATGACAAAGGAAATGATGAATCTATATATATACATGAGTGTCTGTACAACAAAAAATGGGTGGCTCTCAATCAAGCCATCTATACAATGCCTTCCAATCAAGGCTACATCACTACACTGATACAAAATACATCAATCCTATATCGTAAAATATGATGCGTGGAGGACACTATCTCCTCCACCCTCCTCTGGACCAGGCTGTCTCTCCTGGCCGCCGCCTATCAAGCTAGACGCACCTGCTGCTGGAGGCCTCTTCCCACCTCGATCTCTCCTGGTGCTCCTTCCCTCTGATGCGCCGCTCGCTGTGGCCGTCGCTGATATCCTCCTCGCCCCGTACCGAGGCACATCTGGGGCATGTTGCGCTAGGGCATCCTCGTAGTATCTCACCTCAGCGAGGAGAGACTGATATGTGCTCAAGCTCACGGTACCAGGTGCTCGTAATGGTGCTACTAGTGCTGCTGGTGGTGCCCCTCCTATGGTCATGCCCTGTGTCCCAAACTCTGACATGGTACCTGTCTCCCCATATTTGGCCCTGAGGGCCTCCCTATATAGATGGTAGCGATCCCTCTGCTGGATCGCTGTATCTCGCTCCTAGCGAGTGGTATCTCTCTCCAAAATCAGGGCATCCCTCTCCTCTGTCAGAGCTCTGATCTCCTCGAGAGCCACCTGGTGTGTCTGCGTCAGGGTGGCGTGCTCTCCCTCTAGCCTCTCCAGCACTATAGCCATATCCTCCTCGTCAGCATCTATTGATGCCGGAAGGTGTCGTGGTAGCTCTGTCGCATACCATGCAGCATAACCATCACCTACTCCGGCGTCATCATCACTGTCTATGGAGGGTGGGGCCTCTCTCAATGGATCTTCCAGGATCAAAATTGGCAGATCAATCTCTCTGCTGTCTCGCCTATAAGGCCTGTAAGTAGTCGGCACTGTCTGTACTAGGCCGAACTGTCTCAATACCCGCATAAACGGGACGCGCTCCCACATATCAGGCCTTCGGCCCCTAACCACCCTGCTCCGTCTCAATCCCACCATGTGAGCATCCTGACCGGCCCATGTCGGAAATACCCGATATGGTCTCCAGATGACCTGCTCTGGTGTCAGCATCCTGAAACACTCGGTATACCAATATGCAGATCTACCTGTATCTCCCGAGGCCATATCGGCCCACCATCGCCGGAATCCGTAATCAATAGCTCCCACTAGGATGGCCTGATCATTGCTACATGCTCATATGCCCAGCAATGGAGCACAAAACTAACATCGATACCTGTCCTCTGGCCAGTGGTATACATCCATAACTCATGATATATCTGAGCTATCAAGGCATCAACAAAGGTGAACACCTGTCTGAACTGCAGGATGTCGCAAACGCAATCTAATAATAACAGTGGGAATCTCCCGCCTCATGAATCTGGTAGAGCAAAATAGGATATCGCCATCTGAATCAAAACTATCCATTTGATCATGGGACTATCTTGTCTATATTGCGAGGCTATCCGCACTGCCCCGGACACTATCTCTGAATCATCTGCCCTATCTCCATACAATCGAACTAGGGCCCTCTGCTGCTGCTCTCGTGGTGTAATCTCTATCGGGTCCCCAGTGATCGGTAGTCTCAAAATCCTGTATATATCCTCATGGGTGATGGTCATCTCACCCGTCCTGAACTAAAAAGTGCAAGTCTGGCTATCCCATCATTGCACTAGTGCTCGCATCAACTCTACATCTCGCGGCACTCGTCTGTAGTACCAAAAGCCCCCGAGCCCAGATAACTCTAAATGCCGCCAATCTGCGTCAGTGACGTCAGGGAGAATGGTCTCCAGTAGCTTGGGAATTACATCCCTCATATGTAGTACCTCTCGTGCCTGCATCCACGACATTAAGAGCAATATTAGCCTCATACTTACCCAAATCTGAACATCCAAAACAATTTTTTTTAATCTATTCACAAGTCTATTTAATCGGCGTCGATTAAATACAATCGACGTCGTTGATATTTAGTCGACGCCAATTAATATTAATCGGTGCCACTTACATCACATCGGCGTTGATTCTAGCAATCGACGCCGATTGATAGGCCGGATGTAAAAAACACCCTGGCCTCCCACCAGGAAAAATAGAAATAAGAAAAATAAAATAAAGCAAAAATAAAATGAAGAGTTCAAGAAGAACCACTTACCCCAGGTCGTGTCCTCCTCCACTTCTGACCGCTTCCAGAGGCTTCCATGGTGCTCAAATCTAATTTTTGACTCTCTCTGAATCAATCGTCACGGTGTAAATAAATCGTTCACATTTTCCGTTCACATATTTAAATGTGCTGTAAACGGTCGGCACCGATTTTTTTTAGTCGGCGCCATTTATTTAGGTCTACGCTGATTATTGTGATCGCCGCCGATTTTCCATCTCTTTGCCATAGTGTTGATGCTTGGCTTATTTATCTGGTCATTATTATGCGCTGAATGTTGCCTTTTGGCACATATTTTCGATATCACCGTCCATTTCGAGTTTGTTCCCTTTGCGCGGGGCACTCATACTTTGGCAACTTAGAGTTAACGGGTCTGCAGGCACTAACGTCATCTGCTTTGCAGACCGTCTGGTTGTCCCTACCAATGTGTCTCTCTTTAGATGCTGACTATTTTTCCACTCTCCTTACACTCATGGGTCTGTAGGTACTAACGTCGTCTCATGAGGAGACCGTCTAGTCGGCCCTACCAATGTGAGTTCCTTAGGTGGCTGCCTCTTTATTCATGTTTGTGCATCATTAATGATCAGAACTACTCCAAACATCTAGCTGGGGCATCTCGTGTTTTCATCTACCTTTTTCAAACTTGGGATCGTTTTTTCTATCACCCATCCCATCCCTAGTTTGAGGGGGATCACATCATCACTTTTTCTTCCTTTCTTCCACCTCCTTGTTTTTGTCTCACAACCTTGTTTATCGCAAGTTACTTGACAAAAAGGGGCAAAATGTAGACACCTAAAATTGATTATCCAATTTGGTGTCCCTCGTGCGTGTTTGCTCTCTCAGGTAACCTGGGGCACGTTTATAACACCACTATCCCCTTGGGATATTATTCGATTTGTGATTTAAACACCTATCCTAAGTTTAATTCACCCCATTATGTTTTACCCGTGAGTAATAAAATATTAACTATTTAATTACACCTTTTCACATGTATCCTAACCACTTATCTACCCCATATCTATCCTATCCATATATCCCCCCTATTTCTCCTCCTCCCAAAGCGGGATATTTCCCGTATTTGAGGTGGAGAGATCACTCTTATCTTTCCAGAAATCGTTCATTTTGGCTGTCTCGGGAGTCTGTTCTGTGATCGGAGCCGACCGGTACTCGATCGACACTGATTTTTCAGAGTGGCGCCGATTATAAATAAAAGCCCAGAACTCAGTTCTGGAGGAACACAGAGAGAGACAGATCGTGACATAGAGACATAGATTGTAAGAGAGAGAACGAGAGATCTTTTAGCATCAAGTGTGAACATTATCTATCGAATGAGAGCGGATCTTGTCCAAATCAATCCCTGAGAGGAGCACCGTTACTTTTCTCTTATCACATCAACATCACACGTCTCCATTTATTTTCTAGTGACTCTGTTCCTGCATCCAGCACAAGTGGAGCCTTGCTAGTATCTCTCTGGCTTCTGCAGATCCAACAGACATTGACGATCTGGCCTTCGCTTTCCAATTTCCAAATCTTCTCGCACTTGGTCTTAGATCGATGCCGATCTATATCAGTCGACGCCGATTTACATCAGTCGACACCAATTTTAACCAGTCGACGTTGATTCTACATAATCAACGCCTATCATCCTGCATACAGGTAAAAAGACACAGGTAACACAAATCCAGCTTTGTTTTCACAGTTCCCTATTTTCTGTTGCTTTCTGCCTACTGTTTAGATTCTGTTTATTACTTTGATCAGAAAATCTAGTCTTGTACGTACATCTTTTATCATGTATACTTCTTTACTTAATTTAAAATGTGGACTGACATCTGTCGAGGGAGCTTATCACTTCCCGGACCCGCTTCTCGAGCAGTCCACCTAAATATCTTTTAACGGGGTCTTTTTCTGTCAAGCATCGGTGTCTCGCAGTTTACTTGGATCTACTGTGTAGAATTGCTCGTGTGTGCCCGTCTTATCTACATCGGCTTCCTTATCCATCTACATCTTTGGATCTTGTCCATCAGGTATCAATTTCATTTGAGTTTTTCAAGGTTTTTGTGTTTAGTTTGGTACATTAACTTGGACAGGTAACAAGCACGAAATTCTTGATCAACATAAGGATCCAGGTTGCACGAATGCCTGTGAGATATTCTGAGAAGATCACACAGTTATTGGTCCTAAACATATAAGCTGAGAAAGCGTACGATTACTGGATACTAGGAATTAGGACTTGATTTCGTATATGACCATAGCAGGACCACAACAACCAAGAGTATACGGTTGTGATCCACAAATTCCATAGCCTAACGAATCCATAAGTCAATCAGATATAAAAACTGGCCTACACACACTAGTATTCCAATCCACTCCACTTCCACCCATCATCATCGAACAATTGTCCTTACTAGATATAGCGGCTAACAAAGCTAGAGAATTTTGGACTAGGCCAGAGAATCGTCCGTAGAATCAATTGTATTCCACCATCCACCATATGACCTTATCTAGAGACATACATGAAACTATCCTAGGTCATTTCCCACGTATTCCACAACCCATAGATCGAATCACGCCAGAGCTCGATATTGATTGGAGCCTTCAAGCAGTCATCCTTGCCGATCGATCTATCACACCAGTCCAAGTTAGAAGGGCCTTCTTTTCCTTAGATTCGCAAATTCTATTAGTGCGTATCGAAGACATTAGATTGCCCAACTAGTTTTTCTGCATCCCACGTATGTTCCATCCCCACCAGCTGTCTCAGCACAACCTCGGGAGGTCGGGTACGTGGAAGAGTTACCTGTAGATTTCCACGCTCGCTTGTCGCTTTTCAGGCGTACAGTTTCCAACTCCTACAACACTCTCACCTACAATGAGATTTGCAACGAGCCCATCCACCCATCCATTCTTATCCACCCATACCCTGTGCATAGGGAAATGCCAAAATTCAATAGTTTGAATAGCAAAGAAGACCTGCAGTAGAATTTGTGGTCTTTCAAACATGGGTGCTACTTGATTGCTCACAATGATGCTTTGCTCTTGAGAACCTTTCCCATGTCCCTCAATTGACATGCATTAGATTGGTATAGTGGGTTACCTAGACACTCTATATTCTCATTCAATCAGGTAGCCCAAGCCTCCTTGGATCATTTCTCTATCAATATCATCAAGAAGCTTACCATGACCAACCTATACTCCACTCGTCAATATGAGGATGAATCTATCGCAGATTTTGTTGCTCGTTGGCGTAGCCTGATCAATCAACTCACCTTTGAACTACCACAAACAGAACTCATCAAACACTTTACTTGAGCTTGTGCTAGACATATCTGACCTACCCTGTAGGTTCAAACCTTCTGAATATTCAATGAAGCATTCACCATGGCATGAAAGTTAGAGATTCAGGCCATTGAAGAGAAGAAAATCCAATTACGCAATAAGAATTTTGGCATTCAAGTCGAATGATACCCCTTCTTCTTCAAAACCAAAAAACAATTATTCAAAGGCCAAAGGCATTGCTGACACAGTGATGCTCAAAGCCGGCCCAGCGCATCTATCAAATCAGGATACCCCTTCATCTAATATCTCACCTATCCATACTTTTCAATTCAGACGAGAATAGTGGAAATACACCCCAATCGGGGAACCTTACTCTTCTGTCTTAGAAAAGCTTACCCTTTCACCTATAAAACCACACATTGGTTTTGACCCTGTTCGTCCCTTGCCCGCATGGTACAAAGAACATGACTTCTGCCACTATCATCAAGTAAAGGGTCATAGTGACAGTAACTGTATTACTTTCAAAAACATTTTTCAAGAAATGCTCGAGAGAGGTGAGTTGACCTTGTATAATCCTAATGCACCTACCAACCAAAACTAGCATATCTTTAAGAAAACCTTTCCCAATCATGCCCCTTCATCTGATCGAACCAGTGAGGCCTCAACTCATAACACCCATACCCGCGAGGTCCATGCTATTTTTAGCAACACACATGTTGCTTCCCAATTACCCCATATCCCTTCCATAGAGGATATTCTAGCCTGAAACCCTCCTTCCACATCAGAACTAGCCTCCTCACCTAAAGAGGAACACCTTTCACCTCCCCCCTCACCTATGGAGGAATATTTTGCTAACATCAAGACCTTTTCACCTTTGGCTTCTCCACCTAGGGAACATATACCCACAATACTTCTTCAGTCAATGGAAGATACTTATTTACCTCTTCAACCCATAGAGGAGCACCCATCATCCCCTCCACCCATCACAGACCCAGTTGAGATACCTTTGCCTCTTGGTGAGCATTCTCCATCAGCTACCCAAAATCCCATAGACCTACTTTCGACTCTCTTTCCCACAGAAGCTGAAGCTAGCCAATTTCCCGTCTCTAAGACACGTTTTACAGGAATTTCCACCAGCTCCTCATCAATTCCACCTATAGACATGTTGTTCTCACATTTGGTCAATCACTTAGATTATGTGGATAGAGCCTTATTATGGGGGCGTCTTCTACTTCCGGCCTCAACACATATGCAGATGTCACTTACTAATACTTCCACTATCTAGCCAAAAGTATTATGACCAATCGAACTGAATACAACCACCTCTATCACAACTTCCTCCACGATACCCATCATAGCTCAACACACACCCTTACCCTTAACCCAACCTATATCTAAACCCAAACCCACACCTATGACATCCTCCTCAACTAAACCTATTACCACTTTAGGGGTCACCTCGATCACCAGCCTTACTCATCCACCGATCAAACTGGATTTAACTACATCTTCCAATGTTAACAACACACCTATTCTGACACCCAAACAGAAACACCAAACCCATAAAACTCATACCCCCACTGCGCTAGTCATACCTTCACCTATCCCACCTATCTTAGGACCTCATCTTCCCAACATGTTCAAGTAACATCCACCCATCAATAAACCAAAAACACAAGAAGCCATTCCTTCCTCACAAACCTCTAACCTACCCAGACACCCGACATGACTTACACCCACACCTGTAACATTTTTACCACCCATACCCCCAATGCCCTCAGCTATTGCTTCACTATCCCTTACACCCCAAACATGACCCGCGTCATCTACCTTCACAACACCCATGTTATCCCCATGGGTAACTTGCCATCTTCCCCCAATTTTCCTTTTAGACCTCGTACACCCATAGTGTCTTTACCCAAGAAGGTGCGACCCAAAAATGAAACTCCACTACCCCACAATAAGGTAGTCAGAACAACCATACACCCTCCTACCCATCCATCTACTATACCCCTACCTAAACAAATACAACCAACACCCAAAACCATGATAGCACCTAAACCCATAGCTTGATCCACTCCTCCTCTTCCAAAGACCATTCCTCAACAATCAACCACACCTATACTCAAACCCACGTTCATTTACCTTTGCGATCCACTAGCGGGATATTATGCCAAAATTTTAACCAACCTCCTAGAGACTTCTATCATCACATTACTGCCACTCAGACCTTACGACCCCCTCAAACCTAAGCCAAAAGGGTTTGACGATACTAAAATTTACTCCTACCATCATGTGCTAGGGCACGATGTAGAGAACTGCAAGGCCTTAAAAAATGTACTTATCCAGTTGTGTCCTCCTAAAGCTAACTTTGATGACAATGACCTTCTCAATTAGGACCCTACTGTACCAACACCCATTCCCATACTATTGAAAAAATAGATAGGGTAACGAGCATAGGAGGAATACCTATTGAAATGCTGGTTGATGGGTTGTTACTTATGTATGACTTCCGACACCCATTCCCATACTACCCAATTAACAACCATGACCTTCACCCCCTAAGCTCCTAGAGCCACCTCCAAGATTTGTAATTAACATGGTTCGCATAAGAGAACTTTCCAAACCACCACCCAAATGTCAATGTTCCCAGCTCATCTCACAAGGTTCTTTCCCACCACTTGGCTTTTTCCCCCTCTTACCGCTATACCTTTCATGGCTCACCTACTTTACCTAACTCCTTTCCTTAGATCAACATGATCCAGATTGCTACCCATGCTCAGAAAGAAAGGGGCAAGGAAAAGGCAACCAACCAATTAACCAATCCTATACCCAACATACCATCCACACCTACGCCTAAAATCATTATCCGTGGTCCCACATATCCTGTTTCAAATGGGGTCACACACCGCTCGATGCAAAAACAATTACACCAATCTCCCCTCAAAATTTCCCTATATGACCTCATCTAAACCTCATAATCCCATTGTTAAGCTCTCATGGAGATTCTTCAATCTATTGAGGTTTTACCTAATGACCCTACTCATATAGCCTCCATTATCACACCCCATCATGTTGCCTCTCTCACCAAATTTCTACCTTTATCCACACCTCACCTTACTCACCAAGTAGCCTCCCTTAGCTTCTCAGAGGAAGAGATCACACCACACCAAACTGATGACCTAGACCCAGCTCTCTTTATCTCTATCCACATAGATGATATACGTGTACGAAATGTAATGATCGATGGGGGCACTAACATTAACATCATTTCATCCTATGCATTCACCCAAATGTGCATACCTGAGAATTGCATGCACAAACATCCTGTCATGTTGCGTTTATTCAATGATGCTGTCACCTCCACATTTGCATGGGTCCCCACACTATTAAAAAATTATTTTATGTCTTGGAGGGGGAATTCCAATAGAACCTGTTGCTTGGTAGACCATGGATTCATGTTATGGTTTGCGTTCCTTCCACTTTGCATCGTTGTGTAAAGTTTGAACATGAGGGACACACCTATACCATTCCAGCTGACCCATCACCTTTTAAAACATGCAACATGCTTTACCAAACCAATGATGTGCTCATACCTATTAAGCCATCTACCTCCACAACTGCTACTTCTTCACCTGCACCTCCACTTACTAGTACAACCGCTGCTTTAACCGCACATACGTCTTCCATTCCTATCGCTACCACAACCTCCATGGTTGACCCATCAGCTTCCCAAACTATTAGCTCTACCTCTACATCGACCTCTGACACATCGTCCATTCCAGCTACCTATATGCCAACCACCGATTCCTTGGAATGTGTCTTTCAATGCCTCACTTTAGGGGAGTACCACCTATATAGTGTCAATGCTTTCCTAACTCCACAAGAATATGGAAGCCTTCACCAACACCCTTGCTAAGATCACCACATAGGAGAATGCTTCCTTTATGGTCCTCCTCACCTTCGTACCAGCCTCATCTATGAGGGACCTGATGTTACCACTTACACACCCGAACCACTGTCACAAACCCGTCCATTTTCCATCGACTTCCAATCTCTCACCAATTTCTGTTTCTCCCACACCTTTCTGCACCGATGTGCATGGAAGGGATTTGGTTTTGGATTTTACGAGCAAGTCTACCATACTGTTATTCCATGTACCACCTGTAAACATAATGACTGTAGTGGTATCGGATTTTCTGAACCACCTACCAAACATGCCCATATTGAACTCATTAAGGACACTAGCTCTTCTTCACCTTCTTCACCCGCTCCACCTTCATCACCACCCTCACCTACGGAGTTTATGGATCCTGAATCCATCCCTCCTAACATTTTTTTTTTCATAAACACCATTTCCTTGGGACTTCTGACTTATCAACGTGAGGGCGAGGCCCCTTCCACTCTTCCCTTCATGTAACTTGAAATGATCGATGAGAATACACCTTCAATTAACGTCGTTTAATGTTAGGATGATGAATTTATACTCACATACCTTGGTGTAGATGATTCATATATTCATTGGTCGTTATCCTATGAGATGCAAACCATGTTGAATGAATTGACTATTGAGATCAACATTCATACTCAGGATGACCCGCACATCCTAAAGATTGGGAAATATTTAGATGCTGCCAAATAGGAAGCCATCACTTATTTTCTCAAATATCATAACCACGCTTTTGTTTGGTCTTACGCAGACATGCCCAGTATTGACACCACCATAGTGGTCCACAATATCATAACCATTTCCAATGTCAAACCCATCAACCAAAAGCTAAGGAAAATGCACCCTCGCATTGCTCTTCTCATCAAAGAGGAACTTCAACACCTTCTTTCCATTTCCTTCATCTTACCCATTGATTATCCTCATTAGATTTCTAACATTATCCCTGTCACTAAGGTGATAGGGGGACTCCTCATTTTCATGGACTTTTGTGACCTCAACCTAGCCTGCCTAAAAAATGACTTTCCCTTACCTGATATTGATCAATTGGTTAACCTTACCACTGGTCATGAGATGTTATCAATCATGGATGGCTTCTCGGGTTATAAGAAAATTTTTCTTGCCGTAGAAGATCAACACAAGACCTCATTCATCACCCCTTGGGGGACCTTCTGGGTAAGTGCAGGAAGTTGATGGACAAATATAGGGTCATCCGTGGACATCATATTACAAATAACAACATAATATCAACTTGTAGGGATTATTAGCAATACATACACTCAAAATTAGACAAAATTATATTAATATGAATCGTAGAATCCAGAATATAGTTTCTAAAATACTAATTTTTGTAAAAAATGGACAAGATTAGCTATATTAAACACTCAAAATTTAATGACTTGGTATTTTTTTTTTAAAAACACCGATAAGATTATAGTCCATTTGCCCATAATTTGGATGAGTAAAAATTGATAAATATATTTTTCCTTTGGTGAGAAGTTATATGACACTATCTATCTTGGGATGGATTTTATTTTGTATTTTTTTGAGTAATATTTTATTTTTTATGATTTTTTTCGTGAAAGCGGTATGAAAACATAAAGAAAACAGAACACTTTCCGTTTGCCCGCCATAACTTCATCAAAAAATATTGAAATCAAATAATTTTTTTTTTGAACATGTATATAATTTTGCCACAGTTAGGATGGTATCATTTTTATCACATTCTAATAAGTGAAACAAATTTTGCAGTCTTAAACGTAGACATAAACATTCACAGGAAAAAGTGTCTTAAAGACCTACTATTAGTAAAAAATTCTAAAATGATATTTATCCTCTTCTATTCACTTTAAAATCAGTATTTCTACAAAGATAATAGTCTCCCCTACGCAATGGTACCATTTTTATGACATAGTTTTTACTTTTCGGCATGGTTCAAGTCCGCGGAAGACTAAATTTGATGTTTTGCTATTTTTAATGTAAAATTCAGTATTTGATGTCCACTTAATTGTCCCCCAACTTGGTGCACTTACCCTTCTGCTATTGAGTCATGCATTTTGGCCTTAAAAATGCCGGTGCCACATATCAACAAGCTATGAATTACATCTTCCATGACATTATGCATCACATATTGGAAGATTATGTGGATGATCTCTTGGCCAAATCTAAACACCATTCCAAACGCCTTGTCATCCTTAAAACCATCTTTGACTGCCTCATTAAATATTACATTCACCTTCAACCTAAGAAGTGCATCTTCATGGTTCTCTCAGGAAATATTCTGGGATTTATCATTTCCTTATGTGGTATAGAAGTTGAACCTACTAAACTCAAGGCCATTTTGGAAATGCCTCCACCTACAAACCTTAGAAAACTCCGTATCTTGCAAGGTAAGTTGCAGTCTATTCACTATTTCATTTCACAATTATCTGATCGGTGTCAACCATTCTATTGTTGAATTTTAGTCCTACCTCACCTTTTGTCTCTTTTCATGCTCATCCCTTGAGCACTATCCACTTTATACACCTCACCAACGATTAAACCAGACTCATTTGAGTACCCCTCACTTGTTATCTTCTCTTGAATATGTGTACCAAGGCACTGCACATAGCATGATTCTCATGGATAATTTTCATCTACCCTTAGATGAGATCCCATGGTTGTTTCACCTTTCTTTTTGAACAAGAGTCCTATCCTTCACCTTGGTCTTGTCCATGAATTCAGAGCCCTCACATGAGATATAACTCCTTGAGTCAAACTTCCACTCCAAAGATGAATCCCTCAAAAGGACATCTTCCTCTCAAAAATTGTTGCTATAAATAGATTGCTCCCTTGAAGGATAGCTATGTGAAGCTCTTAAAAAAAATGAGAGCAACCAAAGCTTCCTGCATCAATCAACTTCATGAATACCTCAAGGATTTTATTCATCCCATATAGACTTCCCACATCGATTAGTCTACCTCAACTATAAGCCAAAACAAAAAAAAATTAGTCATGGAATTGCCCATTGTGACCTAGGTTCTCTTGCCCAAAGCACATGCTACTTACACCATATAAAAATTAACTACCTTTCACCCTTCTTACCATTCCAACTCCCATTTCACATTATTTTCAAGGGACTTCTTGGAACATAGACATTCGATGATCATGTGACAACCTTTCACCTTAGAACAATCAATCATGCAATGTCTTTAGGGTCTTACATTCATCACCTCCTCCACAGTGTGATCTACTTGGTATGATCGTACCAAATCAGGTGGCTTTATTACCCCTCTTATCTTCTGAATGTCTTTATTTATGTTTTGATTACCTTATACATGACTAGGTCCTTGACACTTACTTTTGGGGTAATATCCTTCTTTCGCCACAAGCGACCTCACCTATATCACTTTACCTATAACCTACCCAAAAACCTAATGGACCTACACACCCACACCAGTCCTACAACCTACCAACATCATTTTCATACCTCCTCATATTCTTCCCTAGCTTATGGGAGAACTACATCGGCTTGGGGTTCCTTTTCACTGGGACTATGTAGGCAGCACTCCGAGGGCATGGGGCCCTTAGAGGTTAGCTTGGCCATTCTCTACCCTAAACAATTCATCTTCCATGTTCCTCACATTACATCACACCTCACTTAGTTTCCCTTTTTATGTCCAAAATTGGAAATTAAAACCACATACATAACAAGTTACTTTATATTTAAATCATAACATACATTTATTACGCCTACCATTTCTCTATCATCACTATGTATAGATTATAACACATCTCACATATGACCCATATTATCATTCAATGCATACAATACCAACTCACAACTTCACCTACTTTTAACTCAACCATGCCTCAAATCCCTGACTCGATCCATGCCTAAATCAACCTGAATCGATCCATGCCTATACCAACCTGACTCCATCATTCCTAACTCACCTGATTTCTATCCATATAAAAACAACAAATCAAAATCTCATCAATGCACAAATAAATAACATAAATCCCAATACAATATACATCAGAAAATATCATGTATCTCATCATGTCCATCATCTCAAAATCATTGGCACGCAGGTCAATACACAATACAAAAAGTCATCAGCATGCAGGCCAGTCTCATCTATAAAATAAAATAATGAGTCAATACAAAATCTCTTTGGCACGTAGGTTGGTATGTGATAAAAAATACAACTATCTCTCGGCATGCAGGTCGGTATATATCATCAAAATATGACTATCATACATCAAAAACTAGGCACCACATATCAGGCATCTCAGTGGATGTCCTCCATCTCTGTATCACCTATATCCTCTGGCTAGTCCCTACTGGTGCCCCATATGGAGCTGGTCTTCGAATGCCGGTGGCCCGCCTAATCCCTCTCCAGCCTCTACCATCACCAAATCACTACCCGTAACCTCTAGCCAATCAAATCTCTCACACTGATCATGTGGATCCGCTTCTCACCACCCAATCACCCGTAGATCACACCACAAACTCACTTCTTCGTTCCGTCTGGACACTTTTCTCCCTTTTTCTCTCTTTTTTTTGTCATTTTCCCACTTGGCTAAATAACAAATGAATAACATAATACATGGTTTTTTTTGTTTTTATAACAAACCTGACCTAAATGACGTCGGTTACCCTTGACCATAATTAGTCTTGTGCCCTACCAAACCATGGTTGGTTGACCTATACCGATGTCAGTTATCCTTGATCGGCATCAGTCACCCTAACCTACACATTGCCCTAAATTTTACCCTTTCACCCTACACAATCTCCTTTTTTACCTCACCCACCCCTTCACCCTGATCATTTACCCCACCTCACCTTTACCCAACCCATTTTCCTCATCTTCTTGACCCCCACCATTTATTGCCTAAATCTAGTCCTCCTTTGGGGACTCATTATTTTACCCCTACCTTGGCTTTACCCAGTGCCGTGACCTAGACAATTTTGGCCTTGGACCATTGCTAGTGACCTTTGACCCCATGTTTTCACTATACCTTGTGGCACTGTTACTTGTGTTGAATTGACCTAATGACGTTACCTAGCCTATTACCAGTGACCGTTTATCCTGACCCTACCTTTGGTGTATCGGAACATACCTAAACTTTCTTTCACCTAACCTACGTTGTGTTTCCTGACCATATCCTATACCTTGGATATAGGAATCACTTCAAGCTCATTTGGATAAGCCTATCAACCTTAGATGGGATGTAGAGTTTTCCTGCTCTTTAACATGGTAGCATGCTATAGTCTATACATGTGCGTGTGTTTGACTGTTGCTACCTTTGACCCTACCCCATTACCTAGATTGCTCGAGTAGACCTTTTACCCTTTTTTTCCCCCATAGCCCACTTAACTTTTCCTCACATTCACCTTTTTATCAAACCACTCACCGATTCAAGCCTTCTACCTCATCAGTTCTTGGTTTGAGGGGGATCACCTTCACCCACACATGGGGCAACCACATCTTATTTTTGTTAGTGTCACTTATCAATACAAGCTACGCAACAAAAAGGGGTAAAATGTAGACATAAAAATTATGTCACATTCCCCTTTAGCCCCTCAACAAATAAACACCTTCATCACATTCACCTAGCCATGGCCCCCTTCACCTCACTAATATTAATAATTAATTAAATTAATCCATTATCCTCACCATATTTATTACTTAAATATCTTAATTTAGATAATATCCACACATACACCTCACCTAGACACGTCATCAAGCTAACTCACCCTAAAACCTATTCTTAGCAAGTTGCCATAACTAACTAAGACTTACCTTGTAGACACCAAATTTGTGTCTTACAACCCCTTGTGACCCGCATCTCATCTCGCAATCTAACCTCATTACCTAAACTTTACACAATTATTTATTAATTACCTTGTAATTGATAAATCCACATCACCTTACCCGCCACCTCACTTTGCCACCTCATCATGACCTAGCCCTAACCCTAAACTAACCTAATTAAGACCATGTGACTTGGTCTAGACTCACATCCATAACTAATACCTCCTTACTCGCACCCAAAGCCGACCTTCTAGCCACTTGACCAAGCCCGCAACTGATCTCTCGGGAGAAAAACAGGGAAGGCGGGCTATTTTACTAAAAATAGCCTACTTTTTCCTTACCGATGCCGGTTCCTACTCGACCGCCGTCGGTTACGTAACAGCCATCGGTTCCCTGTAAATGGGCTTCCCAAACCAAAAACAACGGATCGGAATTTCATTTTGGAGATCAGTCGAAGGATTGTTGAATCAGCCCAGCAGAGATTCCAAAGCGATTAGCAGAGTGGAGAACTTCACTTGACCAAGCAGAGACGAGTGAAGAAACCAGAAGAGTTGGCAGCCAAGGAGATCAACTTGCACCTTCATCAAAACCAGTAAGTTACATCTTGCATGTCCCCCATTATAACATTTCTTATGCTTTTGGAATTGCCAATCTTCCCAAATCCGTTTCTGAATCCATTACCCAACGTACTATTGCCTCTAACTATCATTCTTTAGCTTCTAACCATCCCATTTCCTAATACTGTTCAAAAACCAGCCATTACAAACTCCACAACCAGCCCAGAAGATCCTAGAACCCACCGGTATCAGTTATCAGTAACCGGCATCGGTTATAGGTAACCGACATCGGTTCCTTTGATCAAAAACCAGGAAAACAGCCTTTCCCCTACCCAGTTCAGCCAAGCAATTTAATTGATATTTTACAGTATTTTGTGTTAACTCATATCGGCAGGGGAACTGACCACCTTCAAAAGGAAGTTTCATATTTCCTGGGCCCAAGGCAGTTCCCTCATTTATTATCTAATCAAAATCTTGTGGTCTTGTGTTCTTATTTGCAGGTAGTCCTTCCAAGACAAAAAGGAGTTCTTCGCAGTCAGCCTGATCTTTCTCTACGGTACGCCACATCATCTCAACATTCTACAGGTATTCCTCCTAACCCTAACCTTATCTGTTTCTATAAGGAACGAAGCATTTCCGAGGCAGTTCACTGCCCATATTGTTTAATTCTTTCTGGTGGTCTTGCTTTCATTACAAGTAGTTCCTCCTAGCCAAATAGAATCAGAAGGATCTCCCTAGTTTAGTAAACCTAATAAATCCCACCTTGACTGATGCCAGTTACCCCTAGCTATCACCAGTTAAGCCAGAACTGCTGTTGGTTACCCTTTTAACCCCCAAAATAACCTTATTTTCAAGGTTGGAAAATATTGGAAGAAGTGGGAAAACATTAACACATCCCGAGAGATATCACATCCTCTGAGAATGAATTCCAACAAGAACATGCATGCAAGGAACGAGATCAAGCATTTTCTCTTACACAACAACCACCCCAGCAATGATCTGACCTAAACCAAGAAAAAAAGAATGCACATGCAGCCCATGCAAAAGCTCTCCTATGATTGGTGATCACCTACAGTCTTCAACCTCTTACCAGCACCTCCATCCCTTGCTCATAGGCACCCAAACCAGAATCCAAGTAAGTAAAATTCTATACCTCTGGTTCATTTCATTTCGCCATTATATTATCACCTATTGTTTACCTAGTCATGCATTGACCTCCTTCAACACTCAACCCTCCATATACCCATCAAAACCTCACCAAATCCTATTCAAACAACCTAATACCTCATTCCAAACAACCCAAGTCCTTTGTGTAATTGCAAAGGAGACCCAAAACTCATTCTGTAGCATTCCTAGTTTTTTCTACAGTAATCAATACTGGTTACACCTAACCGCCGTCAGTCACCCTTAATCATCATCAGTCTCTGTATTTTCCCATACAAATTAGAACAGTGACCTATCCACCTAATTCTACATCACCCTCATTCACTTGTGACCTACCTGAGACCTCTGTCAGACCAACAGAGACCCATAACCAGTTACTTGACCTTCGGATCCTACTCTAACCTAGCCTCTTAGATTAGATAATTCTTATTGTGTTTTGAATGAGATACCTAAATCATTTTAATTACAATAGGAATTACTTCATTACCTGCATTAAATTGTTTTAAACAGTGGACTAACAACCATCTAGGAAGTATCATACTTCCCGGATCTAGCATACGCTAGACAGTTCACTACACATTTATGTAACTCCTTTTGGTGGTCTTGATTTCTATTACAAGTAGTTCCTCCAGGCCAAAAGGAAGTTCTCATGATCAACTGTGGATTCAGAAGTCATATGTGCGTAACAACCCCATTAACCAACATTTCAACAGGTATTCCTTCTACGCCTATTACCCTATCTGTTTCGTCAATACTTCATAGAAATTTTTGATAAATGCCAGTGTCTTAACCTCTTTCAATTGCAATTTATCACTAATATTTGCAAAGATGGAAGGAAGAAGATATTTCTTCACTAGAGACCCTACCAGAAAGCTGTTTCCAGAGCTGGGAAAGCTGTCATTGAAGATTTCCATACTTCCTCAAGTTCTTCTGAATTAGGTAGTCTCTTTGTAAATCTAAATTCTCCAACTGGAGAGGGTCCTTCTTTTGTATTTGAAAAATTTACATCTCATTTTTTGTCCCTATGTTCTCCAAAGCTGATAAGATCTTCCAAGAAACAGAGTTTTTGAGAAACATTCATTCTGAGAATTGTATTCCTGTGCCCCACAACCCCTCATTCCTCATCATTCTGTTTCTCTTGTAAGATCACCTCCCCAAAACAATATGGCCCCAGTCCCCACACCAAACCTCTATTTTTTGTTAATACTTTTGGTCCTATAGATTTCAGAGGTATGGTTGGGTATCCAAATGTTGTGCCCCAAGATGTTAGAAATAGACTGCCTAAATTTCAAGGAAATAATGCCATTACTGGGGATCAACACTTAAAAGCTTTTTGTTAATATGATGGAAGACTTTGAGATTGAATTTGAGGATGTGTACATAAATTTGTTTATTTATACTCTAGAGGAGGATGCACGGGTCTGATATAAATCTTTTCCAGACAATTCCATTGATCCATGGACAAAAGATGAAGAATGCTTTTAGATTACAGTATGGAGATAAAAAAACCCTAGGTTTCTTTTATCAGAATTTGAAAATATAAAAAAGAATCCTAATGAGTTCTGTTCATGACTTCAATATAAGGTTTAATAAGACCCTAAATAGGCTACCTGTGATCTTGAGGCCAAGTGATGTTTCTTGTTTATTAAAATACTTTGATGCTTTTGATAAGAAAGCTGCCTATTATTTAAGAGACAAGAACCCAACAACATTGAGGCAGGCCTTCACCATGGCATTGCAAATTGAAAAAAATATCAAAGTAGTTGGTAAGCCTCCTACGAGGGAAGGTATTAAGCTGATCAATCTAGAAATCCAGTCAAGTAAAGCTATGGATCTGGAGGAGGTTGTGAAAACTTTGGCTAGAGCTGTTAAGGAAATATCCTATAAATGGCTAGAGCAGAGAAGGGGATTAGAAAAGGTTCCTAGGGTCATCACATGCCACAGGTCAAGAAATATTTGCTAATCATCCTAGAGGTGATCAGAGATCTAATGATAGAGGTACAATATTTGTGGGATCAGGAAATAGACAGCCCCAAGCCCATGAGAATAGAATTGTGAACCTAGAATTTACCAGATAACACCCTAGTCGCGCTGGCACATCACTCAGCCTAGACTGAGTGCTCACCCAAAGCGTGCAAAGGTACCAGGTCCCTCTTTAGGGTTGCTGTAACAGGATGTTAACATGATGAAGGAAGAAACATATAGATTCATAACTAATCCATCATTCTACAATGCATGCTACCCTCAGATCTATGAAAGAACAAGCTTAAACAGTAATCATGATTGAATTAATAACATGCACTACTCAACTACACACAGAATGACACTTAGATTCAGCCAATATCTTCCATCTATTAATAAATACAGAAGCTCCTTACAGTATTGTCAATCTATACCAATGCGCGTATGGAACTGATACAGTGATTCAGTCATATGCGTATATTCTCTGTTACACATACATACATTCTCTCACATACCACTCTCTCTATACATCTCCCTCATCTACTATGTACCTAACATCATATATATAGGGTGGGGACTTTCCCTTCACCGCTTATCTATTCCAGAAATAGGCCGCATGCTATTGATAGCCACATGCCATTTACAAGCATAGCCACACATGCAAGTGTGCTATCTATAGTCCTCTTGCAGTTAACTGAAGTGTCAATTCTATTCTCAGCTTGTCTCCATGCATAAATGCTTCGATCCACTTCTCCAAAGATAGACAATGCATGGTGTGCATGTCTCTGCATCGTTGGTGTGTTCCGCATGCCATCTTCTAAAAATAGGTCTTCATGCTCAAAATCAGCTAAGTCCTGAAATCTGAACTTGCCTTCCATGCGTGGGTCCTTCCTGTCCTTCCGCGCCCTTGGTTCCTGGGCCTTCTATCCCGCGCGGACTCCTTGTGTGATCTTTGACAAGTATTCTTTGATCAACATTACCCCACACTAATCTCATTGTCATCCCGACAATGGGTATCTCCAAAAATTGAAGGAAAGAATAGAAGAATGGAAAGAATAAGAATGAAAGAATGTAGATAAATAAAGAATTTTTATGAGGTTATTAGGCAACCTCCTCTGTATCAGTTTGCAGTATCAACTCTGGATACTCCTCCTTTATTTCGGCCTCCAATACCTGCCATTCAGTGAGTGCTTGCTCTACTTTTTCTGGGATGTCCACAACAATGGATTCCAACTCATCCCTCACAATCTCTCCTTTCTCATTTTGCAGAACCAACACAACACTGGACATTGATGTCATTCTTCCTTCTAAAAGGTCCATCTTCTGTGTAATTAGCTTTCCAAGCTCTTCCAGCTGAGTCTTGTGTGGCTCTTGTGCTGCTGCCAGGGCCTCGCGCTTCTGTTTAACCATTGACAATCTTTCTGCGTGGCCCAATGTCTCATCTTTCATCACTTTCTGGACCTCATTGTTCTCTTCGAGGGTCTTGATGTTGATAAGCACCTCTGGAGCTGTGCATACATTTAAAGCCTGGTCTACTTTCTTCAATACTTCCTGTAATGCTTGCAACAACCCTTCATAAGATGTAATTTTTCTCATCACTGATGCTTTCTCCCATTCGACATCTTGTTCTGAGCATTCTGGCACTTGCATACGCAGAGTTTCATCTTCAAGTACCAAGTCCACCAACTTTCCCACATAGTGTATCGCTGAAGGAAATGTCTGTGGTACCTTGGCCTCCAAGTGTGGCCTTGCTTTGATTACATTGTCCCCAATCTCCTCTGTGATGCTTATAAACACCTCATTCTTCTTCTGTGTGAAGTCCCTCTCCTGTGTTATGTGTGCTATCTCTGCATCCTTTGTCTTCAACTCCTCGCGCAGTGCTCTGATCGTGGCAGCTTTGTCCATGTTTCTTCTAGCCACCTCAGCAGAAACTTTCACCAATGCATTGCTGACCTGCTCATCTGACATGACAGTAGGCTTTACTGTCATGTGTCTAGCTTGAGGTGCCTTCTTCAGTCATCTCAAAATGCATGACTCTTCACACACATCAAAGTCAGGCTCATCCATGTGGGTGTGCATTGACCATGATAGTTTCTTTCGAGTGCGCACAGTCACCATATCCTCATCCATTAACTCCCAGCCAAATAAATCCTTCTGCGCTATCATGCTCTGGAAGCGGGGCAGAACAATTTTTCCTGCATCCTCTGCATACCCCATGGCTGGTGGAATGTGCTCTCCACTTGTTCTTCTAGACCTTTGCTGCTTAGGAACTTTAGCCTCCAAATTTGGGACTTGTGTCTCCATGTCCTGAACATCCTCTGCAGCTGTCTCCTCTGGTCTTTTCTCTTCCTCTTCTTTTTCCTTTGATGCCTCACCCTATTTCTTCTGTGTTCTCTAGGAAGTGTAGGAGAATTAGGTGCATGCTTTCCTCTGACTCTTCCACCTCCTCATTCAACTTCAGTTTCCTCCTTCTCTGTGCGGTCACCTCCTTTTGTGGGAGAGAGTCTGGGTGATTTGCACATAGTGGTTGGAGTAGCACCTTGGGTCCTTGTTCTCCTAAATACCCTTTTAAACCTGTGCTCCCCTTGGACTGCATTCAAGTCCTCATCATCCCCCTCTTGTGGCTGAGGTGGTGTAATGGCATGCTCAGCTTCACCCTTATTTGTAGGATGTCTCCTACCCCTATGCTCCAAACCACCACTATCTTCGTGCTCTCCTCCTCATCCTGCACTTCAATTGGCTCTGTGGGCTTAGGTGCTGGGATGTTCTCCATTGTATGCTTTCCCTTTGGTGGTGCTGGAAGTGTGAACTCACCTTCCACATATTTTTTATTCTCCATCTTTGGCTTCAGCTGGAGATACACCAATGTTGCCCCCACATCTGCTACAACCAAACTTATTGGTTTGATATTCAGTACCTCTGAAATGATCCTCTCTGTATAAGCACTTCTGCCAGGATACACATACTTCTTCCTCAATGTATGGTAGTCACAGTCTACCTTATCTGCATTGAAGACCAGTCGGTGCGTGTCTGTAAATCTATGAACAGATGCTTGGAAATACCTTGCAGTGAATGCGTAAGGAAATTTGCACCAAGGGCTCCAGACTCCATCTTTCATTGGGAAGCGTGTGATGCAGAAATGTTGATATACAACAAACTGAACTTGTTTCCCTACCACTGCTGGTAGGTCCTTTGGGATGTGCCACTCTTCCCCAAATGCTGCGCGGAGCCTGTCATACCACTTCTCCACCCTTTTCTTTACATCATCTGTCATGGCCCCCTTGCATAGGTACTTGCTGAATCTTTCAGCTGGGGACTTGTTCTCCATGGGGTATTCCCATACTTTCTCCTTTGGTCCATCTGGTACTCCGATCTCCATGAATACCAGTGATAGTAGAACAGCCCCAAAGCTGATCTTCCCTCCTGTGTGCACTTCTTTTGACTATTTTCTCTGCAATATAGCCTGCAATGTTGTAGATTGTCCCTTCTGACATCTTACGTGCCACATGTAACCACATAGTATTTACCTGTGACCACCACTCCTGATCATTCAACTTGGTAACAAGGTGTGCTGCAGCTTGTACAACTGGACAGTTCTTCAATTTATCTATGTCCATTCCACGTGGACCCTTCAGGTATCCCAACTCCTGTTTGGTCTTTACAATCATGGCTTTATCTACAAGATCACCTTTTATATCTTCTCTGTGGCCTTCAGACCTGTAACTGATGAGACAAGTGCAGATGAGATTCTAACTCTGCGTCCTGCAAAGTAGAAGAAGTCTTCGTGCACCCTGCTCATGAGCCACTGATACAAGGGCTCATACTTCCTGAAATATGGAAGCTCATACAACTGGTAGACCCCAATTCTCTTCAAAATATTTCTCACCCACATCATCATATACTGGCATGTCATCCACCGTGTGCTTGTTCATTCTAGCAGTGAGCAAGGAATCGAGCTCCTTCTTGTTCTCTGAAGTCCTGTGATTATATTCACTCACTTTTCTCTTTCTGATGGGTGAATCCCATTCTTGGCCGATGATGACTCCTTCTGGATATTGCATCTCTGAAAAATGGCTTTCGGGTGCCATCTCTTCCTCCTCGATGACCACCTTCTTCTTTCCTTTTACTACTGCTGCAGATGCCTTCTTTGGTGCCATTTTTACCTTGCAAATGTCTCCTCTTCAACTCTACAACTTTGCGAATCAAACCCTAGCTCGATTCAATCATGCCCTAGGTGGAAACTTTGTAACCTAACTCTTTTTGTCTCCCTGCTTCACTCAAACCCTTCACCACTGGGGACACAAGCTTCTTGTCACACAGATCTGGTTGTCACGCTTGGTTTCACACCCTTCACACCTTAACTCGATCACTCGGCTCTTTGCACTTGGCTCTTTTCTCAAATACTCTTAGTTGCAATGGTAAAAATGAATCTGCATCCCATCCTTATATATAATTTTTTCAAATTTTGATGCATTTATTGCTCCTTCACCTACCAAATATCCCCTCATTCATTGACCAAATCCATTCATTCCATGGTACATCTTCGTGCACCCAGCTATAACCTTCTAGCGCACCTTCCTACCCTCTGGTCACAGACTTCTCTTCAGCGTGTGCTCCTGCACCTGAGTACCTCATCACTGTACCTTCTCCTGGTAGCTATCATGGCCTCTGCTTACCTCAGTGTTATACTGTTCTTTCATTCATCTCCATCCTTGGTCACTTTTGAGAAGCAATCTTCTTTTGACTTAAAGCACACCGTAGCAGCTTATTCCTTTCACCTTTCAATTCCCACAGTCTTTTTCTTGGATAACTACAACCACCCCACACTAAAAGTATGTGCAGTCCTCTATGCATAAACATTCTTCATACAGTAATTAGCTTCATGTGTGCAAGCATGCTTATTACACAAGAACAACAACTAAATTGACAAAGCATAGCGACAATGAAGGAAATACATTAAGGAAATACATAATTGAAAACCTAAACTAAATGGCAATACTACCTTATTACAAACACCAAGAAGACTTATTTATAGTAGGGCTTCAGCCTACTCCCGTTAAAGTAACTGGGTAGCCGTGTTCCATCAAGTGCTTCTAACTGGAAAGCACCTGATTCAAGTATAGAAGTGATAACATACGGCCCCAACCAATGTACTTTGAGCTTGCCTGGATGGCGCAAGAACTTTGAGTCATAAAGAAGTACCATTTGTCCAATCTCAAACTTCTTATCCCTTATGTTTCTGTCATGCCATGCCTTCTGCCTGGCCTTTTCCTACTTCTGACTCCATCGTGCTATGGCTCGGTGCTCATCCAGTTGAATCATCTTTTTGATACACTCTTCTAAATCCTGTTCATCAGCTAGACCTCCAGTGTGCAATGCGCAAAGAAGGTAACATAAATTCTATAGGGAGAACAACTTCCTGTGCCAAACACCAACTGAAATGGTGTGGCTTTGTTCAATCTCTTGTAAGTTGTTCTATATGCCCAAAGAACAAGCTGACACTTTGTCATCCCAATCCTTTCTTCCAACATCACAATTTTTTGTCAAAGTCTGGCTCAAAATCTTGTTGAAGGCCTCAGCAGTTCCATTTTCCTGAGGATGATAAGGTGTAGTTTTATGGTGTGCAACCATAAACTCATCTAATAGGATCCTGATTGTCTCATTCAAAAAGTGTGTGTACCTCTATCACTTGTCAAGCTTAAGGGACATCCATATCTTGTAAGAACATTCTCCCATAGAAACCTAGCTGTTGTAGCTACCGTACAGTCCTTGGTAGGTGCTGCTTCTGCCCACCATGTGAGATAATCTGTGCAAGTAATGATATAGCGTGATCCAGTCCTATGTGCACGGCTGGTGAAATAGGTCCTACAAAATCAATGGCCCATTTCTCAAATGGTTCGGCACTAGTAATCGGTCTCAAAGGCATCTCATCTCTTTGCCCTGGTTTTCCTAGGCACTGACAATGATCACATGCCTTACAATATTCTTTACAGTCCTTATACAATGTCTCCCACCATAATCCAACAAGTAGGATCTTCTGGGCAGTCGCATCACCTGCATAATGGCCTCCTGCAATACCACCATGAGCTTCTTCCATGATATCCTTACGCTCATGCTCTAATACACAATGACGTAATACTTCATCTCTCTACCTAGCTTGTAGAGGTCACCACTGATTAACATAAATGGTGTCACGCGTATAGCAAGCTGCTTCTTTTCTAATGCTTTCATTCCTTCTGGTGCCATACCTGTTCGTAGAAAGACAACAATGTCTTCTAATTCCATGGGTGCGTGTTGTAACCTATATAACTGTGCATCTGACATTGTTCTTCAATTGTCTGTGCATCCTCTCCTGAATTGATTCTAGATAAATGATCTGGTCCAGAATTGCTTTTCCCTGGCTTCACCACAACTGTGAAGTCAAACTCTTGAAATAGGAGCACCCATCTGCATATGTGCCCCTGTAAGATGGGCTTGTTTACCAAGTACTTCAATGCCATGTGATCTGTATAAAACACAAATGGTGTTGCTAACAAGTACTGTCAAAACTTGTACAATGCATAGATCATTGACAAAGCTTCACGCTCTGTAGTTGTATAATTCCGTTCAGCAGGAGTCAGCTTCCTACTAGCAAAATAGATTGGATGATCTAATACCTTCACCAGGTTGAGCTAACACAGTGCCAATGGCCATGCCAGAAGCATCCACATGCACATGAAATGGTTTATCCCATGAGGGAAAGCACAGAATGGGTGCGGTAGTAAGTTTCTCTTTTAATATCTCAAACGTGCGCTGCTGCGGTTCTCCCCAATAAAATGTACCTTTCCCCTTCAGTAATTCTTCCAAGGGTGTGCAATTTTGGCATACCCTTTTATGAATTTTCTATAATATCCTGTATGACCTAAAAATCCGTGCACCTCACTTTGACTGGTAGGCACTTCCAGGCCTAAAATGACTGCAACCTTGGCTGGATCAACTAGCAAACCTTCCTTGCAGATTATATGTCCTAACAGTATCCCAAATGGCATAGCAAATATGCACTTCTTGATGTTCAAAGAGATACTCAATTGTCTGCATCATTCAAACATTAAGCGCAGATTGTCACAATGATCTTTCACAAGCCCATATACTGTCCAATCATCTAGGTAGACCTGTAAGAAGTTGTGAATAAAATCTTTAAATGCCTGAACAACTATGCGTGAGAATACAACAAGCACATTTTTCAATCCAAAGGGCATCACAGTATAGGAAAAACTACCCCATTCAGTAGTAAATGTTGTCTTTTCTTGATCCTCCTGAGCAATCCTAACCTGATGATACCCAAAAAATCCATCTGTGAAGGAATATATTTTGTGCCCTGCAACTCCTTCTAGTATTTCCTCAGTGAATGGCGTAGGGAATGGATCTGTGATGCATGCAACATTCAGCTCCCTGTAGTCCACACATATCCTAATCCATCCATCCTTCTTGATACTGATCACCATTGGGCTAACCCATTCTGACTCATCAAGGGGCTTGATAATTCCAGATTTCAACATTTTATCAATTTCTTCTTTTACCTTTTCATGCAAATTAGGATTCATTCTGTAAGGTCTCTTTCTAACTGGTCATGCACCATCCTTAAGTTTGATCTTCATTTCCCCAAGTGATTCATGCATGCCTTTAAGTTCATGATATCCTCGAGGGAATAAGTCCTGATAATCCCTGAGTAACTCGATGATCTTTGCTACCTCTGAATCTGACCAGTAATCTCCAATTATGGCCTCCTTAGGCTCAGCCTCCGAACCTATATTCACCTTCTTTGTCTTCATGGGTTCATGGTAGGTGTGTATCCTTGTCTGCACTATCCAAGACCTCGTGCACCCCATGTGAATGTTCAATATCTAGGTTCTCAACTTCCTCATCATCCACGACGTAAACCATCTTTCCTTTCTCTTTCTCAAGGCAAGCGTGTTCAAGTAGTATGGAGTCCATTTCTTCTTCCTTTTCAAAACATGCTCTGAACTCTGCCTCACCGAATAATTCTGAATATGCTCTTCTACTTTTGCACTATCTCCCATAGTTAAGTGCTTGACAAATTTTAATGCCTCTGCTACAGGAGGTTTAGTCGAGAAGTAGTCAAAAGTCTGGATCATTCCTGCAGTCAAATCTTGCCAGTTTCCAGTTTCTCGATGTAGTTCTACATATACATACCAAGCACGTGTGCATCCTTGTAGCATAGAATACAATCTATGCACCCAGAGTGAAGGTGGTAATGCTTCCTGTCCTACTGTCCAGAGTCTCTCACACTGCTGAATGTGATGCTGAACAGGTTGATCACCATGATAAGTGCAGATTTGCGTAGGTGCATTGTTCCTTATAAACCTAGTAGACAAAGCTACTCCAATCTCTTCCCAGTTTATAAGATTATCTCTGTGGACTACCCACCAGTGCGCTGTTGTCCCACGTAGTGTATATACTAACATATCTCTCCTTTTAATTTGATCTGTCCACTGTGTTTCCATGGCCTTCAAAAAGGTAGGAAGATCTTCTGTCCCTGTATACCAAGGTACTGTGCTACCTATCCATCGAATTGAATGAAGTCCATTCTTGCGTGCAACCATGCTTTTCACCTCGCGTCCTACTAATTCATATGTACCATGAGCCCAATTGTCACAAGCAATACTCATAGTATCACTAATAGAATGAGAATCCTCCCACTGTAGGATGCCTTCTTTTGATGGCTCATTGACCTCTGGGTCCTGAATAACGCGTACATAGACTCTGTTTAAATCCTCCTCACTTAGAGGTTCAACATATGGTGTAGAATTCCCATCTGTCAAAGGTATCACAACCCTTTCCTCCTTGTTTTCAAAGCTGATATACCCCTTATTGAATCTCAAGTCAGCATTATTCGCATAACACCAAGGGCATCCAAGCAGGGCTGGAAAATTGTCTGCTTCTGCAAGTGCTAATACCTCAAAATCCCCAGTGAACTTGGCCCCTTGTATAGTTATAGATGCATCTTTCAAAACTCCTATGGGAGTGGCCTTAGTCTGGTTTTCCATAAATAACACATTAGATGATGGCTGCAATGGAGGCCTCCCCATTTGTACCCATGCATCTAATGTAAGCACATTTACTTCCGCACCTGTATCGATCAATATGTTGCTCAACAGCCACCCATCCACAACAACATTCAGAGTAATTTCTTTGTCATAGTCAATGCTATCAGGGGGAAGATTTGCATGCAGAATCTGTCATCCGGTCTCAAGACTTGCGTGTGGAGTGTTCCCTTTTAACCAACTTCCTAATAGTGGAATAATGTTCTCCTGGCGCAACATCTTGCACACCTCTCGCAGATCATCGATATCAGTTTGGACTATCTCTGATGCTTTCTTTTTCTCCTTTAGGTACTGTATCTCACCCTGAAGATTCCTTAGCACTTCCATGGTATCCTGGTAAACTTCCTTCTGATGAGCAGGATCTGGGTACCTTGCATGCAAAACCTCCTCCTTGGTGATCGTAGGCTTCTGGTGCAATGCCTCTCTCACACGTGCTGCTTCAGCATGTGTAGTAATCTTCACTATCAATGCCTCAGGTCCTTCTACTATCTTGGGCATCCACTGATCTTCTACCACGTGCTGGATTCTAACCATCCCGTGCCTTTGTTTTCTTGCTTATGTTGCTTACTCAGATGCTCATATAAGTCTGGGCACTCTTCATAGCTATGGTTCTTTCCACAGAAAGAACATGCAATATTCTGAGGACATTCATGCCTATAGTGGTCAGGAGATCCACATGTATAACATGTTCCATGAGGGAACTCTCCTCTTCCTCCACCACGGCCTCATCCTCCATATCCACCATGATATCCATGTCCCCTTCCATGACCTCCTTCAAAATGCCCCTCATTCCTGTCATAGCATGTTTGATTATGATCCTGATCCTGGTGCTCATTCTTACCCTTAGAATTATCTATTATACTTGTCTGTCATACCCCAAGGTCTATAGCATCCTGGATCTGACCAATCAACTGACAATCCTCAGTATCATGGGTCGTGGACCTACAAATTTTACAAAAGCAAGATACATTCTTCCTTATCATGCACTGTAACAAAGGACAGTGACTAGCATCATGATTCAAATGACAAATCTCACAGTCCAACAGTAATGAGCATACAGATCTACGAGGGAAACTATCCTTGGTGTGACCTTCCACTTCACAATCTGTACACCAAATTCCTGAGTGCGTTTCATGGGCTGAATTTGTTGATAGCTTCTCTAACTACTTTTCCATAGCTACAATCTGTGCCTCTAGGAATGGACTAATGCCAGTGTCAATGCTCCCAACTACCTCAGCATGCAAAGCTACTTCCAGTGCTTCACGTGGATCAGTGTATGTCTTATGTGACAGTGCCCTTCTAAAAGGTGTAATCAATCCTCCAATGAACCACTGTGCATGCTGGCTAGCGTGAATATCATAAGATAGCTTAGATAAAAGTGTCTTAAAATGAGCATCATACTCACGTACACTCTCAGTAGTGCCTTGCTTGATATCCTTGAGTGCACTTATACTCTTCTGCTCAAACTCAGGGATATGGAACTCTTTCAAGAAAGCATCTCTCAATGCTGCATAATCCACACAAGTTTGATCAGGGTCAAACTTCCTATACCAGCTGTGTGCGTGCCCCTATAATGTAGTGGTGAATTGACTTGCCTTTCACTCAGCAGCCATGATCCCTTTAGCATGCCACAAGATTTCACACATATGCACATGTTTGGCAGCATCCTCTATACCTCTATACTCTGGGAGACGAAGAGACATCTCCATATAGATATTTTGTGGTTGTTGTGGACCTTGACCACCTGATCTGGAACCTCCTGTGTTCCCTCTACCTCTAGAACCACCAGATCCACTAGAACTAGAACCACCTATACCTCCTGATCTGCCACCTGTAGTTGGAATAGGGCCTGTAGATGTACTCCCCTGTGCTCTGACAGTAGTACTATACTGTACCCCTACAGTCTGTGAGGTAGTTCCACTTCCAGAGGTGAATCCAACATTCTGTGTGCTCACATTCTGTGTGGATGATGCACCTAAGAATGCTCCTCCAAATGACATTGAAGTCATCTGTCCTGCCATTGATGTACTTGATCCCTGACTTACTCCTGCTCTCCTACTTCCCAAGTTAGTTTGTTGGTTACTTGTCGTACTAGATACTGAAAAACCAAGTGCAAGGGCTAGGTCACCAGGTGGATTAAGATGCGCACCCATGGTCCAGGTAGTCTCTACTGGCGCACTTCCATGTGAGGCTGAGGGGGGATCTCTATCATGCTTTCCAAGATGGGGGAGTTCCTGATGCTCTGGCTCCACGTCTTCTACGTGAGCTGTAAATCCTTCACGAGCCATCTCTCTCCTCCATGCCATACTCTCTGTAATGGAATGTTGCTTCTCTATCTCCCTCTCACATGCCTCATTATACTTAAGCCACCTTTCCTCTCTCTGTCTCTCTACCACTAGGTCTGCCATCTTAAACCAAACTTGTTCCTACCCTCATGTGTGGTGAAGTTTAGTTAGCCATCGGTTTACTCTCCAGGTTCAAAGTTACCATTAAGATCTTGATCGCCAGTGGAATACCTTGCAAATATGTTCCTCTTGGATACCGCAAAAACTAGAATTCAGCTACCTCTGGGAAAGAGTACGTCGAAATTGAATATTCCAGAATATAACTATTTAGAACACCATGAAACCACGTATCCACATGCGAGTCTAGATCAGATCAGCATCATAGAGGGCCTGAAATTCTTCCTGTGTCTAGACAAGTGCACGATACCTCCAATTCCACTGAGATGCATAAGCAGTAAGCCACTCATATAGTTCTACTAGAAAGATAGCAAAAAATCTCTCATATAAGCTGTCATACAGGTTCTGTTCTACCCAAGTGCGTGTGTTAAACTCAGATCCACTACTGAACCATCATGCATATTCTTCCTCCAGATCGTGTATCCATTCCTCAATACTTGCTAGAGTTAACCGGTACGTCTTCATCGTGAACCATCCTGAAAACAACTGAAAAAGAGGTCCTGGAAATGGAACCAATGATGCAGCCTAGAATTTACCAGATAACACCCTAGTCATGCTGGCACATCACTCAGCCTAGACTGAGTGCTCACCCTGAAGCGCGCAAAGGTACCAGGTCCCTCTTTAGGGTTGTTGTAATAGGATGTTAACATGATGAAGGAAGAAACATATAGATTCATAACTAATCCATCATTCTACAATGCATGCTACCCTCAGATCTATGAAAGAACAAGCTTAAACAGTAATCATGATTGAATTAATAACATGCACTATTCAACTACACACAGAATGACACTTAGATTCAGCCAATATCTTCCATCTATTAGTAAATACAGAAGCTCCTTACAGTATTGTCAATCTATACCAATGCACGTATGGAACTGATACAGTGATTCAGTCATATGCGTATATTCTCTGTTACACATACATACACATCATTCATACATCTCACACTCATCATCTCTCTCTACTATGTACCTAACATCATATATATAGGGTGGGGACTTTCCCTTCACCACTTATCTATTCCAGAAATAGGCCGCATGCTATTGATAGCCACATGCCATTTACAAGCATAGCCACACATGCAAGTGTGCTATCTATAGTCCTCTTGCAGTTAACTGAAGTGTCAATTCTATTCTCAGCTTGTCTCCATGCATAAATGCTTTGATCCACTTCTCCAAAGATAGACAATGCATGGCACGCACATCTCTGCATCGTTGATGTGTTCCACATGCCATCTTCTAAAAATAGGTCTTCATGCTCAAAATCAGCTAAGTCCTGAAATCTGAACTTGCCTTCCACGCGCGGGTCCTTCCTGTCCTTCCTGCACCCTTGGTTCCTGGGCCTTCTATCCCACGCGGACTCCTTGTGTGATCTTTGACAAGTATTCTTTGGAATTTCTCAGTCTTCCTCCAAATTATGCCTTGCCCAAATACGTTCCTCATGACATTGCCCAAGTCTTGAGTCAGATCAAGATTTCTGTTCCAATTGTTGAGCTACTTAGGATTCCTAAGCACAAGAAAAGGGCCTTTGAGTATTTGGGATTAAAAGAAGAAAATATTACACAAGGCATAAATGTAAACAGTGTTGAGACTCCTCCTACCATTTCAGAGTTGAAAAAACCCCAAGTGCACTAAAAATATTGCTGAATATGAAGCACTACTCTTGGGTGTAGGAATTAATTGGAGTTATGGTATTAGAGACATCATTGTTAAAGAAGATTCAGAGCTAATTGCAAAGCATGTTAGAAAACTGTATGCAACAAAAAATCAGATAATGTAGTATAAACATGTAGTCTGGGATTTCATTGAGATGTTTGACTCCTTCAACATAATACATCACGATAGGAAGAACAATACTCTAGTAGACAAATTGGCTGTATTAGGGTCTAGATTTGAAAATTATACTATATCCCCCTATTGTGGGTATAATGTTGAGGTATTGATTAGGCCATCTGTTCCTGACAATGTTAAACAATGGAAAGTGTTCAAAGATGACACCCAGGTGGAAAGGTTTTTGCAGAACCAAGTAGAATTTGCTGATCAACGTATAGATTGGGAGCAAATGGTTTGTGCGGCTGATGGGAAGGAGACTCTATTTGGAAAAGACATCATTCAGTTGAAGAATAATATTATTCCTAGAGGTTTGGTAGCACTTGAATCAAACTTTGATAATGTTGATTGCATTGTCAATAGACACATGTCAACCTCAAGGGATGCAGAAGAGCACAACCTAGGAATGAAGGATAAACCATGTAAGATTTTATTGGGTAGTAATTTGAGCAAGGATAAAAACTAGTTGTATGTCTAATTCTTGAAGAAATACCAAGATTGCTTACCATGGTCTTATTATGAATTGAAAGCATACACAAAGGATATTTTCTAGCACAAAATTCCCTTGGAAGCTTCTGCCAAGTTGTTTAGGTAGAAACAGAGGCCAATCAATCCACTCCTTTCCTTGAAGATGCAAGAAGAATTGAAAACATTGAGGGATGAAGGCATCATACAACCCACAAGTTACTCATCATGGGTTACAAAATTGGTACATGTTAGAAAGAAGAACAGAGATATAAGGATGTATGTGGACTTTAGAAACCTAAATAGAGCATCAATGAAGGATAATTACCCTCTGCCAAATATGGAAAATATGTTACAATTGGTTACTAGTTCGGAGCTGTTATCCACCTTGGATAGTTTTTTGGATATAATTAGGTAGTTGTGAAGGAATCATAGTGAATCAAGACAACCTTTACCACTCTCTAGGGAACATATATATATGTCATAATACCTTTTGGTCTAATGAATGCTGGAGCCACTTTCCAAAGATCAATGGATGTAGCTTTCTCTGGCTACATTAATGATTTCATTGTTGTCTATCAAGATGATGTGACTGTTTTCTCCAGAAAAAGGAGTGACCACCTACAACACAGAAAAAATGCTGTTAAGATGCAGAGAGTATTGTATTTCACTAAACCCAAAGAAGTGCCATTTTGGAGTTCAGAAAGCAAAGTTGCTTGGACATATTGTGTCAAAAGAAGGGGTCATGATTGATCCTGAAAGGGTAGAAGCCATCAAAAAATTCCCCATTCCAAGAACTAAGAAACCAACAAAATGGCCGCCAAGGACCAGTATCAAATGGGAAGAAACAACTGCTCAAGATTTTGCTGGGATCAAAGAAGCATTAAAGAATGCACCTGTTTTAACAGCTCCAAATTATAAGAAGGCTTTCCAAATTTTTTCTTTTACTTCAGAAAGTACTATTGCATTTGTATTGTTGCAGAAGGATGATGAGGGAGCTGAAAGAACAATTTCCTTTTTCTGTAAGGCATTACAAGGAGCTAAGCTAAAGTATACTATCACAGAGAAGTAGTCATTTGCTTTGGTAAAAATAAAAAAGGTCTTTTGGCCATATATTTTGAGTTCCAAAATCATTTCTTATGTTCCCCACACCATGGTGAAAGATATCCCATCAGAAATGGAGGTTTCAAGAAAAATATGCCAATGGGTAAAAAAATTGCAAGAGTATGATATGGATATCCAAACAAAAAAATTGGTAAGAGGTTTGGGCCTGGAAAAACTTATGGTAGAGAGAAATCTGCAGACAATTGAGGTAAATGAAGTTGAAGAAGAAAGGATGAATGTACTTGAAAAACTAATAAACTCTGAATGGTACAAGGAAATCATTTTTTACCTCAAACATCTACAATTTCCTGAACATTTGAGTAAGAATTAGAAAAGAGCACTTAAGTTAGCTTCCCAAAATTATGTCATTACTGATTCTGGGTTAGCATGGAAAAACCCTGAGGGAGTTCTCTTAAGATACATTGCTGAAGATGAAGCCCCTAAAATAATTGCTGATCTCCGTGGAGGTGTTTGTGGGGGACATTTTGCTAGAAGATTCACAACTCATAAAATCTAAAGGGATGGTTATTGGTGGCCAACTCTTTTCAAGGATACAACTCTGTTGGTAAGAAGATGTGAACATTGCCAATGCTTTTCTGGAAGACTAAAAGCTTCAAGCTCCCTTCCTTTACAGCCTAGATCAGTTGAAGCCCCATTTAGACAATGGGGAATGGATTTCATTTGGGAAATTTCTGATCCTTAAAGTGCAGGCCATAAGTAGATAATAGTGGCCAAATATTACTTCACCAAGTGGGTGGAGGAAATCCCCACCAAGAAGGAAACTCACCAAATTGTGATGGATTTTATCCTAAATTATATCATTTACAGATTTGGGGTACCTACAAAAATAGTTGCTGATAATTCCATGATTTTTCATGCTAAACCTTTGGTGGCCATGTGCCGTGAATATGGGATCAATTTGACATATGTTTCTATCTATAATACCCAAGGAAATTGAAAAGCATAATCCAAGAATAAAAATCTATTGAAGATAATTAGAAGAACTTTGGAGTTGAAAAAATGGAAGTGAGGTGAACAGTTGAAGTTTGTTGTTTGGGATGATTGAATCATTATTAAACGAGCTACTGAAAAAATTCCATTTGAGTTGGTGTATGTAACTAAAGCTCTACTGCCCCTGCATATGCAATTGTCTTCTTTTCAATTTCTTCAACAACTGGAAGATCAAGAGGTTAGTCCCTATGATTCTCACATAAATCAGATTGTTGAGTTAAATGAAGAAAGAAGGGCATCTCATTAGAGGCATGTGAAATTCAGAGAAAAATTGAAGAAGTTGTTTGATAAAAAAGTGACTTGAAGGGCTTTCAGTGTGGGAGACCTTGTGTTATTATGGGACAGTAAGCACAAGGATAAGGGAAAACATGGAAATTTTGATGCATTGTGGATGGGCCCTTATTGAATTAACTTTCAAATTGGTGAACATACTTTATTCTTAAAAGACTTAGATGGGGAATTTCTTGAACTGTTGTTAATGACAGGCATTTGAAAAATTTCCTTGATTGATTTCTCAGAATCAAGGTATACTCCATTATACAATGTATAGTCTTTTGGTTTCTTTCTACTTTTGTGTTTTTCTATTTTTGTTTGTCCTGGTCCTTGGTGGCTATTTTGTTGGTTTCTTAGTTTGTCCTTAGGGGAGTTAGTTATTATTGTTATGCTCTACAAGCTTATTCTTTAACTCCGTTGCCCAATGGTTTATTTTTGGCACTTGGTCTGCTATTTTTTCTTATGGCACTCACAAGGAGTGCCCATCCCCAAGTCAGAGCCAATGTTGGTGCTCAATTTGATCTCACCCCATTTATCCTTAAAATTATTCAGTTTGCGGGCTCTTTCATCTTTTCTATCTCCCCGTATTGATGCATGAAAAATATGTCCTCCATTTGGTTTCCATGATCAGTCCCTTCCTTTGGTTGAGGATCACTTTAAGTCTATAATTTGTTTTCCATTCCTCTGTCTATGTGGAAGAATTTGTAACTTGGGCGTAAACTCAAGTTTTTTCCCTTCCTTCCATTTTTCCACAGTCATGTTTTGTTTTCCCTGTCAATTTTTGTCCCAATACCTGTGGAAAAGTGGTCCTTTCTGATTGGATATGGCTCAACAGATCACATTTGGGCCTTATATCATTTCCAAATTCTCTTTCCTTAAAGAAAGATTCATTTCTAGGTGCAAATGGTTATTTTCCTACATTTTACGATTTGACGGGTGTGTTTTCCCCGTCAATTTTATATCTCAACATCTATGGAAATGTGGCCCTTTCTGGTTGGATGCGGCTTGACGGGGCACTTTAAAACTCTAAGGCCTAGTTCAACTCAAAAATTTTCCACGTGGAGGGATGACGCTCATCTAAAAATTTTCCTTTTGGTTTGACCTTAGAGTTGCCCCGGGGAGACATGTGGAGGTATCTGTTGCCTTGCCAAGACTTAGACATTTTTTTCATGTGGCCGATGCAGCTCTGTCGGACCATAGACACGTGGAGGGTTGGAGATCATTTGAGGATATTCCTCAGGGTCCCACCTTAGCAGTTGTGCTAAGAAGAATGTGGTGAGCCCGCACTTATTCAGGGTCTCCACTTTTGGGGACCATCTCAAAGTCGTGCCAGGGAGAAACGTTGGAGGCTTCCGCTGGCTCCTCTTTATACTTAAATTTTTTAAGTAACTTTCTAAAGGCCTGGGACACATGGAGGGACCACGCCTATTTGGGGAGTGATGCCTAAATTTTATTTTGAAGAAGTTCCAGGAGGACACCTGGAGGTTTCTGCTCACTCTTGCCTTGTTTGGACTTTTCAACGGCCAAGGAAAACTATCTCAGACCCTAGCCACATGGTGCCTTTTGCTGATCCTTTAAATTTTTCAAAAACTCTACTAGAATGAGACATGTGGTGAGCCTGTGCTTGTTTGGGGTCTCCACTTTTGAGGACCATACCAAAGGTGCGCCAAGGTGACATGTGGAGGCTTCTACTGGCTCCCTTTTTACTAAGATTTTTTCAAAGGCCAAAATGTATTTTTCTTGGGCCTAGGGCACGTTGAAGGCCTGTGCTTGTTTGGAAACTTGCCTCTGTACCTCACCTTTGTAGTTACACCAAGAAAACACCTGGACAACTCTAATCTAAAGTTGAGAAGGGGCAGAATCAATGGTTGTTGTGCATTACATATGTTTTTCTACCATTTTTACTCTAAGAATCCTGGAGATGCGAATACACACTGTTTTTTCATCTTTTTTTGATGAAATTCCTTGTCATGTTTGTCTATAAAGTGCCATTGAATGGATTTAGAACTTAATTTGTGAGTCTAAGGATTGTTAAGGTTGATATTTTGAATTTGGAATTGCTCGGGCACTTGCAAAAATGTGAATTACCAGAGAAGTTGGATGCGGGACAAAGTTGCAGAGGAAAGAGAGTCAAAAGGATGAAATGATGGAGGTTACAGGTGCAAAGGATGAAAAACGTGTTACCTTGAGGGAAAAAAGGATTACCTATCAGATCCAGCTATACAGAGCTTCCTGAAAATGATTAAAAAGGGAATCTCTCGCATGACAGAATAAAGAGAATGATTAGAAGGATTGTCAAAAATTTGTGGCATGACATCCTAGTCATTAGTCGAGGGTCAGGGAAACATGATCAATTCATGATTTGTCCAACTGGAAACTTTTTGTTGCAAATTTGTTAAACGTCACTTTCTGAGACAAATTGGTAACAAGCAAAGCTCCCTCGAATATTCTTGTTTTTGGGGGGAAAATTTGGGATGAGTGAGCAAGTAAAATGTATAAATGCAATGAGAATACTCTTGCAAATGGTCAGGGGTTGAATTCTTAAGAGAAAATTTGAGAGAGCCCATCATTATGAGAGACCAATCCGAGAAACCTGTTAATTTCCTGTGTTTTATATTTCAATCACGTCAAGTTGGTTACGAGTGTACAACCATTGACAAGCTCTGAGACTGTTCAAATAAACTTTCCCCTACTGATGAATCTAATCAATTTTGAGTTAATTTGTGTTAATCTTGGAGTAATTTATGTCTTCTTTGTTTCAGAATGTCTACAAGTAGTTTTTCTTATTCCTATTGTAATCTTGTGTTAAAGTCCTTCCAAATCACATAGGATCTCATCCTTGTGACAGTTTAGTGGCATTTACAATTTCATTTCAAGAAGAGCTTTCATCCTGTGATGAGATAAACAATTTAAAATCACTTCACTGTCATTTGTTAATAAAGAATTTCTGTGAGCCATTGAGTGTAACTTAGGCACAAGGAAACATGGGTCTTTGATGTTTTATTGAGTCTTTACCTTGAGCATTTGTGTTAAATTCTTGGTGATTGTGCAAAACCATGTAAATCTAGGCTTCCATTGATGCACACCTTCTGGTTGAAGGAATATCTTAGCTATTTCGAAGATTTATGTCATTTGTCTTTCCAATTGTTGTGAAGTCTCTCAAAGATCTAGTATAATCAATTTTATCTTACTTAATCTCCCACCAAAATTATTCAAAATTCATGAATTCATCCTGAACTACCCATGTTTTCCCTTTGTGTCCACAAATGTATAAATTCTACTACCAAAATATGTAGAAACAATCAGGATTCCATAATGTCTTTAGTAACCTTAGCCTTGTCTAGGAAATATCACCGTTCTTTAGAAGTGACAACTTGTGAGAGTTAAATTGTGGTGAATTGATCATATTTTCTTAGTGTCCCCTTTCAAAATTGTGTAAAGAAGGATATCTTCATTTTCCTTCACTGAAAGAGGTTACAAAATGGGTCCTCTCACCCTGGTCAAAAGGCATGACCTAAAGAAGTGAGGATAGATCAAATCCTTAATGAAGGTGCTATCCATTTCTTCAATGCCAGAGTGATAAAGATTTAGACAAATCCCCTCCCTAGCTACAAAATGACTCATAATATGATCTATATGTCTCTCAGTGTCCTACTAAATCTTTGATGCTGCTCGGTTTCTAAGGGAGAATCAATTTGGATACCAACAATAGCACCTCGATAGTTTGAAGGATCTCAAGAAGGGACAGTCAATGAGATTCATAGGTTTTTATGAGATCATACAAGGACATTTTAAAAGGAGATTGCTGCAATTTTTTGACCATGGTACGATGTGGGACACCATCATAAATTGGATAGGCCGCTCCACGAATGGTTACCTTTGGTACATGTGCTAATGGAATGTTGGGTAAGGGTTTACTGGATGGGTTTCCTTTTTTCTCTTTTCCTTTGTCTTTCTTTAGTGGAAAATCAAACCATATTGATCTAAGGAAGAGAGGGAGATGATTCATGAAAGGTATAATGATAGGAGGGACGAAAATCAAATGTAGGATAAGAGCCTTGTGAAATAAGGATGTCACACAAGAATTTAAGAGGGGTTTGGGCTAGCTCCCTAATCTAGATCATATTGATCTCAAAGGTAAGAGGAGGAAAAGAGGTTTGTGGAGATGGAGGTGAAGGTTGCTGAATAGATATGGGCTGGGGCTGCATGATAATAGGCGAAGTGGAATTGGCTCTTCACCCAAATGGTCATCTTCATTAAAGGACTCTTCAAGAGAATATAATTGAAGTAGAATAGTTTTAAGGGCCTTACAATTTTCAACATCATGCCTTGACACACGATGATAGGTGGAAATCTAAGTATTATCAAACCCTTCTGGTTAAAGTTTGAGTGGGTCACAAGCCTTGAGAGGTGGTAATGTAATAACGTAAGTTTCTAACAACCGAGTGAGGATGTTAGCCTAAGACCCTACTAAGGGATCATAATGAGAAGTGAGAGTGGGTTTGAATGAAATTTTGGGTAAATTTTGTGGAAGAGGTGCTACTGGAGGTGGAGTTGGAGGTGGAGTAGGTTTAAGTACCATTTTAGTAGGAAGTGTGGTTTTAGGCTTGGATTACACCTTTTTGGGTAAAGGTGTTGGGGTAATACGTGAAGTAGAGGGGAATGTAGAAGATAGAAGTGGACGGGTCAACCAAGGTGAGAATGGAGGTGTGGTGAAGGTAGTGGTAGGAGGAAATACATGGAATGTAGGTTGAAGGGAAGCTAAAGGCATTGGTAGTGGAGCAGACATAGGTAACATAGCAAGCTTGGGTGGAATATCAAGTTGTGGTAAGGCTTTCAATAACTTTGTTTTAATATTAATTTAAGTAGGAGGCTGTTTGAAAAAAGTTTATGGATGGGCACCTAAGATGGATAGAAGTGGCAAAAGCAAAAGAGGAGGATTTGGAGAAACTGGGGTGCGAGGCCTAAGAGGTTGGGTCTTCCTTTTAGGTGGGGTGATATGCCTGGTGATAGTTTGGGAAGAGGTGGCTCAATTGATCTTCATAGGAAGATGGACTAGACTTGGTATCTTTTCCACTCCTAATGTAGTGGTGGGTTTAGGTGTAGGTGAAGTTTTTGTGTTGGTAAAGGTTTAGGTGTAGGTGAAGGTTTTGGTGAAGGAAAGGTTAATGAAGAAGGATCGATTATGAATGGTTCATGTTTTATGGCATTGGTTGACTGGAATAATTTAGTATAGATGGTGGAGGTATCTATGGATGACATGTGCATTTGAGTAGATATTGGGAGTCGTAGGTGCCCCTAGAGCATGGAGTGACTGATGTAATCTAATTGATCTACAAATCATGAAAATAACTTTGGTTTAGAAAATGATGAGTGCGTTATGACAGCTGTCCAAAATTTTTAATTAAGTGACACAGGAAACAATTCTGGCTCTGATTTATTAGGCAAAAGTGATGGAAGGATATCGACAAGATATTTTAAGATCCTAGGAGATGTATCACTTATAGGAAAGGAGGATAAAATTGTCTTCTCTATGGGTGGATGAGATGGGTAACAGAGTTGATAAGTTTAGCTCTTCCTTGGGTAGAGGAGCGGATAAAATAGATTAAATGATGGAGAAATATGTAGATGAAGTCGGTTCCTCCATGGGTAGAAGAACATGTGTGCTAGGATATACAATGAGTAGAGACATTGAGAAGGTAAGCTCCTGTATAGAGGAAGGGGTAGATTTGAGTGGATCCTCCATGGGTAGAGAAGTAGAAAGAATAGGCTCCTCCATGGGTAGAGGAACTCGCATAAGAATTTCCTCAATAGAGGGGATGGGAGGCAACTGAGCAGAAGTAGGAACTGTATCAAAGATGATGTACACCTCATGGAAATTGGTGTTAGGGGTATCACATGCTTGGATTGCCAAATGATTATGGTTTGGGAAAGGCTTCTTGAATATATGCAGGTTTTGGTTCACCGATGCATTAGGATTGTCAAGAATGAGATCCCCATTATCTATAATTTCTTGAATGATATTCTTGAATGTTTAACAGTTGCCATCACTATGGCCCCTAACATGATGGTAGTTATAGTAATAATTATCTTTATACCATGCAGGAAAAGGACAAGAAGAATAAAATCCAATATGTGGTTTGATCGATGGAAGAACAATAGCTTCTACTTTCAACAACTCTTCCATCATAGAGGAATAAGGTTCCTATATGCACCAAAATTTTTACGTACTACACTATCAGAAAAATAGTTATAAAAGGTCCCCAAAGATGATTCACATCCTTTCAGAAGGTGTTTGAGTTCCTAAACCCATTTGCAATACATATTTATAGCCTAGAAATCCTTGCTTAGCCTTTGCACGCATTCTTCTAGCTTCCTACTTCATTGTATGCATGTTTTGAACTTCATTGTCAAAATGGATGCCCTGCCTGGGTGATGGTTTTGAAACCACCACCCAGGCTTGGGAGGTGGTTTTGAAACCACCACCAAGGCTTGGGTAGTGGTTATGTGTTTTTCACCTGGCTTGGGTGGTAGTTTTGAAATTGCCTCCCAGGCTTGGGTGGCGGTCTTGTGATCGTCACCTTGCACAAGGAGACGGTCTTGTGTGTTATTTCTAGAACATTTCATGCATGATTTAAACACATGACGCTTCACTTAACTTGACTTCCAAGGTGAGTTTGTGAACCAAATTGCCTAAAAATAGTCTTGATTACATGATATTTGTTCCCTCTTCTATTTTTAAATATATTTAATTATTTTGAACTACCTCTTCACCAAATGATTTTGTACTCAAAGGCTGCCTTGTGCATGAAGGCACATCCCATCCAATTTGTATATATTCAGTGCTTGTATTCAAGTAAATGGCCTGAGAATTTTGTGTATCTTGCATAGCCAAGCTCTGTTCAGTTGTGTTATCCCTCTTCCACTTGCATTATAACAAGATTGCTTTTAAGATTCCATTTCTCAAGCGCCTTATCCTACTACTTCCTTTGTATTACCAATTCCTTGGACTCCTTTGGACACACAGAGAAGGAAAGGATAAACTGAGAGGAAATTGTCATCACACAACTCGTTTTACCTCTGTTATGTGAATTTCAGGTTGGAGTTGTTTGATTTCCTTCATTGCTGCAATTTATCATTGTTACATCATATAAAATCGAGTAGAAATCAATTTCCTTTCATTTGCAAGTAATTAGTTAATTTCTAGGAGGGTTTTAAATCATTAATAACAGCTTCTGGTGATGGATCCTCTTCTTCCCATCCCAGTAGATTTGAAGAAGAGAATATATGTAGGAGTTTGTCTATATATCATAGATCATTTGGTAAAGTTATTGTTTTAAGTTAGTTTAGTTTCAATACACTCAGCACAGAGAATAACCACACCGGGTTATTTTTCTTGTTTTGTTTTAGTGTAGAAGTAGATTTGATTATTTAGAATAAAAACAAATTGTTGTTTGTAATTATGATGTTTAAGTTTTTTATTTTATTTAGGTTAGCTTCCTTTCAGAAGTAACATAGATTGTTAGTTTAATCTTAGTTAATTCAGACACTGCAAACTAGTTCAACATTGAGATTCAGTTAGACAAACCATAGAAAATTTATGCTACCCATTCATAGCCTATAAATATCCCCTTTGCCAACACAGCTAATTGGAGATCACACTACTAGATCTAATTCACTGATCATCCTATAGTTAGCCACACATATTTCCACATTGGCTTCCCTAATGTGGCTGAAGGTTTCATGTCAATTTTCATTTGTAAAAATAGGTGAACCCAATGTGAAGGATTAATTCCTTCTTGTTTCCTTTTCTTTCATTAATATTAACTCATCTTTCCATTTTTCTCCCTATTTTGATAGGTATTAAATACTTTCTAAAATATGTCTAGAAGAGAGTTTGGTGGGCCATTTGGCTCTGATAGATATTACACCAACATTCAACCACAATCATCTCCTTCTCTTTCGAGGTTGGATGAAAATTACACAAACAACATCCAAACCTCCCCTAGTTACATTTCAAGCCTCATTAGCTATGTAAGGATGGAGGGGGTTGAGCAATTGTTAAAATGAAATATGGTCAACCCAATGCAAACCAAGTTGTTATCACAAACATAACACATTCTTACCATAGAGTCTTGTCAAGAACTCACATTGCCATGCAACCAACAGAAGATGATATAGTTGCATGAATAACTAATCCTCTTCGTCAAAAAGATGAGTATTTGGATAGAATGAAGGATACAACCTCTAAGATTTTGAATTCCTATCCTAATATTATTACTTTTGAGGAAGAGAAAAATTATAACAATGAATAATTCATGATAGGGTATATTGGGCCTCTAAAATATTAACTAAGTACAAAAAGGCGCATGGGCATGCAAGGCCTAAGTTGAAGGGTGGGCACACAAGAAGAAATCTTGCAAGGCAGGGTTCTAGGAGGGTTTTAGAAGGACCATGTTACGCGCTAACAGAACAAGGTCTTGAGACTTAGCCATATTTGGCGTATCAGGTAGGACATGAGAAAAGCATGACTCACATGTGTATGATGATTGGATAAGGTGCCATCCTGGTGACAGATTGGCCTAAGAAGGAATATGCCCTACAATGGAAGCTTCTAGAAGACCATCATGGCAAGGAGTGGAGAACTTAGGCTTAGAGGAGCATGCTCCCATAGAGGACCACATCTAGACACTTGGCAATGGATCTGAAGATTCAGAAAGAAGAGTTGGTAGTTCAAGGGGCCTATAAATACAAACACCCGTAGAAGAATAAGAAGAGAGATCAATAAAGAAGGAAGCTCTATAGAAATGCTGTGAGGAGTTGTATTGGGTTGGGTAGATAAAATATAGGAGAAGGATACATCAAGGGGATTAGGATTTTAAATTTTCTTTCTAAATAACTAAGGAATGTGGATCTAGTTACAATGTATGACTTTGGTATGCCATATTTTGGTGTTCTGTAATGGATCTAATGAATATAATGAGGTTACCAACTTATTTAAATATGATCATTAATGATTCTGGTCCATCCTCATATCTTCATAGTTCTATTTCATGTATGTTTATGGAATGAGTATGAATCCTTATGCATTTTCCTTTTTGTTTTGGTTCAGTCTTATATTCTATTAAAGTATCTTTTTGTCTGGAATGACTGCATTGGTCTAGAAGCCATTATGATCTCTATGATGTTTGCATGTCTCATTTCCACTCATTATCCTTACATTCCTATCATAGATGATGTTTCCCACTAAAATCACATAAAGGAGAGACTCAGCACCCGTGCGTGCCTTGGGTGAGCACCCAGATCCCACTGGGTGATAGGCCGACGTGCATGGGGTTCCCTTGTTATTTGGTGGGTGTAAAAATGACTACATCTTGGTTCCATTTCCTGGACATATTTTCAAATTTGTAGTGGGAAATAACATACATCCTGATTGGTGCAATGAGTGATGACAAAGAATTTAACTTTGGTAAGTGTTGAATCATGGTTTAAGATCACAGAGGATGACTTTGCTTAGGGATTCAACATTGGACCTAAGTTTGAAACACGTAGATGGGTAGAAGAGATCCTCTACCATGATTTGTATGAAATGTTTTTATTTTTCTTCCCAGTAGAGTTGTATGAATGGCTCTCAGCATATGCGTCTAGATCAAGCTGGTATTATAGACCATGCACGTGGACCCAAGAAGAGTACCAAAGGCTGCAAGATGTAGATCTAACGTGGACTCGTGCTATGGATCATTGGTAGAAAGGAGTGCTGACTAGCTACACCTTAGAATATGTTATTTCCATGTATTCTTATCCAGACGTTGCTGAGTTTGAGTTTCTACAGGAGCCCATAGGATAATTTCTATGTGTTATCCCTTTGGTAATGAAGATCTTGGTTTTTACCTTGAGTTTAAAGGAATTTATGATGGCTAGCTAAACCATTCTAAGCATTGGGAGAGGAAGCTAGGGTGGAGGTAGATGAAAAATATTGCTACTAAGAAAGAAAGGACGGAGAGACTGCTCAAGTATAGTGAAGTGCGTGTAAGGGAGATTTATAGACAACACGAGGTTACAAGTGTGATGGACATATGGAGGCAGACATTGTGGGAAGGATTTTAGGTTCACGCAGAGGACATGAAACCTGAGCATTCTATGGTACCCCATCTTAGCAACCACATAAGAGAGACCCCTTCAACTTATGATGAGAGTTCATCCCGTGGAGAGAGAAGAGTCATTGGCACACATCTGAACCCACCTAGTGACCAAACCTTGGCACTTGGATTTCTAGATTATGGGAAGAGTATTGTTAACCTAGTGGGTATCAGTGGAAGTGACTGATATGCACCTAGGAGATATAATTTCTCATTTGGGAATTCTATGGATTCACATACCATTTCAGTGTTTAGAGGAATTTTCAGGTAGAATGTAGATACATAAGCTTTCGGTCTCATGTCTGGGAGTGGCGTGGGGTACACTAGTGGTAGTGGGATGTTGTCACAAACCATCGATGTGTAGTTTAGTGGAACTTTGGGGACCCTAGGCGTGACTGCTTCAGGCCCATTACTAGCTGTAGAAGGATCTAGACGTGGAACTAGTAGGACTGGGGAAATAGGACCTGGTGAATCTAGCAGATCTGATGGTGGAGGAAACACAGGAGGAAACCAAGGATCTGGCTCGGGAGGACAAGGATCTCAACCACCGCAAGTGTTTTTCAAGATGTCTTTGCACTTACCAGACTACATGGGTATTGAATATGATCACAACCGCAGAACGAAAGGATAGTCAGTTTGCAACAACATTGCAAGGGAGCACACATAGCTGGTTAGGAAGTATGATCCACATCAGACGGTGGTAGATTACACCGCATTGAAAAATGCCTTCCTAGTAGTATTCTACATCCCTGAGTTTGAATAGAATAGCATCAACGCCCTTAAGGAGATTAAAATGAATGGCAGAGAGTGTTCAGGAGTATGACGTGCGGTTTAAGACTCTCTTGTCAAAATTTTTATTTGACATTCACCCTTCGCAACATTCTCAATGGTTTGTTAGAGGGTTGATAACCCCATTTAGAAGATATTTATCTCATAATACTTTCACAGACCCATGTGAGGCATTGGAAATTGCCCTGCACGTTGAAGTCATTGGGAGCATTGACATTGGTGTTAGCCCATTTCTGGAAGCTCAAATTGCAGCTATGGCTAAGCATCAGGAAAATTTATCTACGAACTCAACTCATAAGACTCGCAATGGAATGTGGTGTACAAATTGTGAAGTAGAGGGACATGTCAAGGATAGTTTCACTTGGAAGAAAGTATGTGCCATAGTAATAAAACTATGAAATTTATGATGGGGACCATGATACGAATAAATGTCCCTTGCTACAACATGCAATTTAGAAGAATGTATCTTGCTATTGTAAGATCTGCACATCTACAACCCATGATACCAAGGATTTTTAGATTATTGACCAGATCCATGAGGCCATTGACCATGGTGTGCATCAAACCCACATTGCCAGTAGTTCTAAGGGTGATGATCACTGATATGAGGAGTGCGCAGATAGAGGCACGCGTGGAAGGGGATTTCACAGAGGATTCCATGGTCATGGTAACTGTAGAGGGAGAAGTGAGTTCCCACTTGGAATGTATTTTAATTGTGGATCTACAGACCACTACAAGTGTCAATGCCCAAACTTATTGTAGTGCTCATGGTTCGGGAAGAAGCACAAGTTTTAGGAGTGCCCTGAGTTGTTTGAGCACATGAGTAAACAACACTGAAAAGAAAAGGGCGCTGTAATGGTAAGCATTAAGAAGGTTGACACACAATGGATGCCATAGGTAATGCATGATGTAGGCTTGGAACCTGTTATGGTAATAACAAGAGTAGAGGCCACACGCGGAAAAGAAATGCCAAGGTAGAAGAACTTGGTTTCAAGGGAAGAAGTGGTACATGGGAATTACCTAGAACTTGTGCATCAGAAGGAGGTATATCAAGAAACCATGTATGTCATTTGGGGTTTACAAGTAGAAATCTAGTGTCTAAAGGAGCAGTCCAGGAGGGAGGAACAAAGAAGGAAGGTCAAGGCGACAAAAGATGACCTAGATATGGTCAAGGAAGTATGTAAAATGATAAGGCAAGAGAACATTATTCCCTTGCTAGGAGCATGGTTGAGAGAGAAGGTACCACATGCCAGAGAAGAGTGTGAGAGGTGCGTATTGCATGTAAAACTCCCCCCTCATAGCCTTGACTATGATAAAAAGATCACGTTAAATGTGGTCATGGATGGATGGCTCCTTAGTAATATCCTCATTGACACAGGTGTGGAGGTTAATGTTCTCACCTTGGATGTATAACACCAAATGGGAAGACATGCATTACAGTCATCTTCAAATGTGCTCGTTATGGCAAGAAAAATGAAGGAAATGCCCATCGATGTCTTAAAGGATGAAACTATCACCATTCAGGGGGCTAAGTTTATTGGGGATTTTGAAGTCTTCGCACTCTCTAAGGAAGACAATTTCCCAGAATTACTTGGGTGCCCATGGTGCTATAAGAACAATGCAGATCTTCAGTTCAACAAGGGATACATAAGCTTTGAAAATGAGGAGGAACGGGTCATCATACCCCTGGTTGATGGAAAATCAAGACCCTATACTGGACGCTTGGGAGAAGATGTCCTGGATAGGATATATGTGCACCTAATTAGGGATCCAGAGGTAATCCATCCCACAGAAGGAGTTATCCAGTTTGAGGATGCTTAGTCCTTAAGTGACACCACTAGTATAACATGTGATAGTTGGGCACATGGGACCTATGAGTTAATTGGATGACATTTGTGAGGATCGGTGAGAAAGGTGACAAAGGTGAGTATGGTCTGGTGCCTAGGAGGAAAGAAGCTACCTAAGTATTCAGGAGGAGCCTTCCTTGAGATCTTTTTTCAGGAGATAGAAGCTCAGTGGAAGAAGGAGAATAAATGAAGAGGGATGTTAAGCTATGTCCTACTTAGAAATGCTATGCACTGGTGGGCGACACATTAGGATAACCTCTTGGAATGCCGTGAGGTGAGAATTTCCTTCTCCATAATGTTTTGTAGTAGAAACGTGCCCATGGCTATAAAAGGACTACCATGGTAAGGAGGCCACTTCCTTCCATATCCAAGCATGTGAGACAACCTAGATGGGAAGTGTAGAAGCATTTCTACCTTCATTATGGGTTCATAAGTTGTATTTCAACCTACAAGGTTGTGCATGTGCATGGTAAATTCATGCTGAGACACGCCACTAGATAGGGAATTGGCAAAAGTTAGCGGCTGATCTCATTCAAATATTAGAATATCAGAGTACAAAACCCTTGGTGGATAAGGTGTTACAGGTTGTCAAGTGCCTTACCATTGGGGATAGTGCTATGGAAGAAGATAGGCTACTAGACTTGCTAGGTGAACGTGGCCTGGAAGTGAACTTTGAGGAAGAAGAAACATAAGAGATATGGTTTGTGCATGTGTGTAAAGAGAAAGAAAAAGGAAAGATGGTCTATATAATTGATGGGGAAGAGGGGGAAAACTTAGACATTGACCCTTCTGTAGGGACGTGCAATGTGATAGATAGTTCTGATGAACATTTGTGTGCCTATCATGAACCTTTAAAAACAAACAAGGTCAACATCAGTTGAGAAGTAGAACACAAGGAGGCAATCATTGGAGACTATTGGTCAGAGAAAGAAGTCTCTAAGATCATTGATCTTTGACTTGAGTTTGATAATTTATTCCCATGTGGGTATCATGAACTAAAAGGTGTTCACCATTTCTTGGGGGAAATGAGAATTAAGTTGAAGGAGGGTGTGCGCCTAGTCTAGAAGAGACCATACTAAATGAATCCTAACCTGCATGTGAAGGTCGAGGAAGAAATTGGCAAGATGATAATGCCGAGCATCATTGAAGCTGTTGAAGAGTTAGAGTTGATAAGTCTAATGGTAATCAACATCAAGAAGGATGGAAGGATAAGGATCTGTGTTAATTACATGGATCTGAATGCAGTGTGTATCATTGATCCTTTTCTAACCCAATTTACTAAATAAATTTTAGAGGGAGTGACAGGAAGCGAGGTCTAATCTTTCATAGATGGATTCTCAGGCTATCACCAGGTGAGGATCGCGAAGGAAGAATAGAGGAAGATGAATTTTGTCACTGAGTGGGGAAGTTTTTCCTATACATTCATGCCTTTTGGGTTAAAGAATGTTCCTACTGTGTTCTCGTGCAAATTGTGGTACAAGCTTTCTAGGACTTCATCCATAAATTTCTTCCAGTCTACCTGGATGATTGGATAATATATGGATTAGTGAAGGACCATTATGAAAACTTAATGTTAATGTTTGAAAGGTGTCGGTAGTTGAGGATATCTCTCAATATTAAGAAATGTGTCTTTACTACCCTGTTTGGAACATTATTGGGACACATTATATGTAAGGAAGGCCTACTAGTAGATCCTGCAAAAGTTGCAGTAATTGTGGGATTAAAGGAACCTACTAGTTAAAGCACAGTGCGCCAATTTTTTAGGCATACAGGGCACTACAGGAAGTTCATCAAGGGATATGCCAAGATCGCTGCACTTTTAGAAGAGTTACTTAAGCATGAAATTGCCTTTCATTGGGGAGAGGCACAACAGAAGACATTTGACACTTTAAAGGATAGGCTTATCACTGCGCCCATACTATGATTCCCTTCTTGGGATAAGCCCTTCCATGTTCATGTTGATTCCTCAAGGACCGCCATTGGAGTAGTACTTGCACAACTTAGTGAAGGGATTTTTGATCATCCTTTGTGCTTTACAAGTAAGAAGTTAACACCAGCGGAGCAGAATTATACTATAACTTAGTGTAAGGCATTGTCAATGATATACGTACTTCACAAGTTTAGATAGTATTTGTTAGCAACTCCATTTATATTTTACTTACACTGACCATATGGCATTGAAATACTTGGTGAACAAGCCCGTTCTATAAGGGTGCATATGTTGGTGGGTACTATTGTTCCAAGAATTCGAGTTCACGGTGGTTGTCAAACCTAGAAAAAGTAATTCTAGACCTGATCATTTGTATAGAATCAATTTAGGGGAGGACACGCAAAGCATTGAGGATACCATTCCAGATGCATAACTATTTAGGTTGCAACACATGCCCTCAGACTTAGAAGATATTGCAGTATTTCTCAAGATAGGTGTAGTGCTGGAAGGGATGAAGGCATTGGATAAAAAGTGGTTAGCTATACGCTCTGCACCCTACATGTTGATTAGTGGGGATCTATACAAACTAGGACATGATGAGATTCTATGTCAGTGTGTGCTAGAACATGAGCACCTAGCCATAATATAAGAAGTGCATGGATGTAGTGTAGGTGGACACTATGTAGGCAACACCACTGCACACAAGGTATTAATGGCTGAATTATGGTGGGAAACCCTATATCAAGATTGCAAGGAATATTACAAGGCATGTGACCATTGTCAGTGCATTGGAAAACCAAGTTGATGAGATGAAATGCCTTTGCACCCTATTCCTAGTGCTGAGGCATTTAAAAAATGGGCTATAGAATTTGTAGTCCGTATTGCACCAGCCGCGCGTAGGACTGGATCACTGTATATAACCACTTGCACATATTACTTGACTAGGTGGGTAGAAGAAGCACCTACTAAGGATTGTATAATAGCTACTGTAGCAAGGTTCATATGGGAAAACATTATTACAAGGTATGGATGCCCTTTGAGTTTGATTAGTAATATGGGTACACATTTCTTGAATGAGATAGTAAGAATTATGTTAGAAAAATTCATGGTGGCTCATCACAAAACTACCCCTTACCATCTACAAGCAAATGGAACCGCGGAGGCATTTAACAAAATACTTAGTCACACACTGACTAATATTTGTGATCTTGGTAGACATGATTGGGATGACAAAGAATTAGCCATTATTTGGGCATATAGGACAACATACAAGAGGTTAAATAATGCCACACCATTTCAATCAGTGTTTGGCACGGAGGTTGTCCTACTAGTCGAATTCATGTTACCTTCTCTGTGTATAGCATGCGTAGGAGGATTAGATGATGAAATAGCATTGGAAGAAAGAATTGACAAGTTAATGTAATTAGACGAAAGATGATCACTCACCAGGTGGAGCCAAAGGACTAAAAAATCAAAACAAAAGGCATGGCATGATCGTCACATTAAGAAAAATAAGTTTGAGGTTGGGAAGATGGTCTTACTATATGATTCAAAGTTTCTACGCCATCTTGGGAAGTTAAAATTCCATTTTTTGGGTCCCTACATCATCTCAAACATTCTTGATTCAGGTGCATGCTAGTTACAAGAACTGGATGGGACAAGATTACCGGGACATTTTAACGAAAGTAGGCTAAAGCCCTACTATAAATAAGCGTTCTTGGTGCTTGTAATAAGGCAGTATTGCTAGTTAGTTTAGGATTTCCCTTAATGCATCTTCTTTTCTTGTGTTTCCCTTTCTCATTGCTATTTTTGTGTTATGCCTTGGGCACCGGTAGCCTCATTACTTTTTCAAAGGTTGTGAATGCACAGAGGACTGCATATTGTGTTAGTGTGGGGTAGAATAATTTAGAGGAAAGTGCAAAGTGTGAAGAACTAGGAAGGATTGCATTGAAAAGCCTAGTTGGATGGCCCTAGGTAAGGAAGGGCATGTAAGGAAAGGTGAAGAAGGATGGTTGGTATCAGGGTAAGGCTACATTATGGATCCACGTAAAAAAGAGGAAGAAGCGCAAAAAGCAACATGAGGTAGGCGAGAGAAAAAATCATGATAGAAGTACCTTCGGTGATGGTGACGCACTCACAAGAATATCCTTTCAAGATGGATTGATTACGTGCCAGAAGGTTGGGGGATTGTTCATGCGTAAGGATTGGGCACATGAGTTAAATTGCTAAAGTCAGATTTTGTTGAAAAATTTGCATTAAGTGTTGAAGTACGGTGGTAGGTAAGGTAGCATTTAATATTAAAAAGTAGGAAAAACTATAAATAGAAGGTTGGGAAACTTCATTAACTACATTGTGAATATGAAGAAGGAAGAGATTTTGTAAACTAGGGTTTCTAGAGTTGATCCGTGTGAAGAAAAATTGGAGAAATTTAACCGTGAGTAACTAGTTTGGATCTGCAAACTAGGAGGGAAATAGTTCATGGGAGTATAGAGAGTTGTGGAGAAGTGCCGTCTAGTGAAAGGGATATTCTAGTGATGGTTTGGTAGCTAAGGCACATGTTGAAAAGGAGTTTATTCACAAGTTCGAGATCTAATCTTGGAAAAGGTAGAGAAGTTGAAGTGCAAAGATAACCTATACAATGACACCCAAGAAAATAGATGTAACACCTAAAAAGGGCAAAGGCAAGGGCAAGGGAAAACAACAAGAAACCACCACAAGTACCAATGAAGAATGGTATGCAAAAATGTAGTACCCAGATGGGGTTTTTCTTAGAGAGGAGTGGAAGTCCCATTTAAGAAACATGATAGTAAGTGATTATAACCATCACACAAACACGAATGAAAAGGAAATGGCACTGGAGTTAGTGCACCTGACAAACAAGAGGACACCATAAGGGTTACCCATTTATAGTGACGAAGTAAAAGTGAAGTTGGAGAAGGTAGGATTATTACAACTCTATGAGTTTCCCTAATTTGGGAATCCTCAGTGCCTCTACCAATGGCTGATGTCATGCGTACATGAAGATCAATTTCACTTCGCGGGGCACAAGATGCACATAATCCCTCAACTTATTTCAAAATTCACAGGTCTCATCTATGACAGAGAAAGTATAGAGGATGACCTATGCAACAAAGAAGCCATCAAAGAAACCGTCGCCACATATGCATACAAGAAGGGATCAAGGTAATTTGATATCGCAGATATCCAAGACTTGGTAATGAGAATGGCCACACACCTGGTAACCAAACTTAATGACCAAGAGAGGTGGACACAAGTGAACAAGTCATGGCTCAATCTTTGCAGAAGGATATTGGAGGGCACCATCTACAACTTGTCCATGTACATCATGGATGAGATTATCAGTAGCATGCAAGAGGGTGACAAGATAATTTTCAGTGATGTCCTCTTACTTATTGTGTTTTTAGAGATCAGAGTGCCAAATGGGGCAAATAAATTTGTTTGGGAGTACCCAGAGGAAGACCCCTCAGCCATAAAGAGATTATAAAAATACACTTGTGATAGTATGAAGATCATTCACAAGGTGCATCTTGAGAAATGGTATACGCGCTTGAGGAATGTATTCAGGGAAGAATGGAGGATCCTAAAGAAACTACCAAAGATCACAGAGGGAGAAGCTGAATTTGCAGTATACCAACACTTTTGCATTGGAAGGTTTAATTTAGTGGATGAAAGCATGAGCCCATGGTGTGAACTTCCATTTTCCTTCACTGCTCATTACTTCCAGGTGGGGGATGAAAGCATAAAAATATTCAAGGAATAGAAGAAGCTGAATTTTTACCTTGGAAGTATGGATCAGGACCACAAGGAGATGTGTAGGACGTTGGTCTACCCCAAAAAGCATGCATATGTGGAAAAGTACATATCACATGAAGTTTAGATGATGAAACCCCTAACTCTTCCTATTACAGGGAGGTCCACGGCGTGTGTATACCTTTGCATAAGGCCTAAGTTTGAGAAGGGTGCTTATCTTGAGAATGAGATAGCTATACCTAAAGACCTAACAGGTAGAAATAAGACCATGCCTAAGAAAAAGGAGACAGAAGAGATAAAGAACAAGGCACCAAGTGTCCAATATACTCAAGCATTAGGTGCCTCGGGAACAAGTGCTAGAATAAGTACTTACACACATAGGAAGAGGTCCCTAGTTAGAGAGGAGGTGCCAGAGTAAGGAAAACTTATCGCATAGGAGAAATCACCAGAGGAAGAAGAGAAAGTAGAATCTCCTATGCTGGAATCCCCAGTTAGGAAGAAACAAAAGGTGATGGAGGACACTGACTTATAGGAAATAGAGAGCTTGGAGAAATATAGGGGTGAGAGGGATGATGATGAAGAAGATGAACCTGAAGGAGACTAAGAACCACTTGTTTTCAGTGTGCACGATTTGGAAGAAGAAGGTGAAGAGGAATAGAATTACTACCACTTTGTGTGAAGGAATGGAAGCTAGGAGGAGGAGGGTTCCCAGGACATGGGAGGAGATGAAGAGGTTAGTACAAAGGGTCAGAGGAATCCAAGCCTCACTAAGGATGAGATAAATGAGGCGACAAAAAGAGAAGCAACAAAAATCATTTAAGCCTTGGTAGAACAAGAATTGAAGCGCAGTGATGGATGAAATAAGGAAGGAAGCATAGGAAAATACCATGGGAGCACGAGAGGACCCAGTCTAACATTAACTGTTACTAAGGGAAAACGCATGAGAGGAAAACACATGGATATATAAAGACCAAGAATGGGCTATATTGATGATCCAAGTAAGGTGTTGTGCGCACGCTTCTAAAACACAATCCCAACAAATTAACTCTTGGTAATGAAGTCATTTGATGAAGAAGGTGCATACCCTTAGATGAGGAAAATGCTTTCATGGGAAATTGAGTCCTACATCGATGAGTCAGAGTTTGACGTAATCCAAGGGGCACTAATGAAGATTCCTAAGACAAAAGGAGATAACCCCTTGGTGAGCACTCAACAAATTTTGGATGAACAAGTCTGTAATGCATTGAATAAGGTCTTGGTTGAACTGGAAGACAGGTTATTCAGAAGGAATAACAGGGTGAAATTTCTGAGGAAGAGCTAGACAAGAAGGAAGAAGAGATAGAAGATAAGACCAAGAAATTAAAGGAGGAGCTAATTAGCGCGTAGCTAAAGTGTGAAATAAGGGAAGAAAAGGCAAGAGTGCATGAGGTATATAAGAAGGTAGAATCCATCTCAAATGCCATTATTTTGAAGCATCATGACCTAGCACTACTTGTGCAAAAGAATGGATCTTCCATTGAGTGCCTTGAATACTTAACACACATCCTCACCATGGAAAGGAAGCCTCTGGCCTTAGAATCCATAAAAGAAGTAGCAGCGTGCTTGGAGGAGGAAAAATTAAAGGTTGTAGCAATCATTTTCGAGTACATCAAGGTGCTTGCTGATGTGAAAATTTCTACCCATATTGTTGAGGCCGCATATGAAAATTGCACAAATAGAGATAAAGTGGTGATTATTCTAGTCACCACTCACGAGGTAGAGCTCAAGGAATTCCAAGAGAAGAACAAAGGAAACAAAGCAGAGTGGGAGAGGATCCTGGCTGAGGTTGAGAAGAAGTCAGAAGCTATTGAAACCTTACAAGGTTCAATTAAAAACTGGCTGAAGGAGTTGTACCCACAGATTACAAGAAGGATGGATGAACTTGAGGACATGGGAAAGGAATTATAATGAATGGTTGAAACATTGAACACTCAAGGAAATGGACTGGGTTTTGAGGAAGCAAGTGCCCTAGTTGGCGACCTCTGCTAGAGAGCGCAAAATGAATTCGATGCTTGGAACAAGATGAAGGATGACTTGCGAAAATATTTCCTATCTTGTTGTAGTAACACTTCGCTATTCTTTCATTTTTACCAATTCTTCATTCCCTTATTCTTTTTCCAAGACATTGAGTCTATTGTAATTATTTCTTTGAAGAAGTGTTCTCGAGGGCAGAGAACAGGTAAAGTGTGGGGTGATGTTGGGCCCCTAAAATATTGACTAAGTAAAAAAAGGCACATGGGCGTGCAAGGCCTATGTTGAAGGGTGGGCACATAAGAAGAAAGTGCACAAGGCAAGATTCTAGGAGGGTTTTAGAAGGACCATGTTACATGCCGACAGAACAAGGTCTAGGGACTGAGCCATATTCAACATATCGGGCATGACACAAGAAAAGTGTGACCTGCATGTGCATGATGATTATATAAGGTGCTAGCCTGGTGAAATGTTGGCATAGGAAGGAATATTCCCTCTGATGGAAGATTCTAGAAGACAATCATGGAAAGGAGTGGAGAGCTAAGGCTTAGAGGAGCATGATCTCATGGAGGACCACATTTGGACAATTAGCGATGGATCTGAAGCCTCAGAAAGAAGAGTTGGTAGTTCAAGGGGCCTATAAATACAAGTGCCCGTAGAAGAATAAGAAGAGATATCAATAGAGAGTAGAGCTTTGTAGAAACACCTCAAGGAGTTGTATTGGGTTAGGTAGATAAAATATAGGAGAAGGATACATCAAGGGGCTTGGGATTATAAATTTTCTTTCTGAATAGCTAAGGAATGTGGATCCAGTTATGATGTATGAATTTGGTTTGCCATATTGTGGTTTTCTGTAGTAGATCTAATGAATATAATGAGGTTACCAACTTATTTAAATATGATCATTAATGATTATGGTCCATCCTCATATCTTTATAGTTCTGTTTCATGTATGTTTATGAAATGAGTATGAATCCTAATGCATTCTCCTTTCTGTTTTGGTTCATTCCTATATTTTGTTAAAGCATCTTTATGTCTGGAACGACTGCATTGGTATAGAAACCATTTTGAGCTCTACGATGTTTTCATGTCTCATTTCCACTCACTATCCTTACATTTCTATCATAGATGATGTTTCCCACTAAACTCACATAAAGGAGAGACTCGGCACCCGTGCGTGCCTCGAGTGAGAGCCCAACACCCACTGGGTGATAGGTCGGCATGCATGGGGTTACCTTGTTCTTTAGTGGGTGTAAAAATTACTACAAGGTATCATGAGCCTGCTCAATTAAACACTACACCACATGTACCCCAACAAGGGATTCAATCCTCTCCCAATGACCTTATTTCTACTCTAGTATGGAGGATTAGATAAATAGAAAGTGACCAGGATTCACAACTAACACATGTAGTAGGGAAGAGCATGAGGTATCCAATTCACAACAAAGGATACATCCCTTCAAATGAGAAAACAACACAATATCCTTTACAACAAGGTTATCCAGTTCATTCAAATCTAGGTGATCTTCTCACAGGATTAGACATACTAGGGATGGGTCCTCATCCTTCTCAAGCTTATACTACACAAGGGTTGACTAGAAGTAAGTTCTCAAATGCCACCACAACAGGAAATGTGACGTTCTATGGTTTTATGCCCATTAGTCCATATCCTGGTACCATCCCACCTTACATGCACATGTATTAAAAAACTCCCCAGATGGACCCATATTCCATTCCTTCTCCCTACATGCCATATCAAGGGACCCCATATGTTCCCGTCAACTCTTATAACACATCTTATCCAACTCCTCCTCCTCCACCTCCTCATCAAAGATCTTCAATTGTGGAATCTTACGCAATGGGTACATACACTACATACTTAAAGGAGCCTTTTAACTTCACCATACGTGGTGTCATGCTTCCACACCAATTGCTGGATCTTCCAAAATTTAAGGGAGAAGGAGACCCAAATGCTCATATCAAGGCCTACGCTACTGCTATCAGGGAATTAATTCCTTGTGATGCTGTAGTGGCTAAGATATTTCTAAAGAATCTTGAAGGAATCACATTAGATTGGTATAACCATATTCTAGAAGCTTCTATACATTCCTTTAAAAATCTTGTTTTTTATTTCATCAAAGCATTTGACATGAACAAGTTGTTACATATAGGGATTAGGGAGTTCTTGCATATTAGACAGGAGTAAAATGAATCTTTCGCCTATTTAATCTAGAGATGGCACCAAGTTCTCTAATTGTGTCCAATATGGACTATATGGAACTTTGAAATCTTTTCCTTTACTTACTCAATCAATAGACTAGGGAGGAATTCTAAAAGTTTCCTTTTTGCAGTTACGAGGAAGTATTCGAAGGTGCGCTTCAGATTTCCCAAGTTGCTATAGATAGTGGGAATAAGATCTATGGTCCCAATGGGAAATTGGTATCCCCAAATCAAAATTATCAAAATTATCAAAAAAATGGTGCCAAAAACCAAGGACCTAAGGGTGTGAATAAAAATCATGGTGCTACCATGAATATTGCTATTGATCAAGCCAAGAATGCTAGTTTCACGAACAACAATAAAAATAACAATAACAATAACATTGGAAATAAAATAACCCCTAACACTGTCTCCTCGGTCAACACAGTTGACATAAACCATCCCTCTAAAAATAAAAATCAAACCCAAGGCCTAAACTAGTATCAAAACTCCGACCAAGGGGCAACGAATCATGGTTATAACAATCAATTTCAAAATTATAACTGAGGTTGTAATCAACAACAATAAGATACTTATCAAAGGCCAAGAGATTATGAACCTAACCTATACTGTAGTTTCCATAAGGTTCAAGGTCATGATGATAGAACTTTCTGCGATTGTAATAAGTTTATGCAAATACTTCCTGAAAAACCAAAGGAAACTCTTTGTAGACATGTTCCTAGAAAATCCTGAAACAAACCTGTAACCTAGTCATACTGGACCTGTCACACCTTAAAATGTGAACCCTAAACATCTTGGGGATGCCAAAGTGAATCCTAAAATTATAAACAAGGGCATTCCTATAGGGAAAAATGACCATGAAACCTCAACTTCCGACAACTCTTGGGTTTCTCTTAACCTTGGCTTAAACGATAATACAAAAATTCTGGGATTAATTGAGCTAGAGGTTGAGCTAGTAATCAATGCAAAAAATCCGATGAAGGAGTAAGTTTCACAACCCCTACCCACTCTTTCCTTCATGCAAGATGATGTTCCTAAAATCTCAAAACCAGTAGGATCCTATGATTTAATATCAGATTTGAACAAGACCTTTTCTCACATTTTGTTTCTAGATTTGCTGAAGAATTCACTTGTGCATCATTCTGCGTTGCTCAATCCACTAGGTCTTGGTCATCTAATCCATGTTACACCACCCCTTAGTGCTCAAATAAATCATATTGAATTTTACATACATAATCTTGGATAGAATGATAGGGATACTGGGTTTGTTTTCAATATAGACAAGATGCTATCTGACGCTGAAATTACCTGAAGAAGTGATCCTGCCTTATTTTTACAAGTTTGGGTTTATAAAAATTGCATTAAGAGAGCCATGATTGATGATGGGGCTGCTGTAAATGTGGTTCCCTTCTCTTTATTATATAAGTTGGGATATGAAGAGACAAATTATTCCTTTACAAGAAACACGTCACGGGGGTATGACAGTTTTAAAGAAACCTCGATTAGAACCATAGTTCTTCCAGTCATGTTTGGTTGAAAAAACATCTTGACGGAGTTTTACATTATCAATAGGGAAACAAGTTATAAAATTATCTTTTGGAGACCCTGGATTCATCGAATGAAGGCTATCCCCTCTACCTTTTTCCAAGAGATTAGATTCCTCCATTTGGGGAAGGTATTCATCGCTTAAGGGGATCCTAAGCCCTTTGATATACACTTAGAAAAACCCAAAAAGAATAAAGGAGTCCATACGGAGTATGAAATTCCTCTAAATCAATTGAACAAGCAACTTCCATCAAAAGATCTAGTTCTGATCACCCTGGGTGTGCTGAAGGTAGAATTTGTTGACCTAAAAAACATTTTGAGGTGGAAAAAATAGGTAAGGGTAAATCAATATTTTTGGAAACAATGTCCACTAAAACCACAACGGAAATTATGAAACTCTTAGAGAGTGAAGATCCGATCTTCCTCCCATTTGAATCACAGGGGATGGGTAGTCCTCTCAGTTTAACATATCTTCCCTCTGATGACCTAGGTCTAGGTGTAAACATGATAGAATTAACAAACGAAGAAGGGAAATTTGAGATTGAAATGATGCCCATCAAAACCATCTATAAGAATTGTTCTATTCTAAACCCTAATTTCAACCCATGTGCGTTTGAAACTAAGCTTGCCATATCCATGGGGAAAAGCCTTATCATTAAAAAATGGTCACAAGTAAACACAACGTTCTACATAGGAAACATGGATGAGTAGCATATTTATGCTCACCCACACACCATGTCTTAAGAATGTGACAAAGAGGTTCGCAAACACCTCTTTTAAACAAATAATTTTAACGATTGGACATATATACTTCTTGTCAAGGGTTGTAAGTTTAAACCTAGAATGGCCTTGTCAAGAGAACGGAAATTTTTATGATCACGGTTCTACGCTGTGTACTTTTAGGGGTGAAGAATTTGATATTCATCAAATTTATTCACCTTAGATATCATGACATGTAGTTTCACCTACATTTCCACATGTACATTATTGTATCTGCATTGCATTTTCATTTGCGAGTTAATTTCGTAAAATTTGTGATCAAGGGAATTATTCTTATAGAAATTCCTAAAAACTTCTGAAAACATTGGCAACCATTCAAATCATATCTCTTCAAATCCTCATGGTATCACCAATTGTTTCTTAATCATTTCATCAGTTAGAATAAGATAAGACAAGATTTGATAGTGACCATACCAAGGCCTACATACTTGGTTCTATTTGTAGTTTCTTCTAGATTAGGTGTCTTTTCCTACGGTCTATTCTAGAAGCTTCATGGTGTCACATCTATCCCATATAATTATCTTTAAAAATAAGAACATTCTAGAAATTTTCCCTAGATAAATAAGTCAAATGCAAATGCACAATTTTTTTTTAATTTACACATTTCTCTGCCCTACCAACCTTCGGTGTTGAGCCTGGGTCTCTTACTAGTGATGTACGGTTGGGAAAGGAGATAAGTTCCCTTACCCACCTATTCCTTATCCATGGTGATGAGCCCATACTTCCTACTAGTAGCATGGGGAAAGGTGTAGGGGGTCTCTTTGACAAATTTTAAAGTTAGAAACAGTTCATTCAAATGCTGTGAAATCATAAACTAGAAAAAAAGTGAGTTAGATGTTCAAATTTGAAGAGAATTTAAAACCTTAAGCCATATTTTTTCAACCAAGTGGCCATATATGGATCTAAGTCTAGATAAAGTGGAAAAAAAATCCATATTTTAAACTATGAAGAAAAAAATGAGTAGAATGAGGTAGTCGGGTCTCAATTTGGTTTTTTCCAAATCCTTGTCTTTCTCTCATCAAATTTCTATAACTTGCGCCCCTTTTGGACCTTGGTGTTGAGCACTCACATCTTACCAGTTGCATGGAGTTAAGAGTGGGGAAATTTTGTTCACTTATCATATCACTCTTTCCTCACGTCTTGGAAAAATAAAATGAAGTATCGAAATTGCTTAAAGAAACTAAAGTTCAACATTATAGTGTATTTGCATTATCATGTATCAGCATTACAAAACAAAAAGAAAATAAATCATTTTGTTATCATTCATATTCATTACATACATTCTGAAAAGTATATAAAAGTGAAAGTTCTAAACATCTAGAGTATACATGTGAAGTGAGCCAAGAAGAAGTCAACTTAGATACAATTAATTACCGAATAAAAAAGAAGAGTTTGTATATATCATAATAAATCAAGTTCTGGTACAATTCCATCACGTGTTAGGCATGGTCAAAATGCTCGCAATGATCCTGAAATATACAAAAATAAATTGTATAAATGCTCAACAAAATGGAGACTAAGCAATAAAGGCACTCTACCTATCTGCCTCTTTGAGGCCGCTTACGACCGCTCTAGTTATGAATTTCCTAGAAGCTCCTCTCAAATGCATCATAATGCAAAATACCAAGCCTCTCACATCTAAACACTTTTTGAGCCTCTTTCAATTTCATAGGGTTTGATACTGCCATTTCTAAATCCATTTCAATTTAACCATACTCAGAAAAAAGGTCACCATGAACCTAAAGCTCCAAAAAAATCACAACGAGAATATGTGCAAATGAATTGAAAATAAGTTGTCTTGATGTTTTGTTTTACTCGTTTTGAGTGTGTGTCTACAGAGATGGAACGTTAGAAAAAGTATATTCCTATCCCCACACAATTGGTAATTCCTCTTGTCATTTTGATTTAGTGTTTATTTTTTGATATTGTATCTATTTGCACTTGAGTCTTATTTTATTTTTTCAGGTAGCGGGAGCTTGGATGACAATATTTCGACACACAGGCATGTTAGGTATATCTTCTAACTGCCCATTTTAGGAACACCATGCTTAGAATTTACATTTTATGCCTTTTCATGGCTAAGAAACTTCTTCAAGGGGGAAATATATATGCACCCAAAATTACACGTGCTACATTTTTAGAAAAAAAATTACAAAAGGTCCTCAATGATGATTCATATCCTTTTAGAAGGTTTTCGAGTTCCTAAACCCATTCGTAGTAAATATTTGTAGCCTAGACAACCTTAAATAATGTTTGCACACTTTAATCTATCTTCCTGCTTCATTATATGCTTGTTTTGACCTTCAGTGTCAAAACCACAGCTCTACCTTGGCGGCAGTTTTGAAATTGCCACCTAGGCTTGGGCACTGGTTCCGTGTTTGTCACCTAGCTTGGGCGGAGGTCATACGCATTTTTTCCAAAACTTTTCACGTGTTATTTAAACACGTGACTATTCACTTAACTTGACTTCCAAGGTGCAGTTGTGAATAAAATTTCCTAAAAATAATCTTGATTACATGGTATTCCTTCCCTCTTCTATTTTTATATAGATTTAATTATTTTGAACTACCTCTTCATCCAATGATTTAGCAATCCACGGTTACCTTGTGCATGAAGGCACATCCCAACCAATTACTATATATTCAATGCTTGTATTCAAGCAAATGGCCTGAGAATTCTATGTATCTTGCATAGTATTACTGCCACAATCCTGCTAGAAATTGTATAGCAAAGCCCTGTTCACTTGTGCTATCCCTCTTCCACTTGCATTTGCAATAAGTCTGTCTTCAAGCTACCATTTCTCAAGTGCCTTCTCTTGCTGCTGCCTTTGCATTCACAATTCCTTGGAATCAATATAGACACACAAAGAAGGAAAGGATAAAATGAGGGGACTAGTCATCACATAATTGGTTTTACCTTTGTTCTTTGAATTCCAGGTTGAAGTTGTTGTTTGATTTCCTCCATTGCTGTAATTTATCATTGTTACATCATATCAAATAGAGTCAAAATTAATTTCGTTTCATTTGTAAGTAATTAGTTAATTGCTAGGAGGGTCTTAAATCATTAATAACAGATCCCGATGATGGATCCTCTTCTTCCCATCCCTGTGGATATGAAGGATAAAATACCTGTAAGAGGTTTTCTACATATCATAGATAATTTGGTAAAGTTCTTGTTTTAAGTTAGTTTAGTTGCAATACACTCAGCACAGGTGAATAACCACACCGGGTTATTTTTCTTGTTTAGTTTTAGTGTAGAAGTAGATTTGATTATTTAGAATAAAAGCAAATTGTTGTTTGTAATTATGATGTTTCAATTTTGTTATTTTATTTAGGTTAGTTTCCTTTCAGAAGTAACATAGATTGTTAGTTTCTTCTTAGTTAATTTGGACACTACAAAATATTTCAACATTGAGATTCATTTATACAAACCATAGGGAATTTATGCTACCCATTCATAGCCTCTAAATCTCCCCTTTTCCAACTCAGCTACTAGGAGATCACACTACTAGATATTAGTCAATTATTCTCCTCTAGTTAGCCACACATATTTCCACATTAGATTCCCTGACACAAACTCGGGGTGTCGAGTGCGGTTGAAGGTTGCATTCCAATTTTCATCCATAGAAATTGGTGAACTTGACATGAAGGAATAATTCCTTTTTGTTTAATTTTCTTTCATTGCTATTACCTCATATTTCCATTTCTTCCCCTATTTTGATAGGTTTTTAATACTTTCTAAAATATGTCTAGAAGAGAGTTTGGTGGGACATTTGGTTTTGATAGATATTACACCAATGTTCAGCCACAACATTCCTCTTCTCTTTCAAGCTTGGGAGAAAATTACACAAGAAACATCCAAACCTCCCCTAGTTACACTTCAAACCCCATTAACTATGTAAGGATGGAGGAGGTTGATCAATCGTTAAAGTTTTAATATGGTCAACCCAATGTAAACCATGTTTTTATCACAAACGGAACACATTCTTACCATAGAGTCTTGTCAAGACCTCACATTTCCATGCAATCAAAAGAAGATGACATATTTACACGAATAAATAATCCTCTTCATTAGATAGATGAGTATTTGGATAGAATGAAGGCTACAGTCTCTGTGATTTCAAATACCTATCCTAAGATTATTACTTCTGAGGAAGACAAGAATTATAACACTGAAAAATTCATGATAGGGTATCATGAGCCTGCTCAATTAAACCCCACGCTATAGGCACCCTAACAAGGAACTTAATCCTATCGTAACGACCTTATTTCTACTATATTAGGGAGGATTAGAGAACTAGAAAGATCCCAAACTTCACATCCAAAACATTCAGTGGGGAAGAACATGGGGCATCTAGTTAACAGTAAAGGATACATCGTTTCCAATGAGAAACCAACACAATATCCTTTACAACAAGGTTATTTGGTTAATTTAAATCTAGGTGATTTTCTCATAGGATTAGACACACTAGGGATGGTTCCTCATCATTCTCAAGCTTATCCTATGTAAGGGCTGGACTGAAATGCATTCTCAAATTCCACCACAATAGGAAATGTGACGTTCCCTAGTTTTATGCCCGCTAGTCCATATCCTGGAATTATCCCACCTTACATGAACATGTATTAAAACACTCACTAGATGGACCCATATACCATTCCTAATCCCTACATACCATATAAAGGGACCCCATATGTTCTTTTTAATGCTTATAATGCATCTTATCCAAAATGTCCTCCTCCACCTCCTCATCAAGGATCTTCAATGGTGGAATCTTACGCAATGGGTACATATGCCAAGTACTTAAAGGATCCTCTTGAATTCACCATACATGGTGTCATGCTTCCACACCCATTTCCAAATCTTCCAAATTTTAAGGGTGAAGGAGACCCGAACACTCATATTAAGGCATACACTATTGCTTTCTGGGAATTAATTCCTTGGGATGTTGTAGTGGCTAAGATATTTCAAAAGACTCTCAAAGGAATCACATTAGATTGGTATTACCGTATTCTATAATCTTCTATACATTCCTTTAAACAACTTGTTTTCGAGGTCATCAAAGCATTTTACATGAACAATTTGTTGCATAACAGGATTAGGGAGTTCCTGCATATTAGACAGGAGAAAAAAGAATCTGACACCCATTTAATCTAGAGATGGCACTAAGCTCTCTATTCCTATGCAAGTGCACCTAACATGGACTAGATGGAACTTTGTGATCTTTTCCTTCAATCGCTAAATCGAGAGACTAGGGAGGAAGTCCAAAAGTTTCCTTTCCGTAGTTACGAGGAAGTATTAGAAGGTGCGCTTTGGATTGAACAAGCTGTTATAGAGTGGGTGTAAGATCTATGGTCCCAATGGGAAATTGGTATCCCCAAATAAAAATAATGAAAATTATCAAAACAATGGTGCCAACAATGAAGGACCTAAGGGCATGGGTCGCAATCATGGTACTACTAGGAATATTGCTATTAATCAAGCCAAGAATGCTAGTTTCACGAATAATGGTAACACTTAAAATAACAAAAACATGGGAAATAAAAGAGCCCCTAAAACTATCTCCTCAGTCAACACAGTTGATGTAAATCACCCTTCTTTAAATAAAAATCAAACCAAGGCCCAAACCAATATCAAAACTTCAGCCAAGGGGAAAAAAATCATGAATATAACAATCAATTTCAAAATTATAACTAAGGTTATAATAAAAAACAACAAGACATGTATAAAATGCCAAGATATTATGACCCTAATGTATACTGTGGTTTCCATAAGGTTTGAGGTCATGATGATAGGAATTTCCATGATTGCAACAAGTTTTTGTAAAGGCTTCCTGAAAACCAAAGGTAGCTCTTTGTAGACATGTCCCTAGAAAATCCTTAAACAAACCCACAGCTTAGTCATAACAAACCTGTCACACCTCAAAATGTGAACCCTAAACATCCTGGGGATGCCCAAGTGGATCCTCAAAATATAAAAAAGGTAATTCCTATAGGGAAAAATAACCATGAAACCTCAACTTCTGAAAAATCTCAGGTAGCTCCTAACCTTGGTTCAAATGATAATACAAAAATTTTGGGATTAGTTGAGCTAGAGGTTGAGCCTGAAATTAATGCAACAACTTAGAAAAAGGAGTGTGTTTCACAACCCCTAACCAATATTTCCTTCCCATAGGATGAAGTTCTTAAAATCTCGAAACCAATAGGAGCCTATGATTTAATATCAAATTTGAACAAGACCTTTTCTCACATTTCGTTTTTAGATTTGCTAAAGAATTTACCTACACAACGTTCTGCATTGCTCAATGCACTATTGGTAATCTAATCCATGTTACACCACCTCCTAGTGCTCAAATAAATCATATTGTCTTTGAAAAACATCATCCTGGACAGAATGATAGGGATATTGGGTTTGTTTTCGATATAGACAAGCTGACATCTGACGCTGACACTTCCTGAAGAGGTGATCTTACCTTATTTTTACAAGTCTAGGTTAATAAGAATTGCATTAAGAGAGCCATGATTGATGACAATGCTTATGTAAATGTGGTTCCCTTCTCTTTCTTGTAGAATTTGGGATATGGAGAGACAAATTGTTCCTCTACAAGAAAATTATTATGGGGGTATGAAAGTATTAAAGAAACCTCGATTCAAACCATAGTTTTTCTAGTCATGCTTGGTCCAAAAACCATCTTGAAAGGATTTTTACATTATCAACAGGGAAACAAGGTATAGCACGATCCTTGGGAGACTCTAGATTCATCGAATGAAGGCTATCCCCTCTAACATGTTCCAAGAGATTGGATTCCTAAATTTGGGGAAGGTTTTCATCGCTTAAGGGGATCTTAAACCCTTTGATTTACACTTAGAAAACCTCAACAAGAAGAAAGGAGTCCATACAGAGTATGAAATTCCTACAAATTAATTGAACAAACCACCTCCATCAAGAGATCTAGTCCTGATCACCCTAGGCATGTTGAAGTCTGAAGTCATTGACCCAAAAAAATTTGAGGTGGAAAAAGTAGATAAAGGTAAATCAATATCTATGGAAACAGTGTCCACTAAAATCACAGTGGAAATTATGAAACTCTTAGAGATGATGTAGTCATTTTTACAACCACCAAAGAACAAGGGAATCCCATGTGCACCAGCCTATCACCTAGCGGGTGCTAGGTGCTCACCCGAGGCATGCACGGGTGCCGAGTCTCTTTTTTATGTGAGTTGAGTGGGAAAACATCATCTATGATCCTTACTTAAAGGTAGTGAGTGGAAATGAGACATGCAAGCATCATAAAGCTCAGAATGGATTCTAAATCAATGCAGTCATTCTAGACAGAAAATTACTTAACAGATTAAGAAATAAATCAAAATAGAAAGGGAAATGCATAGGAATTCATATTCATCTTATAAACATACATGAAAAGGAACTATGAAGAATCATGTATGAATCCAAACCAAGAAGGATCATATTCAATTAACTTGGTAACCTCATTACATTCATTAGACTTACTACAAAACACCTTATTATGGTAGACCAGAGTCATGCATCATAACTAGATCCATATCATTTATCTCTCAAAAATAAATTTTATAACGCCAACCCCTTGATACATCCTTCTATATTTAATCTACCCAACCCAATATGACTCCTTGTGGCATTTTTGCAGAGCTCCGCTCTCTATTGATCTCTCTCTATATAGATATATATCTCCCTTTCTTCTACGGGTGCTTGTATTTATAGGCTCCGTGAAGTGCCAACTCATCCTTCTGTGGCCTCAAATCGAGCACTAAGTGTCTGAATGTGATCCTCCATGGGAGCATGATCCTACAGGCCTAAGCTCTCCACTATTTGCCATGATGTCTTCTAGAAACTTCCATCACAGGGCATATTCCTTCCTAGGCCAACTTGTCGCCAGGATGACACCTTATCCACTTCACATGCGCAGTCAGGTCACACTTTTCTTGTGTCCTACCTGATATGCCAAAATGTGGCTAAGTCCCGAGACCTCATCCTGTGGGCACGAATCATGGGTTCTACTAAGACCCTCCTAGAACCTTGCCTTGCGTGCCTTCTCCTTGCACGCCCATTTCTTAACTTTATTCTTGCATGCCCATGTGCCTTTGTGTTCTTAGTCAATATTTTAGGGGCCCAATATCATCCCACACTACACCTGTTCTCTACCCATGGGAACACTTCTCCAATGAATAAAGAATCGCAATAGACTTAATGTATTGGGAAAAGAATAAGGGGATGAAGAATTTTGGAAAGAAGAGAAAATGGGGAAGTGATGCCATTATTGCAACAAGCTAAGAAAATATTTTTGCACATCAGCCTCCAACTGTTTCCAGGCATCGACTTCATTTTTCTCTCTTTAGCAGAGGTCATCAACTAGGGCACTTACCTCCCCAAAATGCAGTCCATCTCCTTGAGCGATCATAGTGTCAACAATTTTTTCTAACTCCTTTCCCACATCCTCAAGCGCGTCCATCCTTCTAGTAATCTATGTGTACAAATCCTTTATCTAGTTCTTGATTATACCCCTTAGGGCCTCAATAGCTTTTGAATTATTTTCAACCTTAGCCAGGATTCTATCCTGCTCTGCTCTTTTCCATTTTTTCTTTTCTTAGAACTCTTTAAGATCTACTTCATAGTTGGTGACTAGAATACTCGCCACTTTATCTCTATCTGCGCAGTTGTCATATGTGGCCTCAATGTTATGGGAAAAAATATTTACATCAGCGAGGATATTGCTATATTTAGCCATGATTGCTACTACCTTTAATTTATCCTCCTTCTCCACGTACACTACTACTTCTTCCATGGATTCTAAGGCTAGAGGTTACCTCTCCATGGTGAGGATGTGCGTTAGTTCTTTAAGGAACTCAAGGGAAGATCCATACTTTTGCACAGGCAGGGTTAAGTTTGGATGCTTCAAAATAATGACATCTATGATGGATTATACCTTCTTATATACTTTGCGCACCCTTGCCTTTTCTTCCATAAGCTCACACTTTAGCTGAGTGCTAATTAACTCATCTTGCTTTAATTCCTTGGCCTTCTCTTCTAGCTCTCCCTCCTTTTCTAGTTCTTCCTCCTTTTCTAGTTCTGATTCTAGAAATCTTATCCTGTCATTCCATCCAAAGAACCTAGCTTTAACCTCAAATGAGACCTTGTTGAGCACGTTTCATAACTACTCATCTGAAATCTACTGAGCATTTATCAAGGGGTTGTATCCTTTTGACTAAGGAATTTTCATTAGTGCCCCTGGATTACCTCGAACTTTGGCTCATCGATATGGGACTTAATTTCCCAAGGTAACATTTTCCTCATCCAAGGGTATGCACCTTCTTCATCAAATGACTTCATTTCCATGAGTTGATATGTTGAGATGGTGCTTTGGAAACATGCGTGCAACACCTTGCTTGGATCATTAATGTAGGTCATTCCTTGCCTCTATATCTCCATGCACTTTCGTCTTGTGCGCATGCCCTTAGGAACAATTACCAATAGACTAGGGCCTCCTATGCTGCCATGATCTTTCCCTGCGCTTTCTTCCTTATCCTCTTCCATTAATACATCGTTGTTACACTCCAGTTCTTATTCTACCAAGGCTTTGATTATTTTCGTTGCTTCTCTTTCTGTTGCTTCATTTACTTGCTCCTTTATGAGGCTTGGAGTTTTTTGATCCTGCATGCTAACCTCTTCACTTCTTCCCATAGCTTGTGCACCTTCCTCCTCCTGGATACCCTTGCACTGCATGAAAAGGAACTCATGTTATTCTTCTCCACCCTCTTCTTTTGAATTGAGCACACTGAAAACAAGTGGCTCTTTGTCCCCTTCAGGATCATCTTCTTCATCGTCATCCCTCTCACCTATGTATTTCTCCAAGCTCTTTGTCTCCTCCAAGCCAGCTTCCTCTATCACCTTCTATTTCTTCTTAACTGGAGATTCCAGTATAGGAGATTCTATTTTCTCTTCCTCCTCCAGTGATTTCTCCTCTGTGATAAGATTTTCCTATTCTGGCACCTCCTCTTTGACTGGAGACCTCTTCTTACGCGTGTATGTACTTGTTCTAGCTCTTATTCCTGAGGCACCTATCACCTGTGGATCTTGGACACTTGGTGCCTATTATCACCGAATCATAGAACCCTTATGTTTACAAAAGTGCATATAATTGAGCTCACAGTGTGATTGGATAACATGGGTATTATCTCCAAGTTGTGGGACTTGCTACTTGAGATAGACCTCCAGAGAAAGCTGGTTCTTGCTCCTAAACTACCTGCCACAATCTACTCTAATGTAGGCAAAACTAACTATCCTAATATAACTTCCTAAGAGACCAAGGAGAGAGAATGCATAAAAAACGAAAGCCTACACTACAACAATGATACACCAGGAAAGAAGGGTTGTGAGAGTAGTCTTCCAATGTGTGAAAAATAGAAGTAAAATGCATACTAGAAGGGATGATAACAGTTTTCCACAATCTAGAAAATGCATTTATAACGATATTTCATACATGAATAATAATAATGAGTCCTTGCAAGAGCATAAAAATAGACACAATATTCTTGTAATGAAGGTTGAAAGGGCAAGAAGAGTGCAAACAAACACATCAGGAGGAGATGCATCCACAAACTCGTATTTTATTGCTTCATGATATGCACAGTTCAATCTATTACAACATAAGGGCCTGGATCACCATGCAAGGAGTCCACTACAAGGGCCTATAACACATTGGCTTCACTAATAAATTTTGATAGGGCTTTGCTACAAAAAAACTACCTCTCTTTTTTCAATGAGCCCAACACTCCAATTTATATAAAATAAGAAGAGAGAGAGAGAGGGAAAATGGAAATCCCAAAATCTGTCCTTCAACCACTTCTAAGAAGTATTAAATGGAGTGAAATGATGTTCCATTGCTTGATAAAGGATCCCCATACTATTCCATGACTTTCAGCAATGAAATATGTTAGCCCATGCTTCATTGAATGCATCCAATTACCTTGAGGGGTGAATTTTGGATAACAGTGCCTTTTTCTACATTTTTTTTCCTTCTGTCTGGGAGCGGGCTTCTTCCTACCTGTTAGGTCCTCAGGTATAACTATCTCATTTTCAAGATAAGCACCCTTCTAAAACTTGGGCCTTATTCAAAGGTATACACGTGTCGTGGATGTCCCTACAATATTCAGAGCTAATGGTTTTATGATTTTGACTTTATGTAACATGTACTTTTCCATGTATGCATGCTTGTTGGGGTAGACCAAAGTCCTGTGCATCTCCCTATGGTCCCGGTCCAAACTTCGAAGGTCAAGCTTTAACTTTTTGAACTCCTTGAATCTGTTAACTCTCGCTTGGAAGTATTGAGCTATGAAGGTGAATGGGAGCTTGTACCATGGGCTCATGTTTTCATTAGTTAATTTGAACCTACCAATACAAAAGTGTTGGTATACAACGAACTCAGCTTCTCCTACTATAAGCACTGGCAGTTGTTCCGGTATTCTCCATTCTACCTCAAATGCATTCCTTAAGCATGTATACCACTTCTCCCGATGTGCCTTGTTAATGGTCATATTTCTATCGCAAGTGTATTTTTCAAATTTCTTTGGCGGGTGAGGGGTCTTCCTCTAGGTACTCCCAAACAAACTTATCTGTTGCATCTGGCACTTTGATATCTGAAAACACAATAGTTAAGAGGACATTTCTGAAAGAGTATCTTGTCACCTTCCTTTGTGCATTGCTAATGATCTCATCCACAATGTACTGTGGTCAAGTTGTAGATTGGTGCCTTTTGATATTCATTGTGCAAATATTGAGCCATGACTTGTTCACTTGTGTCCACCTCTCTTGGTGCATTAAGCTTGGTTACCAGGTGCACGTGGCCATTCTCATCACTAGGTCTTGAATATCTTCAATATTAAAGTACCTTGAACCCCTTCTTGTATGCATACATGTGACAATAGTTTATTTGATGGCTTCCTTTGTCGCATAGGTCATCTTCTATACTTTCTCCTTTCAAAGATGATAGGTCTATGAATTTTGAAATCAGCTAAGTGAGTTATGTGCATCTCGCATGCCCCGTGAAGTGAAAGTGGACTTTGTGTACCCATGCAAACATCAGCCACTGATATAGAGTGCACTCAGGCTTCCCAAAGTAAGGCAACTCATAGATTTTACAACAATCCCACCTTCTCCAACTTCACCTTTTACTTTGTTGCTATAAATGGGTAACCCTTCTGGTGTCCTCTGTGGTTAGTCAGGTGCACTAACTCCAACGCCATTTATTTTTTAGTCGTGTTTCGTATGATCCTTATAATCGCTTACTATCATTTTTCTTAAATGGGACTCCCGTCTCTTTTCCAAGTAAAACCCCATCTGGGTATGTACATTTCTAAATACCATTCCTTCATTGGGTACTTGCGGTAGTTTCTTGTTGTTTTCCCTTTCCCTTTCCTTTTCCTTATTAGGTGTTACTAGTTGGTTTCTTAGGTGCCCATTGTGTAGGCTATCTTTGCACTTCAACTTATCTTGTCTCTACTTCTCTACCCTTTCCAAGTCTTAGATCTCAAACTTGTGAAGAAAATCTCTTTTCTAACCCATGCTCTAGCTTCCAAACCCTCACTGGAATATCCCTTTCACAAGATGGCATGCTTCTCCACAACTCTCTCCAATTCCCGGTGTGAACTATTTCCCCTCACTAGTTTGCAGATCCAAAACTAGTCACTTACGATTAAATTTTTCCAATTTTTCTTTGCACACGAATCAATTCTGGAAACCCTAGTTCACAAAAGCTCTTCCTTCTTCATATTTTCATAATGTCCATAATGAAGTTCTTGACCTTCTATTTATAGTTTTTTCCACTTTTTAGCATTAAATAATATCTTCACCTACCACCGTACTTGAACACTTATTGTGGCTTTTCCCACTAAGCCAGACTCTAGTTCCCTAACTCACGTGCCCCAGGCCCCCAGCTTGTGCAGAAAATCCCCCCAACCTTCTAGACATGTAACCAATCCATCTTGACAGGAGAATCTTGAGCACGCATGTTACCAGTGCCGAAGGTACTTCTTCTGTCACGATTTATGCTCTCACCTACCTGGTGTTGCATTTTTGTGCTTCTTCCTCTCTTGTACATGGGATCCACAATGTAGCCTTACCCTAACACCAACCATCCTTTTTCACCATTCTTCTGTCCATGCACTTCCTTTCACTAGGGCCATCCAACTGAGTATTTCCAACGCAATCCTTCCCGGTGCTTCACACTTTGCAATTTCTTCCACCTTACTCGACCCCACACTAAAATGATGTGCGGTCCTTTTCACATAGTCAAAAACTTTGAAAAATTAATGAGGTTACCGATGCCCAAGGCACAACATTAAACAAAAATGAGAAATGGAAACACAAGAAAAGAAAAAGCACTAAAGGAAATCCTAAACTAACTAGAAATACTTCCTTATTTACAAACACCAAGAAGACTTATTTATAGTAGGGTTTCAGCCTACTCCCATTGAAGTGTCCTAGACAATCACATCCCATCCAGCACTTACAACTGGCATGTTCTTGAATCAAGGATGTACGAGATGATGTAGGGGCCTAGCCAATGGAATTTTAACTTCCCAAGATGGTACAAAAACTTGGAATCATAAAGAAAAACCATCTTGCCAAACTTCAAAATTTTTGTTCTTAATGTGATGATCATGCCATGCCTTTTGTTTTACTTTTTCTTGTCTTTTGGATCCACCTGGAAAGTAATCATCTTTCATCTAATTACATTAAATTGTCAATTATTTCTTCCAGTAGCAATTGTTCATCATCTAATCCTCCTGCGTGCGCACTATACGTAGTGAAGGCAACATAAATTCAATTGGTAGGATAGCCTTCACATGCCAAACACTAATTAAAATGGTGTGGCCTTGCTTCAACCTCTTGTAGGTTGTCCTATATGCCTAAAGAACAGCTGATACTCTTGTCATCCCAAATCCTGTCTACCAACATCATAGATTTTGGTCAATGTGTGACTAAGTATTTTGTTAAACATCTCAACAGTTCTATTTGCTCGTGGGATGGTAAGGGGGTAGTCTTATGATGAGCCACAATGAATTCTGCTAATAGAATCCTTACTGTCTCATTCAATAAATGTGTACCCCTATCACTAGTCAAACTCAAATGGGCATCCTATACCTACTGTAATAATAGTTTTCCCATAGGAACCTTGCTAGCAGTAGTTGTTGTAAAATCCTTAGTAGGTGCTACTTCTTCCCAGCTTATCAAGATAATCTATGTAAGTGATTATATACCATGCAATCCAGTCCTATCGTGTGTCTGGTGCAGATAGGGCCTGATGAAGTCTATAGCCCATTTTTTGAATGGCTCGGTGATGGTTAGTAGGGTACAAAGGAATTTAATCTCTTCTCCCTGGTTTGCTAATGCACTGGACAATGGTCACACACCTTGCAAATATTCCTTGCAGTCTTGATATAGGGTCTCCTACCATAATCCAACCATGAGTAGATATCTTCCACGTGTGTAGTGGCGTCACCTACATAGTGTCCACCTGCACTAATCCTCATGTGTGCGCTTCTTCCATATTATGGCTAAGGTTCTCATGTTCTAGCATGCACACTGGCGTAGAATCTCATCATGATCCTAATTTTGTCTAAATCTCCTACTAATCAGTATGTAGGGCATGGAGTGCATATAGCTAACCTCTTTTTATCCAATACATTCATCCCTTCTGGCATGTTACATCTATATTGAGAAATACTACAATATCTTCCAAGTCTAAGGGTGCGCACCACAACCTAAATAGTTGTGCATTTGGCATGGTATCCTCAATGACTTTTCGTGTCGTCCTCCACTGAATCAATTCTAGAAAAATGATCAAGTCCAAAATTACTTTTTCCTAGTTTGACAACCAATCATGAACTCGAATTCTTCGAAAAAATAGTATCCATTGACATATGTGCCCTTGTAGAACGGGCTTGTTCACTAAATATTTCAATTGCCATATGGTCAGTTGTAAAAATATAAAAAGGGGTTGCTAGTAAATAATATCTGAATCTGTGAAGCCCGTAGATTATTGACAATGCCTCGCGCTCAGTTTTTAGTATAATTCTGCTCCACTGGTGTCAAATTCCTACTTGCAAAGCAAAAAGTATGATCAACAATCCCTTCACTAGGTTATGAAAGTACTTATCCAATGGCGGTTCTTGAGGCATCCACATGAACATGGAAAGGCTTTATCCCAAGAAGGGAAATGTAGGATGGGTGTGGTGACAAGCCAATACCTTCAAAGTGTTCAATGCCTTCTATTGTGCCTCTCCCCAATGAAAGGAACTTTTATTTCTAAGAAAATATTCTAAAGGCACGGTGGAGATCTTGGCATATCCCTTTATGAAATTCCTGTAGTACCCCATATGCCGAAGAAATCCATGGCACTACGCTTTGACTAGTAGGCTCCCTCAATCCCACAATAACTGTACAACTTTTGCGGGATCTACTAGTAGGCCCTCCTTACATATGATGTGCCTCAATAATGTTCTAAACGAGGTAACAAAGAATCATTTCTTAATGTTGAAGGATATCCTCAACTAATGACACCTTTCAAACATCAGCCTTAAGTTATCACAATGGTCCTTTACTAACCCATATACTGTCCAATCATCTAGGTAGACTTGAAGAAATTTATGGATGAAGTCCTGGAAATCTTGTACCGCAATGTGTAAGAACACAACAGGTGAATTCTTCAACCCAAACAGGCATGACTATGTATAGGAAAAATATTCCCCACTCAGTGGTGAAATTCATCTTCCTTTAGTCCTCCTTTGTCATCCTTACCTGGTGATAGCCCGAGAATCCATCTGTGAAAGGAATAGACCTCGCGCCTTGCCACTCCCTCTAAGATTTCTTCAGTAAATGGGGTTGGGAAAGGATCAATGATACACACTGCATTCAGGTCCCAGTAATCAAAACATAGATTCTTATCCTTCCATCCTTCTTGATGCTAATTACCATTGGACTTATCCACTCTGACTCTTCAACAACTTCAATGATGCCTGATGCTATCATCTTATCTATTTCTTCCTTGACCTTCACGCGAAGGTTAGGATTCATTTGGTATGGTCTCTTTTGGACTAGGCGTGCACCCTCCTTCAACTTAATTCTCATTTCTCCCAAGGAATGGTGAACACCTTTGAGATCATGATACCCGTGCGGGAATAAATCCTCAAACTCACACAAAAGATCAATGATCTTAGAGACTTCCTTCTCCGAACAATAGTCTCCGATGATAGCCTCTTTAGGTTCTTCTTCTGAGCCGATGTTAACCTTATTTGTCTTTAAAGGTTCATGATAGGTGTACATGCCCGTTCATCAACACTTTCTATGACCTCACGCATCCCTACAAAATGGTCAACATCCAAGTTTTCCACTTCTTCTCCATCAATAATATACACAATCTTCCTTTTTCTTTTTCCAAACACACACGCTCAAGATGTATCTCTTATGTTTCTTCTTCCTCAAAGTGCACCTCCAGGCCAGGTTCACCTAGCAACTCTAATAGCCTATCTTCTATCATGGCACTATCCCTAATGGTAAGGTGCTTGACAACCTGTAATGCCTTATCCACCAAGGGTTTTGTACTCTGATACTCAAATGTTTGAATGAGATCAGCCACTAACTCTTGCCAATTCCCTGTCTGGTACGGTGTGTCTCAGAATGAATGTACCATGTGCGTGCATAACCTTATAGGGTGGAATATAACTTGTGAACCCATAATGAAGGTGACAATGCTTCTGTGACCTTCCCATCCAAGCTGTCTCACAAGCTTGGATATGGAAGGAAGTGGTATCTTTACCATGGTAATCTTTTATAGCCATGGGCGCGTTGCTCCTGTAAAACCTTATAGAGAATGCAATTCTCACCTCACGCCTTTCAAAGAGGTTATCCCAATGCATGTTACCACCAGTGCACAACAGTTCCAAGTAGGATGTAACTTAACATACCCCTTCGTTCATTTTCCTTCTTCCATTGAGCTTCCATCTCCTGTAAAACGACCTCAGGGAAGGATCCTCCTGAATACTTAGGTATCTCCTTTCCACCTAGGCATTTGACCATACACGCCTTTGTCACCTTTGTCACCAATCCTCTCAAATTCCATTCGATTAACTCATAGGTTTAATGCGCCCAATTATCACACACTATACTGATGGTGTCACTTAGGGAATGAGCATCCTCAAACTGGATCAATCCCTATGTGGGATGAATTATCTCTGGATCCCTAATTGAGCACACATATATTCTATCTAGGACCACTTCTCCCAAAGGTTCAATATAGGGTTTTGATTTCCCATCAGCTAGGGGTATGATGACCCATTCCTCCTAATTTTCAAAACTTATGTATCCCTTGTTGAACCAAAGATCTACATTTTTCTTATAGCACCATGGGCGCCCAAGTAGTGCTGAGAAATTGTCTGCCTCGGTGAGCACTAAGATTTCAAAGTCCCCAGTAAACTTAGCTCCCTGAATGGTGATGGCTAAATCCTTTAAGACACTAATGGGAATTTTCTTCATTTTGTTTGCCATATACAACAGCATTCGAATATGGTTGTAAGACAGGTCTTCCCATCTAATGTCATGCATCCAAGGTGAGAAAATTGACCTTTGCACCTGTGTCAATGAGGATATCTACTAAGGAGCCATCCATCCATGAATACATTTAACGTGATCTCCCTATCATAGTCAAGGCTATGAGGGGGGAAGGTTTACATGCAATACCTACCTCTCGCACTCTTCTCTGGCTCATGGTACCTTCTCTCTCAACCACGCTCATAGTAAGGGAATAATGTTCTCTTTCCTTAGCATTTTACATACTTCCTTGACCTTATCTAGGTCATCCTTTGGTGCCTTGACCTTCCTTCTTTTCTCCTCCCTCCTGGACTAATCCTTTAGACACTAGATTTCTCCTTGTAAACCCCGAATGACGTACATGGTTTCTTGATATACCTCCTTCTGATGCACAGGTTCTGGGTACTTCCCATGTACCACTTCTTCCCTTGAAACCAGGTTCTTCTACCTTGGCATTTCCTTTTCGACACGTGGCCTCTTCTCTTGTTGTTACCATAATAGGTTCCAAGCTTGCATCACGTGTCACCCATGGCATCCATTGTGTATCAGAATTTTTAATGCTTACCATTGCAGTGCCCTTGTCTTTCCGGTGCTGCTAATTCATGTGCTCAAATAACTTAGGGAACTCCTCATACTTGTGCTTCTTCCTACACCACGAGCACCATAATAAGTCTGGGTACTCACACTTATAGTGGTCTATAGACCCACAATTCAAACAAGTTCCATGTGGAAACTAACTTCTTCCTCCTCCACAGTTACCATGACCACAGAGTCCGCCATGAAATCCCCTTCCACACGCACCTCCATCTATGCGCTCCTCATACCGGTGATCTGTCATCACCAATCTGGCACTATGATAATTCTTCATCGGGAACTCGTCATGCTATGATTATTTACTAATGCACAGCCTTTAGTTTGGTGGATGTAATCCGGAAACACAACAACAAACATAACACAAGAATACCATAGACTATGATAAGAAGGAATGATGATAAATATGAAATATCAGTGTAAATTATAATATCAACATGAAATTTTTACAATCTCACCCATGAGGTACTTCAAGTGTTACTGACTTCACTTGCCTTCCAACAATAACTATGGGAGAAACTTCACAATTACACCTCTTAATGGATTCTTTAACACACCTTAAAAGTGATGGCTTCCTTTACAACTTACTCATACAATATTTCTCACTACTTCCTTCTATGCTAAATGAGGGGGGTGGCCTCTTTATTTATAGAACTTCCAGGCTTATCCATCTTATCTCTAAGATAGGATAAGAAATCCACTCTGATGAATCATATTCCATACCTTAACTCTTATCTGTACATGTAAGCTTATCTTTTAAGATAAGATAAACCTTATCATTTCACATGGGTTCCACATTTTTAGACTTTTTACAAATAAAATACACAAAATATTTATGACCTCACTCCTTGTCCTTATTACCAATATAATATTTCTAATTCCTAATCATGTAGACCCTACTTCTCTACTTACCCCAACTTTGACATTTTAACATTACCGGACCACTTACGACAAATATTTACTTTTTACCACAACATTCCTATTGTACTTTTGACTATTACCGTACTATACATTATTGGCGGCGTCATACTGGTAGCACCGTTATCTTCTATCAGACGCTACTACTAATTATACTTAACAACATCCTATTCCTAATACATACATTAATGAAATAGAAATTACGGAGGAAAATTTTAGTGTCGACATCTTCCCCCTTCCTAGCTTCTACTCCATCCTCGGAGTAGACTATTCTGGTGCTTGGAAAATCTTTAACTTGTCATGGTTGACCCATTTCGTAATGGGAGTGCCATCCAATTCCTCTAGTCGGTACATACCATTTTCATGCACAACTGCTATTTTGTAGGGCCCCATCCATTTTGGAAGAAATTTTCTCTGTCTTCTTTTTTTGTATCTGGAATCATATACTAGAACCAAGTCATTCACATGAAATGGAGACCAACGGATCTTTTGATCAAAGTATTCCTTCTGCTTCATTTTCTTCTTATAGCTTGTATCCTTTGCTATTTCCCTCATTTCCTCTAGCAAATGAAGATGTACCAACCTTTCTTTTACTGAATCACTTTCATCCATGCTTTCATTTTTCATAACTCTCACAGTGGGAATATCAAACTCAATAGGAAGAACTGGATCAATGCCATAAGCCAACTGAAATGGGGAGTATCCTGTTGTTGACTTTGATGTTTCCCTATATGCCCACAATGCTGCATGAATCCTTTTATCCCACTTATGTACCTGCAAGGCTACATCTTTTGCTAGAATTTGACACAACACAAAATTTGTTCGTTCCACTTGTCCATTTGTGCTTGGCTTGTATGTTGTTACCTTCCTGTGCTTAATAGAAAACTTATTGACTAGGGCTTCTACCACCTCATTAATGAAGTGGATTCCTTGATCTGTTACAATTTCTAACAAACAACCAAATCTGGTGACAATGCGTTCATATATGAACCTTGCCACTTCATCCATGGAAGTTGTTTTCAATGGCCTAGCTTCAACCCACTTGGTTAAATAATCTGTGGCAACTACAATATACTTATTTTGGCATGGAGTAGTTGGAAGTGGACCTACAATGTCTATTCCCCACTTTTCAAAGGGACCAAGTGGAAGAATAGGGCATAATGGAGCTGATGAAGTCTTACGGTTACCATGTGTTTGACAAATATCACATGTCTTACAATAATTATAACAATCTCTAAAAAGAGTGGGCCAGTGATAACCTGCATCCAAGATCCTTCTTGCTGTAAGTTGTCCAGAGAAGTTCCCTCCACATGTACCATTGTGGAATTCTTCTATCAGCTCCTTCCCTTGATCACGTCCAACTGCCCTCTTGTACTATCCATCAGGTCCTATTCGAAATAATACTCCATGTAGAATAGAATATGATCACTGGCTTGAGTAATCTTCCTCTTAGTCTTTACATTGGCACCATCAGGAAACTTGAATTCATTCAGATAATTCCAAATATCTATGTATTCACTAGGGATTGTGTCAAGGGATAACAATGCTGCATCTAGGAAATCATCATCATCACAAGATGAACCTAAACCATCATAGGCTCGAGAGAGTGCATCTGCATTGACATGCTTCTTTCCTGGCCTATCTATAATATCAAATTCAAATTCTTGTAGCAAAATTATCCATCTTGCTATCCTCCCTAATGGGTTAGGCTTATTTACAATATATTTTAGAGCCTGATGATCTGTTACAACTATAAATTTCTGCCCTAGCAAGTAATTTCTAAACTTCTTTACAACAAAAATGATAGCTAGAGCCTCTTTTTTAGTTACAGTATAATTTACCTCAGCACTGCTCATTTGTCTGCTCCCAAAGTAAACTGGATGATCATTCCCATTTTCATCCTTTTGGCTCAGAGTACTTCCTAGTGCTACGTCTGAGGCATCAGTATACACAATGAATGGCTTGCTCCAATCTGGATTCTTTAAAATAGGTGAAGACACCAGGGCTTCCTTCAGTTGTTCAAAAGCTTCATGCACCTTATTTCCTGGTTCATAAGTAACATCCTTCTTCAAGAACTGGGTTAGTGGCTGTGTAATTTTTGAGAAATTCTTGATGAATCTTCTATAGTAACCCACATGGCCTAAAAATGATCTCAACTTACTTCTATTCATAGGAAATGGTAACTCTTTGATTTTTGAAACTTTATCAAGATCAGTACCAATACCATCTTTGGATACCACATGCCCTAACAAAACACCTTTAGAACATCCAAAGACACACTTTGTAGGGTTTAGTGAGGCTTGTGCTTCATCTAACCTTTGAAATGTTGTCTCCATTTGGTGCAGGTGGTCCATCTTGCTCCCATAGATGCAAAAATCATCCAGAAATACTCTGATGAAGTTCCCAATGTAGGGTTCAAACACCCTATTCATCAAACGCTGGAACGTTGCTGGAGCATTACACAACCCAAAAGGCATAACTCTATAAGCAAACGTTCCCCAAGGAGTGGTGAACGTGGTCTTCAGCTAATCTTTCTCTGCTATATGAACTTGGTTGTATCCGCTATATCCATCAGCAAAACTATAGCACTCCTAGCCAGCTACTTCGTCCAAGATCTGATCTGAGAATGGAAGAGGGTAATGATCCTTCTTTGTTGCCTTATTGAGCTTCCTATAATCAACACAAATGCGTAGCTTCCCATTCTTTTTTATTGAGATCACAATGGGAGAAACCCATTCTGAATTCTCCACAACAAATATGAATCCTGCATCAAGCAACTTATCTATTTCTTCTTTTACAGTCTTGGAAAAATTAGGATTCATTCTATATGGCATTTGCTTTATGGGCTTAGCACCATCTACCAGCTCAATAGAATGTTCTACCCAACTTACTTGATGGAGTTCCTTGTAATCAAAAGTGAATAGGTGTATGTACCTTCAAAAGAGCTGGAGGTATCATTCCTTCTCACTCTCCATCACAGCATCACCAATCTTTATTTGTTGGAGACGATCATCAATTTATTCTTCAGATAATTTTATGGGGTCATGAGTTGGTGTGACTGGAAGGATATCCATGACCAAAACATCAACCTCACTTTCTTCATCTTCTGTGTCCACTTCACTAGTACTAGAGTAATCAGAGGATGTCCAATCATCAGTTTCATCACTTGAATCCACAGGTTCTGCCTTATGATTCCGAGGGATCATGTTTATCTTCACCCTCTCTCTACCATGTCCAAGTGTCATGAAGCCTTCATTCCAGTAGTTTCTTGCATGAACTCTCCTTAGCCATGGTCTTCGCAACAACATTAGGTACGCAATAGTACCATTTTTCATCACCTGAAAGTTTACCACACATACAACACCCATAACAGATATTGCCACATTTGAAACTACACCTTCTGGTTTAGTTTTTCCCTTATTTAATGACCTTAACATAAGTGTTGAGGGATGATCAATTTTTAAACCCAACATATTCATTACAGACTTGGTCATTACATTAACTGCAGCACCTCCATCAACTAAGACATCATGAATTGAAATACCATTACATAATACCTCATCTTGTGGAGCGTAGGGATCTACCTTTGCCTCCAAAATAGGGACCTCAACCTCCTTCCTTTGTCGAGCATTGAGTCCACTTCGCAGCTCCTGCCTCTTCTCAGAAGACATAGCCAAGAGTTTACTATATGTAATATTTGCAAGACTTTTGGACAAATCTTCTAAGATAGATTATGGTCCTTGTCTCTGTGAAATCAGAAAATCCTGCACACCCAACTTCCTTCTCCTATGTTTCTTACTAGTTTCTCCTTTCATCTTCTTAGGATCATTTCCATCTTGATTATCTTTTTCTTTCTTTCTTTTTGTTACAAACACATCTACTTCATTATTTATGCTCTTATCTACTACATCAAAAGAATTCACAGGTGCTTTTCCTTTATCATTATCTCTTGTACCAGATGTAGAAATTCTATTTGGACAATTATACTTATAATGACCCTTTTTATAACAACCATAACATACAACTTCAGAAATATTTCTTTTTGGACCTCTATCTCCTCCCTGAGAACTAAATTCTTTTCCTTGAAGAAGATTAATAGTTAACTGACCCATCTTCTTGAGCAGATCTTCATACTCAGTAGATGTACTAGGAGAAAGATTTGTGCTCACCAAGAGTGGTTGTGGATTCTGGACCAAAGGTGCTGGTGTAGGCTCTACTTTAGCAACAATTTCTTTGGGCTCCTCTTCCATGCTTTCTTCTTGCCTTCTTGCAATCTCCTTTGCTTGTTCAATGGTAGCTGGGCGGTCATACTTCACTCATTGTCTGATCTCTGGCTTCATCCCAAGAATGAAGTGCTTACAGAGGAGATTATCCACGCCATTCATCAACCCATCCGCTAATCCTTCCTTCCAGATCCAGGCATCGAGCTTCCTCCTTAGCTCTAGAACACGAGCATGATAATACCTTATCTTCTCCTTCTCTCCTTGGGATAGCTTTGTGATATCGATCATGAGATCTGCATATTTCTGTTGTTCACCAAATTCTTCAAGAAAACTTTCAGTTAATAAATCCCATGAGTTTTTCACATTATCACCTAGTGTTTTAAACCACCTAAGGGCTGAACCATCCAAAAAGGTAGGAAAAAATTCAGTCCATTGTTCCCTTCTTATAAGGCCATTACAAATACAAGATCGTTTAAACTCTTGAATGAAAGAGGAAGCATCTTCATTAGATTGAGCTGAAAAAATAGGAATCTTCCCCATTTCCAAAAGTAACCACAGTGAAATACCAACCCACAAGTACAATCAACAAGACTTATGTGCACAAATAATTGAGAATCACTATAATAGAAAATAGAAATAACCACGGTAAACTATGGTAAAACTTGACTTACTGCGGTAAAAACTGACTTTACTGTGGTAAACACTATTCACAATAAAAAGTGAAGTTACTGCGGTAAATACTATTCACGGTAAAAAGTGACTTTACTGCGGTAAATACTATTCACAACAAAAAGTGACTTTACCATGGTAACTACTATGCATAGTAAAAACAAGGTTACCCTCCAAATGTTTTCTGACTAAGTGGGAATATCTCTCCAGAAAATCCACCAACGAGGAATGGTCTCTGCAATGGAACCAAAATGTCATCACCAATCCGGCACTATGATAATTCTTCACTGGGAACTCCTCATGCTATGATTATTTACTAATGCACATGGCCTTTAGTTTGGTGGATGTAATCTGGAAACACAACAACAAACATAACACAAGAATACCATAGACTATGATAAGGAGGAATGATGATAAATCTGAAATATCAGTGTAAATTATAATATCAACATGAAATTGTTACAATCTAACCCATGAGGTACCTCAAGTGTTACTGAATTCATTTGCCTTCCAACAATAACTATGGGAGAAACTTCACAATTACACCTCTTAATGGCTTATTTAACACACCTTCAAAGTGATGGCTTCCTTTACACACTTACTCATACAATATTTCTCACTACTTCTTTCTATGCTAAATGAGGGGGGTGGTCTCTTTATTTATATAACTTTCAGGCTTATCCATCTTATCTCTAAGATAGGATAAGAAATCCACTCTGACGAATCACATTCCATACCCTAACTCTTATCTGTACATGTAAGCTTATCTTTTAAGATAAGATAAACCTTATCATTTCACATGGGTTCCACATTTTTAGACTTTTTACAAATAAAACACATAAAATATTTATGACCTCACTCCTTGTCCTTATTACCAATATAATATTTCTAATTCCTAATCATGTAGACCCTACTTCTCTACTTACCCAAACTTTGACATTTTAACATTACCAGACCACTTACGACAAATATTTACTTTTTACCACAACATTCCTATTATACTTTTGACTATTACCATACTATACATTATTGGCGGTGTCGTACTGGCAGCGCCATTATCTTCTATCAGACGCTACTACTAATTATACTTAACAACATCCTATTCCTAATACATACATAAATGAAATAGAAATTACGGAGGAAAATTTTAGTGTCGACAGATCATCACCTCTTAGAACTACTTGTAAGGTTAGTTTGGCACACACCAAGATCAATGGCCTCATGGATCTGGTCAATAAGTCTACAATGCTTAGTATCATGGGTTGTAGACATGCATATATTACAGTAGCAGGACACATTTTTCTGCATTGCACACTATAACAAGGGACATGTACTTGCATCATGGTCCCCATGACAAATTTCATAGTCTACTACTATGGTGTGTACTATCTTTTGGGGGCAACTATCATTGCCATGCCCCTCTACCTCACAATCTATACACCACATTCCACTACGAGTTTCATGGGCTAAGTAACATAATCATAGACAAATTTTCTAGCTACTTAGCCATAGCAGTGATTTGGGCCTCCATGAATGGACTAACACTAGTATCAACACTTCTAACAGCTTCAGTGCACAGAGCAGCTTCTAACACCTCGCGCATGTCTATGAATGTCATATGAGATAAATCTCTTCTAAAAGGTGTTATCAATCCTCCAATAAACCATTGAGCATGTTGTGAAGGGTGAACATGTCATATTGCATTTTTGATAGGAGAGTCTTAAACCACGCGTCATACTCCGGTACACTCTTCGTCACTCCCTGTTGAATCTCCTTCAGGGTGCTTATGCTCTACTATAAAAACTCAGGGATGTGGAATTCTACTAGGAAGGTGTTTTTCAATGCGGTGTAATCTACCACCATCTGATGGGGGTCATACTTCCTATACCAGTTATGCACATGTCCTTGCGTCGTCATTACAAACTGACTTTCCTTCTGCTCTAGGGTTGTGATCCCCTTCACGTGCAATAGCAACTCACACTTGTGAACATGTTATGTAACATCTTCAATACCCTTGTAATCTAGAAAATGTAGAGACATGTCAAAGAAGACTTGAGGAGGTGGCTGAGGCCCTTATCCTCCTAAACCAGAGCCTTGGTTTCCTCTAGTGTTTCCTCCGCCACCAGATCCACTAGATCCACCAGGTCCTATACCCACAGATCCACTAGTAGCCAGTAATGGGCCTGAAGAAGTCACACCTAGGGTCCCCAACATCCCACCAAATTATGCGCCAACCATATGTGAGTAATTGTGCCACTGCCATATGTGTATCTCGCACTAATCCCCAATGCATTACCCAAGCCTTGTATACTTACTCCTTGTCCAAAAATTCCCCCAAACATTGGGAATGGTATGTGCAGACATAGAAGTCCCAAACAAGAAATTATATCTCATTGGCACAAATCTTTCACTTCCACTGATACCAACTGGGTTAGCGATACTCCTTCCTTGATCTGGAAAACAAAGTGCCAGGGTTTGGTTATTAGGTGGTTTTAGATGTGCACCAATGAATCTTCTCTCTCCATGCAACGAAATCTCATCAAAAGTTGAAGGGGTCTCTCTTACGTGCTTGCCAATATGGTGTAGCACAGACTGCTTAGGTTCCATGTCCTCCGTGTGAAACTCAACTCCTTCCCACAACGTTTACCTCTATAGATCCATCACACTTGCAACATCGCGTTGTCTAGATATCTCCATTTCACGTACTTCACTATACTTGAGTCGTATCTCCTTCCTTTCTTCTCCGCTGCAATGTCTACCATCTTCCTCCACCCTAGCTTCCTTTCTCATCACTCAGAACAATTTAGCCAGCCATCAGAGATACCTCTAAACTCAAGGTAACAATCAAGATCTTCATTTCTAGAGGGATAACACCTAGAAATGATCCTCTGGGCTCCCACAAAAACTCAAACTCAGTAACTTCTGGAAAAGAATATGTAGAAATAATGTACTCCAGAGTGTAGTTAGCCAGTAATCATTTCCACCTATGATCCACAACATGAGTCCATGTTAGATCTACATCTTGTAGCCTCTGGTATTCTTCTTGGGTCCATGCGTGTGATCTATAATACCAGCTTAATCTAGATACATATGTCGAGAGCCATTCATATAGTTTTTACAAGGAAGGAACATAAAAATGCTTCATATAAATCATGGTAAAGGTTCTCTTCTACCCATCTACATGCATCAAAATTAGGTACAGTACTGAATATATGAGAAAATTCATCCTCCATGCTCTTAAACCATCATTCAACACTTTCCAAAGTTAGGCATTCTATCATCACTCATCACACAGATCATGATGTATGACATTTCCCACTACAACTTCGAAAAGAAGGGTCCCAGTAACAAAACTAAGATGTAGTCATTTTTACACCCACCAAAGAATAAGGAAATCCCATGCTCACTGTCCTATCACCCAGTGGGTGCTCGGTGCTCAACCGAGGCACGCGCGGGTGCCGAGTCTATCTTTTATGTGAGTTGAGTGGTAAAAAATCATCTATGATCTAAAATTAAAGGTAGTGAGTGGAAATGAGACATGCAAGCATCATAGAGCTCAGAATGGCTTCTAGATCAATACAGTCATTCCAGATAGAAAAACACTTAACATATTAAGAACTGAATCAAAACAGAAAGGGAAATGCATAGGAATTCATATTCATATTATAAACATACATGAAAAGGAACTATGAAGGATCATGTATGAATCTGAACCAAGAAGGATCATATTCAATTAACTTGGTAACCTCATTACATTCATTAGACTTACTACAGAACACCATATTATGGCAGACCAGAGTCATGCATCATAACTAGATCCATATCATTTAGCTCTCAAAAATAAATTTTACAGCCCCAAGCCCTTGATACATCCTTCTCCTATATTTCATCTATCCAACCCAATATGACTCCTTGCGGAATTTCCGCAAAGCTTCACTCTCTATTGATCTCTCTCTCTCTCCATATATATATATATATATATCTTTTCTTATGTGGGTGCTTGTATTTAGAGGCACCCCGAAGTGCCAACTCATCCTTCTGTAGCCTCAAATCTGGCACCAGGTGTCTGAATGTGGTCCTCCATGGGTGCATGCTCCTTCAGGCTTGAGCTCTCCACTTTTTGCCATGATGTCTTCTAGAAATTTCCATCATAGGGAATATTCCTTCCTAGGACAACTTGTCACCAGGCTGACACCTTATCCACTCTACATGCACAGTCGGGTCACACTTTTCTCATGTCCTACCTGATACACCAAATATGACTAAGTCCCAAAACCTCATCCTATGGGTGCGCATCACGAGTTCTACTAAGACCCTCATAGAACCTTTCCTTACATGCCTTCTCCTTATGCACCCATTTCTTGACTTTAGTCTTGCACGCCCATGGACCTTTGTGTTCTTAGTCAATATTTTAGGGGCCCACACAACGAACGATCCGATCTTCCTCCCCATTTTAACCCAAATGGGATGGGTAGTCTTCTCAGTTTAGCATCTCTTCCCTCTGGTAACCTAGGTATTGGTGTAAACATGAAAGAATTAACAAATGAAGAAGGGAAATTTGAGATTGAAACAATGCCCATAAAAAACCATCTCTAAGAGTTTTTCTATTCTAAACCCTGGTTTCAACCCATGTGGTCTAAAAACTAAACTTGCAATATCCATGGGGAAATACCTCTCATCATTCAACAAGGGTCACAAGTAAACACAACACTCTACATAGGAAACAAGGATGAGTAACATAATCATTCTCATCAACACACCATATCTTAATAATGTGACAAAGAGCTTCACGAACACCTATTTAAAAAAAATAATTTTAATGATTGGACATATACACTTCTTGGCATGGGTTGTAAGTTTAAACCGAGAATGGTAGGACCATGTCAAGAGAATGGAAATTATTAGGATCATGGTTCTCTGCTATGTAATTTTAGGGGTGAAGAATTTTCTATTCGTCAACTTTCTTCACCTTAGATATTAGGAATTGTAGTTTCACCTACATTTCGACATGTACATTTACTGCATCTGCACTGCATTTTCATTTTCTAGTTCATTTCGTAAAATTTTTGATCAAGGGAATTTTTTTTCAGAGAAATTCCTAAAATTTTCTAAAAACATTGGCAAACATTCAAATTATATCTCTTCAAATCCTCACGGTACCACCAATTGTTTGTAAATCATTTCATCAGTTCAAATAAGATAAGATAAGCTTTGATAGTAACCATACCAAGGTCTGCATACTTGGTTCTATTTGTATTTTCTTCTAGATTAGGTATCTTTATCTATGGTCTATTCTAGAAAGGCTTCATGGTGTCACATCTATCCCATATATGTCTCTTTGGTAAAAGGAACATTCTAGACATTTTCCCTAGATAAATACATCAAATGAAAATCCACATAAAGTTTTTATTTTACACATTTATTTTCCCTACCAACCATTGGCATTGAGCGTACATTAGTTACTAGTGATGTAGGGTTGGGAAAGGAGAGAAGTGCCTGTATGACGGAAAAGTGACAAGTGAGCGTGGGAATCTACAAGTAACTCTTCCTCGCACCCGACCTCCTAAGGTCGTGCCGAGACAGCCGGTGGGGATGGAATATGTGTGAGATGCAGACAAATTAGTTAGGCAATCTAATGTCTTCAATGCGCATTAGTGGAACTTGTGAATCTAAGGCAAAGAAGGCCCCTCCTAACCTGAACTGGTGTGATAGATCGATCGGAAAGGATGACTGCTTGAAGGCTCCAATCAATATCAAGCTCTGGCGTGATTCGATCTATGGGTTGTGGAATACGTGGAAAATGACCTGGGATAGTTTCGTATATGTCTCCAGACAGGGTCATAGAGTGGATGATGGATGTAGTTGACTCTATGGGTGATTCTCTGGTCTAGTCCAGAACTCCCTAGCTTCGTTAGCTGTTGTGTCTAGCATGGATAACTGTTTGATGATGATAGGTGGAAGTGGGGTAGATCTGAATACTAGTGTGCGTAGGCCAGTGTCTATGTCTGATTCACTTACAGATTCGTTGGGTTGCGGGATTTGTGGATCGCAACCATAGACTCTTGGTTGTTGCAGTCCTACTATGGTCATGTATGAATTCAGTCTCTAATCCCTAGTATCTAATAATCATATGCTTTCTCAACCTCTATATTTAGAATCAATAACTATGTGATCTTCTCAGAATATCTTACAGGCATTCGTGCAACCTGAATCCTTAAGCTGGTATCTATATCTATGAGAATGTCTCCTGAGTCTGGTTGTGGGACCAAAGGATCACAACCGAACATTTTCTCTTTTTCAAACCCCTTTACAGTCATGCGGGCATGTATCTAGGGTAATCTGTAGTTTGGTTGATTCGACCAAAACATGTGCACTTGGTCGTCTTCTATGTTTAACCCGTGCAGTTGGAAACTGATTTGTTGTAAGCTTACCGTTGTTCGGAAGACTTGGATACTAATATTTTGATCTATATCAGTTATTGCTATGATGAGATTGGGCTGGGGCATGATTGGCTCGAATACGTATTCTTAGGCTCCCTAGGTCCCGTGATTGTCATACAAAAGTAACAATATAAAACGAACTGCAGCAAAATGAAATTTAACTACTTTGAATATATCTATAGCATATATGATTTCTCTATTTTTTGTATTTTCTGATGAACTATTCGAATGAATCTAAAAGAGTAATTGTTTAACATATCTAGAATTGACAGCTACAATAACAATTTAAAACAAACAAGATAACCGAGTATAGCTATTTGTCTGTGTACTTTGTAGATCTACTCTAAACAATGAAATAATTGATCTAATCTATTTGCAAGATTGTCGATCCTACCTCAGAAGTGAGGAATGAATCATAGTTTCTCAGAAACTATTAATCCCCACAACTTCCTTGACAATATCGAAAGTAATATTGACTGAAATAAAGAAATTAACTACTCTATTTGATATGTTTCTAACTAGAGCTTTGAAAGCTAGAACCTGGATTCCGTAGAACAGTGGCGAATTTGATGGTGTGTGTGATCTTGTCCCCTCAATGTGATCTCCTCGTTCTTTCATGCTCACGTGGATCCAGAAAATCTTGTAATGCTTGCATCAACAGAAGTAGATATTGGAACAAGGGACAAATTTAGAATACAGACTGAATACAATGCGAGTAGGAGAGGGATAGCGCAAGAGTACAGAGCTTGGCTTATGTAATTCCTAGCGGGATTTATTGCGAGTCATGCAACATAAAACATCCAGAACCTGAAACTATCCTATTTGAGGAGCAAAACCTGTAACTTTAATGGCATCCTATTGACAACAAACTATTCTACTCCAATGGATTGGATAAAAATGATAACAACACCTGCACAAGATGGATATGTGGCTTCCTAACAACAAAACAATACTAACTAATTATGCAATGAAAGAAACTAAGAACTCTAAGCAAAATGAAAACTAAATCTATTGTAAAGAGAAATTAAGAGGCAAATTTGAGGGGCCATTTGCTTGAGCACAAGCCAACTATTTATAGTATTTGCATTTACCCAAGGTAAAAACCAAATAGAACTCTTAAACTATAAACAATGGCAAAACACTATTCCGGGGAACCAAAATCATAAATGCAGGCTTATGGCGGTGAAAGAAAGCTGGTAAAACATTGGAATTACGTGAGTCATGTTAAAAGATCTTTTTGGAAAACACGTAAAGGACCGCCGCCCTGTTTAGGGTGGCAGTCACGAGATTGCCGCCTAGGCAGGGCGGTGGTTTTTGTTACTGAAGAGAAAAAGGCCAAGAAAAGAGGGGAAAAGGAAAAAAAAAAAGCACACAGGGGCTAAGCGGGGCATGTGGGATGCTAACGCACACTTGGAGATCTTTTCTGGATCCTGAACACCTTGCGAGGAGACCTGTATCATCTTTGGGGCACCTGTTGCGTTGCTTTGGCAGTATAGTACCTTACAATTTTGGGTATGTACATATTTCCCCCTCGGAGAAGCATTTTAGCCATATAGAGGTGTAAAATGGTGGGTTCGAGTATGGGGGTCCCGAAATGGGAAGTTAGAAGTTATACCTGATACGTCCGTGTGTTGAAATGGTGCCATCCAAAATTCCCGCTACCTGAAAAACGAACAGAGAACTCAAGTGCAGATAGACACAATAGTTTGGAAAATAAATGCTAAAATAATAGGAAATGAGAACGTACCATTTGTGCAGGGATAAGAACTTACCTCCGTCGGTGCTCCAAACCTGTGAAAAAGGGCATTTAAAATGAATCAGGGTGCTCTAAGCTCTGGAACCCACAGTGACGGTTTCTTGCGTGAGTATAGTCAAAACGTTCGTGACGGGATAGTGATCATGCCTCTGTGAGCGGAACATCGACCTGTGAGATCACAAGTTAGTTTTCTTCAATTTATTCTTTTTACCCCCTTAATTTTGAAATTCTAGAATCTTTGTCATGGGGGGGTAATTTTTGAAAATGTTAGGTTCAAAGGATCCATCTAGTGGGGTGCCTACTGGGTAGGCTTTGTTTTTAGTTAAAATGGTCTTGTTTTGCATTTTTAGGCTTTTTAGGTTTAATAACCCACGCGGGTTTTTGGGCCATGACCGCCGCCCTGCCCAGGGCGGCGGTTACATGACCTCCACCCTTAAGGCGTGTTGTCCACTCAAAATTTCCCGCTCTGATAAGAGTAAAATTTTCAAAATTTTGAGTCTTAAGTGTTTTTCTCTGAGGTGCCTAAGTCGTGAAATCAAAAAAATCTATGTTCTGGGTCGTTTTGTGTGATTTTCGGGCCTGTCGGAACTTTTTATCCCATCTGTCCCAAGTACGAAAGTGTCTTCTGTTCTCCGATCGGCCGAAACCTCTGAATTTGTCCTATTTTCGAGCCTGTCGGAAGTTTTTGTCCCAAGTGCCCCAAAGCCAAAAATGCAATCTGTTCCATTTCGGCCGAATCATCCTTCCCGCGTACTTCGCACTTTCCTGTCCCGAATGTCCCAAGTAAAAAGTGCGAGTCGTTCCATTTTTGCCCGAACCGGCCGAGTCGCGTACTTCGGAACTTTTTGTCCCGAATGTCCCAAGTCCAAACGGGCCCGCTGTTCCAATTTCGGCCGAAACACCCGAATTGCGTACTTCACACATTTTCGCCCCATTTGTCCCAAATACATTTGTGCGTCTTCTCCCTGTTTCGCACGAACCGGCCGAGCCGCGTGTTTCACGTATTCGCGTCTCACCTGTCCCAAGCGTACCAAGTGTCGTTCACACTTAGTTTTTCCCGCTCGACCCGAATATGCTGTTTTTCAAAATATGAATTTAAGTTGCGGCTCTGATGCTATCAATCCGAAGATCAAATTTCAAGGACAGCTGGCGGAAGGACGAAGCTCTCAAGACGCTGGTTGCATCAGTTTTCAAAGACACTCATTGTCATCCTCAAGATGAAACGTCAGTTCCACGTGGTAGAGACAGAGCTGAGACGTTAGAAAGATTCAAGCAGCGGTTTCTGAAGACAGTGGGTCCTTCTCACAACTGGACACCTGTCTCCTTCTCCTTTCTTTTCTCTTCTTCCCTTTCTTTTCGTATTCTTTGTAATTAGTTAAGGTATTGTGATTAGCATTCCCTAAATATTCTTTAGTTAAAAGAAATGGTTACGAGGAGTAACTGATTTGTAATCTATATAATGGTCTTTCCATGCCATTTTAAGGGGGAGGAAGAACTTGGATATTTGCTGAAAGTGTAAATAGATCTTAAAGAAATCAATACAAAAGGGCTTTCCATTCTTTGTCTATCTGATTCCTGTTGTTTCTGTGTTTTCCTTTAATATTGTGAAGATCATTTTGTTCCTAACTCGTTTAGTCTCTCTGATTGCATACTATTCAGTTTTGCAAGTACAGTGATCTTGTACAACCAAGAAGGAATTTTGTGTCCTTGATTAACAAATTTGACGAAGGTTATTTACGGAACTTTGTGTCTTTAAATTTAATCCCATTCAGCTAATGCAAATGATCTTGTCTTAAATCCTTTGAAGCTTCGCATACACGAAGAATTATTCTGCTATCTATAATTCTGAATGTTGCCATTCTGCTCATCTTCTTATTCCCCTTCCTCAGTCCTGGCGTAACTGATGATCCTTGTGGAAAACACTTTCGTAATATCCAAGTCCGACCATAAAATAATGTTCTGTACTTTTGTAAATAAGTTTGTTTCAGAATAAGGGAACCTCTCCCATTAAAGAGGAGGGACTTCTTGTCCCCTGACTCTTGTTCTTCTAAAAAGTCCTATTTGAAAACCAACAGTTTTTGGTGACTCCGCTGGGGAAGAAATTTGCATTCCAGCTCCGCTGGGGAAAATCGCATTCCAGTACTGCAAATTTTCGATCATCCTTTGATCTGGTGACTCCATGTTTCACTAGAGGGAGAAGGGCCCTTGGTATCGAAGATTCTCAGTTTCAGCTTTTGGAGCAACAGGGTTTTCCTTTCCCTTCCAATAGAAGAACTCGTTCGACGAGCACTCCACCTGTCCAAGACAGAAGTCCTGCGGGTGGTATTCCTTCAGAGCCTGCTAGTCCTAATCTACGAGCTTTGATCCTTGCCGGTGTTACAGTTCCCCTCCAAGCCGTATTTCCAAGAATGGCACAATTACCATGGGGTCAACGTGTCGGGCCCCTGGCTCTTGCGCAGCCTTTGCATGAGTTACCTAGAGGTAACCAAAAAAAATTCCCAAAATTTAAAGGAGATGGCAAAATTCACCCTGATGAACATATTGCAGCATTCATAGTTGCCTGTGGAGTCTTGGGGGTTGAACATGAAGACATCTCAGTAAGACTGTTCGTTGAGACGTTACAGGATAATGCTGCTGACTGGTTCTATCACCTTCCAGCTGGTGCCATCACCGACTGGAATACAATGAGAACTCAATTTGAAAGCCGTTTCAAGCCGGCAGAAGATGTGCATACCCTGCTTGCCCAGATTTCTCAGATAAAGAAAGATCCATCAGAACCTATGAGAGAATTTGTGGCTCGGTTCAACAGATTGATCAACAAAATTCCTGTAAATACTCGACCGGTTGATCAAATTCAGAAATGTTTCTTTTTGAATGCCCAAACGCCTAAATTCAGTTATGCTCTAAGAAGGGCTAATCTCGGAACGTTAATTCTAGATCAAGAACTGGCTGTTAGTGTTGAGGATGACCTGATCATGTCAGGGAAGTTGAGAAGAGATCCTCCTAAATCTAAATCTACTGCTTCTTCCTCTTCCACCTCTGGACCCAATACTGATCCATTAGTCCAGAAACTTACAAATGATCTAGTGGCTATAAAGAAACAATTAGCCCAGCATGCACCATATGCAGACGTTCCGAGAAGAAATTTTCAACCCAGAAACTGTTTGCCAGCTCCCCACACAAGACTGGCACTTGAAGGACCTCCTGTCAAAGTTCCGGTAAATGCAACTTGTGAGGTTGAAGAGCCATAAGATGATAATGAAGCTTATGAGGAGTTCCTGGAGGAATTCGATGATGAGGCAGAAGAACTCGAAGGATCTCGAGTCAATTTCTTTACCACTGAAGGCATTGATGATGGAGATGACTATGATGAAGTGGTAGCAGACATGAACAGTGAATCATTTGCTGTCATGACTCGAGAACAGACAAGGCAGAAGGAGAAGGTGACACAGCCCCTAAAGAAATCTAAGGAGCAGCCGGCAACTATCCTTGTAATTGCTAGAAGAGGATTTCCTATCCCTACCTCATCTGCACCAAAGGTAAGTACTGTCAATCCTACTCCCAAAGTTGCTTCTTCCTCTTCTTTTTCTCCCAAAGTTGATAAGCCTAGAATTTCAAATGATGATGGCCCATCCACCTCTGGATCCTTTGATATTGTTGATCATCTTAAAAGGACTAAAGTTCAAATTTCAGAAGCTGAATACTACCAAACCCACCCTAAAGCTTTTGCCAAGATGATCCAATTTGTAAATTCCCATTCCAAGACCACCTCTAAAGGCCTTTTGCCCACACCTCCTTCTACACCACAACCTAGCCTGGTAGCTGCTGTCACCTCACCTGGAGACAAAATCAAGCCTTTTTATGTAACACTCCTTATAGCTGGCCATAGGCTCAGTAACTGTGTCATAGATTCTGGAGCCTCAGATAATGTGATGCCTGCTAAGGTAGCTCATGCTTTAGGCTTGACCCTTACTCGCACTTATGGATCTTGCTACTCCATGGAAAGTAAGGAAGTACCTTTAGTTGGAAGGATTAAAGATGCACAAGTGGCTTTTGCTGCTTTACCTGAGAAGAAGGTCTTGGCTACCATCCTAGTAGCAGACATTCCTCCTTCTTATGGAATGTTGCTAAGTAGGAACTTCTGTAAAGATGTGGGTGGAGAGATTCAAATGGATTGGTCACACGCACTCATACCTGTCCATGAACAAATGAAGAAGTTACTACCTGAGAAGCAGTCCGAGTATATTGTGCAGAAGACTGATGATCCTAAGGCACAAATACTCTATGAGGATAGGGGCCATGGTAATTACATGATTTTATCCCCTGATGAAATCCGGCCCTCCAAAGTATCACCAAAAGATCCTAACGGCGTATGGACTTTAGAATTTGATGGAAGTTGTTCCTTGGCTGGTTCTAGAGCTGGCGTCTTGCTAGTATCACCTGAAGGCTGCTTGCACCCTTTTTCATTTAAGTTGCAGTTCGAGAACACCA